>JAPDOI010000270.1:0-600000 GCA_029168955.1 Aplectana chamaeleonis | reverse complement strand
TATAAAGATCTTTTAGACTGCCTAAACTCCACAACTCTTGAAATGAGAAGGAAAGTTATTGATTACAATCTAGTATACGGATTATCTAAAGAAGAACTTGGTTTCAATTTCAAAGTGTTGTTCCGAAAATCTGGCACTGTCCGCCTCACTCACTGTCTCCATGTCCTCGCAGAGCTTTAAGAGGAAAATAATTGACATATTAAAGTCACAAGGGTGGTTTCGATTCGGAACAGTTTCTAAAACAGGGCGTTTACGACAGGCGTGCCTCGGATGGGATTCTTCTCCATCACGGCAAAACGTTTCCTTTTATCCCTTTCAACTCTTTTTTTCACTGTGTTTGATCAGTGGACGATATTTTTCTATCAGCTCTCTCCGTTCGGCTGTGTGTGTGAGCGATACTTTTGTATGTACAGTTCACCTCAGCTTTGCTGTTCAGTCCGCAAAGTGCACGCTGATTGCGGAAAGGTGCTGCGGCGCGGTTGCGAGCACCCTCAGAGAGGGATGTGGGATCACCCGGGCGGTGGGTACACCCGGGCACCAAAGGCAAAAACCGCCCGGGTGATCCCACATCTCTGTCTGAGGATCAGGGATGAGCGGAATTTTTTTCCTGAATTGCGGAAATCGGAAATCGGAAATCGGAAGGACTCTCTAAAATTCGGAAATCGGAATTCGGAAATCGGAACGGCAAAAACCATCGGAAATCGGAAATCGGAAATGGTCAGCGAAATTCTTAACCCTCCCCTGTTGATTGTTCCTGCCGAAACACGGGCTTATCCTACTTTATTGATAAGGTGTATGCCCACGCGTACTTGTAGGCTTGTATCGTGACGCTCAGAATCATTGCAGAATCAGTTAGGTCCCACACACTTTTCCAGGCGCCTGCAGCACTTCAAGTCGTTTCAACACAGTCTCTCCGGCGAGCGGTACACTTTTATTAGAGTCCGCAAACTTTTTCCCGGCACATGGCGCGCTCCTAGTTGGGTGCAACACACTTTTCTCGGCGCTTCACGTACTCCTACTTGGGGTGCTACACACTTTCGCCGGCGCTTGGTGCCCTCCAAGTTGTGTCCAACACAGTCTACCCGGCGCTCGACGTACTCCAAATTGAGCGCAACACAGACAGTTCCTCCGGCGCTCGGCGTACTCCCAGTTAGACCCCGCACACCTTTTCCAGCGGTTTGCGCACTCTAAGTGAAGCCCAGCCCACTGTTTTGACGCTTGACGCACTTCCACTCAGAAAATGCTGGGCAAGTTACCTGAGACTTCAACGCAAGCTGCAAGGTGGCCTCACGCAACTTACTTTGAGTTAACAAGTAACTTGAAGCGATGTTACGTGTAATTGTGCGAGATTTTTGATTAATGTCACATATGCTTATAATAAATACACAACATTGCGAGTAACTCGTACTGCTGGTACATGTTACTTGACATGTACCAGCGACGTGGCCGGCACACTGACAAGCGACGAGGCCAGCATACCGTCACGCGACGGAGACTGCTCGGCGAGCACGACTGAGACGGCAACGGTCTGTCAGGCGGGGCCTCCAGCCGGTGTGCGGGGCCAAGTACCTCAAAACTAGTGTAACTAAATGGACGACATTGCCTGCATCTGAGTCATGCCTCCAGGATGCAACGTATACCTCCCTAGGGAACGGCACGCCGCGTAGATAAGTTACATGTGAGATAACATACATAATACATTTAGGTTACACGCCAGTGCTTTATGTCACGTGTAACTCAACTCGCACCGTGGAGCATATATCCAATGTTAAAGGTCAAATGTAACTTAAAGTTGTAAAGGCAGGTTGCCGAGAGCATATCTAAAGCCGAGAGCATTAGCATGTAACTCTGTCAGAAATTACTTACCAATGAAGTCCCGCACACTCCCCTCGAGAAACTCACAGCGGGCCTTAAATCTCAAATGAAACCGTTCATGAACTCTTTCATCAAGCTTTTATATAGGGAACTGATCGTGTTATCAGTACACGCCATCACACCATAATAACAACAAACCGAATGGCTTCGTTGTTGAAAAAAACCACCGAATTTCCGTTCATTCTCACAAACACACACAGACACACACATAGTTAGGCAAACATATGTAGACAGTAGGATGTTATTGAATAACTTTCTTGTAAATGCACTCAACCTTAGCTTTCTGAAAAGTGAAGACGGGCCTCGAATTCGAATTCAGCGCCCCAGATATCCCTAAGAACTTGGCAAGGAAAAGGGTTAAAAACCTAAACTCCGATATTTCCGATTTTTTCCGCATTTTTAAGCTTTTTTTCGAAAATCGGAAATCGGAAGGCCAAAAACCATCGGAAATCGGAATTCGGAAATCGGAATTCCGCTCATCCCTGCTGAGGTTGCTCGCCACCGCGCCGCAGCACTTTTCGCAATCAGCGGGCAGTTTGCGGACTGAACGGCAATGCGGAGGTGAACTGTATAACTAGCGCTCCTTGTTACTAACCTACATGCATATTTTAATGACTGAGTTTCTTGTTTGCACAAATAAAATCTCATGTGTGTACGTTTTATCCTCTGACATTCCCAACGCCGGTCTACATGTGGTCCTCGATGGAGTTGGCGGACCTAGGAAGTTGGTTTCCGGAATCGCATTCCCGCTAGCGGTTTGCAGTGTTGGGCGGCCGCTGCCCTTCTCCTCGAGCTCTCCACCCCCTCTCAAATACCCCCAATTCATACTCCCGTTGACAGGGGAATTTCTCTCTTCATTTTGCATCGGACATTTTTACATTGAGCGAAAGTAATTTATTATTGTGTTGTGTTTCCGATAATAAATCATAATCTTAATCAATAATCTGTTCGAAATTCGGATCTGAGAAAAAGGGTCATTCGAATCTATTCGATATTTAGTCTTTTCGTCCAGGGCACAATTATAATAAAGGCACGTTAAATCGCCCAAACACTCCCAACATGCAATAGTCAAAAGGTGGACATAAAGTTCTGACGCGGTGCTCTTTTTTCTAAATTAATAGAAAACGTAAGCCACCCGTTGAAAATTTCGGAATCCTAGTGTGCAGGATTCCCCTGCGTGCCGAAGACTATGATGCAAGTGTCCATGCAGGAGACCGAGCAATTGAGATAGCCAAAAAAAACAGGGTGGCTATAAAGTCATGGTAGTGCTGGTATCAAGGCTAGCCGGCTGTTCAACCTTAGACCATCAACCACTAGGGGAGCACCGGTGAAATTGGGCCTCATTGGGGGCAGGCGAAATGTACGACAGCACTTCTTTGTCAATAGGGCGGGGTCTGAATTCAATAAACTCTTTCGGTCAGGTTTTGTAGTGGGGAAACTCAGTGAATTCAAAAAGACACTTGAGAGTTATCTGTTGTCCCAGGAGTAATATTTGTAAGATCTCTTTTCTTCATGGTGCCGGTGTATGCCTAATAGTCAGTTGGTCCATTTGTCTATTGTTGTTCGACTGACTTTGGTGCGTTTAGTCTCTTGATTGCCGTTTGGGTATTTATTTCTGTTGTTGTCTCGGACACGGTTCTACCGTGTAATAAATCAAATCAATCAAATCAAGTCTTGACGCCCACTGCATTATTATAATATCTTTTGTGAACATAGCGAAGCCTTGCTGGTCTGACATAAAAAATACGATAACCGTTGCCCTTCAGTTCTCACTCCAAGCCAAATCTGAAGCTCCGAAAGCAACCAACCCTTGAAACGACATTTTATTACTATTCGAAAGGATGTATCGAAAGTCTTGTAAGATGTTTAAACAAAGAGATAAATTTTCGATGTTATTGCCATTATTTGTGTTCTACGGTTACAGTTAACGACCTACGATTGACTACATAGTTGCGGTGCTGAATGGCTGACTCCATAATAAGGGCATTCCTAATATCGGAGCATCAAAGTGTTCAAGCGTAACGTCGCAGTACGCACAATGTCCTCCCTTTTTGAAAGATACTGTTTGTGTGCGTGATATGTGACCCATAACTCAGCGAGCGGAGCAACAGCTGTTGGAATAAATCTTTGGTGAGTGAAAACTTCATTCACTAAAAACATTCCGAGTAAATTTAGAGAAATTAGAGTTAGACAAAAGATTTCAGCAAAAATGCTTCCCTTGTCAATAATCTGTGAACATAGTCAAATTCTGAAGAGATGGAGCAAATCCTATTTTTCTCTCTGCGACGTAGTGAATGTTGCAGAACTGACGAATGAAGGGATCGCCCAGAATCCATGACGGTCCATAGTAGCCACCTTTCATTGGAAACATCGCCAGTACACATGACCACTCATTGACTTTTAAAATGAGGTTGTCCGGCTGAATAGTGTAGTCGACGCCGCCGATTCGCAGGGTGAGCTCTGGCTTCGAATAGCAAGACACAAAGTAAAGATCGTACCATGAGTTATACTGAAAGGTAATGAGGATCAAGATCTTCCAGCTTATTAAAACGTAGGACGCTCAGAAGAAGAATTGGATTTGGCTTTATAAAATGTTAAATTGCAACGCATGCCTCCCGAACGGTAGGAATCGCCCTCCTAAACATGTGAACTGGTAGCCATCGTAGCGTTTCACTCGACCCCTAACTCGCGAACGATGAATATTATGTGGAAGAGCTGCAGTGGATGACGTCTGGGGTCGGCCAAAGGACGTCTAGGAGCAGTTTTGCTGCTACACGTAAGGTGCGCGACGGAAGTCGCTTGAGCGCCGCGTCTGGCGGTATCAACTACAATACCGCGCGTATCTTTTGGTCATCCGGCGCATTAGGGCGCCGGAGCGCGCCGTTTGGCGTCGTTTCTCCATAGCTCGGTTCAAAGTTGTTTAATTCGAAAATAAATGTCAGATTAGAAATCAGCATGAAAAATGCGACCTAGTGAACGTACAAATGTTTTAAAAAATCTCATAGGTGAGAATTTGGGTTACGGTAGCTATCGAATGTTTACTGTGTCCAAAATGATTGGCGATTGAGAGTAGTAGAATATGGTTTTTCAACATTTCCTTGTATTTATCACATTCATGTGCTGTTTTTTTACCCCTGAGTCCTTTCCGGAGCGTACTGTCACCAATCTATCAAGGAATTTTCCATACAAAAATACCATTCCTAACCATATGTGGATGTGAAGGATATCGAAATACAAATCTCCTCTATATTGATGATTATTTTTGGAAAAAAATGCCACACTTCATCGAGAATTCAGGTTAGAAGAAATCAGTTCGACATTTCGTCTTTAAGATGAAACGATTTTTTTGTTTTTGGATATAAAGATGGCCGATTCCATGGCAAATTTTACCAGGCATGTGAAAATTACAGTAATGCAGCTCCTGACCTTTGCGGGACGAAATCAGGTTCAAAATTAGGTAGTGCATGAAATCCTTTCAAAAAATCAACAATTGAGAATATTGAAGATTTTTTAAAAGTTTAAATTCCATTTATGTTCCCAAATTTTATTCTCAAATTAAAAACCTCCTAGGACACCAAGCATTTTTTAACAGCGCATAAATGCGCTTGTTAATCGTTCCAACGATGTGGAATTTGCCGGCACATTCTAAACTTTAAAAAAAGAGATTGCGAAATTGAATTTTCATCAGGATTTCCTAGTTTGGACTCCGTCCCAGACGCCTCTTTAAAGTTATTATTTTTCAAACTCCATTCATAAAATTCTTATGAAATCAGGAAATCCACAATTTCTTCGGCCACCAAAGTACTAGCCGCTATAGTGAGGACCGAATATTTTCGAGTTATTTGAGTTTTTTTATTCATTTATCAGTTATTTGAAAATGTTTGAATATTCGATTTTTTTCGAAGCTTCAGTACTGCTCGATGTCTGGAAATGAAAAACAGCGCGAAGCCATTCTGGCTTTGAAGCAAAAAAATGATTGATTGAATCATTCGACATAATTCGGTCCTCACTATACTAGCCGCTAAGGTCTCACCAGCGACATTTGCGTAGAGCCATGTTCAGAGGGGTCTCGCGGCCGTTGCAGGCGCCAACAGCCGGAATCATCCCGCTGCCCTAGACTGACCTTAGAACAGGTCTGGAAATGGCCTTCCCTCCTTCTCACTACCGCTTTTTGCTTCAGAAAGCGTTCACGGCGAAGGTAAAAAAAAACGAAATTACGGGTGGTACAATTATAGGGAAACATTACAACAGTGCAGGGAAAAGGTAATAGTTTGAAGTGTCCCATAGTTGATATGGGTCTTCTATGGATCGATCATGATCTCAAATCCTTCCGATTCGTGGTAGGTGTGACGCAGGGATCGGCATGACGGAACATGATAACATTCAATTGAAGGGGAGGCATTGGAGCAGTTCGTGTGCGTATGTAATTGTGCGCACAAGATGTTATAGACCAATACTACGTAAAGCATCTGGTATAGACAGTTCACAGTGATTAAAAACTCTCAAGTTGTAATGAAACCACTTCCCATATTGATCTCTTCATTGAGGACAAAAGCCCAACAAGCAACCAAGTGTACGGCGCCAACGACAACAACTGCAAAATGCCCAAGTCGAGGGACTAGCACAAACGAACCATCATTTCTAACTGCCGCATCTCGTGCTACAAGTTCAAAATCGATAATAATGATTAGTAACTTAGAAGTAAAAATTGTGCGTTCTGACAATCATTCCTCAGTTTCCGTTCCCAATCACTCCCAGGTGCGAACTGTCGCGTCATTTGGTCCACTTTTCCCAAAAAAAAACCGAAGGTGACGGGGCGGTGGCGCAGAATGGATCCAGAAAGTCGATTTGGAGATCATATTTTTGTATGCCGGGGACTATAGGAATGAAAACCTGCTCACCTTCCCAGTTATTCACGGAGCTTTCAATGGTATGCTGCTTATATCTCTAAATACTGGACGAAAAGCAGATCCGTTTGAGCGGCTTGCGTGCGGTAACAGATCAAAGCCAGGTGGGTCTCACGTGTTAGCTTTTGTATGCTAAAAATGAGTACATACAAACATTTTAGTAATAGGGCTCACATTTGCATTGAAAACTTCAGCAATTATGGTAGCATATGCTTCTGGAATTCCCAAGAATGACGTTCCTGTGTCGGATATCACTTCCCATCCTTTTGAAAGGCGCACACCGTCCTCACTCTTGTTCACAATGTTCGCGGAGAATCCGCCCAACTGCAAGCAAGCACTACGGAATTTACCGAGAAGCTAAGGCCCCCGTCATAGTCGGCCGATAGCGGACATCCCAGTCCCACTCGGTCGATAGGTATGAGAAGCACGCGAAACGGGAAGAAATGAAGTGATAAAAATCATCCTCAATTGATAAAAACCGTCCTATGATATGATAAAGTTTGACCCCAACTGATAAAAACATCTGAAATGATAAAAATCCACCTGATACGACCAAGGATGACATAGAGAAGGTGGAATTTCATCAGTTGAGGATGATTTTTTACACTCCATTTCTTCCCGTCCTGTGTCTCATAGATATCGACCGGGTGGGACTAAGATGGCCGGTTTTTCGGCCGAAAATGACGAGGGCCTAACAGTGGCATGAATTGTAGAAGCAGTGTTCACGATGAGAAAGTTTCCCGTTTTTTGGCAAAAACAAGAGCTTCGGGTCCTTCTGAGAAAATTAAGAATGGAAACGCGATGAAAAACGCCGGGAAGTGGATGAAAATCTCGTGGACCAGCCAGCCCATCGGTCCACCCCGCCCACATTCTATAAAAGTTGGCGGCGTCCGTTCTACCGTAGATACAGGCACTGAATTTTCAAATATTTTTTTATCGCGAAAGCTTCTAACATCTCAGCATGTACTATATCCCCTCTCATTTTTAGAAAATTTTCAGTCCAGAAAAAGGAAAGCAAAGCCTTTTACGTACGAATTTTGAAGCGGAACCATTTTTTATGTCGTCAGGTTCGATGCGTTGTCTGCATTCTCCGAAACACGCAAACAGGCCTAGGCAAGTTTTTCAGGGATTCCTTTAAACGGTTTTTGTCCGGTATTTGAGTGTTCTGTGGAGACGTTTCCCTTTCAACCCCTACTTAGCAGACCTATCTACTCAAAAACATCAAGAAATATGGTTTTTTATCGTGAACACTGCCTTTCACGAGATTTTGCGTTCCCCATTAGACGTTGGCGCCGACTCGGTGAACCTATGCTATAGCATATGGCAAAGAGTTTGCGCCAACCTTCAGTAGTTAATGCAAAGTCTCATTAGGATCCATGCTGACGGCACACGTGTTAAAATTACTCTGAATTGCCAGTATGTTGCCTCCGTTAGCTTGACTGATCCCATTTCAGCTCCACAATTTGTAGTGTCCAACCCACCGTACGTGTACACTCCGCCCAAACTTGCATTCACTGAAAACTCTGATTATTTCGACTGAAATAAAATGCGAGGCGTATAACTTGTACAAAGAGTGTCCGTTCTCCTTTTCAAAGTGCGCCTACATTCAAAGCCTCTGAGGATGCTCGGATCGGCGAATAGCAGAGGCACATTGTAGTATGCGCATTGTGCTTGCTCCTGGAAGGTACTCGGTCTAGTCGGCACGGTGACTTGCTGCCACATTGCCGTCATACGAAACATTCTCGGAAAACGAGAATGAGCTTAGGTGTTCATGGCATTTCGCAGATGAAAAGGCTGGCTTGCTCGCCTATCTTTACGCTTTTCATAGAAGCATGGCTGCCATGGCAAATTGTGCATGGGAATTAACGAAATAAAGTTTTGAGTGATCTATTGACTGAACAATCAGAACAACGAACTTCAACGATATGCTTCACTTTCTAAACGGAATTGAGGAACTGTAAGCAATGCTTACTACGGTCAGAGCTTTTGTTGGACATTTACACTGTTCGCCGAAATTTTAAATGTTGACTCAGTTAAACTGCAAGGTATTATAATAATACTGCCGCAATACCTGGGTAATACCCAGGTATTATTTGCTCAGTCATACAAATGCGAATTAGTTGTTCCTTTCAACGTGAAAGCTGGAGGTGTCTGTTGGAACCTGCTCGTTGTTGCCCCAGCTACTACTAGACCCAGCAGACGTTTGAATGTTGCCCAGCTACTACTAGACCCAGCAGACGTTTGAATATGCACAGGAAACGTTCAAGCCATATAGCGCGCACAGCTACCCTCGATGCCCGAGCAACTCGCAGGGAGGATTAGCAGCCCGTCACCTGCGTCGCGGCTCGTTTTGATAAGAGGTGAACGGTGGCCGTCTGGGGCCGGATTCATCAATGTGCAAACCCACGGTTAGCGCCCCTAACCTACCAACCCAGCACCGTTTCAGCGATTCATCAACTTACCAACCCACGCGTTGCTGGGTTGGTTACTGGGTCAGCGCTACCAGGCGGAGGAGGATGGTAGGCCGCTAACCAACCCACTAGATGTCGCGCGCCATTGCTAGTCGGCGCGCCTCCACGCGTGCGGCAGTGCGCAGCGGCGCTTGGAGCTTTGCCAGAGGTTAATATCGATCCGCGAATACTGCTGTTCTCGACACAATACTAGGCTGAAATTGATTCTCTGGCTAATATTCGACTGCTGAAATTATTCCTTCGCTACTACTACTCTTCAGGCACACCTACTATATTCATTACTATTAAAATCACTATTATCTTCGAAAAATGAATTCGCAGACACTTTTTCTCTATCTTGTGTCCAG
Organism: Aplectana chamaeleonis; assembly: GCA_029168955.1. NCBI lineage: Eukaryota > Metazoa > Nematoda > Chromadorea > Rhabditida > Cosmocercidae > Aplectana > Aplectana chamaeleonis. Next base: position 590,400 of record JAPDOI010000270.1, on the reverse strand, counting down.
AATTTTTCTATTTCGTCTGCTTTCCTGACCCCAGAGCCTCAACATAGACATTGTTTGATTGAAAATAACTTGTGTCAACAAAGCCTTGAATTACCACGTTCATTTAATTTTTCAATTTTTTTTATTTACTGAGTTTTACTTGCATTTTCGTATCTTTTACATTGAATTTTCAAGAGTATGAACATTAATAATTTTTATAATTATTTACATTTGAATTATAATTAATATTTCATGAGGCTATTACTACTAAATTCATGATGAACGATGTAGCTTAACAGTTCTCTCAGTTTTTCAATCCTCCTGCTCGACCCTTTCCCATTTCCTTTACGATTTGTATCTGCTACCCGTAATTGTTCTCACAATGGATTTGATGTTGTGAGCCACTTACGGTTTGCTGAATACAACCCCTTCTTGCACACATCATTCCCGCCTCCCTTTTATTATCGTGGTCCTAAACCAGAATACTAAGGTGTGCACTTCATAAAAATATTTTTTGTAAGCAAAAAAGAAGGAAAAACTATTCGCAATTTTCGACTGTTTCGGAAGAATAGAAACGTTTTTAATGAAAGAAAAATTCTTAGAAACTATAAGAAATCACTTGAAATATGCGAAAACCGTATCCTTTTTGCTACAATATTGCCGTTGTGTCACTTGTTTCAAGAAAATCTATCCATAGTTGAGTTTCCTATCAATTTTCGAGGATTGGCGGTATTTCTCGTGTGTTGTGTGCACTCAAATTAACGCCGACGCATAAAAGTCTCGGTCAGCGTAACCCACCCTGATTTGCGCACGGTGAATCAGGGGCCGGATTCATCAATGTACTAACCCACGGTTAGCGCCCCTAACCTACCAACCCAGCACCGTTTCAGCGATTCATAAACTTACCAACCCACGCGCTGCTGGGTTGGTTACTAGGTCAGCGCTACCAGCCGAAGAAGGCTGGTAGGCCGCTAACCAACCCACTAGATGTCGTGCGCCATTGCTAATCGGCGCTCCTCAACGCGTGCGGCAGCGCGCAGCGGCTCTTGGAACATTGCCAAAATTGGTATCGATTTGTGCGAGGACTGTTATTTTGAAGAAATTACTACACTGCTGCTTATTCTCCGGCTATTATTCGACTTCTGACACCATTCTTCTATTACTGCTACTCCCATTATTCAACATTTGACATTATTGCTGCGCTATTACTACTCAATTAGGAATTCCGTAAAAATAATTAGAATTATAATCCTTTTTCTTGCGAGTGATTAGTTCACGGTTTTCGAATTGCATATTCACAATTTTCCTTCCTTACAGTCCTTTTTTGTGAATATTGTAGTTATTGCCAAGATCTCACCTAAAACCTTTTAATTATTTCTTTGGACGAAACTAATTCACAAATTCTTTTCGTCAGTAAACGGAATAAGCAGCACCAGAAATTCGATGTAATAAATGAAAAAATTGAAACATTAGTAAATTTCATAATCACATATTAGGAAATATGAATATGAATTGAAATTGACTTGAATTATAATCACTATTTCATTATTCTGTTACTACTAAATTCAATGTGAACCAGCTAAACAGTTTTCTTCAGTCTTTGTTTGAGTTGGATATCTTCCCATCTCCCTTACGATTTGTATCTGCTACCCGTGTTTGTTCTCACACTAGATTTGATGTTGTGAGCCATTTACGGTTTTGCTGATTACAACTCCCTTCTTGCATCCATCCTCCCCTTCCCACCTCAAATCATTGTCCTTAACCATGAGTACTGAGGTGTGCACTTCATAAAAATATCCTTGCTTTTTTGGAATACTTTTCGTCCGCTTTTTATCATTTTGTAGAGTAGCGCCAGCATTTTCATTTTAAACTCATCACGGTTTTCAAGCAACGCAAGAAAAATAAAAAGTGAGAAAGAGAAGCCGTCCGTCGTTTCATGTGAAAAATTATGTTCTGCTATTTTATGAAACGTTAGGAACGTGTTTTATAAACTCTATGTACGTATGATATTTAGCAGTTGTGAAGAAATATGCCTCTTGTGATCCAACGAAAGAATAATAGAATCAACTGTTTGCAATTTTCGACTGTATAGGAAGAATAGCACTGTTTTGTGATGAATAAACCTCAGCAACTATACGAAATCACTTGAAACATGGGAAAACGCAGCCTTTGTGCTGAAAAACTGCCGTTGTGTCACTCTTATTGAACAAAATCCATTCATAGTGTAGTTTTATATCATTTTTTTGAGAGATGACGGTAGTTATCCTGTGCTGTGTGCACTAAAATTGCCGCCGACGCCTAAAAGTCTCGGTCAGCGTAACCCACACTGATTTGCGCTTAGTGAATCAAAATCGGAGGTGTTGGGTTGGTTAAGCGCTCGGTCAGACTTACCGTCGGTCAACCCAAACCCAGCATTCGATTGATGAATCCGGCCCCAGGATTGATGGTGTTAGGTAGGTTAGGCGCTCGGTCAGACTTACCGTCGGTCAACTCAAACCCAGCATTCGGTTGATGAATCCGGCCCCTGGTATTCCGGCCCCAAGCCCGGGCATGTCCGTTAATCGATGCGTTGATGGGATACCACCGCTATCACCTGATTTCTGCGACGGCATCATATTCGTGTACTTTTTCCTACTCATCCTGCTCTATTACTACTTACAGATTTGAATTGCACTACTTCCAGTCTCCTCTGCTATTCACAGTAACGGTTAGTTTTCTTTTTTTTGCAAACATTATCAGAGATTTTAATAGTTTAATTATTGCAGAATTAATTCTTTTTGATTCATCCATGTTTATTCATTTGTTCACTATTTATCAAATCATTTACTCATTTATTAATTTTTCACTCATTCATTAATTTGCTTGTTTACTCGTTGATGTAATTATTCATCTATTTAGCTGTTTATTAATTTATTTTTGTGTTTAACTAAATACCTATAAGTTCTACGCTTTTCATTTATTCCAAAAATTCTGTAGTTAGTGATTAGTGATTATGGTTGGGCCCCCATCTCTTATTTGGGTAATTTTGGGTCTTGTAAAAATAACACAATTGATTCAAGAGGGAGTTTTCATTTTAAAATAATTAACAAATAGCCAATAATAAATTTAATCGAGAGTTTGTTCTATTACAGCTGTTTTTAATATCCTAATACATTTTTAGCTCACCTGAGGACTTTAAGGGTTTACTGGCTATCCTGTCCTAACATCATCACCTGTTGCTCGATTCCATTTCTCATTCTCTACCCACAACGCACATAATTCCGTTTTCACACACGTTTCCGAGGCTAGCAGCGGTTGTCACGTTTACCAGAAACGTGAACCCCCTGCTATTCCTTTGGGAGCGGTGTCTAGCTTGTTGCAATCCGCTTCAAAGTTATTGCCTACTTTTCAGCTTTTTTCGAATTGTTGTATTTGTAAACGTACATATCTCGTGTATCGCATCCCTTTAATTCTCCACTCTTAAATTTTTTTCAAACGACATTCTTATGACCACTGAGTAAAAATAATTGACCCTCAAAGTTGGAAAACCATCTTCAGACAACTGTAATTCCATAGTATAAAGTAAAACGAAGAGGCGTTCTTCCTTGTGTAAGTGAATAATTCTGTAATTGCACAATTTTTCATTTTAGAAGGTTTATGCCAGAAATATTTCTACAAGCTTGGAGAGGGGGCGGGGGTTGTGGAATGTCGTGAACCATGCGTAGGGCTTGAGACGGCGTCAGTAGACGGTTGTGCAAAGTAGGTGCGCCTTCAGATGACGTCATCGGGACGTCGTGGAAAATGGTTACTGCATCATGTGGAACGTGTGTCGCGTCATAAACTGTGACTAGCGGAGCGCAGGAAAATTCGTGAAAAGTAAGTATCGTTTAGTGATTCATCTACAGCGTGCGAGACGTCATGAAATGTGAGTAGCGCTTGATGTGCAGCATGTTCCGTGCAAGAGTGAGAAGCGAAGAGTGAAATTTAAGGAGAGAAGAGTGAAATTTAGCAACTACCCACAGCGATACATTGTGCATTTACAGCAATACTGACGTAATTATCTAAAGATTATGAATGATCAATGAGTTTACAAGAAAGCGAGCGGCGGAAGGAATTGAACCCTCTTCATGATTCAGTGATTTCATGTCACTAACTTCTCCCCCCCTCCGTCACAAAGGCTCGGCCCTGAGGAATTATGTACGTTGTGGGTAGAGAATGAGAAAAGGAATCGAGCAGCAGGTGATGATGTTAGGACAGGATAACCAGTAAACTCCTTAAAGTCCTGAGATGAACTGAAAATGTACTAGGACATTAAAAACAGCTGTGATAGAACAAACTCTCTCAATCAAATTTATTATTTGCCATTTGTTAATTATTTTGAAATGAAAATTCCCTCTTAAATCAATTGTCTTATTTTTACAAGACTCAAAATTACCCGAATAAGAGATGGGGGCCTAACTATAATCACTAATCACTAACTACAGAATTTTTGGAATAAATGAAAAGCCCAGAACTTATAGGTATTTAGTTATACACAAAAATAAGTGAATAAACAGCTAAATAGATGAATAATAACATCAACGAGTAAATAAGTAAATAAATGAATGAATGAAAAATTAATAAATGAGTAAATGAATTGACAATTAGTGAACAAATGAATAAACATGGATGAATAAAAAAGAATTAATTATGCAATAATTAAACTATCAAAATCTCTGATAATGTTTGCAAAAAAAGAAAACTAACCGTTACTGTGAATAGCAGAGGAGACTGGAAGTAGTGCAATTCAAATCTGTTAGTAGTAGTAGAGCAGGATGAGTAGGAAAAAGTACACGAATATGATGCCGTTGCAGAAATCAGGTGATAACGGTGGTATCCCATCAACGCATCGATTAACGGGCATGCCCGGGCTTGGGGCCGGAATATCAGACGGCCACCGTTCACCTCTTATCAAAACGAGCCGCGACGCAGGTGACGGGCTACCAAGCTCCTCCCTGCGAGTTGCTCGGGCATCGAGGGTATATAGCTCAGAGAAATCCAAGGACGATCCGCGGCGCTTTTGCAGGATCGTCCGCGGCCGACGACCGGACGATCCTTCACCGAAGCCGCGAACGCGCCGGCAATGCGCCGCGGACCATCTTGCCAGCGCTGCGGATCGTCCTGCAAGCGCCGCGGATCGTCCTGCAGGCGCCGCGGATCGTCCTGACAGCCGCCGTGAACCGTCTCTTTCAATAATGTTATCCAGCCTTGGCCGTGGGACAGATTTTGGCATTGGAGTACGCTTTTCGCGCTAGCATTCCATACTCCTCAGAAAGCCTCAATATCACAATTTTGCAGGATTTCTTCATCGTAAGAGCTGATTTCAAGAGTAGAACAGCTCGATTAACATGCATAACTGGTTCCGATATAGTTTAGCTGTACAACTGTGACATGTATCGCTGAAGAAGTATTGTGAAAATATTATATTTTGCTGCAATCTTTTAGACATCGGTGGTGTCTAATTATGATTATGAACAAATGATTATGTAACAAATGACTAATGTATGATCATGAGCTGTAAATTCTCGAAATCGAGAGCTCATATTTTATGACTCTTAAGCAACTTTGTAATATTAGTTTAGACTGAAGACCTGTAACACTTAGTTATTGCACAATCAGTTCTTCATGGTACCATGGGCATACATTGCAATATGCTGTAAACTGAAAAGTCTCCGAATGCACATCGAAACCAGTTCTACATGTCAATTGAGCCGTTCTACCTCTGAAAATAAGTCGTACGATAGAGCAATCCTGCGAAATTGTGATACTGATGCTTTCTGAGGAGATTAGAAGGCTAGCGCCAAAAGCGTGCTCCAATCAGGGGTATGCGGAAATTTTCAAAAAAATTCAGAAAACAGAAAATCTAGTTTGTCAGAAAACAGCAAACAGAAGACAGAAAGGCCAAAATGGCCAGAAAACAGAATTCAGAAAACAGAAAATTTTCGGAAAATCAAAACGTACATAAATATGCATGTTTGTATTCACTGTCTAAAGTGTTCCTTTCAATCTAAAATGACATATATTTCAACATTCATCACATGGTTTTCGTCAGCTTATTTGTTATTACTTAGGGATACGCCACACTCTCTGCTGTTGTTGTTCTTGTTGCCCATCCTCCACCATAGACACGGATCCTGGTTCCAATTTCCGGCATGTAGACGAATCATCGAAGCGAGTGGCTGGGATCCCCTTCTTTGGAGGATCCCTGATGGAGCTTTCTTTGGCCCTCTTTTTTTTTTATTTTTTTTTATTCTATTTTTTTTATATATATCTTTTTTAATTTTTTGTTTTTATTTTCTTTTCTTTCTTTTTATCTGTTTTTCTTTTTTTTCTTCTTTTCTTTCTTTACAATCTTATAGAATCAAAGTGACAGAAATTTGGCTGCTTCCACAGGTTTAAGCCAGAGATCTTCAATTGTGAGATGCGTTGGCTTTGTAGCGCATGAGAACATGTGAGGTACTGTGTGTTCCTCCAGACTGCATTCAGGGCATAGTGGATTATCTGCTGCTCCAATCTTATGAAGATCCCACTGCGACTTTGAGTAGTAACCACTCCGAAGCTGGGATAGCGCTGCTCGACTTGATCTTGGTAAAGTCTCTTCTTCTTTCGCGATTTGCGGCGGTGGTCCATTTAGTAAAGGAGAGTTCATATTACCCAAGAAATCCTTCACAAACTCCTTGTGGACCTCTTTGCGGATGTTCTCAGCATTTCCTGGCCTTACCGTCATTGGGGGGACAGTTCTGACGTGCCTCCTAATCTGTCGTGGCGGGGCCGGCCTCCTCATCATGTCGTGGGAGGGGTGTTCAGGGTCGAGTGCCGCAACTGTTCGATATTAGTGACAGCATTTCATTATGAGCCTGCACTGGCATGATTCCAGATTCGTTACTGAGGTGGGTTGTGCTCGCCATTGCCAGGCTTCCCGTCGCAGTTCTCAGAGCTGCATTTTGACAAGCTTGTAGCCGATCCCAGTGTGACGAGGCCAGTAGCGGACTCCATGCAGGGGCTGCGTAAGACAACACTGATTGTCCGATGGCACGATAGGTAGTAGTTAGTAGTTCTTTATTTTGTCCCCAGTTTCTTCCTGCCAGAGCTTTCAGGAGGTTCGCTCGCTTTGCTGTCTTCTTGCGAACTGCCTCAGCGTGTAAACGTCCCGTCATCATCGTGTCGAACTGATAACCAAGAATCGTAGGGTTTCTTTCGTGCGAAATTTGCACCCCGTTAATGAAAACTTTCGGCACGTACTTCGGTTGAGCAGTGTGGGTCGTCAGCAGGGAAACAGTGGTCTTTTGAAGTGACAGTTGCAAATGATGGTCTTCCAAGGCCTTTGTTAATATTGGTAGGTAGTCGTTGAGATGTTTCTCACAAGTTGTAACGTCAGGGTCCGACGCGATCAGTGTGAGGTCGTCTGCGTATCCAATGAGATTTACTTCTGGTGGGGGTCTCGGTAGGTCGGCGATGTAGAACGAGAAAAGTAGCGGCGAAATTACTGCTCCTTGAGGCACTCCGGAGCGCACCAGTCTCACATTAGACGTTTGTCCCTTGAACTCTGTGTGAATTGTTCTGCCCTTTAGATAGCTTGCAATCCAGCGGGTTAGGCCTCTTGGTAGCGGTGATTCTGCTAATTTCTGACAGAGGATGGATGTGACGACAGTATCGTAGGCCTTCTTCAAATCCAACGCCACCATAAGTGAGCGGCTTGGTGGTCTCTTCTCATTCATTCCGTCTGTGATGATTCCAGTGAGTTCGACCAGGGCGGAGGTGGTAGAGAAACCTCTTCGGAAAACCATTCTGCCAACTGGGAACGTGCAGATGAGTCTCCAATGTAGGCAGAATGGATCTCTCCAGAGTACGGGCCATGGATGAGATAATCGAAATGGGCCTGTAGCTGCTCGGATCTTCGGGAGGTTTTCCGGGCTTCAACAGAGGGAAAATCCTGGCTTCCTTCCATGACGCTGGTATCAGCCCTGTTGACAGGGTCCTGTTGAATAGCGCTCTGACGCATTCGCGGAAAATTGGTCCAGTATGTTTGAGCATAATAGGGGCCACTCCACTTGTATCCAGAGCTCTAGAAGGCTTGCATTTCTTCAAAGAGGCGTCGATGAGGGCGGCCGTGATGATAGGAACGTCGTTCCTTGGAAAAGTTTTAATCCATCTGTAGGTCCTCCGGGACGATTTTGAAGGCTTCTATGAGGACATGGAGAGCCGAACTGCTTGCATAGGAGGTTTGCCGCCTTTTTGTTGCTGATCGGCTGGCCTTTGTGCAAGAAGTTGGAGGGGTTCGGTTTCGCTGATCGGCCATCAAGTGCTTTCATTGTGGACCAAAGCTTGGAGGAATTTGTGCGATGGTCTATGTCCTCCACAAAAGATCTCCAAGTCTGTTGGCGATCTTTCTTTACCTCATCTGCGATCTCCTTGTTGTGCTCGGGGATTCCGGATGTTCGTAGGATCCGTTCTCCGAATGGTGTCTCGTTCGCGTATCAGGTCTTTGGCGGTATCAGATAGGCAAGGAGTGAAAACCTTCCGTCTGCCCTTAGGAATAGATTGCGAAGTTGCTGCTTTGATGGCTGATGTGAGGAATCGATCCATCTCTTGCGGGTTTGCACAAAAGTCAAAACCAGCCGATTGCTGCTCCAACACTGACGAAAACTTGATCCAGTTCGCCTTTTTAAAGTTGACGAACGTGGTCCTCGGCGATGATGATATGGGGGCTTCGCTCTTGAATTCCATCAGTATTGGGAGATGGTCACTGGCTCCTGTGTTCAGGGTGTCCCAAACGGCCGACGATGCTAAGTCCTGCGAACATAAGGAGAGGTCCGGCGATGATGGTCTTCCATGCGTCGGCTTCCTCGTAGGACGCGTTGTGTCATTGAGGATCACTAGATTGGATTGGGAAATTTCCTCTTCAATGCACTGTCCGCGTTGGTCTTCTTCGCCCTGTGACCAGAGAGCGCTATGGGCATTGACATTTCCCACGACGATTGTGGACTTCCCACATGTCAGGAATGGTGAAATGGACAATTCGTAAGAGGGTGGACACGAGGATCTTGGCGGGGAATATATGTTGTGAAGGTGTACAGGCCCGGACTTAGTTTCTACACTTATGGAGATGGATTCCGTTGTACCATCGTCAACTCCAGCAGTAATCACACTGCACTGTAGATTGCACCTGACGAGAAAAGCCACTCCACCTCCTGAGCTCGATCTGTCGTTCCTCAGGCAAGAATAGCCTCGGACAGTAGGTGTACCATGGCTTGTGTCCAGCTTGGTCTCTTGTAGTCCTATGACATCGGCCCCTATGCGATGAGCAAGAGCTTCCAATTCGGCTGATTTGTGGCGAAAACCATTTATGTTCCATTGGATTACCTTCAATGATTCTGAGTTGATATGTTGTGTTGACCCGGTTATGTTGCAGTTGGGACATACGTATGAGCTATCCGCATCCTTGAAGGACTTGAGGCCGGAACATTGTCTCACGTGGGTCCATTTTCTGCACTTGATACATTGGACACTCCCTGCTGCGGCTGAGGTACCACACTGGGTGCAGGGCCATCGGATACGGCGAGGTCCAGGGTTTGCTTCGATTCCGGCACGCAGGAGAAGACAACGGATCAGTTGAGCCGGTTTATGCTGATCCGTAACCGAAAAATTGGCTCCAGGACTCGTGAAAGAGTGAATTCTGGTAGGTATAGTTGAGGACCTTTGACTTCGTAAGGATGACGGCATTGTAGACGACTTCTTCTTCCGCGTACGCTCTTGCCAACGAGTAGGCGATCCTCCGTAAGAGCCACTCTCTGCTAAACGTTCTAGAGTTACCTCTCATTGAGACCTGCTACGCCCCCTTCTCCCTCGCAGCGCTAGTTTCACTTTGTCGCGATCGGTGACTATTTGTGGTGAATTTATCCCCGTATTTGCGACTATGGTAAAGCCACCGCGAAGTCGACGACGCTTGGGCATTTAGCAGGGCGACCTATGCCGACGTGATGACGTGAGCGTTTGGTTCGAAATTCTCGTCGCGTGAATTTCACTTTTCCAAGGACGCGCATCCACATGGATAAGATAAGTGCACGACGCATTCTTGGGGCAGGATTCAGATGTCAACATTGAAGCCGGTTCAATTACCCAAAGTTGACGATTTTTTGGATGTTTTTTGCCGTAACTGCAGTTTAACGTCGCGGTGCACGTTATGGTATGTTTACACAAGGTGTTGAGTTGATCGCAAAACGCTTTTCTCCGGGCGAGATTGAACAAGCATATTCCCTTTCGGGGGGATCGCCTTATCGCACTGCACCACCGAAGCCCGGGTGCCGCTCTCATTCAACTGCTCGGTAAATCTTCACCGAAACAATCATCCTTTCACACGCATAACGGGTTGAAACAGGTATACCGTCAGAGACCTAACAGTCGTAGACCTGTCAAGATGATGCCCTAGTCAAGTCTTACACGATTTTTGGATGTTTTTTGCCGTAACTGCAGTTTAAGGCATCTTTCATAGTCCTCAACGCAAGCGCGACACGCGCGTGTCGCGCGGGAAGGGCGGTGGACTATAAGAGTTCTTACCGCGCGGCACGCGCGGGACGCGCGGTAAGAACTTTCATAGTTCATCAGCGCCGCCATCGCGGCGCCGCCTAAGCCCCCGTGGCGGTTTTGTCGTTTCAATCAATACTTTCTTCTCGGTTCGAATCCACTCCAACATGAATAATTCTGGGATTATCCTGCGCCACCGCATAAGCAAATTTAAGCCAGGAATTTCTGTACAAGTTCCAGTTAAGGCCCGACGTTTATCCGGACCGCCATGTCAGTGCCGCCGGAGATTTTATTGTGGCTTTCCGCTCGTCCCGCGCGTGCCGCGCGGTGAAAAGTTTCATAGTCCACCGCTCGTCCCGCGCGTGCCGCGGTTGCGGTGAGGACTATGAAAGGTGCCTAACGTGGCAGTGATTATGCTGGTTCAATCTCGCCCAGAGCCAAGCATTTTGCGATTAACTCAGCACCTTGTCTAAACATACCCAAGCTTGAGATAATTGGACCCCGCTCAGCCTCTGGAGGCTTCGCACATCCACTGGCTGCTTCTGGGGCTTCATGCTCACCGATTAGCATGGTAGGCCTTCATGTTCCTCAAAAGGCTTGGTAGGCCTTCATTCTCCTCAGAAGGCATGGTAGGCCTTAAGGCTCCTTGTCAGGCATATTAGGCTTTCAATATTTCGGTGCTACAATCGCCCTCAATATTCAATATTATGGTGAAATTGGTGAAGTTGAAAGCGATTGTCGTGCCGAGCGCGCTACTATGGCGTAATGCGGGACGAACACACTTCAGCCTCAATCTTCTCGCGATACATTTTCACCACTGAGGTGATAATAGCGCGAAGATTTCAGACTTCAAATTCACCTGTAGATCAATAAGTCATTTCGGTCAAAGCAAGTGGGGAAGGTTTGGCAGAGCATTCGGAGTAGAACGTATTGGACCTACACAAGAAATTGGAAGGCCACGCGGTGTTCATGCCAGAGTTATCAACTTATTTGACAAGCCGGTAACCAATCTTTCGATCACGGATGAATCGCAGAGTTGGTTGGTTTTGGCGTGGATCGAGTACGGCAGCAACAGCGCTTCCTGCCATTACGCTAGAGGGGCCAGAGTCAGACTTTAAGAAATTGAATACGTCAATAAGTTTTTCTTACTAAGAATTGAATTCCAAAGAACATCCTTCTCACTTCAAGGTGTGTTTTACCTATGACGCAAGACGGAAGGATTATAAGTGAAATTAGCTATTTACGGGGATCCATAAAAAGCTTCTCTAGAACGAGTATCTAGTGTTAGAGTAAATACTTGATGCACTTAATCTACCAAGACATAGGAAAGCAAATAAAAGCAACTTAATCAAGGAAATGGTAGATCTGCACCAAACCCGCTAAAATTGCCATTCTCTACGAGTTCGTTCCGACATATCAGTAGAAAGAATCTCAAAAACGGTTCTACATCATATCCGTCAACCAGCTCTTCCTGACGAGAACCACTTTATCCTTCATGGCTTGTGACTGTGGAACTGCGCGAAAGCTATCTGCCACAAACGTGATCACCCTCGCAAGTGACCGTGACTTATCATTCATTGGAAAAACATTGGTTACTGCTTTTTCCGATTTTTTTTTCTGATTTTGGCCAGTTTTTCAGAAAACAGCAAACAGAAAACAGAAAGGCTAAAATGGCCAGAAAACAGAAATCAGAAAACAGAAAATTCCGCACACCCCTCCAATGCCGAAATCTGTCTCACGGCCAATGAGCCGATTGGAGGGTGAGCGAACTGACTCTCTCAGATAGTCGGTGGTACACGGACGCCGCCGAAGCGGAGCTCGGACGCTCCCACAGCGACGTCTGGCCTGGAGGACGGGCGCTCACCGGCCACAGAGCCTTCTCGGACGCCTACCTCTACCAAATTTTGGAGGTGAGCGCCCCTTCACGCTATTGTAGGCAGTCGGTTTTTCGTGATGCTTCATGACCAAGCGCGAAAGTTGTTAGGAAACAAGCCGTAAGGCCTGTTCGCTACAAAATTCGCCTATGAGGCTTCAGTTCCCCAGGCCTCCCTTCCTTTTTGGGTCATCTCGGCAATATCAAGACTTTGCTTTGCTCTTTAACGACCATTAATCAGCCGGCCACCTAACCCCCAAACGTTCCGTATACAGCGCGGGTTTGCCCTAATCCTTCAACATGTACTCTCATGTCGGTCGCTTGACGGTTGTTGGTCTGCGTCCGGGAAAATCAACATAGCCGTCTCGCTAGGGGAGCTACCGGTCAGCGTCTCTCATTCCGCTCACTCCAAGGCGCGCTCACCGGACACGACACCTAGAATTCGGCGTCCGAGTACCACCGACTGTCTGAGCTGTTTCCATCTAATTGGCCATCCTAGAGGTCAGAGAACCCATACACCAGTCAGCGGCAAGAGCGGCAGTTGCGGCGGCGATCGATTTGATTTTCTGGTTACTCTAAGCGGCACTGCGTGCATTTTAATTGCGTAAAGCAAAACACACTGAGCGAGAATATAAGGACTGCGCTCTACTAGAATATCTCACTCGATGGAAACAGAGTTCATGTACTGTGCTTCTCTGCGTCGGATTCCCCTCCGTAATTGCGGTATTGAGACGCTTTGTAGGTGTTTTTTATTTTCTTCAATTTTCTTGGCTTCTGTGATTTAATTCGTCCTTCTGTGTTTCTTCATATATTAAAGTGTTCAATCTACATGCACACCAATTTTTTCCTTCCAGATGCCTCCGCAACAACTTCTAGGGAGAAAAATTCACGGTGGTATTTAATTTTTTTATTTCACGTTTATTTTTTGTAATTCTCTCTTTTTGTTTTTCGGCACTCTTTCGGAATAGACGACCCACTTGTGTAAAAAAAGGTTTTTGCATGCAGCTCCATGATCATTTTGTCACGTTTTTGCTTCTAAACATATAGAAGCATAGAACAACATGTAAAATTTGTGCAAAGAACATATATGAAACACCTCGAAAATCCGATTCTTTTAGGTGGGTCATTTATTCCGAAAGAGTACCTGTTTTTCTTCCTTGCCTTCAGTGATTTATATGATTGTTTGGTTTCCTAGGGTAGATCCGGTTTCGTGCCGAAATCGATCGAATCCGGGATCAAACCGGAACTATTCTTGAAAAAAAAACACATGTGGAGAATTACGAAACCAAACAATCATAAAAATTATTCGAATAAAAAAAAACAAAATCAGAAGAGAATCCCAAAAATGAACGAGAATATAAAAATTTACTTACTATCAAGAATTTTTTCTGCCTTACAAGTTGTTGCGACGGCATGTGGAAAGAAAAATTAGCATGCATGTAGATATAACGGCTTGGCAAAGTGATAAATACGAGAAAGTCGAAGTCACCGGCTGCGAAATTGTTTTGAGACTTCGGGGGATGAGGTGGTGGTGTCGTTCAATTCAAAAATATATGTGGCTGTTTTTGGGCGATCAGTATCGAGATGGTGGACTGCCGGTGCGCCCCGAAACCACCCCATCTAGAACAAACAGCGCCGCGGATCGGCCGTTTGATCATCCCACTATCAATTGTGCCGGAGATCAGCCGTCAAACGCCGCGGACCGTCCGAAAAGCTCATCTGCCGCCGCGGACGAGCCGTGAGTTTCTCTGAGATAGCCAATGTATTCCCATGCATTGCATGACGGTTCTGCGAAACACGATGGCCACCTTCCGTAACACCTTAAGTTCCAGGTCCTGCGCATAGGGAGTTCATGGAGGTTGTGGCCATACACAACTTCGTCACCCTGAACTGTCGATCGCTGTCGAGTGATATCCAACAAACTGCGCTCTCCAGACTTCTGAGCTATTTCCGTGCACCGTATGCTCCTTTGCAGGTAATTCGCCTCAAGAATAGACCCGTCATCAACGTAGGAGAATATACCATCTAATGCGGTGGCAATGCTGATGATAGGAGAGCACAATACACCCGAAACAAACCAAGCTTTTCGCCACGAAGAGGGAACAAAGACCTTTGTGCAATCGCAAAAAAATGGCACGTGCAGCGATGCACAGTGGCAATATTTACAATAGCAGAGTTCTTGGTATTGTTTCCCAAACCTTTTGCGTGTTTAGGATTTTTGGGGATTTCGGGGCCGACGCTTCCCATGTGGTTTTTCTTGATTTGCTACTACATTTCATGCCCAGAGTGAAATATGGAAAATTACCCCTGAGGTTGACTGTGCCTTTAACGACAGTGGTCACAATGGAGAAAGTTGTTGAGAAATCCAAAAAAATCAAATTGGTTCCCAAACGGCTAAAAACCATGAAGGTTAAGGGGCAAGAAACGGGCTATAATCAGAGTTATTGAGTTTCTAAGTCGATTATTTGTGCACGCGTGCACAGAGAAATCGGAGTCTCCTGTGTGTATAGTCGAAATTCATTGACATTCACAAGCCGAAATAACTGCTAATTTAGCTAACAAAACAGTCGAACAATATAAAAAACACTCCATTCGATGTTTTGAACTAGGTGAGGGAAGAAATAGTCGGGCAGACCAGTCTGAAGGGAATTGTTTATTAGTAAAATCCAATCGCAAGCCAGCTGATGTTCTTGATACCAGAGATCATCGATGCTGATGAGGTGGAGTGGGCTCGTCCATCATCAAAAAACAGGAAACCTGGAGCTGATAATTGGACATAAAATAGGGAATTTTTGCAATTTTTCGTATGGGTCCTACTGCTCTGAATCCAGAAAGGTTTCAGAGAAGAAAAGTAGATGAGGCTATTTTATCGCGACCACTGCCTCTAACTCATACACTGAATATTATATAGTGTGAGAACATGCAGTGCGGGAGTGGAGATTTTTTAGCAAAGTGTATGAAGGTCCTTCAGGCAGGCTATTGTGCTTTGCTTCATTTGATGTTTAAACCACGGAATTTTTTTGTGTGCTAGCGTGGAATGCGAACATTTCACCGACGTTCTTAGAACGTTGATGGAAAGATCGATAATATTAAGAAGAAGATTCTGATACGGACTTGGGTGGAACTTGCCACTGATTTTAAAGAGAGTTGCTTTTTTCGAGAGCCTGGAAATGCTTGGTTCCATGCGCATACTCATCCCGCAGAGGCAAACTATGAAATGTTATTCTGTGGAAGTTAGAGAAACTTACGCATGCTACGTTTTCGGATTCTTTTGACGAAACCGCTAAGTTGTCCTGGCAAGGATCACGGCATCAACTATTGATACAGATTCCAACACGCCGTAAAACTGTATTGTTTGGAATGCATATACTTCCAGACTGCGCATGACATAGTAGCAGCAACGCACATAATAGCAGCATCGACACGACACGTCAAGCACCCCGTCAAGAAAACTCTCGCTCGTGATCTAGTGTTCTGTTGATATCTGTTTTTTTTTTCGAATAAATTGTTCCTCTTCTTCATATTCTATTGAAGGCAGCGGACAAGCTCGAAAAATTTGGTGAAATAACTACTTTACTGAGATCGTATGCCTCCTAGTAGAACGCTCATGCCGTTGGAAGCGTCAAAAACTAGTCAAAACTGCTAAATCTGAGCAATGCAAGTCGAAATTGACAACCCCGCATATGAGGTTCGATAACCCGCCCCCACATAAAAACTCGTCCAGAGTGATATCCTCGAATACGGTCACTTTGGTCGGTTTTGGATGCTTCCAACAAGGTGTGCTTCCTAGTACAGACTGTATCTATCGGCTTCGGTATTTCAACCGTTTTGTCGCTTGTATTCGCTAATTCAACCGCACGCAATGTATCTCGTCTCTTTTCATCCGATAATAAACAATAGTCATTCCTCTATTTGCACACAGTTTTCTTCGGTTTTTTCCTCAGTTCCCCATACTACCAGCCCCCGACCTTCGATTTATGTCCTAAAACGATATAATTTATGAGCGTGAATGCTCCCTTCAATAGACAACAGACCAAGTGACCAAGTCACGTTCCCCCGGGGGGGGGGGGGGAGTGTGGACTGAGAGAATCGCCGAAAATCTGATCAAATCACGCTCCTTGGGGGCTTAGTAAAAATAGGCCTTTTCCACACCACGCGCAATTACCTGTTGCGAACACGTCATTTGTCATTTCTGATCAAAGAGGGTAAGAACTGAAAACGACCTCTCCCCCAAACCACGTTCTAGGATAGCGACATGAATTGTCAGGCTAGCTCTTGAAGCAGTTCTTACCCTCTTTGATCAGAAATGACAAATGACGTGTTCGCAACAGGTAATTGCGCGCGGTGTGGAAAAGGCCAATTTTTACTAAGCCCCCAAGGAGCGTGATTTGATCAGATTTTCGGCGATTCTCTCAATCCCCACTCCCCCCCCCCCAGAGGAACGTGACTTGGTCACTTGGTCTGTTTTCTATTGAAGGGAGCATTCACGCTCATAAATTATATCGATTTAGGACATAAATCGAAGGTTGGGGGCTGGTAGTATGGGGAAGTGAGGGAAAAACCGAAGAAAACTGTGTGCAAATAGAGGAATGACTATTGTTTGTTATCGGATGAAAAGAGACGAGTTATACTGCGTGCGGTTGAAATAGCGAATACAAGCGACAAAACGGTTGAGATAGCGAAGCCGATAGATACAGCCTGTACTAGAAAGTACACCTTGTTGGAAACATTCAAAACCAGCCAAAGTGACCGTATTCGAAGATATCTCTGGACGAGTTTTTATGTGGGGGCGGGTTATCGAAGCTCATGGGCGGGGTTGTCAATTTCGACTTGCATTGCTCAGATTTAGCAGTTTTGACTAGTTTTTGACGCTTCCAACGGCATGAGCATTCTACTAGGAGGCATAGGAGCTCATTAAAGTAGTTATTTCACCAAATTTTTCGAGCTTGTCCGCTGCCCTCAATAGAATATGAAGAAGAGGAACAATTTATTCGAAAAAAAACAGATATCAACAGTACACTAGATCGCGAACGAGTTTTTTCGACGGGGTACTTGACGTGTCGTGTCGATGCTGCTATTATGTGCGTTGCTGCTACTATGTCATGCGCAGTCTGGAAGTATATGTATTCCAAACATTACAGTTTTATGGCGTGTTGGAATCTGTATTATTAGTTGATGCCGTGATCCTTGCCAGGACAACTCAGCGGTTTCGTCAAAAGGGTCCGAAAACGTAGCATGCTTAAGTTTTTCTAACTTCCACAGAATAACATTTCATAGTTTGCCTCTGCGGGATCAGTATGCGCATGGAACCAAGCATTTCCAGGCTCTCAAAAAAAGCAACTCTCTTTGAAATCAGTGGCAAGTTCCACCCAAGTCCGTATCAGAATCTTCTTAATATTATCAATCTTTCCATGAGTACTAAGAACGTCGGTGAAATGTTCGCATTCCACGCTAGCACACGAAAAAAGTTCCGTGGTTCAAACATCAAATGAAGCAAAGGACAATACCCTGCCTGAAGGTCCTTCATACACTTTCCTAAAAAAATCTTCACTCCCGCACTGCATGTTCTCAAACTATATAGTATTCAGTGTATGAGTTAAAGGCAGTGGCCGCGATAAAATAGCCTTATCTACTTTTCTTCTCTGAACCCTTTCTGGATTCAGAGCAGTAGGATCTATACGAAAAAATTGCGGGAATTCCCTATTTTGGGTCAAACTATCAGCTCCAGGTTTCCTGTTTTTTGATGGTGGACGAGCCCACTGCACATCATCGGCATCGATGATCTCTGGTATCAAGAACATCAGCTGGCTTGCGATTGGATTTTATTAACGAACAATCGCCTTCAGACTGGTCTGCTCGACTATTTCTTCCCTCACCTAATTCAAAACATTGAATGGAGTGTTTTTTATTTTGTTCGAGTGTTTTGTTAGCTAAATTAGCAGTTATTTCGGCCTGTGAATGTCAATGATTTTCGACGAAGGACGTCTAAAAAGCGCACCAACACCAGAAATCATAGCCAAAGTACAGGATATGGTTTTGAAGGATCGTCGATTGACTGAGAAAGATTCAGTAGAGGCTCCGCACATCTCTTTGGGCAGTGTGAGCCACATTTCAAGTGAAATTTTGGGTTTTAGAAAGCTGTGTGCACAATGGGTGCCGCATTCGCTCACAATGGAACAAAAACACATTCGAAAGCGACTGTCTCAGCAACATTTGGAACGTTTTAAAAAGGATAAAGTGGATTTTGTGCGTCGATTCATCACTTTGTATGAGCCTTTTGTCTATGAACATGATCCTGAATCAAAGTAAGAGGCTAAAGAGTGGTGTGAACCTGGTTGTTCGGCTTCGAAACGAGATCGTGTTCGCAAATCGGCCAAGAAGGTTATGGCATCAGTTTTTTTGGGATGCGAAAGGAATTTTGTTTGTGGATTACTTGCGAACTGATACCACAATTAATTCTGAATATCACTGCAACCTTTTGGACCAGTTGAAGAAAAAAATTTGCGGAAAAAGACCCGGTTTACAGAAGAAAAAATCCTTTTTCATCAGAACAATGCACCGTGTCACAAGAGCATTTTGACAGTGGCTAGAATCCATGAATTAAAGTTGGAATTGTTGGACATCCACCATATTCACCAGACTTGGCCCCCAGCGACTTCCATTTGTTTCCAGAACTCAAAAAATTTATGCGTGGCAAGCGTTTTTCATCAAATAAAGAGGTCATAACTGCTGATGAAGCGTATTTTACAGACCTTCCGGATTCTCACTTCAGGGATGGGATCCACAGATTGGAGGATCGTTGGAGCAAGTGTATTAATGTTCAGGGAGATTATGCTGAATGAAAACGTGAATTTGGAACCATTAAATTGTGTTTTTCTTATCGAACGACAAAAATTATTGAACAATTTGGTACTACCACCACTGATGTTAAATTTTGCATACAATGGTTGGCGGTTATCTCGCGTTAGCACAACCCTACTACCATTCCGGATTTCCACAGCATTGCCAAACATGGAGGATCCGAAGATTATGAGAGTTTCGTCAATAGTTTTCATTTTCAAGTATAGAGTAAAATGTTGTCTTATATGCGAATGATGCTTACACTGTATAATTTTTTTCGTGAAACAAACTCTGTGGGTGATGCTACAAAATTGACAATGGAATGATTACCTGGATTATGAGCCATGTAAACGGTGAATATTGGTTCGATTAGCTTCATCGCTATGGCTTGTTCTAGAGGTGTAGTAACGGAGCCCACAGCGAGTCGGGTAAAACCTAGTCCTAGGATTCCATCGATTCTGCCCTGAAACAAAGAAGGAAATCTGCAGATTATGGACTTGCTGAATAGGGATCACTTCACTGCTTGTCTGACAAGGTGAGTCTAAATCCCCACCAGACCGCTCTACTACATAGGTTGTCTGATGGGTCACAAGATGAACGCTTCTCAGAATTTGCCATCTGTGCTGCATGGAATGCTGTTTTTTCCTCCACGTGACATTAACCGTTTTTGTTTGCTCGACAGTTTTACAACTGTTGCACATGTATTCGGAAAGAAGAAAGTTCATCGTTCTCTTGACCCCTGACGAAAGAAAAGTTACTTTCTACAGGTTGGTTGCTGAGCGTCATTCTACTTTTCTTTGCTTTCTGTAATCCCTAGGATGTTTAGGAGCGGAAGATAAACTACAAATGATTCTCATGTTTACACTGTTGATTGGCTATCAGGAAGGAGCCGTCCTGGGCGACTGCTACGGCTGCCTTGCAGAGGAAAAATAATTGTATGCATACAAAGTGATAGATCAGCTTCTCGATATCCCACTCATGTTAAGACAAGTGATTTTAACTTCGAAATCCCCCCCCCCCCCGATGGAAAGCTGAGAACGAATACAGTCGAAAACTTTGGAAATCCGACAGACAAACCTCAAATTTGTGATCAGCCTACCAAGTAACCCCATTAGAGAATTTTGGAGTCAAGTACGGAGCATTTTTCATAGACATTTCCAGAACCCTCTGATTGATGAAAGTATCCTCTGTTTCCAAATGAAATTTAGTTCCGTCTGCGCGCGTACGCTGCGTCTCTTTCTCCCCTCACTTTCTCGCTGTCTCTAACCTCGCTCCGTACAAACGCGAGAGGAAACAGAGTAAATTTGGCTCAGAAGCAGAGGATTAACTCTTAGCCGAAAGTCGGTACAAGCGCTATTGCTCTGCTCAAAGTTTGAAAAATGTGCTTTCATCTAAAACTTCTACAGAGGCACTATTATGGGCGCCATTGCGAGGTCCGCTTCCAGATTTTCCCAAGATTCCCGCGCGTTCTGGATGGCACAGTAGGTAGAGAGAACGACCGTCTTGTGCTAATACCCGAGCGGCAATACTGAACAGTTTTACTATTGCTGCCCGAGGCATGCTAACAATGTTATTCGTTTTCGCAAGTGCTTTTGGCGCTCTTAACAAATGTTGATTGCGAAACACTTAGCTTCCTTGGTCAAGTTCCAAGAAAAAGTTAACCTCTACTCGAAAAAGGTCGATGACGCATTGAGAGCAAACAAGCGTCAGAAAAAGAAATACTAGATATTCCCACTGCGGAAAATGGATCGTTCGCATCTGTTCTATAGCCGCACTCCGTTCGAAGCATTACAGTAAGAACAAAGGAATTAGAAAAAAACGCCTGAAGGCATAAAGAGTGTCTCCGAGGTCCTGACATTGCCATATTTTGCTGCGCGGACGACATAGTATTAAATTCATCGCATGCGCAGAAAATCGCATTTTATTTTTTCATGTTTTTGTATAGCTTCTCTAAAGAAACTAGGATGATTTGGCTTCTCTAGTAAAGGAGAATGTTGAAAGGGCCAATGAAAAATCTTTCTCTGTTAATAATAGACAGTCTTAACACACTGTAAAATTGATTGTAAAATTTCGCGCCAAAACCGTTTTCGAAGATTTTCTGCATGTGGAGTTTGGCTAATACCTGTTTTTCATGTTTTTGACAGTCAAATCAACATTGAATGAAAAAGTAGGTAATGACTAGAGGGAACTGGTGGCGCATCCTCATCTTTAACCCATTTCAACCTCATAACCAGAGATTAGCGAAATTTTTTTGGCCGAATATCGAAAGTCGCACATCGGAGCGACCTTCTCAAATTAGGAATTCGAAAATCGGAACGCCAAAAACCATTGGAATACGGGAGTTCGTTCAGCGAAATTCTTGACCATCCCCTGAGGACTGTGCCCGCAAAAAAAACCTAGGCTTATGCTCTTTTATTAAATATGTTAAATGTAAAACATTTTGTAAAAACAATCAACACGGCCTTTATGAAAAGTGAAGACGGACCTCGATTTTGAATTCAGCACCCGAAATAACCCCTAGAAATTTGGTAGGGCAAAGTGTAGAAAACTCTAATCTCGTGGGTACTTTCGATTTCTTCCGCATTTTCAGCCGAAGTTCTCGGAAATCGGGAAGCCAAAAACCAACTTGGCAAATCGGAGTTCCGCTCATCCCTGATCATTTTGACCCGCCGAAATTTAACGGTCTTGTCTACCGAGCTCATTCATGAAATAGGGTCTCAAAAATGGATAGTGGTTTCCAGCGCAAACGATGCCTCCAAAAATCAGAGTTTGTCGATTGTGAAGTTCAAGACAATCACCAGCAACTGTGATAATAGAGCTTCTACAGCTTACCGCGATGTAGAAGGGACATGGTGCGGCTGGGGTCACACACTAAAACTACGGTGGAAGAAGCCTAATTTCATTATCGATCGACAGCACAGCTGATTTTCTCTGTAAGTTACGGGTTTTCTTGTTTTTTTCGCCATCAACTTTGTTCCTAACTGTATAAATATTGCGAATAGGGGCTATTATTGGTGCGTGAGGGAAATTAGCCGTTTGTTAAGGCTTCAAAGTTTCTTCTCAAAATTCTGTTTTAAAATCGAAAAAAATGGCGGATTCCTCTCACACACAAGAAGAACCCCTATTCGTAACATTATAAGAGTCAGAAACAGAAATAATGCCGAAGCAAAAAGGAAAAAAAAAGAAAAACTGTAACTAACCCCAAAAGCCAACTGTGCTGTCGATCGATAATCAAATTAGGCTTCTTCCACCGCAGTTTTAGTGTGTGACCGCAACCGCACCATGTCCTTTTAACATTGCACAAAACTGTACCACTTTTTTCTCTTCGCTCGCCTCATCACCTTAGGACTTTCACCATGCAGACTGAGGCGATAAGCGGCATCATCCATTGCTACGTTTGAGCCAATCGACGCTAAAAGCATATACCGAAACGCTCACCCCTCTGAAAAATTCCGCGATTTCTCTCGCTTGGCCGAACACGTTTCTAGGCACCACCAACTGGTCAGTGCCTTCAGCACCGAATCGCACGGTGTCGTTGCCGAAAAAACCATTTGCGTCTCCGGTGCCATACTAAAAGCATACGATTTTTGAGATTCAGAGAAGCTAGCGAAGGATCTGAACTTAACAGTTAAAAGAATTTACTACTCACCCGAATCTTCCAATCTTTCCTGCCCGCTTCTTCCACGTACGTTTCAGAGGCAGATGAGTTGAAATAGTTTTTCTCGTAGCATGCGTCGTTTTTGGGGCCTTTTTCACAACAGCTTTTGTCCGGACAGAACGCTGTACACATCACTGCAAGAAAACTTAGGGCAGTGGGATTTTTCCCTTATCAATCGACCTGTTATTCATTGTCTTCCCTCATGAAGTGAGTAGCTCCGCGACGGCTATCTAGTTGCTGATGAAGACAATCGGAATACCTGAGCGCGGCAAAGGCTAATACTCCCGCTGAAGACTTATTGTCGCAAACCACTGCAAGCCGTGCGTGTATCTCAGAAATGACGCGCGATCACCGGCAGACTGCGGTCACCGGCAACACCACCATTTCTCAAGCCGTGCTGTGGCGCGGTTGTCTCGCTGTGACGCCTAATTGGTGCAATTGCAGGTGCGATCGCGCTACCGTAACCCATAACTGGAGAAATGCTATTGCGGAAGACCCAAATTCATAAATATCTCACTATCCTCTAGGCTCCGGTGTGGTTTTGCGTTCTCTCCTATACTTCTTTTTCAAGTATTTTGTCATGTTCTTCACTCTACCGCATCCATATTATTGTCACATGTAGAGTTCGCGCAATAAATTTAGTCTGACGAATGGACCGCGCTGCGACGGTATATCACCCCACGCGAATCGGAACCCCATTTTCCAGTCAGGCAGCCAACCCCGCACGGCCAGCCACCTGATCCATGCGTCAGACTGAAACGAAAACGGAAACCATAAATGACTTTGGCTCGTCCCTCATTGGTTTATCTCACGCTCTCCATTAGTGATTTTCAACTGTATCCATTTCTTTCAGACAGTGAGCCGTCACATCGCACACCAGTCAAAGGCATAGTACACCTTCAGACATGAATTTTGTGATTTTTTTTCGATTGCGTAGTAGACCGCTCCTGTATAACCCGTGCCAAGTGACAGGTCTCAATCCCTCCGAATAAGCAAAATACAGGCGGCCACCACAGGCCCGACCATCTTAGCCCACCAACACGGGTCACACCCCCTACCAGATTTCCGGACTCGATAGCGGCTAGATGGATGAATGAATTCCTAACGAGTCTTCGTTCTTTTGTCCATTGCCGGACTGTCTCCATATCCTGGTTCGCCCTCGCCAAAGATTACGAATGAAGAGAAATACAGGCCCAAGACAACTCGTCAATCAGTTTTTCACAATCAAAAAATAGGCATTTTTAGTGAGCCATAACTCTGTTCATCGGAGGTCCTGGAGGATTTTAGTGATACCGCTGTGATCAGCGAGTGACTCTCTCGAAGAACAGCACAAACACTGGGATAAAACTTCTGTGTGTTCTATGCCTTTGAAATAGACAACGACGCCGAAGAAAAAGCGGCGGGTAAATTTTATTGCAGCGTGTCTGAACCCCTTATTCTTGATACCCACCTAATGTAGCATGTTTCACTATTGGGCTTCCGAAAAAATGGTTGCGAAACGAATTGTCCGGAGAGTTGTGGTATTAGAGGTGAATCTCAGGAGGCGTTCCGTTGTGCCTGATTCTCAATCGAGGCGCGTATGGGCAAAACGTCTCTGCCCTGAGTTGAAGAGCAGTTCCAGCAGAAAACTCCGTTGAGTTGGGAGTAGTACGAGAATAGTTAGCTTGTTCCGCAACTGGAGAAGGATAATAAGAAGTAGAACTTTTTCTCCGCTGATAGTCATGCTCACACTTCCCGTATTTAGCAATGGATTGCTCGTCTTTCTCTTTTTCAGATATGTTTTCCAGAAGAAGAATAAAATTGCGAAAAGCCATTAGTCTGTGGATTTATTATAGACTTGCCAATCATAAAAGTTACGACCTCTGGTCCTAAGCCAAATGCATTCTGTTCCCTCGCGCGCAAATCCTGATTTTGACCCTCTTTTCACAGAATTCACAGAATTCTTGCATTTCGAAAATTGGCAAGCACTTTACAATCTTCGAAACTCACTTCCAGCGTCACATTTAGGATCTCTGCAGTGCTTCGGCTTCGGGACAGCACATAGCTTATCAGGTATCCATAAATTTGAGCTCCCGGTGTCTAACACGACCTGCAGTTGGATATATGTAATTCGCAGGCTGGCATCGTTATATATCTATTCATTTTTCAGTACAGAAGTCATAAAATACCGTGCGTCTCAATGTATGTTACGATCATAACTTTTGATGATATCACTATTTTTATTGATGCACACATCAGCTTTTTCATAATAAACTCTCTCGGAAAATCTACTTTGTACAACAATATATATTCAATGATGACTTGTAAACCATATACCAAAATGGCCAACTAACTCACTAGTGATGTCACACAATTAACTCTCCAGTAATATCTGTCAAAATGAAGAAATAAGTTTGCTGAAGTCTTTTAATAGACAGTGGATATACGAAAAAATACAACATGTCTTCTAACTTACCTTTCAAGAAATACCCTATCGACTAGTAAGTCGCCGTTGTACATATACATTATTTAAATCACCGCTTTTACATTTCCACCAGCACAGGCCTTTCTGAGCCGAAAATTGAATTCAACCCGGCGCCGCAGACAAAACTCTAAATCTCATCGGTCAACGCTAGCAGTGCAGTGGATTACTAGAGGTCATAAACCGTTTTTGTCCACTTCTACAGCCTGTTATTGGTTTTTCGAAAAATCAATCCGGTAGTTCATGAAAATCTATATAATTCTGTGGTCTCTGTTGATAGAGAATTCGCGAAAGCTCATAAATGTCTAGTTTAACCACTTATTTTCTTCAATAAACTGAATAACTAAGTAATTGCGGATTTTGTTTAGAAAATAAAAGACTGGTAGAAAATAAAAGACGTGGAATGAAGTAACTTTATTCTGAAAAATGTGTTGCCCATTTTGAGCAATGACCTTTTGCATACTTTCAGGCAGCATCACAATTCCACGTTCATAAAACTCCTAGTTTTTATAAGCAAAAAACTGAACCAGGCACGATTTGACATTATTACCATGATTGAAATTCTTACCATTCAAGGAGTTCTGCAAAGATCGAAATAAACAGTAATCAGATGGTGCAAGATCAGGACTATATGGTGGATGTGGCAAAACATCCCAAACAAGCTCCAGTAACTTTTGCCGAGTGACTAAAGATGTGTGTGGCCTTGCATTGTCATTTTGAAACCTTGTCAAAAAAAAAACACTATACGATTTGTCAGATCATCGCTTGGTTGGGATGTTTTGCCAATTCCACAATATAGTCCTTATCTTGCGCCATCTGATAACTTTTTATTCCGATCTTCGCAAAAATCCTTCAGTGGTGAAAATTTCAATAATGATAATGCTCTCGAATTGTGCTTCAGTTTTTTGCTGATAAAAACCAGAAGTTTTATGAACATGGAAAGATGATGCTGCCTGAAAGATGGCAAAAGTTCATTGCTCAAAAAGGGCAATACATTACAGGAAAAAGTTTTTTCGTTCTGTTGTACGAACGATAATGACCCTAGTTGTGTATGTTTAT
Source organism: Aplectana chamaeleonis (assembly GCA_029168955.1). Taxonomy (NCBI): domain Eukaryota; kingdom Metazoa; phylum Nematoda; class Chromadorea; order Rhabditida; family Cosmocercidae; genus Aplectana; species Aplectana chamaeleonis. The sequence goes on along the minus strand of JAPDOI010000270.1, from coordinate 563,988 downwards.
CTTGATATGCTTTATGCCCATTGCGACCCTTCACTGGCAATGTTGTTTTGCTATGCCTCTCGTAATTGCTATATTAAGCGACCACGTCAAACTCGCGCCGGCTACGGTGTAGTCAGGAGGGTGCCTCAATCACTATTGTTTGTGACAGTTCTTCACTGAGATAATCGTGGGGAAGTTCCTAGAACGACAACAGAACTTCCGTCGAAACAACTGGGGAACTTCTCCCGAATTGGGGGAGGCGAAGGGGACCTCTCGACAGCAGAGTAATAGGGGAAGATCATACAGCAGGAGTTCTCTTGTTCTCCCGACTGCAGGTCTTCCCGCGACCTTCCGACTGCAGATTTTCCCATTGTTCAATGATTGATCATAAATCAGCTTGCTAGAACTCGCTGTTTTCGACAGTCTCCTGTTCCTGAAAAACTGCGATCGGCCCAAAAATATTCACCTCTGACTAAAGGTTATAGAGGAGCTTATTAGCTCCTCTGAAATCCAGACAGAGATGCCTTACGCAGTCCTTGAGTGGCAGATCTACCCCCTCAACTTGCGAAGTACGAGACTACCTCGCGACTAGCCCGTCGGCATCACCGTATACGCTGCGGCTTTGTTTTCCCGTTCATCATGTTCGGGGAGAGGCCATGGGAGCAACCGTGAAGCGAACTTCCCTTGTTCCCCCCCCGAGTTGACTGTTCTTATCGTTGTGTAAAATTCGCTTCTCTCTCCTAGACCGAGTGATAACGACCAAATCAGGTCTATTGTCCTCGGGAACTTCCCCACAAATATCTGAGCAGTGACTAATAAACCATTAGTTCACTCGTCTGCAGCAGCTCGGCCGTCTACAGCGCGTTCTATGAAAAATTGTGTTTCATCTTGTAAGAAAACTCCGCAATTGCTTAGTTTCATCCCATTATTGCACTGCTAGTGTTGACCGGTGAGATTCAGAGGTTTGTCTCGCAGTGCTGCATTGCTACTTTCATATAGAGCATTTTTATTTGAAGCATGCACTTTTCCGAAAAAATATTTTATTTTCAAAATACTGAACTTGTCGTACCTTTTACAATATGCTGTTCGTTTGGAGAACTTCATGACCATGCGAAGACATCTCACTCTCCCAGTTCGCTTTTTTGAATAAATTCAAACTTGTAGAGAATTCTCGAAACTTCTTTGGTAGAATTGTGGGGCTGCCTCAGGAATGTCACAAATACAGAATCAAGCAAGGAAGTCGCTAAAGGCGTTGAACCGTTCCTAAACTGGGCGCCACACAAAAACGGCGGCTTTCGCCGACCACCGTCGCCTTTTTACCCTTGGGAGCCGACCGCACCGTGTGCTTGTTTTCCCAACTAAGTTTTTCGCCGCAGTCAGAACCTTGCCTCACAAGGTCAACTTCTTGTGGCGTACTCAGTGATCAAAAGGTAACATATTAAATTAACAGTGTTTAGATACTGCAGGCAGAAGTCGCATAGGAGAAATTCTGAACCAACCATAAATGATTGTTGTGGTGTACCGATGGTAATCACACCAAGATACTGTGCGTCCTGTATGTCAGTGACCTGAAGATAAGGTATTTTTGATTATCATGAGTTACACTTTGCAGCTGGTCAGTCATAGGTTCTAATCTTTTTTGTCGCTTAGGAAACAGGTTTTCTCTTATCGGCACATAGATTGATGCCTGCTTAGGATAGCTGAACAATTAACAGTTTCTTCGACAACAAAGTATGTACCTACCGTTTGCGAATGCACTGCATTTCCTGCAGAATCCCGAACTAGTTCCAACCGTCTTTCGTCTCGCTGTTTTATGTAGCCGGCCAAAGTTCCTTCACGAAGCATACGAATTCGACCAGGCTCGATTTTGGTTAGCGACGCTTCGTAAACTGATGCACCATAGACAAGGCCGACAATTGTCAGGAAGAGCAACATTCTCGATGGCGACATCTCACTAAAAATGAGATATACGTGGCAATTGATAGTTTTAGGACACACTTGATATTCAGTGTAACATTTCACAAGTTCACGTTGAAGATTTTTTTCTCGAAATCCATGTCATTGGTATACGGAGCAGAAGATTAGCATCTGCAGCGATTTTTCCAGATTTAAACAGAATTTGCCGAATTTCTCGTAAAATTGTAGACCAACAGAATATCAGATTAGTAATACATAAATACGGAAAAAAAGTGGAGGGACGGAATGTTGGCGGTGTTGGCGTCTTACTCAATAGCACCATGGCACACACTATGGATTCGCACTTCATCTACTCCCCGCGCCTGGCCGTTTTACGAATCAAGCCCAAAGGACACCCAGCAATCTCTATGCACCAACATCAGCTGCAGCGGATGATGAGCTCGATGAGTTCTACGGACAACTCGAGGATGTAGTAGCTAAAGAAAGAGGCTTCTACAAGATTTGTCTGGGCGACTTCAATGCTGTCCTCGGAAGAGCAGTAGATGGAGAAGGAAGAATCGGATCGTATGGAGGCAACATCAGAAACGATAACGGTTCTCGCCTGGCAGACTTTTTGTGTAGCGCACGTATGTTCCACGGTAATTCGTTTTACAAGAAGCCCGAAAGTCGAGGATGGACCTGGAAGTCACCGAACGGAACGACGACCAATGAGATTGACCATATTCTCGTTAATCGGCGATGGGCCCTCCTAGACGTCGGCACTGTTCCATCATTCGTGACAGGCTCTGACCACAGAATGCTTCGTGCAAAGCTTCGACTTCACAACAACTTTACGAGGAAACATCTTAGTCAGAGATTTTGCAGCAAAGTCCGAACCGTGGATTCAGAAGTGATGCAGCGCAGTGTAGCCGATACGCAATGGAATGTTTTTGATGATCCCACAGACGATTACGAGGACCTGTGTCGCAAGATGAAGGACGCCGAAAAAAATTCATTGGTTGGAGCAGTGGAACCAATTGAGAGGCTGCGCAAGGAGACTAAACTGTTGCTGGAAAAACGCCGCCTGGCACATCTCGATCCGAACACCACTCACTTGGAACGTGTTACGATCAGCAAAGTTTGCAGAGCTGAGGTATCGAGCGATTTAAAGCAATATCGAGCGCGGAAGTTGTTGGACACCGTGAACCAGAGGAAAAGCATCAGGTTTTGTCGGAGAGAGCTGTCAGATCGCAGAGAACAAGTGTCAGCACTTCGGGATTACTCGGGTTGCATTTGCACGTCATGGCTGGTATGGAAAAAATTGTGGTGGATTTCTACAGCACTCTCTTCAACTCAACACTGTCCGTGCCGCGTAGCCCACTACCTGCAATAGCAGATGACCCGCCTCAATCCTTGAGAGTGAGGTTGCTTTTGCTGTCAAAGGGATGAAGGAAAACACAGCTACTGGACCAGATGGCATTACAACCGAGTCCCTCAGAGCGGGTGGTTCACCTTTATGGAAAGTTCTTGCGGAACACTTCTCCAGATACCTCGCGCAAGGATTGGTTCCCGCGCAGTGGAAATCGTCAAGAACGATACTCCTTTTAAAAAGGGTGATCGGGATGACATCAACAACTACAGGCCAATCGCTCTACTCTCAGTGCCGTACAAGGTCTTTACGAAGGTTCTGCTGAACAGGATAGAGAAGGCTCTGGACGACTTCCAGCCCAGAGAACAGGCAGGCTTCCGTAAGGGTTACTGCTGTCTTGATCACATTCAGGCGCTATCGCAAGTCATTGAACGGACGAGGGAGTACCATCTACCTCTAGTGCTCGTCTTCGTGGACTATACCAAGGCATTCGATTCGGTTGAAGTCCCGGCTGTTCTTAACGCTCTCATCCACGCTGGTGTTGACGCCCAGTACATCAGAATATTGGAAGAGTGCAACAACGGAAACAACAACATTATTCAACTATTCGAGAGGAAACTGAAGGTGTCGATTGGAGAGGGTGTCAGACAGGGAGACACCATCTCGCCGAAGCTGTTCACGACCGCGTTACAAGACGTGATGCGTCACATCGACTGGGACGGCAAAGGTATCCTCATAGACGGGTGCATATATTCAACTTGCGCTTCGCTGACGACATTGTGCTGCTGGGTTCGTCTTCCGCAGAAGTCGAAGGAATGCTTAACGAACTGGACGCTGCAGGAAAAGCGAACGGCCTTACAATGAATCTGAGGAAAACCCAAGTGATGCGCAACCAGGCGTGTGACGACAGCCCCATTCGTCTCTCTGGCACTCCCCTACCCACTACGAACAGCTACGTCTATCTCGGAAGAGAGGTGAACATGCAAAACGACTTGTCTACGGAGATCGGACGGAGACGACGAGCGGCCTGGTCTGCACTTGGATCGATAGTGGAAGTGACAGACAAATTGCGGGATGTGAAGACACGAGCACGTTTGTTCGACACCACGGTGCTACCTGCGTTGTGCTATGGAACCGAGACATGGGCGGAAACGAAGGCGACCACACAGGCCATAAGGACAGCTCACAGGGCCTTAGAACGCGGACTACTGAAGACTACTCGTCGTGCCCAGCGAGCTGGTGGCCTACGCAGTGCTGATCTTTGAGAGCAGTCGCAGTTAATGAACCCTCTTCTGTTCATGGCCCAGTCTAAACACCGATGGGCAGGACACGTGTTGCGCCGCATGGATGACCGATGGAGCCTCCGTACAACAGTCTGGTTACCACGTGATTGCCACCGTCCTCTAGGCCGTCCTCCCACAAGATGGAACTCTGTATTTCCAGGCAGAGTTAAGACGTTCTGCACCGAGCGAGGGCTTCATGAAAATCACCATCACTGGATGTCCCTTGCTCGGGATCAGTCGAGCTGGTTGAGATGTGGTCCACACGGCGGCGACGCGCAGTGAAGATGGATCATCAAGGTATCAAGGTAGGTAATACATAAACAGGAGTAGCTTGGACCTCGATCATCTCATGCAAATTGTTTGAAGATATTTATCAGTACCTTTTGGAAGACTTCTGGACCAGTAGCAATCCCCCGAAAGGTGGCAGCTACCGGCTGTCACTGCGTGGTGACTGGGTCAATCACGTCTCGGCTACCAATATGGACGGCCGGCATAGAAATGCACAGGCGGCGCTCAAGTTAATGACGATTGCAGTCAGCCACCTGGGAGCAGTGAGCGTTCTTTTGTGAGATGGCTGACTGCAAGAAACGGGTGGTGACTTCGCTCACCGCCGCAGAGGAAAGAGAAATAGCGCGCGGAGCGAAGAGGAGCTGAGTCGATACCGCGGTCATAGGGTCGATCACGTCCAATGGTGATGACTTTTTGAGGCAAGTGCGCTCCAAGAAAGGGCAGTGGAGCGCTTTCGAACCGACCAGTCCGCTGTTCACTTATCACCCCAGCACAGCACTGCGGCCTATCTCGTTGTCTAGGTGGGCAAGGAAAAATTGGCCTCGCCGGCTGGCGGCCATCCTGCTCCGCTGCCAGCTGATAGGAATGATAGGCGAAACGTTCGAAGGTTTTCTTGATGCTGAAATGATTCCTGGCGAAGATTAGTGGGAGATTAACTTCAAATTGTACGTAAATGTCATGAATACGTCTCCTTTATAGATTTCACGTGCTTTAGTCCCATGCTAAGCTCAACTTCCAATTCCTAAAAGTTGCTGTGGCCATATTCAACCATTTTCAGATTTTTCCCAGTAATCGCTCACCACAGACAAAATCAGATTTGCTTAGAAAGCCATCTAAAAAAATGGCTGAAAAACGGTTTCGTTTTTCAGAAAGTGCATGAAACTTACGTGATCCGCGTGTACTAGTTACTAAATGCTGTATAATAGTTCATCTGAGTGCGGCTTCTATCTAAACATCGTTTTCCTCTTTCACTTCTTCTATGTTGACTGGGGAGCGTGAAACAGACTAAGGAGAAAAATAGTTCATAATTCAAAAAAATCCTTTGAATTTTTCGGTACATTGTGACAAAAACACAAGGTTCGCTCCTCGAAAATCATACTACAAAGTATTGTGTATCGTGGTTCAGTGGTAAGAGGTCATCCAACAAAAAACTTTCAAAATCGTTTTTTGAGTCTAACATTCGCTCGCTTTGATGATTTCCGAGAAATATTTCGATATCCCATCATCCAAGGTTGGAAACTTATTAAATCTGAAAGATAGACACATTTGCACGCTCCCGAAACCCATAATTACTACTGCTAGTTTGATCAAAGTTACAATGAATACGAAGAACTGTGGAGGGAGTGTATCTAGAAAAGCAGAATGAGCCCCTCACACATGAACACGTGGCCTAGTGGTCTAAGGCGCTGTGTTGGGCATCCGTCTCGTTGGTGCGGTGCTGGTTCAAATACGTTTTGCAATCGACTATTGAGTTTTGCATTCAACTCTACTCTTCAAGAATGATTCTCGCTCTAAGGTCGCAACCTTAGGAGGCATCTAGGCCTTCACCGACCTCAGGTTGGCTGCCTCTTTAGAGTCACCACATTGGGGGATTGCTACTGGCCCTGCGGTGCTTTTGTTCCCCTCCTCTGCAGAAAACACGTTTGACCATTTGTACAACCTAGAACTGACATTTCCTAGCGTAGATCAGTCCTGTGAGTGTGCCATGAAGCTATTTGTTGAGGTTTTGGTCTGGTCTATTTGGTTGCTACTCCAACACTCTCACTCCTCCGCTGACCTCAAGCAGCTGGTAAAAGCACGCTTAGTCTCATTCAAAGGTCAATCGCTGCTACACATTCGTTAACGATAAAACGCCCTGCATCAGAACTTTGTGCTCCTCGACACGATCCCTTTTATTGAAAGGGAATGCAGCCAGAAGGTTCTGGTTTCACAGACCGCTTTCAGTATTATCAACAACAGTCTGCCGACTAACTCCCTTGGGCTATGTGTATGTGCCACAATTGGAGAACTGATGATTGACTCGAAAAAATCTCGAACGCATGGCATGTTAAGAGCGATTTCATGTGGCGGTTTTCATACATAGAGGGGACAGAATGAAATTCTGTCGCCTCCATCCCTTTTAAACTCCCAGTAACTTGTTGCGACGTCATTCTTTCTAAGCCCTGCTTATTGAAGCCTTGCGCATTATCTGGAGCTGCAGCTCAGGGACACCGTCCACTTCCACGGATCCGCTGCAATAATCTGCTTGAGTGCATCCTTTCCCTTTCCGAGACTTGCTCATCTCCAAGGAACTTGGTTGTACCATCCTTTTACCAGTGTTCAATTTCCCTTCTAATCACCCTTTATATACTAGCTGCTCTCTGCTGCAACATTTCTGCTGATCAACGTCTTTAATGCAATGATATACATTACGGTTCGTAGGATTCGGCAAGGGATCGGGGGCGGACGCGTTTCCGCGCTTTTTTGATCTTTTGTTTTGAATAACTTGCTTCAAACTCAACGTTGTGCGAAACAAGAGCGATATGATTTTATGATTCTGGCGTTGGGGCCTATCCAAAGGTATAGCCTTTGTCGGGGTTCCGCAAAGAAATTAGGAGTTCCGCAATCAAACGGCTCTCGATTTACGGTAGACACCAGAAAACGCAGATAGAGACAGTCTTGCCCTCTTCGTCACGGTAAAAAAAATTCACACCTGCTGGGGCGGTATGCATGAACGCTGCGACGAAGAAGGTCAGGAAGCCGTCCTATGCGCGTAGCGTCGAGCCACGGGACGGTTCTGAAGTGCATGGCGTATATTGGTGTGTCGCGGACGTGAATGCATCTACTACAGCAAACTCTACGCCAAGCGGCATTTTTTTTCATTTCAGTCGCTTTCTGCTACTTTTTGTCATACCGTGCATCTAAATAATTGGAAGCACACACGACTGGGATGGCAGGAAACGAACCCGTAGAGTTTGCAGCGGAAAGTTCATTTACGTCCGCATACACTAATAGACACCATGCACTTCGAGGCCGCTCGTTCAACGCATAGAACACGGAGCGACTCCCTGACCTTCTTTGCACCGTTCATGCATGCCGCCCCTGGTTCTCGCCCAACCATTTCAAAGGCGTAACCATTGGGTAGCCCCGAACGCAAGGATCATGAAAATCAACCTAGTTTCGCTCGGAGTTAGGTTTGAAGCGAGTCGAGAAGGATGAAAAGACACGAAAACGCGCCCCCACGCGCTCTCTGACCAAATCCTACCAGCGGTATCGTAGGTGTCGCACGCGTATGCATAACGTTATAAGCCCCACATCGTTCTCATAGACAAAATATTATCTGAACTTTTTAAAACTAGGCTCACGTATTTGAGGTAGAATCAACTCTGCACTTTATGTTAACAAACCTTAAAGCCAGTGTTCACGATAAAAATCGTTTTTCTGTTTTTCCGCCTATCTTGAAAACGGCCCCATGCTGATTCCAATGGTGTCTCTGAAATCATACAAGACCTTATGTGAACGCAGGTATGGTCCCTCAAAGATTGAGCTATGGAAACATGGTGGACGAGTTGTCCGAGGCTTGTAACTTCCGTCTTTTGCAGCCGATCTATGCGAGCTGACCTGATTAGAGAGAGAAGCTGAGAATGGAGGGAAGAACGGGGCTAATGATAGAAAATCATCGCTCATCTCACGATCTCGAGCATTCATTTGTTCACGTCGGTGGGCGTGTGATGCGCTTTTGGGGTTTTCAGTGCGCTCGAAGTTGCATTTTTGGGCTCTTTTGAGGCTCTTCCTGGCTCGTTTTCATGCGTTCTTTCGACGTTAACGTTACAGAGTGTCCCTCCACAACCCAATACTAGTGGAATTTCGAAAATATTTTTCATCGTGAACACTGCCTTTAAGTGCTGCTACGCTAAAACAGAAGTTCGGCAGGAACAACAAACATCATGTAAGCTAAAAAGGTTGAACCTCTCACTAACTGAAAGAATTGTGAGGATGGTCTCGATAGAAAGAGGAAACACGAGAATTATTTTATTCATAAGGCGTTCTCTACGGTAGGGACGGGTGCAAAGTGGCAGGAGATTGTGTACAGGCAGCAATATAAATTTTATGTTCTCTTATTATCACGTAAGCCTTCTTTCTGATCAGTTTCCAAAAAGTAAGGCGAACGTTTACGGCCTCATTCGCCTGTCACAGAACAATCAACGGTTTTTATGTAGGAGGGAACGTTTTTTTAAGTTGGCTGATATTGGTGCACAATGTACCAATGTTCCTGAGCACTCGTAGTTCCCGCACACCATGCAGAATATGTACATAGTTCGCACGATTCGACCGGAACAAAACTTCGTTAAAAACGTCTCCAACACCGACAGTTAAAGTCTGTCCGGATGGGACCATAGGTTTGTCGGGGGTGGAGACAGCGGTCCGAGAAGTGAAGGTTGTTAAGGATACCTGAGTGGGGAATAGTGAAGGTTTCCTGAAGACTTGCAACTTCAAAATTTGACGTTTTCTCTATCCTCTTTTTTTGCATTCAGTATATTTTTCTTTTTATTCATTAATTTTGAAGCATTTCTTTTCGTTAGATGACCTCCTGTAGAATATCACTGTTCTTAATGAAATGATCGTATCGTATGTAAAGTTTCCTTTGAGCTGTCTTGGAGTCAAAAATTTTCGGAAACCTTTTCCAAACGATTTTTGAAAAACCACCCGTTCTTCGCTCATGAAATTTTTGCCCTATAGGACGAATCTTTGAATGAAGCTGTTTCCATAGTCTCCATGTAATTTTGCGTCGAATAGTGTTTTGATGTTGAGAAAAATACGTTTCCTGTCTCTCAGCCGACTTCAATTTCTGATGTAACGTTTCTTTCACCAAAAGCAATCAGTTTTTCGTCCATAACTTTTTAACCCTTAAAGATATCCCTTTGGTGGAGGTTGTCACCGGAATTCCCATTAAATTTTGCATCGAATAGCGTTTTTAGTTTTAAAAAATACGTTCCCCTTCTACCAGCCGATTTCAGTTTACAAAGTGCATTTTTTTCGCCTGAAATTATCAGTTTTTCGTTCATAACGTTTTTGTGCTTGAAGATAGACCTCTGGTAAGGTTGTTTTCCGTATCTCGATGGAATTCTGCGTCGAGTAGTGTTTCAAGTTTGGAAAAATATTTTCTCGATCCTTCAGCCTAATTCATTTTACGAAACACAGGTTTTCCGCCTATAACTCTTTAACCGGTTCTGGTAAAGTCGTTTTTGAAATCTACGGAAAATTCTGCGTCAAATGATATATCGGGTTCCTGACTTTGCTTGCTCAATTAGCCAGCCAGGTCGGTGGAGCCGAGCCCCGTTGTAGGCTCCGGGAGAACTCTGCGTCTCTTACTTACACCATAGAGGCGAGAGCACCCAATGGAGATAACTATGGAGCTCGGCTCCACCGACCTGGCTGGCCTATGGAGCAAGCAAAGTTAGGAACCCGATATATCGTTTGACGCAAAATTTTACGTGGATTTCAAAAACAATCTTCGCCAAAGCCCTATCTTCAACGTTTGAAGAGTTATAGGCAAAAAACCGGTGTTTCTTAGAATGAATTAGGCTGAAGGATCGAGAAAATATTTTTCCAAACTGGGAACACCAGTCGACGCAGAATTCCATGGAGACTTCGAAAACAACCTTCACCAAAAGTCTATCACAACCTTCACCAAAAGTCTATCACAACCTTCACCAAAAGTCTATCACAACCTTCACCAAAAGTCCATCTCCAAGCACAAAAAAGTTACGGACGAAAAACCGATAATTTCAGGCGAAAAAATGCACTTTATAAACTGAAATCGGCTGGTAAAAGGGGAGCGTATTTTTCAAAACTGAAAACGCTTTTCGATGCAGAATTTTATGGGAATTCTGAGAACAACCTTCACCAAAGGGCTGTATTCTAGGATAAGAAAGGTATGGCCGAAAAACCGGCAGTGACACCCACCCAATCTTGAAAATGACTTGCATGAGTGTTGGGTCTTTTTCATTGTTTTTCGGGGCGTTTCACCGGTTGTCGCCGGTTTCCCAATGACGAAGGTTCCCCCCTTCACCTGCTCAGAGGTGAAGGTTGGTGGAGTACATGGCTCCACCGAACGAAGCTATGGATGGGACTGTCCGCTCACACGGTCGGCGTGAGTATGAAGCGGCCGTCGCAATGGCATTATTTCGGACGAGCTTTTGTACGGCTTAAAACAGCTGACTGGGATAGTATCCACCAATCGTCAAATATTCTTGCTAACGCCTTCTAGACAGCTAGTCGACACGCAAGCCGACAGCGTGGGCGGACAGTTGCTTTCGGACCGACTTTAAAGGCAGTGGTCGCGATCAAATATGCTTGTTGTTTTCTTCTCTCTAAACCCTATTCTAGGTCTCGAGTAGTAGGTCATATATGAAAAAATGGCGAAAAAACCACTGTTTTGGGCCAAATTTGAAGCCTGAGCTTTTTTGTCTTGGTGGACGAGCCCACTCCACATCATCGGCATCGATGACCTCTCACATCAAGAACATCAGCTGGCTTAAAATTGAATTTCAATCAGTGAACCTTCGGATTTATGTACACATCTAGTCAAAAACTAGACTAGAGTGTTTTCTTATATTGCTCAACTGTTTTTGTTTGGTAAATTTGTATTTATTTCTTCCTCTGAACGTCGATGATTTTTGACTGCTCGGCATGAGACTGCGATCTTTTTCGTCATCGCTGTGCACGTGTGCACGAACTGGCTTCTTCGGGCCCGAGAAACTCTAATTCTAGCCCGTTTTCCAATGCGCTACCTTGATAGTTTTCAGCTGATTTCAAACTAAGCTGATTTTTGTTATTTTTTTTCGATAACGTTTTTCATCGTGACCACTGCCTTGAAGGCAGGGTTCACGATAAAAATGTGTGACATTTTCCACAAGGAATGAGTAGTGGATGGGCACACTGTAACGTCGACGTCGAAAGAACGCCTGAAAATGAGCCAGGAAAAGCTCCAAAAGAGCCCGAAGTTGCCACTTCGAGCGCAAGGCAATCCCCAAAAGCACAACACACGCCCACCGACGTGAACAATTGAATGCTCGAGATCGTGAGATAGGCGGTGATTTCCAATTATTAGCCTCAATCTTCCCTTCATTCTCAACTTCTCTCTTTACTCAGGTCAGCTCGCATACACTGGCTGCAAAAGACGGAAGTTACAAGCCTCGGACAACTCGTCCGCCATGTTTCCTTAGCTCAATTTTCGGGGGACCATAACTCCGTTCCTAGAAGGTTTTGTACGATTTCAGAGACATCATTGGAATCAGCATGGGGCCGTTCTCAAGATAGGGGGACAAACAGAAAAACGATTTTTAGAAGAACACTGCCTTTAAATGCGTGCTGTATAATGCGTGTACAATACCGAACCTAAAACGGCGAAAGAAAAACGCGATTTTCCTTCATCCTAAATTTTAAATATAAGTGACTTCAAATTTGCTGTTTTTCAAATTCGAAGACGTAGTCGGAACCAGCCCCGAGTACAGTACCGCGCAAATTTATTGCAAAAAAAGGGATTTGCGGGTTTTTTCGCGCTCACAGAGCGCCACATTGCTAGAACTTGCCACAAAGTGGTCCATTTTCAATTTTGAAATCACTTGTGGACTGCTTTCATTGAGTTCTATACGTTAGTGTTACAAAATTATAGATTCAACTCCAGAGTCTCATCGAATAATGCGTGTTTGCACCACAAAGTCCCTCATAATGAACTGATCAAACGGTCATGATAGCAGAAATCTGTCGTGTTTTAACCTGTGGTCGATGTGAGTTTCAGAAGGAAATACACATTTTCAACATTACTACTGTACTTTCTCTTTTTCCTCTACAAATGGCTTATTTTCATGATATTAAGATATATTCAGGTTTGACACAGCAACTGAGTAGGTGTGAAGTGGGATGATATATAAAAGTGCGATTGTGTCTGCTCATGTACCACTCAATTTTTTTTCTTTAGTTCTGTAAGTCTACGATTTTCATTTTCTTTAATTCTACCATTTTTGCTAACTTCGGCTTCAACTCCAGCTGCTAACCATTTACTACTCATTCAGACATTCATTTGATATCTTATTTCTTAATTCACTAAAATTATACGTTCGCTTCCTTGAAAATATAGCAATGCGAAATCCTCCTCGTGCAGGCAGCAAGACTACGTTGACATCGCCATCTCAACCATTTCTTGAAATGTGAAAACTCGAATTTAAAAATCATCGTGAACACTTCTTTCAACGTGTAAACAAAGAAGGCAAGAAAGAAAAATAGATTTTCAATGAATTACATAGAGCATATTTTCCACAAACATTCGAGACAAATATAGTGTCGGCACGGATCGCACTGACACATTGCGTTTCTTATGTTGCGTTGGCAGAAATTAGGCGCAGCTAACTATGCTACAACATCTGCGCCCTGAGTTCGCGCCAATACACAATAAGGAACACATAGTATCAGTGCGATCGGTGCCGACTGTACTTGTCTCGACACGGCTTGCGATCCTCACCGGTCTGGAGTCAAAATGGCTCAAATTCGGATTAGGTATGTGCGAAAAAAATTTGAAAGAAAAACAGAGAATAGAAAATCCAGTTTGACAGAAAGAACACAGAAAAACAATTTTCAAAAACGGGCAGGAGACAGACAACAGGAAATTTTAAAAAAATCAATTAAGGGTGTTCAGTATGTACACACTGCGTGCGATTTTTCACAGCATGGAACTTTTTTATACATTTTCAAGTGAAAATTTTGGTGATACTTTGCGTTCCCTATTAGACGTTGCCGCGAGCTCGGTGATATACATATGCTATAACGTAGGTGCATAGAGTCCATGGGGAATGCAAAGTGTCACTAAATCCCATGGCGACTGTATCTTTGAAAATTTCGTAAACAAGCTATAACGACCACGGCTTCCTGGAGATAAGGTACAAATAATACACGTTGTGGGACTCAAGATTACTTGAATATAGTAATTTCTGCTCGTTTGTGATGCTTGAAATGGTGTAGCCTTCCAACAGAGGCCCGTTTAGAGGGTTGACGTCAATGTTTCAACCACATTTGCAACTGTGTACCTTTGCGTGTGTGTCGTTCTGTCATTCAACACAATACAAGGAAAGATCGTAAGTTCTTTTTTTGCGCCGACTTTTCCTTTTAGAAGACATCGTATGCGATTTAAAACATCTCCATTTTTTGGTACAATCGAACCACTCGGGCTAGCTGACATCAGCCAGGAAACTAGAGACTCTGTAAATGAGCACCTTCAAAGTTATGCACACCTGAAAACTGCAGTGGGGTGGATCATCTGGCAGTTTTTCATTGGATGTTGATGCGACCATTTAACAACTTGGAAAACATTTGAGGCACAAACTCCTCTTGCAGGAAAACCTCAAAAAATGGCAGTGATCAGGCCTCCCAATGCAAGAGATCTAAAAAAATCTTCGGCGCGAAAATCAAATTCAATTTAGCAGTGCATTCAAACTGGCTTCTCTTTAGAAATGAAGGTTTTTCGAAGGCTCCTCAACATTTCCGGTCACAATAGCTGCCAAATTATAAAAAATCATGGAAAAATAATATACCTTTGCTTCTCGGCTCACAGGATGTCTTTAGGCCGGGATCGTACTTGCCTCGACCTGTCACAGCTACATTGCGTATCAGGCATTTCGATTTTTGGTCTATATTGATGGTAAACATTGCGTGGCGTCGCTCGTCGCTGAAAGTATGATCTCGGCCAATGTCCTTGTAGAGTGCGTCCTTCGTCATTACAAACGCAGACGGTGCAATCATGTGGGTTAGCCGGTGTCTTATATGAATTTCCAAATCGAGCTGGGTCTTGCCTTGCACAGTCTTTACATACGCAGTCTTCGAATATTCTCCGTCAAGGTATACTAGAGAAGTTGTGCAGGAAGCGCTGGGGGAATGATCCCGGCCTTAATGTCCAATACTGGCAGCTCCAAACCCTTGTTTTGTGATTTCAAATACTAAATAGGGTTTCGGAGCGTGCTTGCTGCCTCAGACAGTGCGTGGGCCACAATTCGTTCCTGTAATCGAGAAGAAATGGTGTTAATCGCTCTGGAACAGCTGATTCGAAAGACGTCGATCGTGCTCCAGGGCTTGTCCACGACGATCAACAAGTCGTTTGTTATTGCGAGATTCGAATATGGGAACAATCGAATCGAGAAGAGAAGAGAATTAGTCAAAGTCGAAAATGAGGGAGGTTGCTCGAAAGGGGCAGCAAAAGCTCGACGATCCTGGAATATGAGTACACAAGAGATTTCGTCCTCCCAACAAATTACTTCACGAGAAGTAAAGATACGGAGTAGAACTGCGGTTTTCTCTTGTACTGCTGACTCGTTTTTTCATGAATTATTCGTCATCTCTACTTTAAAAAGGACCAAATAATGATTTTGTAGGCGATCCCCACATTGAGGGTAAGGTCATTGAAATTGAAGGCATCGTACGCGCTGAAAACCACTCACCGTTTTTTCGGTTCAAATGGTTCTCTGGGCCCACCGAAGAACGTAGGGAGAGTTTGTTCGGGTTGAAAACGTCTTATTGTGAAGATACTTAGGGTTGATTGTCTCAAATTCCGTAAAAGAGGCCGGCCCTCCGTCAGTCATCTGGCACAATTTGCTGTCAGCCATCATATAAGTGAATTTTCAACATTTGATACACTGCAACTCAGGGCAAGTTGATGGAATATACCATACGATTACGTGAAGAATGACTTTTCTACACACATCGATTAACCTTTCCTTCTCAACAAATCACTTGAAAGAAATATGAAGTTTATTTGATCGTGAGATCGTCGGTCAAAACAGCCATGTCTAACGATCGACTCTTCCTTTGTAAAAAGTCGATTGAGATATTTTGGGTCTAAAAAGGGGATTTTCAGTGGATTTTTCGCGGTTTTTTCAACGTAGCTGTTATATAGGGTACTAGTGCTCTCATTATATATGGAAAACTCGAAAACGAAATCCATCGTGAACGATGCCTTTAAAGGCACAGCGCACCCTCAGATATGAATTTTGAGATTTTCGTGTAATTGTGTAGAAGACCCCTCCTGTATAACACGTGCCAAATGCGCGATCTCAATTCCTCCAAATAGGCGAGATATAAGCGACCACCACGGGCCCGACCCCCTCCAGCCACCACCGCAGGCCCGGCCCCCTTCCTGATTTTCGATCTCAGTAGTGGCTGGATGGATGGATGATTTTCGACCGAGTCGTCGTTCTTAACTCCCTTTCCGATCTACCTGCTCATCCTGTTTCGCCCTCGTGCCGCGACTGCGAATCAAAAGAAATACAGGCCTGAGACAACTCGTCCACCAAATTTTTGAATTCAAAATACAGGCATATGCAAGAAGCCATATCTTCGTTCGTAGGGGGTCTTGGGCGATTCCAGAAATACCATAGTGATCAGAGCTTGCAAAGGGCCATTCTGCTATGGGATAGATTACCGATATCGATAGTTAGTGCGGGATCTACAAAAAGTCTCAGGGAGAAATTTCCTTTCATACTGAAATCGGAAGGGTGCATTCGAACTATGTCTTGTGAGGCTTTTGATTCAGTGTGAAGAGGAACTTAGTGGACCGGTACGGTGTCTTCACTGAATCTCGGTCTTGTTTTACATTCTTCCAGTTATTCGTGCTTGCCGTGTTTTGCGTGGCCTGCCGGGAGTGTTCTGTTTTCAGCCATGCTCAGCAGTCAGCGTTGCCGGTTTTCCAGCAACTAGCTCTAGCCGAATGTGACTAACTTTTTTATGTCTCAGCTTCTCCTAAAGGATACCTACAACGGGTGTTGCGTTAGAACTCGATTCCTTGAGGTCGGTCAATGAGTGGACCTCGACGAATTTGGCGGACCCTCTCAGTTGGTATCCTGAGGCGGGATTTCGCTAGTGGCTTGCAGTGTTGGCGGCCACAGTCTCTCAAAACTGTGTCTGCCCTTTCTCGTGAACCCACCTAATTTGTCAGCACGAGATATATGATTACAGTTTCCCTGAATGCCTATGACTATCTGTGTGTCTGCTTCTGTTGAATTCGTCTTCAGCGTTGAATTTATTCTTGTTTTCAATTTTTATGTCGATGAAAATTACCGTTTTTTCTCTTTCAGAAGTGCATGCACTTCTTTTCTTCATGCCTCCTTTTAGGTGCTTTTCTGATAGAGGTGAACAGAGGGTGTACCTCTAATTGTTCTAGCCTTTTTTGGAAGTAGAAATTAGTATCACAAAAGTGTGAGTTCCGTAATTAACAGCCTTGGAACGTCAGCAGTTCGAGTCTGGTTGAGCCATCGCGTTAACGCTCATTACTATCATCGTCATTTTCTAGTTGTGAGCAGAGTTCGGCGCGGGGTGTGGGTATCTACACCGGGGGTATGAGCTGTGCAATGGCGGAGGGAGGGGGGTCTGAGCTCCACCGGGAGACCACGTGAATCATTCTGACCGGGGGTGGTAGGTACACTGTTTACAAATATTTTTTGCGAATAATTCGGTATTACCGTCCAACTAACATGAAACCTTGTTGTAATTCAACGTAAATGTAAAATTTATAGTAAATGTTCTCCTACGGTTGAATAAAAGCCACATAGGTTCTGGGCGTGTATCCTGGATAGTTGTCCACTGAATTGCAAATAAGAACAGATTGGAAGCTGTGGAATGGGGCGGAGGAAAAGAGTGGATGCGATGAATGAAGTTATTGGCAAAGGCGAAGACGACACGATGTATTAAAGAAATGAATATGTTTTCAGAGAATAACAGGCCATTTTATAATATATGTATGGAAAACACGCTTTAATAAGTGGTCAGATACGAAAATAGGTGCTTCAACATTAGCCAGACCAGACTTAGCAAAAACACTTGCTAGTTGGAAAGAGCGTCATCTAATCTGGTAACGTTTTGAATTTCATTCTCCGAAACCCACTAATACACGAAGCACACTTTTCTCACATTTTTTTGCAAAGTAAGGGTCACGAAAATAAGATATTCGAGTCGAGAGTGGTAGATTTACCCTTTATACAAATTTTCAGCCTCTAAGATGGACGCTGAAAGGCACTTCTCTGTGTGGCCCACACCTGTCGCAGGTGCGGTCGCGCTGGAAGTCTACATTTTTGCAAGGTATGAGTCAGGAGAATACGATGATCGAGTCCAGCGTGGTCGATTTACTCTATATACTCACTTTCACCGTCCAACATAGATGCTGAACACCGCTACAGTATCAGGCCTCACACTTTTCTCAGGTGTGGTCCCGCTGAAAAGGGGCATTTTTAAAATTCAGGTGTTATGAGAGTAAGATATTTGAGTCCAGCGTAGCCGATTTACCCTGTGCACTCCCTTTCACCGTTAAACATAGATGATGAACACCGCTACATTATAGGGCCTCACACTTTTCACAGGTGTGGTCCCGCTGAAAAAGGGCATTTTTGAAATTTAGTTGTCATGAGAGTAAGATATTTGAGTCCAGTGTAGCCGATTTACTCTTTATACAAACTTTCACCTTCTCAGTGTAACGCCGAAGACTGCTAAAGTGTGCCCGAATGAGAATGGCGGCCCACGCAGCCGGCGTGCTTGGCAGGCGGCCGTCGCATGTGCCGTCCTCGGACGAGTGCTGGATTTCAACGACGGCCGTCCCCTCTCCCACCGTCTGCAGAGATTGATCGGCGCAGTGCTTGCTGCCAGCCGGTGCCGGCCCCGTTCGTAGTCGATGGCGGTGGGGACTCTTCGCATGCTCGTCCGAGAGCGGCGAACGCGACGGCCGCTTGCCAAGTGCGCGGCCGCATGGGCCGCCATTCTCATTCGGACGCACCTTACATAGACCGCGGAACACGGTAAACCTAGGACAGACACGTGGCGAATTCGGCTACGCACGGAGAAATGATGATGACTAAGCTGGTAGTCACGACCTCATAATGCTGAATACATGGGGTTCAGAGGACATGGCATCCTAGAAAAATGATTGCATCATCCATCTACCGCAGTTTACAAGCTTTGAAGAGAGTTGGGAAGAAGCTGAAAGTAGCAGTCTTCGTAAAACTACAAATCTGACAGAGATAGCTTGATATGGAATCATGGTTATGGACTGCCGGAGAATACGAAGAAGAGAAGCACTTCACCAGGTTTTCCTGAAAAACAAAAACCCAGCTGAGCGGATATGATATCAAGTCTCGAGAAATAGCGAAAACGAGAGGACAACGAGATGTAGGTCTGTATCGCACGCTCGACAGAAGAGAGGGCGAGCGCCACCTCCACAGCCTCTTCAGGTCACGAAATAACAGGCTAGAGAATATAGATTTTTTGTGATAAACGTTGTAGGTGGCCAGCTCGCATTGGATGCTGATTAGGCAACTGTAAAGTGGTGGTACTAGTATCTCGAAGCGGTTTCGACAGAAGAGTTTTCTCATCCACCGTCACCGCACGTCTTTCCCGTTTATGGAGGTCTCACCGATAACAGTAAGCGGAAGCGAAATACCAGAAACTTCTAAAAGGGGCTAAAAAAATCTGTTGGCCTGGGTGGAAGTGTTGACTTTCGACTACGAATCCGACTACGTGGCTCGCTTCGATGCTCAACCGGATTGTGAATGAGCGCAGAGTTCCCTCAGAGTGCAATCAAGCATAACAGTTCCGATTTCTAAGAAAAAGGGAGTCTTGCTGATTGTAGCAACTAGCAAGCAACTAGGTTCGAAGAAATGCTGTTTTTTAATGTCATCTTTCCCTCGCTCGGAAAAGCTTTTTTTGAGAAAGCGTAATGTAGCATTTAGAAGCGTATTCATTTTAATATCTATTGGGTTGATGCTTAATCACGGAACGTTTTCAAAAATATTTAAATTCAACGAAATAGCGATATTCAATCAAAACATGTTGAAGTGATCATTCGAGAACAGAGTCACCATTTACTTCAAGGACTGCTTCCCATTTGCTTGGCAGTCGGTCGATTTCACGTGCAAAGAAGTCAAGATTCTTGGAGGCAATCTACGCTTTGACATCAGCCACCAAGTCATCGAAGTCGTCAAAGACTTTGTTTGTTTGCTAGTTTTTCAAAAAGAGATTGACATGATAGTCTGTTCGTGCTTCTTTCGGTGAGTACGGCGAATATGGGAGCAGATCTCATCCCTTATTGGCGATGGATTCGTTTATACGGCGCTCAACATGTGGGCGGGCTTTATCGTGATGGAACAGGATGTGGATTTTTTGCGCGGTCCTTTTGTCGCGATTGCCTCGATTGGAACGTTAGGGCAATCAAGCTAAGCCAGGTAGACCTCAGACATAGGGCAGACTTATGGCGACGCACAATAGGAGCAATCGCGTGATCAATGGCGATCAAACCGGTATTTGAGGGCGATCAAACCGGAAATTAGAGCGATAACCGTAACTTTCGGCTAGCCACGGAGCGCTTTATTGTATAATAAGCGCTAACACCGTGTTTGGCGTAGGATTTGAAGCTGGGGCCAAATGCATCAACAAGCCGGGCTGGGGCAGGGGCAGGGCAGTCTGCCTCTTTGAAGATTTCCGTAGTTCACAAAATCGAATGTGCCCCTGCCGCTCCAGCTAGGAAGCTGGGGCAGCTAGAGCAGCGCAAAACGCTGCTGGAGCACGATTGATTAGATGATCTACTGCCCTCGCACTGCGATCATCAAAGATGCCGACTGCCCTGCCCAACCCGGCGCGTTGATGCATCCGGCCTCCGAAGTCTAGCGCTGTTGATGTTACCTCATTCAATATCACGCCTGGATAGCGAGAAAAAATATAGGACGCCATATTCAACAGCTGCGGTGGTTCCACCACGACTGACAACGAAGAAACTTTAAAGGACGCAACACACAACAGCTATGATCGTCCCACCACGATTCGTAACAGAAAAACTTTAAATGACGCAATATGTCACAGCTACGGAGTTCCCACCACGCCGGCATCAGAGGAAGTTTAAAGGACGCAATATACAACAGCTATGATGGTCCCACCACGATTCGTAAACGAGAAACTTCAAAGGACGCAATACACAACAGCTAAGATGGTCCCACCACGATTCGTAACGGAGAAACTTTACAGGACGCCATATGCAACAGTTATGATAGTCCCACCACGATGCGTCACTGAGAAAGTTTGAAGGACGCAATATGCAATGGCTATGGTGGTTCCACCACGATTAGTAACGGGGAGACTTTAAAGGAAGCAATATACAACAGCTATGATGGTCCCACGAATCGTCAGCGAGAAACTTATGAAAAATTAGAAAGAACAACAATGTTGTTGTTGTTTCTTTAGATAAACAACAAGAACAACATCCATGAATGAATACGAGATGAACATGAACAAAGGAAGAACCGTGATGAAATACAGATAGATACAAAACTATGAACTCCACCATGAAGAAACGCGCATTTATGAATTTAAGTTTTGCGCGTGAATTGAGACGCAGGTCAGTCCAGAACACACCACACACACACCACCTCACGGTTGAACGCGGTCAGTCGGAATTTCGCGCTACATCAGTCCTATTACTGGGTTTCACGCGATCCGACCGGTTGGTGGACCTATTGTATCGCGAGCACCAGAGTGCAATCGCTCCGACCGCGTCCTATGTGGGAGCTTCTTCGCGGTAAGTCCTAATTGGACTTTCGATCGCGGTCCAAAGGGTACCTGAGCGCGAAAAGTACTATTCGGCATTTTCCGTGCGCGATACGTCCGCCCTTATGTCTGAGACGTCGCTGTTGATGTTGTATCGCCGCTTGCCATTTCTGTCAGGAATTCTTCATCTGCGTCGTTAAACCAGAAACAAATGCCACTCGGATGGTTTCCCACTGGATGATTCCGCTTCTGTCCTACAATACATACCATATAGCTTTCTAATGGTGCTCAGCTTTTGCTATTCCTTTAAGGGGAACACCTGGCGGAACGCAGATCTTTCTTTTAACTCTTTTGAAGTCAAGCCAGTGACAACATTCTTCAAAAATAGTGTTTGATCGTTTCGGTACAGTAAATCGGTGAAAATTCAAACGCGTTCAGTTTTGTTGTTGCCGGAGAGCACGTGGGGCACCCATACAGCCAATTTCCAAACCTCTTCAAACTTCTTCAGACGTCGAACGATCGTTTATTGATTGGCATCCAAGTATTCAGCCAGCATTCGCGTTGTCATCAGGCTTTCGTCCTCTTCCACGGCTGTCAGAAGTACTGGATCATAGAAATCCGATGGCCGATCTTTTCCTTCGTTATCCTCCAAACTACAGTGCGTTCAGAAAGTATAGGGACACCCCCGAAAATCATGGTTTTCAAAATCATGTTCTATTTGGCTATCAATACTGTTCTTAAATGAATTCAACAAGGTGAAAAACCTCTAACTGTTCATTTCTATAACAGCTGAGCAATTTTACAAGAATTTATTTCAAATATCAGATTTTTCGCCGTTCAGAAAGTATAGGGACACAACACAAAAAGAAAAATTATTGAACAAAGAAAGAATCAAACACCTAATCTAAAATGAAATAGCTGCACCACCGTTAGCAATGATCTCAAAAATTCTCTTTGGCATAGAATTGATCAAATTGGTTATGACGTTTTCATCCAGATTGGCCCACGCTTCGAGGATAGCGACCTTCAGCTCATCTACCGTTCTGTACTGCTTATTGTTGGCATAAACCTGGCGCACAAGTGTGCCCCAGATATTATCTATCGGTTTACAATTTGGACTACACGCGGGCTATTCCAACAAACGGATTCGATGACGTAGAAACAAGGTTCTTGTAGACCTGGACACATGTACCGCCGCGTTGTCTTGCTGGAAAGTGAAGCGCTGACGTCGTGTTCCGGACAAAATAGCAGTAGATATGTGCGAAGAGTTTCTTGATATTCCTCCGAGTTCATGCGACAAGAAGTGAAGGCCAATTCCAAAACACCTTCGCTACTGAATGCTCCCCAACACATCAGCGAGCCACCGCCGAAATTCCGTCTGCTGAAAATCAATGGATCCTTGCGCAGATCTCGCCAGTAGGATCGAGCACCACCCGGTCCGTCAAGATTAAATTTCTTCTCGTCGGAAAAGATGACCTAAAAATTTTTTCTTCATCACTTGTCGGACAATGTTTTTATCGCCATTTATGGTGTTCCAGGGGCGGCATACATAAACGCAGCGAACGGTGCCAGGGAGCCGCTCCGCGTGCCATGCGCGCAGCGTCGAGCAAAGGGCGGCTCCGAAAATCAGGCACCTCAATACACGCCACGAAATTCGGGGCCGCCTCGTTGCTCGACGCTGCGCGCATGGCACGCGGAGCGGCTCCCTGACACCGTTCGCTGCGTTCATGCCAGACTGTCGTTTTCGAAGCACTGAGCGATAATTCAGACTTACTCTGGTTCAGCGACAGTGTGCTGTTGGAGCAGAGCCCAATAATTCTCCGCGAATCTTGATTGCTGATCTTCTTCGGCCGTCCAGTACGTTTTGCAGTACCGTAGGAATTCGGATCTCGCAGGAACTGGTTGATACAGTTGACAGATCTTCCGAGCTGGGTAGCCATTCGACGTTGGCTCAACCCGGCAACGCTGAGCGCACGAATTTGAGCCTGTTCAGCAGCAGTTAGAGCAGTACCACGAGCCATTTTAGCAATAAAGATATCACATTTACTCATCATGAGTTTATGTTGCGAACTTGCAACGGGAAATTTTGTTTGGATTAAAAAATCTGAATTTTCGAAGGGTGTCCCTATACCTTCTTAACGGCGAAAAATTCTGAAAGTTGAGATGAAATCTTACAAAATTTCACCATTGTTATATAAATAATCAAACATAGGTTTTCCATGATGCTGAATTCATTGATGAACAGTATTGATCACCAAACACAAAGTTTTATTGAAAACCTCGACTTTCGGGGGTGTCCCTATACTTTCTAAACGCACTGTAGTGTCACCTGATTTAAGACGAATTAACCACTTCCGTGTTGCACTATCAGTAATTGTTCCGTCGCAAAAAAGTTCGTTGAAATCGCGGAATATAAATATTGAGGAAGAACGCCAATTTTTACTCAAGAGAAACGCGTTAATACAAAATACATGCATCAACCCAATTAGATAATTTCCATGCCGCTCTCCGTAAAACTCGCTGACGAATTTCTCCCTCAAATTCGTTGTGTTTTAGGTTTGGATGATTACTCTACATGTTTGTTTTACTCTCCAGTCAAGGCACCCAATGTTCTGTCATTAAAGAAACGTTCGACCCTCATGTGGACGCTTTACAGATGGTGTGAAAATTGACTTTTTTACCTTCGCCAATTTCGCGTTCTCTAGGTTATGCAACGAATTCAAGGCGCCAAACTTCATAGCTGAGTAATGAGGCAAGCCTTCCATCATATGATTACAGTTTGCACCAAAACTTTGTAAGAGACCCTTAAATGCCAACTTTGCAATCTTGTCCCGTTCGGTGGTGTCCCCAAAAGTATTCCATCCGATTTCTCGTGATTTTTCACTGGACAACTACGTAGCCGCTTTAAAGGCATCGCAAGCGCTGAAAACCACTCACCGTTTGTTTTTTGGTTCAAATGATTTTCTGGGCACACTTAGAAACGTAGGGAGAATGTGTACGGTTGAAAACGCCCTATTCTAAATATAAATGTGGTTGAATGTCTCGAATTCCGTCAAAAGAGGCTGGCCCTCCGTCAGTCATCTGACACAATTCGCTGTCAGCCATCATATAAGTAAATTTTCAACATTTGATACAGTGCAACTGAGGGGGAAATGATGGAATATACCAAATGATTACGTGAAGAATGGCTTTTCTACACACATCGATTAACCTATCCTTCTCAACAAATCACTTGAAAGAAAGATAAACTTCATTTGATCGTGAGATCGTCGGTCAAAACGGGTATCTCTAACGATCGACTCCTGCTTTGTCAGAAGTCGATTGAGATATTTTGGGTCTAAAAAAGGGGTTTTCAGGGGATTTTTCGTGGTTTTTTCAACGTAGCTGTTATATATGGTACTAGAGCGCTCATTTTATAAGGAAAACTCGAAAACGAAATCCATCGTGAACGATGCCTTTAAGTAAATATTGTTCGATTCGTTGGAGTGTAACACTCTTCGAATACCCGAATAATTCGGAAAATTCAATTTTAGATTTTTTGGATATTCGATTTGTTCGGGAACAGCGGCGACGGAAGACTTAAGCCGGCCTCCACGGGGGGGCCAGTATTCATTTGGCTTTGGCAAGCGAAAGACCAGCCCCGCGGCTCCCCTGTCATTAACCATATGTAGTATTTGTTTAACTTGGCCTAGAACATCCCTGAACTATGTTTAGACAAAAAAGGTGCTCGATCTCTAAGAGTCTAAATATGCTCGGAACGGAAATTTGCGGAAGCTAATTGACACTGCACCTACTGAGACCCTATGAAGAATTGAGAATGAACCCAACATTTATGTTCAGTGCACCCGATTCTCTCTCAGAACGATGTTTCAACAGAAAGAACACGAGTTCCCGAGATTTAGAGAATAAAAAGTAGAATACACTGCTTCTAAATCGAAGGTTGCACAACAACTTAGGGTTTGGGGAGTACTGTGACCGTATTCATGAAACTTTGGGACCCTCACGGGAAGGTTTTTAGAACCAGCTAATGTATGCGGTGATCGGATTTTGAACCCTCCCGGGAGGCTCCCATAGTTTCATGAATACGGCCACTGGATAAAACAAAAGCTGTTCTACCAAACCTCCGTCCGAGGTGTCTGTTTCTGGCACGAGTTGGGTGTTCACTTTGGATTTTTCGTATGATTACAGCAGTGTGTGGTGCAGGTAATGCCAATTCATCACTTTACCCTCATTCTCGTGCGTATACCTCTTTGACACAGAGGACTCTTTTCTACAACCGATCGCTTCTTCGCGAAGTAATTCATTTCAGGTCGGTGAGCGATATATATACAGTGCGTTCGGAAATGATAGGGACACCTCTAAAAAATGAGATTTCCAAGAAATTTCTGGGAATGTTGATGAATACTGTTCATCAATGAAATCAGCGTGATAAAAAACCCCTGTTCGCAACTTTCTTGAAACCGTGCCTAATTTCATTAGATTTTGCCTTTACATTTGAAAAATTTCACCGTTCGGAAATGATAGGGACACCCTGCAAAAAATGGAATTTTTCACTTCGAACAAAATTTCCCGTTACAAGTTCACTACATGAACGCAACACGAGGACACCCAACATCTTTATTCCAATCATGGGCCGTGGTACATCGCTTACTGTTTCCGAAAAGCCCAAATACGTGCCCTCAACGCTGCCGGGCTGAGCCAACGTCGAATTGCCTCCCAGTTCGGACGTTCCCCCAACTGCATCAGCCAGTTCCTACGAGATCCAGACTCCTACGGCTTGGCGAAGAGTCCTGGACGCCCAAGAAAGGTCAGCGGCAGGGATGCACGGAGGATAAGCCGACTCTGCTCAAACAGAAATCTGTCTCTCAACCAAGTGAGGGCTCAGTTGTCGCTCAATGTGTCACAGACTACTGTTTGGAGCGTCGTAAACGCAGACGAAAACATCGTCCGCCAAGTGATGAAGAAGGCTCCATCACTCTCAGAAGCCCACAAAGTAGCTCGACTCCGGTTTGCAAGGAACAACATGGCAACAGACTGGTCAAAGGTTAGAGATTCTCTAAAAACCCGATAAAATATAAAAAAAAATCAAAAAGATAAAGGCAACATGGCAAGGATCCGATGGTATTTAGTCGAAGAAATTTCGGAGGCGGTTCGCTGATGTGTTGGGGAGCATTCTGCAGCGAAGGTGTTTTGGAAATCGCCTTCACTTCGTGTCGGATGGATTCGGAGAAATATCAAGAAACATTGCGTGCGCATCTTCTGCCGTTCTTCACTGGAAACAGGCGTCAACGCAACATTTTCCAGCAAGATAACGCTGCGGTCCATGTCTCCAGATCCACAAAGGCGTGGCTTCAACAAATCGAGTTCGCGTGAAGGAATGGTCCGCGTGTAGTCCTGACTGCAACCCGATAGAGAATATTTGGGGCATAATTGTGCGCCAGATTTACGCGAATAACAAGCAGTATGGGACCGTAGACGAGCTAAAGGCCGCTGTACTCGAAGCCTGGAGAAATTTGGATAAAAATGTGATATCCAATATGATCACCTCTATGCCGAATAGAATTTTTGAATTAATTTCCAACACTGGAGGTGTGATATCATATTAAATTTCATGTATGTGTATGTTTTGTTCATTCCTTGTTTTATAATTTTTGTTTTTTAATAGTGTCCCTATCATTTCCGAACGGCGAATAATGTGACACTTTAAAATAAAATATTACAATATTATGCTATTGTTATAGAAACAAGTGAACAGAGGTTATTTACCTTGCTGAATTCATTTATGAGCATTACTGAACGCCGCACTCAAATCAAACATAAAGACTGTGGTTTTCAGGGGTGTCCCTATCATTTCCGAACGCACTATATATATATATATATATATATATATATATATATATATATATATATATATATATATATATATATATATATATATATATATATATATATATATATATATATATATATATATATATATATATATATATATATATATATATATATATATATATATATATATATATATATATATATATATATATATATATATATATATATATATATATATATATATACTCAGGTTTAAAAAGTACGACAATTTTACCAGAGATTTTCGGCTAATCTCTGGTAAATGCGTTTTTTTTTACTAAATTACGACCTTTTTACCAGAGATTTTCCACTAATCTCTGTAAGTGGCGATAATTCAGTAAATTACCAGAGATTTACTACTAAATTTTACTGTAGATGATCCGCTCCAGTGGTAATTTACTAAAATTTGTTCGATTTTTACTAAATTGTGACATTTCGGAAGTTTCTCGTAAAAAGAGGGAAGTATTGACCCAGGCACGTAGAAAACCTACTGGACGTCTCCCGGATGGGCGGGATTGTTGCGAGAACGCAGTTGGTGAAGAGAAAGGCGGGTGTACGCTACGCGCTTGGGCTGGCGTACATCGTTGAAACTTCACGCACACATCCAATGAGAGCGCGGAACCGATGCGACATTTCATAGTTGACGATGCGGAGACACGAGCAAGATGTTACAACAAAAATCACGCCGATTCTACAACCTCGAAAAACGCGGTGAGACACATTAATGCTGCTTTACGCGCTCGCTGATGGCGAAAGCGATCATAGTGCATCGAGTTCGCGCGCATCACCGTCGAGAGCGCGCTCGTTTTCAATGGTGAATATCGGCAAAACCACGCTTAAGAGAAAAGGTAATGTATCGCGCCATCGAGGTGCATATACGCCAACTACACGCGCCCTCCGAATTGACATGCTCACAGTTTGGATGATGTGTGACGACACCACTACACTCAAAACCAACAGTCGTGACAGCGGCAATGTGTACGCACGTACATCAGAATTGTGTATCGCGCCATCAAGTGTGCGCTCACATTAAAAAATTTTCGCGCGTCCTCTGATTATTCACGCGCCCAAATTCAATGGGGTGTGCCGACACATTCAGGGTCAAGAACGACGGCGGTGTATCGTGCTATGGGAAGCGCGCATATTGAGCGACTGACGCTATGCCCGCGCGTGACGCGCAGACATGGCGTCAAGTCATTCACACTCCAAGGCCACACCCACTCGTCATGCCAGCGGCGCGCTTCCGCTGAATAGCCTCGGAGCGCTAATGATTTGCTGTTGCTGCATTTTTCGCCGAGAATCTCTTCCTTACTCTTCTATCCTCAATTGCATTATTTTTGTTGCATTGGCGTGTTGTTCTCCATAACCCTCTCAAACTCTGCGAGGGGGGGGGGTTCAAGCGTCGGACAATAGAGCCCGTTTTTGACTTAAAGGAGCGACAGCAGAAACCTCTCCCGAGCGGCTTCACGGTCGACATGCATGAACGCTGCGAAGAAGGTTAGGTGCCGCTCCGCGTCCCATGCGCGTAACGTCGAGCCACGGGACGGCTCCAAGTGCATGGCGTAAACTGATGTTTCGGAAGTGAATGCATCTTCTACAGTCAACTCTACGCCACGCGGCATATTTTCGTCATGCCAGTCGCTCTGGTACTTCTTTTGACATCCCATGCATCTCAATAATTAGAGGCAAACGCGACTGGGACGACAGAAATTGCGCGCGTAAAATTTGCGTTGGAAAGGTGCATTAACGTACGCGACACCCCAATTTACGCAATGCCCTTCGGAGCCGTCCGTGGCTCGACGCTGCGCGCATAGGACGCGCAGCGGCTACCTGACCCTCATCGGAGCGTTCATGCATGCCGCCCCAGGGGAGGCCCCTGCTCCCCTGCGGCGCTGACCCCTTCCCCCAGAAAACGAGACGGAAGAGATGCGGAGAAATCGGAGTAGGTATTTTACGATAATAGAGGGCAGAGAAGGCATAGTAGGCCAAACGCACTCATCGCCATTCACGTCAAGCTTTGTCTCGATTTGACACGATTTGACCTGATCGATTGATTGGCCGATGACTCCAACTCCGCCAGCTTGCTGACGTCATCAATCAATTCATTTCCTTTGCCTAGTTTGTTGTTTTGCTTATTCAGTTGTATGTTGTTTTGTGTATTCAACTCGATTCAAGGTGCAAAATTAGTAGGGGGGAAAACACTTGAGATTCACCCATGGAAATGAAAAGATTCGTCCAATAAAGGAAAAACTTTCCGTTAGGTGCATGATAACGTTATCATTCGTATTTTGCAAGAAATTTCATAATATTAAACGATTTTTGAAGCGGTATCATTCATTCCTCTCTTGAATTCTGAGTGGCCCACCCAACTAGTTTTGCACCCAACTCAACTCAATTTAATCTATTACACGACGAACCCTTGGGCTTAAGCCACGTATGCGACACACCCAATTTTACGCGCAAATCGTTAATTCACCGCGATAACGTATAGGTAAAAGTTTTCACAGTATCAAGGAGAACTATCTGAGCTTTTGGCCGAATGGCCGAATTCGTTCTAAGATACACCGGATCATATCCCCCTGCAATTCATAAAAAGGTGATCCCGGCAATAGTGAGCCAGCTCGCTCATGTTTTTAACCTGAGTTTATCAGGGCTGATATTCCAAGTCGCTGGCGTACTTCGTACGCCGTAAGATTGTGTTCAACTCGATTGGGGAGCGGTCATTGCTCACCCGTGCGTTCTGCGTTGCGGTCGGTGAGCGTCGCGTGCGGCAGGAAGAGCGGCGAAGCGATAGCAGAGCATTCAAGTAAAATCAAGTAAACTACCATGTTTTGGAGCATTATTTGAATTGCTGTGTTCGTTTTATGCCCCTAACGAAAACCATTCTGCCGCATATGGTGCAGATGACTCTTTCACACGATGGCGGCTTTTCGCGTTCGCCGCGCTCGCGACACTTGCCGGACCGTGACGCGTACGCACGCAGGTGAGCAATGGCATGGAGCCAACTCGATTAAGTGAACACATTTAGTCAACAGAGCGAACAATTATCATTCAGTGATTATTCACCTTTCGAAACTCGTAAGTACTCTGCGAAATCCCAAAAAACATCAATCAACACGAATTTAGAAGCAAATTCTGATTTGTGCGTAAAATTAGGAGTGTCGCGTACGTGGCTGTGTACTAGGTCATATATTCGACGCCATGTCCCATGCGCGCTGTGTCTGCGAGGCTGAAGCCGAACCCGTGTCCATAAAACAGCTAAAAAACAAACAAGTATTGAAACAACACAAAACCAATTGCTCATAGCTAAGAATCGTTTCCACACCTCAGGTAAACCTCGAGAGCATTCTTGAATGTGGACAAAGACCTACTGACCAGGCCCATTCTATGCAACTTATTTATTTCGACGCCGGCTCTATTTACGAAGAAGTGCAATCGGCTCATTCCGCCTAGACCCAAGACTAGTGAATTGTTTGGACTAAACTTGTTTCACATCAATTTCCAACATGGATGGATCAGACGGCCACGCTTTCTGCTAGAGTTTTATGTAGTGGGTGCTCTTAAGTAAATGAGTATTTTGTATTTGTTCTGTTTGCCTCTGATCGCATGCTGTAGTAATTAACCTTCCTCACATATACGCATTTGTAACTGTTTTGCTTCGCTACAAATGGTTTATGATTTGGCATTGAAGAAGTTGTGAGAATCTCGTTAAAAGAAGTTGAATGCTTCTTGTGTATGATTTGGCATGCAACTCAAAGGAAATGCCAAAAATCCAGTGAAATGATGGACCATTGATTTGGCTGCGCACTTGTTTATTAAATAGCAAAAATTCAGTGTAGCAGTGGAAAAATAAATCACGCGCGTGCTTCACGTTGTGTGATGTTGTTTTAACTTATTTCGAATAAATCTTTTCAGAATCGCTGTTCCTGAATATTCGGGTGTAAGCCAAAACTTGATTCTTAGCTTTGCGAACTTGAGCTGTAACCATTTGCCTTATTCTAGAGAACTTTTTCTAAAACGATTCTGACTATTGGAAATCTTTTCGAACTTTGCAGTTAAAAGCCATCATTTCCGTTTATCAGACTTTAGCCCCACTTTTTAGCTTTATCGCCAACAAAACGTTATTTACGGAAGGATTTTATTCATTATACGTAATGGTTTAAGCATGAAAAGCACGCGACACTCCTTTTTAAAAATCTTAAACGCGGCGTACAGTAGTGGAGCAAGTGATCTACCGCATTGATATTATCAGTCACGTGGCATGTGGGATCAATATCACTCACCACGGCATGCGACGTAACCAGATATTCATTTCTCTACTCATATTCTTGTTTCTCAATAACTTTGCTTTTTCATACTCGCAATCCCGAATTCGCTCAAAAGATAGGTACTTTTGAGTTGATAATGAAAGGTCTACTTCCAGGTGATGATCTCGTACTTCACTCGTTCTCTAGAGGCTTCGGACCATTTGTTTTCGAAAGGTGCGGCTCAGCTTTGAGGAAAGGTGAGTGCAGGTTTTTTTTGAACCGCAAATAGTCTATCTGTGATGTGTTTCTTGACTTTTTCATCAATTTTAATTTTCTCATTGACTCATTGGCACTGGTTTCCCACCTCATTAAATATTTTCTGAAAATCGGGATGAACCTGAACCCATCTTTGATCTAAGAGAATCAAACCCATGTCTGAATTGGGCGTGTCACTCACGACGTGGTGCTTGTCAGGAGTAAGCGTTAAAAATATTTCTTCCTTTATTCGTTAATTTTTGCCAAGAAAAAAGCGTTAACATGGTACGGCATGAGGTGTGGACAAGGCTAAATTGACCCAGACCCCCCTCCAAGAGCAAATTGTTCGCGATTATCTCAGACCCATATCAGGAGCGTTAATTTATCTACTTTTCTGTTGTAAAATCTGACGAAGAAGGCGTTATAACGCACAGCACTGGTACTTACTATACATTGGATCCGAATCAAAAAATATCGGATACTCGGATTTCGGATAACTCAAAAATCAGAGGTCGCGGATATCCGACCCAAACGGATAGATTCAAAATAGCAAGATCGGATAATCCGAGTCAATCGGATAGGGGGGGGGGGCAAATGGATATTCGGATCTCGGATCAATCCGAAAATTACGTTTTTGGTGATTCGGATTTTGGATCACTCGGATTTTGATCTTTTTCGGTGAGTCGGAATCCGAGTCGGATATTCGGATTCTGACTCACCGAAAAAAGGTTGAAATCCGAGTGATACAAATTCCGAATCACCGGAAAAACGTGATTTTCGGATTGATCCGAGATCCGACTATCCGTCTCGCCTTCCTATCCGAATGACTCGGATTATCCGATGTTGCTATTCTGAGTCTATCCCTTTGAGTCGGGTATTCGCGACCTTTGATTTTTGAGTTATCCGAAACTGAGTATCCGAAATTTTTTGATTCGGATCCAATGTATACTAAATATCACTCACAATAATTATATTTCGCCATACTTAACCACTCCGCTGCTGGCTACGTTTAATTAGAAATGTCCGAGAAACAAACTTTCAAAAAAGAATCTGGATGAAATAAGCAAACAGCTTGAAAAGGGTGAAATTTCATCTATTCCTTGAATCGCGCCTTATCAGTTTTCCCTCAATCGATTTAGCACAATTCGTAACGATTTGTTACGATTCTGGGCCAAAATTTCGTAAATAGTCAAAAATTGCCGAAAACGCCCAGTCCTGGTGATATGGGCACTATGTATGTGCAACAAGAGAAATATCGATGAGGTGAATAGTAAAAACTTTTACTGAGCGAAATAGAGATACCCCAATTTGGCATGTTATCGCCGTTCGAAATTATTATAATCCGTGCACGCCGTGCACGTCTGAAATATGGAGTTTCGGATTTATCTTTGATTTTATCCTTATCGCTGTATGAAAATTTGTCCCTTGCAGTGATTACGAGAGAAGAAGACACATTCTCTCTTACTATCAGAGCATGCGATTGGACCTAGCTGTCAATGAGGGCTTCGAATTTTCATTTAGTTGATGGCAGACTGCATCACTATTGGTGTGATTGTGTGTATTGAAACTTTAGTAGGACCCGTGAGAGCTCCTACTTCGACGCCAGCACGAACGCCTGTGATTCTTAAATAGAACTTTGATTGCTTAAAGTGGAGCTCCAATCACTACACAATTAATTTGTGGAATAAATGATAGGGACAGGGTCTCTCTACACACGGAGGGAGGAGCACGGACGAGATTCATTGCTGACGCGACGCGCGCGGCGGAATTTTTATCTGTTTACCCCATCACTGGAGCACGCTTGCCACAATCTCGCGAGATTTCACGGGCTTTCACGTTTTTATTCATTCTCACATGACTTTTCTTTATGTGCCTGAGTTGTTCCTCTCAACATCTTATCCTGAACACTCATTTCAATAACTCTTGTATGTTCTCGTGCCGTTGTACCGCTTGATATTTGTAGAAAATGTAATATGGTATTGAGGATCGAGCACCATTTTAGATGTAGTGATGGTATCGTTGCCGCTGACAACCAGTTTGGCTCTGGATTATGAAACATAAAGAAATAGTCATATGAGAATCAATAAACGCGTGAAATGTCATGAAATCTCGCGAGATTGTGGCCAGCGCGCCTCAGTGACGGGGTAATCAGATAAAAAAGTTCCGCCGCGCGCGTCGCGTCAGCATGAAATCTCGTTCGTGCTCCTCCCTCCGTGTGTAGAGAGACCCTGTCCCTAAATGATACATCCATCACTTTTTCCCTGAGCAAATCCTAGAATCTTTCTTTCATGAAAGTTTGATACTCTTCTTCTTGCATCTTTTATCTGACTAGCATTTGCCAATAATGGTTTCACGAGAGCTCAAAAAATGCAATGGCGTACTTGCTAACAATAAGTACAAAAATACGATACAATCTGCTGGAAAGATATATCAAATCCAAGAATGATTGCCAGCGAGGGGTTGCGAGCGCTGAGTGTCGTAGGTGTTACAGGCTCAAGGACCCCGTCAGAGTCGGTGGATCTATTGAGTCCCACCGGGTCGATACGCACCGAGTTCTTGGGAGACGGGTGCAAAAAAAATCAACCCACTGAGTCCGACTGCGACCGTCTGGTGCCCACCGCAATCTCTCCGGTCGATACTGTGAGTTACTCGCAGTCGGTCATATTTTTGTCAGAGCGCGGCCACCAACCGCGGAGCCGCAGCGGCACCACCGCGGAGCCGCAGCGCCATTACTGCAGAGCCGCGGTGGCACTACCGCGGAGCCGCAGCGGCACTATAGCGGAGCCGCAGCGGCACTGTAGTGGGGCCGCCACGACATTGCCGCTGCGACTCCGCGATAGTGCCGCTTCGGTGCCTGTAGGAAGCCGCAGTGGCGATTTTTTTTATTCCCATGAGGTCCCACATGTCCCGTTTTTGTTCATGTTATGCTTTGAAATGAAACTAGTCCCCAGAACTGGAATTATTAGAATGTTAACATAAGTATTGAAAAAAAAGGAAAAAAAAGTAGCACATGTGAATAACTTTTGGGTCAATCTATAGAATGAGGTTTTTGCCGATTGCCGTTTGCCGGCCGTTTTTGGGATTTTCTTGCCGATTGCCGTTTGCCGAAATCTAAAAATCGTTTGCCGCACATCCCTGGTCCCGCTGCGTCCCAACCGAAATCATCCTCACCCCACCCGGTCGATGTAGGAGTTTCTCACGTGATTTGAGTGCATTTTCTTTGGCCGACTGCGACCTGCCGAGTGCCGCCGTATCCCGACTTTCCTCGTCTGGGCTCTGCCCCACCTACTGCAGCCGCTGACTATCGGCTGCGTGTTTCGCAGAGGAACTGGGTGGCGGTTGGGGCAACCGAACTCAGTCGGTTGCAGACGGTCGAGGACGGTTTTTCCGCCGCGAACTCATTCGGACTCAGCAGGTTTTTCGACGAGGTCTGACGGGGGCCTAAGACAGTCTAAATAAACACCGAAGGGCGTTACAAATACTGCCTCCTATCCTTACCTCGGAACATCGAACAACGACTCTTAGGCCTAGTGCCTACTTCCCGCGACAGCGACAGTGCATATCAGCAATATCGATTTTCAGTAGATTTCTACGGCAAGCACTATGTCGCTTCGCCCGTCGCAGGAGGTATGCACTAGGCCATAGCTGTGAAAGCGCGCCCTTAACCGATGTGTTGGCACTTCACCCTTCACCGACACTTAATTCGTCTACTGGAAAGAAAGGTTATAGAAGCAAAAAAAACGATTTGGTGAGATTGATCACTTGACACCGAGCATAGTGAGGACCGAATAATGTCGCATATTTCAGCCAATTATTATTTTTCGTTTCAATCCCGGAATGGCGTGCGCTGTATTCGATTTTCAGACATCAAGCAGTACTCAAGCTTTTCTTAATTGATGGCAGAGTAAAGATAACTTTGAACCTGTGAATGGGAAAATTTCCATTCTGCTATGGATTATAGAATGTTTTCCCCCTTGCTTGATGTCTGAACACCAAAGAGAGCTCAAATCATTCCGAGATTGTGGCGAACAATCGATTTATTAGATTATTCTAAAATATTTAGTACTCCCTGTAATACCGAGCCTCTCCTCCCTCACTTGAGAATCAACATGGATATTCTCATTTTTTAATGCGGCTGGTGAGCAAATCGTACATGACCATAATTGTCGTATGTATTGTCTATAACACCCTGTAACACCTACGATATTCAGCGCTCTCAACCCTCTCGCTGCCAATCATTTTTGAATTTGGTATGTTTTTCTAGCGTTGTATAATATCTTTGTACCTATTGGTAGCTCAAAAGTTATTGCATTTTTGAAAGTCTGAAGAGGCCATTATTGGCAAAACCTAGCCAGATAAATGCTGTGAGAAGAATAGTATCAAACTGTATGAAGGAAAGATTCAAGGATTTGGTGTAGAAGAGTTGATAATTATATCATATTTGATCTACTTTATTAGCTGTGTAGTTAATAAAGCTGCACTGTCGGCAATCAAAATTTTATCTGAACAACCGCGAGCGTCTGTGCAGGTGTTTTTTGGTTTTCGCAAGTAATTTGAAACACAGTGCATCTCTGTAAGTAGAATTTTGTTATTTTTTTCTGTCTGTGAATCCAGTCATTGGTGTTATGGATCTCGTAAATTAATGTTTCTGTTAAATATGCAAGTGTGACTGTTGTATTCTTTTTTAAATTGAGATGAAAGATAATTATATGAAGTGTTGTATCGTTATTTGTAATAAAATCAGTGTATTGAAAAAGTGTTCGAAATCGCAATATTTTTTAGTAAAAAACGAGTAATTTACCAGTAAATTTCAGTAAAAAAAAACTAGTAAAACACTGGTAAATTTTAGTGAAAATACGAGTAAAATACAAGTAAAATTTACTAGATGTGTAATTTTCGAATAATCTTTGCCCAAATCTAGTAAAATTCTCTGGTAGTTTACTAAATTGTTGTCGTAATCTAGTAACATTTAGTCGTATAAATTTCCATTCTGAGTATATATATATATATATATATATATATATATATATATATATATATATATATATATATATATATATATATATATATATATATATATATATATATATATATATATATATATATATATATATATATATATATATATATATATATATATATATATATATATATATATATATATATATATATATATATATATATATATATATATATACATACCCCCCACCTGCCCTGATTAGTCAAATGAGAGAAGTCGGCAGGCATTAGAGCATTGAAAGAAGCGGTTTAATATTAATGCTGAAGTATGTGTCGCTCGCGATTCTGTCTGTGTAGACTTCAAAGTGTTGCAACTTTCTAATTCTGTCGTATGGAAAATATGTACATATGTCATCTTTATCCAAGCACGAAACAATAATTAAACTTGAATAGATTTCGCAAAACTGATTTGCTTTTTTTTGTAGTCATGAATGTTGCAATACTGACGAATGAAGGGATCGCCGAGAATCCAAGATGGTCCAAAGCCCATGTTACCCATTCCAAACATTGCTATCGCGCAAAGTTTGTAGTCTTCGTCGTCGTCATCTTCGCCGTCATCATCATTTTTATTCCTGATGAGCTTCCCATCATCGTCACCCACGCCAACGTCCAGAATAAGATTCCGACTTTCAATAGTGTACACATGTTCGCCAATAGTTAAATTTAGCTCCAGATTCAAATCGCAAGGAACAACATAAAGTTGGTTATCCTCGTCATACTGAAATCATTCCAAAACGATTTCTCCGTTGTTTTTGTGAACTTCAAAAGTATGGAGAAGAAGAGTACTACAAAGCTCACCATTGCACCGAACACTTCTGACATCAACTCGGCGACTGCAGAGGGGACACCCAGTAACGATGTACCTGTATCGGAAATTACATCCCACTCCAAATCTACGCTGAGCTTGCCGTCAGTATCCAAATTAGTTGCACTCACTCCTTTCATCTGTAAAATTAAAACATGATGCGAATGGCCTACTGAAGCGAAAAATCCTGAGTGAAGGCAAGTTGAAAATGGGGTAAACTCTTAAGGAGGGATACAAACCCAAGCGAATTGCCTGAGAACAAATGCTGTTGTGACCTCAGCGCTGTTGAAATAGCCGACGAACCCGATGTGCCAGTCTAGCGTGAGAAAAAATACCACTCGCAGTTTTGCTAGCCTGTACAACTTCATTGGAGTGTTCCCTAGTATTCGAGTACAACCATATCTGTAGGGATTAGGTTGGTAAACCTGCCGGTCCCTAGAAGGTTGGACGTCGGTCTGTCATGTACAATCCCAAGACGGCTTCAACCCTTCCGCTAGTGAATATATTTGAGAGGACACAGACGTTACTCCGACGCTGTAACATCCAGATTTCAGGCAAAGTTGAGCGTACCCAGCTGAAGAGTGAGCGCAAACGATGGACCGCACTGCGACACAAGAGAGGCCTAACAGGACAGTATATTGTTTGCATATAAATTTTAGTCTGGTAAATGAACCAGGCGCGACAAATTCATTTGGCGTGCGGGGTTGACGGCACTACTGGCCAACGGGGTTTGATCGCGCGCGGCATTCGACCGACGCAGCTCCGTTCTGTAGTTAGAATAAATTGAATGCAAGGACTGCAAGGAAGTGTCTCGAAAACCGAACTTTATAGCGTTCCTTATTTACATTAAGACGAACTCTCAATGATCGCCTTCAAACAAAGGCGAAAACCGAAACACAAACTTCAAACAGCTCATAGCAGAAGTTTAATTCTCCATGCCATGGTTTAAAATCAGTTTTCACTTTGAAAAGGTCTAGTTTTCTCACAG
The DNA here is from genome assembly GCA_029168955.1 of Aplectana chamaeleonis. Taxonomy (NCBI): domain Eukaryota; kingdom Metazoa; phylum Nematoda; class Chromadorea; order Rhabditida; family Cosmocercidae; genus Aplectana; species Aplectana chamaeleonis. The sequence continues at coordinate 525,440 of JAPDOI010000270.1, read as the reverse complement.
AAACGTGAGCTTTGGGACCTGCCGATGAAAACAGTGAAAAGGGAATCGCGAAAAAGACATGGTGAAGTGGGTGAAAATCGCATGGGCCAGTCAGCCCATTGGGCCACTCCTCCTCCCTAACTAATGCTTTCTGAAGGAGCTTGAACCCGTAAACAGCCGGTCAGCAAAGGTAGTGGCTTCGATAAGTAGTAGTGGATAAGGTGGATCACGTTATCACATGGAAAAACTTCATTCCTTCACATCGGCCAATCTTACATTCTCAAAAATTTGACGTCACACAAGAGGTCCTGTTTAGGCGAAAAAATAGACTTTCTCGTCACTTTCTGCAGTTCCTCCTGACGCTGCTGTCACAGTAAGCTATCGACCTATCATAATCTGTAAGAAGTCAGACAATACTGCGTTTAGCATCCCGTTAAAGTTTGGGTGCGTTGGGTGCATTGATGTGTAAGTTGGTGGTGAAACACGGGGAATAGTGGACATGACTCGATTCTGATGACCGCGTTAACCAAAAACGAGGCGGAGCGTTCGGTGTTTCTGCAATTGCACAACTTGTAAATTTCCGCCGGCGTCCTTTAAACTTGTGAATTTCCGCCGGCGTCCTTTTTGGCTGCCTTTCTCTAAAGCTCACTTTATTCAGAAGTATGCTTGTTTTTCTTGCTTATTTTGTGCCTGTTCTTCTCATATCTGCAGTTTTTCGCGATCTTAGAGACCTTTTCGTTACCGTGAAGGTTCTTTCTGCTCCTGAGCGACCTTCAAAAAATGCGATTTGCATTGAAATGTCATATTTTACTTGAAATCCCGAAAAGCCTGGGATTTCCAGAAATTCTGACGTGGGTGAAAAACGTTCCATACTTATCCCCGACTGGTTGTGATCGCGTGGTGGACAAAGTCTCGACGTAGGTGCCAAGCTAACCTCTCACCCCCATTATTTGGCTAAGTTCCCATTATTCTTGTGGTCATTTTCCCCATGTTACCTAATGATCTTTCACTGCAGATCCAGGGTTTTACTAAAGCTATTCGTAGTGTAACGAATTGTGAGACACATATAACTAGTAACCATAAACTGCACTTGACCAGGAGGGCAGTAGAATTCTCTGCTTCTGATACTACGAAAGGAATGCGGACAGCGCATTAAGGTGGCATCTAGAGTTCTGCGAGCTGCGAGTTGCTCGCAGTGCGAGAGGTTGGGGGTGTGGCCTTGAAACTCTCGCAACTAGCTTTCAGACTCTGCGAGTTGCGGGCAGTGCGGGAACCTGAATCAGGGTTGCGCTTGAGATATTGCGTCATATTGAATCAGGGAATGAGTGGCATTGGAGCGCGGTATTGTTTCGGGGCTACATCTCATTCCGTTGCTGTCCTGCCGGGTGATGAAGTGAGCTTGAGAAATGCAAACACAGGAAATTCGGATGGAGTCGGGGCTTAAGGATATTGGAGCGATAAAAAATTGGGAAGTTTGAGGTCAGTAGCATTGCATAGGAGTTAAAATGAAAGTCTCTGAGCCTATTTAGTAATGAGCGTCGTTTAAAATTACAACAAAATGCAAGAAAATTTCAACTCTCATCTAACTAAAACTTCCATATAGGGTCACCCAGGATATGACGTGAATTTTTTCTTGAGAATTTTGACCACCAGAAAGATAGACGGTACAAAAAGGCTTCACCCTGCTGGTTTGACGACAAAAGAAGAAAATACCACCCTCAAAACAACAATCGCATATGTAGAAAAAACAAACATGGTACTTTGGGAATGCTTTTACTTTCTTTGATACGCATCACTTTCCGCACAAATGTTGTGTGTTGAAACTTCAAAAAAACCATGATTGAAAAACAAAACTGATATAATCACGAGTAGAAACTAAAGAGAAACCTTCACAGGAAAGGAAACAGGAAGCAATCATGAGTAAAAACAAAGAAAAACCAGCACAAAGTGTTTTGTTGGCAAAAGAAATGACGATTCAGGAAGTACTCGCAGTGCGAGCTACGACCAAAATAGTCAGGAGTATTCTTCTCGCAGCTCGCATTGCGTGCGTGAAAATGATCGCAGTGTCCTCGCAGCGCGAGAGGACTATGAAAGCCCTCTGCGAGAATTTCGTCGCAGAGCGCTCGCACTGCGAGTTGCGTGCTCGCGTCGGCATAGTGGAAAGTCTGCGAGCGAGCGAGCGAATGTGGGCGTGGCCTTGAAAATTCTGCGGCGGAGTCGCAGGCATCCCCGCAGAGTGTGATTTGGATTAGAGCGCGAATGTTGATCGATTGGAGCGCGGAATTCAATTATCTATTTTCGTCTCGTTATTTCGCAGGATGGGGGGAAATGTGTGTGAAAATCAAACGCAAGACAATGAAATGAGATCTGATGAACAATTAAGCTCCACTGAGATGCCTGCTAACGGGATATTTAACAAATGATAGACTGAAATTTATCTATGTCCATTTCACGAGGCCTCATATACCATTATTAATTAATATGATTGGTATAAAATCTTCGAACGCACTCCAGAAAAGAAACGAAAGCTGAAACTAGGTGCAAAACTAGCTGGGAGGGGGCACTCAGGATCTACACATAGAAATGAAAAGATTAATCCATGAAAATGAAAAATTCTCTCGTTATTAGATATTTGATAGCGTTGTCATTCGTAATTTCCTAAAAAAATAATGAAATTAGATCGATTTCTGAGATCAGTATCATACGTTTCTCCTTTAATTCCAAGTGCCTACCCCCAAAATAGTTTAGCACTCTGAAAATATAGCAGAAAGAAGGAATGAGAACAAGGGAGAGGGAAAGGGGTCGAATTCGTGGACATTTGAATAGAGGATGGTAATGGAGCACAAGTATTAGCAATGGAGCTCGGAAATTGGCAGCAACTCGCAAAATCGCTTGAAAATCACAATCGTCTCGGAATTTCGCAGCGAGTTTCGCCGCGAAATTGCGATTTCCGCGAAGGGCTAGACACTCTGCACCCCCTCAGACAAGCCGACCGCGTCGCCTACGCGGGGTGTTAGCAATGTCCTTTGCTCACAAAAAGTCGTTTTCATTGTTTTGCTATTCGAGAGTTCTACTGGAAGTGCACATTTATGCTGCAATTTTTGTAGTTTGCATGCCCTGTTATATAATGTTTCTGGGTTCCTGTGAAGATCTCTTGTTAGGTTACATGGTTGTGGATCATATTCTAGTACCGGTCTTGTTTTGGTTGTTATAGAAGGATATATTAGATAAAGGTCTGTATATGTGTGTAACCTGTGTAACGTAAGTCGGTACCGAGGTCGATCGGTGGAATCGATACTAGCTTCTCAGTGTTATGAAACAGCCACCCCGTTCCCCGTGCTGCGACCATCCCGTTCCCCCAAACGTTGACGATGGCGTTGCATGGAAGCCATTCATCCCGTTCCCCATGTGGCGACCATCCCGTTTCCCTTAGCGTTGACGATGGCGTTGCGTGGACGGCTATTCATCCCGTTCCCCGTGCGGCGACCATCCCGTTTCCCTTAGCGTTGGTGATGGCGCTGCATGATAGGCTGACCATCCCGTTCCCTGTTGGGCGACCAGCCCGTTCACTCTCGTTAATGGTCCGGCTGTGTGAGCACTCCATCGGGAACGCGACCGTCAACGGGATGGTCGTCGAATATGTCTGAGAAGCTGAAGATCCAGGATTTATCGTGAACACTGCCTCTAAGCTACGAAACAGTGGAAGAAACTTCACTCAATCTAAACCAATCGTCCGGTCTCACCAAACGTCACAAACCTCGCTCTACTTTGAGTTTGCCGATTTCTCACACCTGCAATAAGTTACCTGAGCTTGTTTCTTCAAAAACCTTTTTCAATAATTGAAGATCACGGGGCTTCGACTGTTAATCGGTGAATCTGCGCTGACCCACTTGAAGTTGGTGTTGATTGCATGCTGACTAATGGAAATCGCAGTACTTTCATATAGCATCTGTGATGACAAGAACTCGTAAAAGCGTCGTAAAAACTTTGCACAAACTTTGATTATAGTTTGCGAAAAATCTGCTTTGAGCTGTGAACATGAAAGCAGGTCTTGTGCCCTAGAGTCCTTCCCATCGACGCAGTCTCGACATGGCTATCGACGAAAATCACATCAATGACAAACATCAAGGACTTTCAGGACTGATTGAGAAAGAAAGAAATTTTCTGAGTTAAGCGTTCAGAGGACATTGCCGATTTACAATTTAGGCGTCAATGAATCTATAACTGCAATCACATCTTTGAACGAGAGAAGAGGTGACAACTCCTTCCGAGCCACAACTTCGGTATAGAGCATCGCCGAGAAAGTCCGACACTCTAGCGTACACCAATGTGTATGAAGAGTTACACAGCTAGAGGACAAACCAATCCTTCGACGATTTTTTTCCGACTTTAAATCATAACTTACCATATTTTATGCATTGTATTGTAATTTTCAGATGAAAAATTCTATGCAAAATACGCCAAGCACAAATCAATTCAAATTGTAGAAATTTGTAGACAATATAAAGTTACATATTCTAACTTTTTTCGACTACAAAAACAGGATGAGCTGGGTTGAAACAAACGCCCACAGGTCACCTTGCTAATAAAGACGATCGGCTGTGGTCAGATCTGTCCAAGGACTAGGTCTTTTTCATAGAACGAAATAGCGAACTCATCAAAATCTCACTACGTAGTGTTCTCTCTAGAATGTTCAGACATTACCTGGAACTCCCAAAAGGATGCATCAGACAGTTTTTGGGAACCGACGATCTCCCCGCAGTGTTCTTTGTCCATACCTCCATATGTGTAGACACCTCCATCATCACTTCCATTAACTGAAAATTATCACCCCACTGACGTAAATAAGCAATCTTACAAGAGTTTTCATTCCATCTACACCAAAAATCAGTTCTAATTCAGAAATCTTCTTAAATGCTTCCAATTGTCGAATATTTTGCTCAACTAGTTACACTGGAGGAAACATTGACATTTTTGTCTTCAACCTTAGTTATCTCATGAAAATGAGTTCTTTACAATTAGGAATCAGAATATAGACGTCATGACCGGCTGAACTTTGTTTAGGTCGACCTATTTCTCGTTAGGGTTGACTGAGTTCGTCTATTTATTTATTATAATGAAGACTTACGCCATACGCTAGCGTGACGGTAGGCTGAATGCTGCACAAGTTTAGCTCCAAACGTTGCATTTCGTTTGGCGCTAGTGTGAGGCAGGGTCCGCTTTTGAAAACAGCCTTGGAACAAGGATGCGATTCGGTTTTCTGTGGAGGACCAGTGAGTGGGTCCCATTATTTTTTTCTTGGAGGGATTTGTTTTGTTGTCTCTAACGCATCTTCCTGGAAGTGGGTCTCCAAAAAAAACCGGTCCACTTCTTCTGAACTGAAACGACATATTTCCAGATTCCGAGTGTACAGGAACCTAACTTAGAGCAGTGCTAGCGCGGAGCTTTAAAGACACAGTTCAACCTCAGAATCGATTTTTCGTTTTTCTGCTTATCTTGGAGAAAATTTTACGCTGATCACAATGGTGACCCCAGAATCGCTCAGAACTCACTACTAACGGAGTTACGGCTCCTCGAAAATTTCGATTTTGAACGGCTAGAAGTTCGCGGACGAGTTGTCTCGAGCCTGTATTTTCTCGTTATTCGCAGCCATCGTTCTGTAGCAGGCCACAATATAAAGCTAGACCGAAAACTAATCGAAGAACATAGATTTTTAATAAAATCATTCGCGCGTCTCTTTCCTATTGAGGTCGGAAGCCTGGCAGGGGGCGTTACCCATTTTTTCTTTAAAGGGGGCGTGGCCGACGTTTTCCTAGCTTTTTCTCGGTTATTTGAGCGAATTGAGATTTCGCGCTTGGCAGGGTTGCTATAGACGGCGACCGGACCATAATATCAAAAATTACCTCTGAGGTTGCACTGTGCCTTTAAGAGCAAGTTTGCAGTCTCTAAAATTTTTCAGTAATATGTACTATATGTTGTTGCGTCATTCGAATAGCTTCGAATCGAACAATTCGAAAAATTTCCGTTCGTATCCCTATTAATCGATCCTGGGGTGCGTTCGAAAAACATTCCTAAGGCAAAGGGTGCCTTGGATGGCGATAAGGAAACAATTATAATTCAGAGCTATGGGGAGCAAATTTGTTCATGGGTAGGATTTTCATCCCCTCAAGGCGCCGTGGGAGCATTCTTGGAACCCACACCTGAAAAAATGGGGCCATTCGAATATTTTTCGAAACTCGGACTAAAAAAAGCTCATTCGAATCTATTTGATGTTCGAAGCGTACTATTCAAAAGAACATTCCAATTCGATTAATTTCAAATGGTCTGGATACATCTGCCCCGTCGTTGCTATTTATAGTGTACGGTACGTGGCCATGCGTTGGGCTCGGCTAGCCTGACCGCATCAACAGATTTTGAAATCATTTGGAGGCGCCTTGTCGCGTGATGCAGAATTCGAAACTTGGAAACTATTTCGACTGCGTGCAGCAAGGCCTTTATTATAACCGTTTTATTCCCCGGAATACTCGGTCGATCGACTGTAGTCAGCCTGGTTGATAAGAATCAACAGCGTGCGAATCAGGCGTGAAAAGTTCACCCTTCGTAGCCGGACTGAGCAGTCTTGTGCAGTCAGTGACCATCCTGGTCGATACGCATGTAACGAATTGCTTACTTACAAGAGAAGTGTTCAGAGCGAATAGCACGCATCTGCAAAACGAATTGTATTTAGTATCCCTTGAGAATCTATAGTGAAATTGATTAGTGTCCCGCCCCAAGCTGCTATTTCAAAAAAGTTATAGGCTCAAGTCGGTCGTTTTCTGTATCTGCCGTACCTCGCGAAAAGCGCAGTAATCTTTAGAGAATTTGAAAACGTAGAAAATTTTTGTGTTCAGCGCTCATGGTATCCGCTGAGCAGACATTGGACGAAGACACACTTCTCGAACATTGAATAAAGTAATAGCATGTTTTCTTCACATTATTAAATTGACTGCTTGCCTGAGCTGATTTCAGGTCGTGGGTTTGAAATTTTAAAAAATTTTGTTCGGATATATTCAGATCGAATTTATTCGAATCTACTCAAAATGCGGACTTCATGAGGAGGAGTCAACCGATTCTGTTCAGTGTTCGGTTCTCAAAAAAAATGTTTTATTCGATTCTATCCAATATTCGGTCTTCTCGTCCAGTGCATATCTACTATACTTAGTATCCGAATCACTCCATTTCGGATATCCGACCGGATATCCGAGATTCGGATAATCCGATATCCGAAAATTTGAAAACACGCATTATCTGAATCGAACCAATATCCGGGAAATTTAAGATCGGCATTATCTGAATCGAACCATTATCCGAAGGGTCAGAAATTCGGATAAAATCGGATAAAAACGGATAAAACGGATAAAAATTGGTTCATTTTAGGTTAAATGTAGGAAAGTGTGTGTGTGTGTGTGTGTGTGTGTGTGTGTGTGTGTGTGTGTGTGTGTATGTGTGTATGTGTGTATGTGTGTATGTGTGTACGTGTGTGTATGTGTATGTGTGTATGTGTGTATGTGTGTACGTGTGTATGTGTGTATGTGTGAATGTGTGTATGTGTGTATGTGTATGTGTGTATGTATGTATGTGTGTACGTGTGTATGTGTGTATGCGTGTATGTGCGTATGTATGTATGTGTGTGTATGTAAGTGTGTATGTGTGTACGTGTGGATGTGTGGATGTGTGCATGTGTGTGTGTGTGTTTGTGTGTTGCCTGAGGTTTGTTCCGATAATATCCGAAATTTATTCAGGAAATTATCCGACGGATATCCGTATCCGAATCACTGAAAAAATGGCATTATCTGAATCGATCCAATATCCGAAAATTTGAAAAAACGCATTATCTGAATCGAACCAGTATCCGGTAAATTTAAAATGGCATTATTCGAATCGATCCATTATCCGAGGAATAACCTTCGGATAACAAGTATAATATCTACACCATGTGCGTATTGGTATTACTGTGTCGCAAGTAGTCAAGGATCAGGATAAGCAGGTAATATGCACTCCAAACATTTTTGCCAAGTGAGACAAGTTTCTTCTGACCAAATCATCAGTGCAATAAAATACAGATGAAAGCCGTCTTACTTCCGTGACGTCCCAAAAACACAGTTAAGTATGGCTCGATAAGACCGGCATCGATGGCCACCAGAAGAGGAGGATTCACACCGTCAACGGAAAGATCTCTAAAACCTAGTCCAAGTATCCCGTCGATTGGATCCTGAAAAAAGTCATGAACACCGTATTGAAAAAAAACGTTAGAGTTACTCAGGCAAAGTGGGGCGTCGACAACAGGTTGATAAGTTGTCATCTCATAAACCGCTTCCTGTAGACAACTCAAATCGCACGCATTGTCAGCCTGAGACCTACCCGTTGTCCAGCGACGTCCGCCTATTGTCGGGCTGTTGACATTTCTATGTCTCGCGTTTAGCGGCCTATTTAGCAGCAGTTAACATTCTGCAGGACGGTTAAACCTATCCTAGCAACTACTTTACACCCACAAGCGTCGCGGTTGGCGCACCGACACGCTTCTCGGCTGGGTCGCCCAGACTCCACTGGGGACGCCACCGAATGGGCAGCGCCTCCAGATGCTGGTCGGTTCCAATGTACCGCAAACTTGGTAAATGAACCGGCTGCACTCTTTTCATTTGAAGCATGCCTGAAAAAATGCGTCGTACACTTCTTTTTTATCTAGAGTGCGAAAACGCTAGCTGGTCAACATTGACTAGATCATAACTTGCGAGCACGGCGCGTCGAATATCGGAGCGTTGGCCATATCCGACGCACTCGTAGTGGGTGGATCAACCTATTGTTGACACCCCAGTTTGCCTGAGTATATATACGTAGTCTCACATCTTTAAAAAATTCTGCGATTTCTCTAGCTTGCCCAAACACTACTTTGGGTACAGTCAGCTGATCGGTTCCTACGCCACCAAATCGCACGGTGTCATTGCCATAGAATCCCGTAGCGTCTCCTGTGCCGTACTGAAACGATTCGTCTCAGACAGAACCTAGCACAGGTTAGGTCTTGAGGAGCTAGTCCGTCAGCTCGCCGACTCATTATCTGCTTGCGCTTTCCTCTAGGCAGAGTTCAATGGACTTCAATACTACACGATTCGTTTATTTTGTTGTGAATGAGCTATCTCAGAGTGCCCGCCAAGATTTTGAGACGTTGAACATTCTTTAAGAAGCCAATAATCTCAAAGAAGGTGGAACGAATGTAATGAGTAAAAAAAATTCAAAACAAGTTGATTTCAATTTTTTGAAGCTTGTTTTTGACTTGTTTTTGACACAAAACAAAGACAATGCCAATCAAAGTTTAGCATAGTGTTAGAAATAAGTTCATGTGTTCTCTGTTTTGACTGGCCACACACAGTAGCGAACACAAAGCCTTTGGACAAACGGTTTTTTGGGTTAACCGTTTCTAAACGCTAGCAATATGCCTAATTTTTGATACGTTAAGTGCATTATTGCCCTCGACAACACGTATCGATCTGTGCGCCTTCACCTACCCGTTTGCGCGCGGTATTTTTCGTGCGACCCATTTCGCCTACTCTGCCCTCCGTCGACTTGTCTATATATAGAAGGTATTTTACCGCTGTTTGAGCACCTTATAGATCCGTGAACAACCTTAGCTGTTTTTAAGAAGTGGTTAGGATGGCCAAGAATCCGTAATCGATCCGCCTAGTGGCTGTTAATATGAGAAAGTCTGGAATGCAGACCACCACGAATTCGGAAATGTTGGAGATCCCAAAGCAGACAATATATTCGATTGTTAAGCGGTACCAAGAGCGCGGTACCATAATCAACGCTAGGAGAACCGGTATGCCTCGGTCAACTACATCTGATCACGGTAAACGCATGGTTCGGCTATCAAAAGCCGACCCTACACTCACCGCGGTGGATAGTGCTAGAGATTTCAATGAGAGCGACGGATTCAATATCAGCCGTATGACAATATCTCGTCGTCTGAGGGCTGCAGGCTCGACTGGCCCTCGTTCAGCAAAGACGCCGGTGATAGGACCTGAGAGTTGGGGAGCTGAAGTTGAGTTAGCGCACAGTAATCTCCATTGGACATCTGAGCACTGGAGCAAAGTCCTTTTCACGGAAGAGTGCACATTCAATCTTTTTGGTAGTGGTGGCGTAAAGTACGTATGGCGTCCATTCGGCGACAGGTAACAGGGCATAAAACGGCCAAAGTCTCACCGTCGACTGCGTACCATGCGCTGCGCGACCGCGCGCGCGTCGGAAGCAGACCATGTTTTGGCCGCCGCGCGACGAGTTCCGGCCGCCGCGCGACGTTTCGGCCTCCGCGCGGCGGCCGAAACTCGTCGCGCGGCGGCCAAAACTCGTCCGCTTCCGACGCGCGTGCGGTCGCGCAGCGCGTGGTACGCAGTCAACGGTGAGACTTTGGCCGTTTTATGGCCTGTACCTGCTTCCGACTGTCAAGCATGGCGTAGGATCGCTTAGGGTCTACGGAGCTTTTTCGCGCAACGGAATGGAACAAATTCTCAAATTCTCAAAATTGATGGTATCATGACCAGTGACAGTTACAGCTGCATGATCGCCACTTACGATGAACGTTTATGACAAAGATGTACAAAGTTAGAGGGGGAAAACCGTTTGTACGAAGACTTTTATCGCTACTAGAGACCTGAATATGTCACAACGCTGTTTTTGAGCGATACGAAATAGTCTCAGCTCTTGCTTCTACCATATTATTATTCGTAGGTTTTCACTCTCGTCCTATAAAGTGATTGAGGAAACTACCTTCATCATTCTGAGAAGAAGTCAGCGGAGGCGGATAACAGGTTGGCAGTTGCTCTGGTGGAAATGCCCTAGGTATAGTTAGGGTAACCACGAAACAGATGACAGCGGACACTTCTGCAGCCTGTGCTGCGTCGTATGCGGCCAAGAGAAGTGTTGCGATCGACCAGCGCGCACGACAGAGCCGCGAGCTGCTGAGTGTTCCGCAGCCATCTGTTTCGCGGCTACACCCACAAAATATTGAGGGTTTGAGAGCATAGACTCAGGTCAATCAAACATTGCATCACGTTTTGAGGTTATGATTTGACTGTACTGATCAAATACCCAGTCATGCCATAGTTTTTATTGCTACTTATTATACCACAAAACGATATGTGTTTGTGCCAAAATGGTATAAATGTCAAAAGGATCAATAGAGAAAAGCTGCACGACGCTCTCTAGCCAATTGCTCGGTTGGAAAGTAATGTGCGCTTACCGTAACAGGATAGAAGGTGATAGGCACAGTGCTTTTTATCGCAGAGTATTTAAAGGCACTGTTCACGATTAACCTCATCCTCGAGTATTCCATGACAAACACTTCTCCTGGCTCTCAGAAGCAGAACTGCGTTGAAGAAACGGGATGAAAAGCTACCCAGGAGCCGCAAAACGGCTTAGAAAAGTGGGCAAACCCCGCCGCTTTGGGAGAGTCCGGCCTCTTACCGCCACTCGACTTGAATGATGGAACACTCGAGATCGTGAGATGAGCGATGGTTCTTGATCCAATCCCCCGTTTTTCACTTCATTCTCAACTTCTCTCTTCACTCAGGTCAGCTCGCATACATTGGCTGCAAAATACGAATGTTACAAGCATCGGACAACTCGTACACCATGCTTCCCTAGCTCAATTTTTGAGGGACCATAACTCCGTTCCCAGAAGGTCTTGTGCGATTCCAGAGACATCATTGGCATCAAAATGGGACCGTTCTCAAGATATGCAAAAAAAAGAAAAGGCATTTTTATCGTGAACACTGCCCTTAAGAGCTGGGTTAAAGTAAGACCGCGACAATTGTGGTTTCTAGCGCATTTTTTTGCAGATTACCCTGTTGCACCAAAAAGCAAGACCAGCTGCTCTGAATAGATCGAAACAATTTACAAGTGTGGCTCACGCTCATCAACACTATGCACTACTATGAACAACTGCTCATGCGATTGTCTATATGTTGAGCGGCTGCACAATAACACAGTGTTTCGCAGGCATTTCGATTTGAGAGCTGCGGACAGTATTATGAGTAAAAATAGGTTTTGCGGGTTTCATCAGGGCTCTTAAGGCTTTATCCAGAGAAAATTGCGTAGTCGTTAGCAAAGACTAATCCTATAATATAAAGCTTCGGAATTTGCGTTGAGAAAGAGTGTCGCCCAAACTGAGGCTAGGAGTCAAACTCACACTTATATGCCATTCATCCGTCAAGTCCTCAGGTTTCGTGTAAGTTTTCGAGGCAGATGAGTCGAAGAAGTGCTTGCCTTTGCAGGGAGACTTCCCTGTCTCGCAGCACTTCTTGTCAGGGCAGAACGCTTGGCAAACCACTGCAACAAAGGAGATACGAAAAAATTCATTAATAAAAGCAAGCCTAGTAAAAGAATGAATTTTTCTCGCTTTCACTCGCCTGTAGGCCGTAGACATTGTACCCAATAAAGAACGTTTTTAAGACTCAAATCGCGCCGATGGATTTGTTGTCCATCCGGTCACCTGGCGTTACCGCTCTGAGTTAAAGGCACTGTTCGCGATAAACTTCATCCTCGAAATTTCCATGACAAACGCTTCTCGTGGCTCTCAGAAGCAGAACAGCGTCGAAAAAACCGGAAGAAAAGCTACCCAGGAGCCGCAAAACGGCTTAGAAAAGTGGGAAAACCCCGCCATTGTGGGCAAGCCCCGCCTCTTCCCGCCCCTCGACGTGAACAAAGGAACACTCGAAATCGTAAGTTGAGCGATGGTTTCCGATCAAAAGCCCCGTTCTTCCCTTCATTCTCAACTTCTCTCTTTACTCAGGTCAGCTCGCATACATCGGCTGTAAAAGACGGAAGTTACAAGCCTCGGACAACCCGTCCACCATGCTTCCTTAGCTCAACTTTTGAGGGACCATAACCCCGTTCCCAGAAGGTCTTGTATGATTCCAGAAGCATCATTGGAATCAGAATGGGACCGGTTTCAAGATAGGCAAAAAATCAGAAAAGCGATTTTTATCGCGATCAGTGCCTTTAAATAAGAGGGGCGATTGTCCCAACATTATTAGAAAGCATCCGATGCACAGCTAGATGAGCGCAGAATGATAGTGATGGGGAAGCTGAGAGACATTATCTAACCCAATTTTTTTCAGCGCTCGTTATGGCAGGATAGCAAACCTAAGTCAAAGAGCGAGCCAAATTATAAGGAAAAACCCGATAACTTACTTCCAACATCGCATTTCGGATCACTGTTGCAAGAATCCATTCTGGTCCCCACACATTCTCGGTCTGGTATCCACAGATCGGCACTCCCAGTATCCAAGACAACCTGGTAGTACAAACTTATTTCAACGTTAATACAGCCATTGACACGGAACTCTTCAGATATTGGGAATCATTGCACTGACAGTTGCCATTTCTCCCAAGAGAGGGTGTACTTATAGTTAGTATAGAAATATTGTCCAAATAGATGGACTTGCTACTCTGTAGTTGGTTTTAGTGAGAGAAGAAATTTTCCGTTAGGCGAATTTGAGACACTTCGATTTGCGTTACAATCAAACTTATTTTTCGCTACACACTCTTTCGTCAAAATACTGCTTTGGTTTCTTTTCAGAGTTCACCGTTTGACTTTCCTACCACTGTTCATATGTATTCAAGAGGTTTCCTCTGATGCAGCATGGGAAAAATTTTCTTTGCAATGAGAATCTTTCTCCACTTCGCGTATTGCGTAAGCGCGTATAACTTATATAGGTATGTAAGGGGAATGTAATACTACGTGGGAATATTCATGCAATTCATGATGAATGAGAGTGTGTGACCGGACCTGAAAATTGATTTTAAAGAGTTGTAAACTGAGAGACTCTGCCGACTCCTCCGCATTAGCCTTGTCTATTGGGAGCGAAGCCGCAGAGACACGAGCCCATGTGGCTCAGTTGTAGTGAGGTGCAATTCTGAAACCGTTAGGAGATTTCAATTCTATTCTATTAATATCAGAAGCTCTATTTCGCCATAAGGAAGCAAACGCAATGTACGCGATGGAGTTTAAATATTACGGCACGCGCATGCACGCAAACAGAAAATACAATTTTTGAAGTGATTCAACAAATACTCATCAAAAACTGTGTTTGCTTCTTTGGATAGTTTCTCGTATAACATTGTCAGACCCCAGCAGTGAGTAAAGTGCGATAATTAGTCCGAGTCGACGACTCCCCGTAATTCCCACCTCGCTCGCACCTCGCCCAGACTCCACCTCCTTGGGAAAGAATGTCAGCCACCCAATTTTGATCCCTTCAAGTGGCAATCATTTTAGAACTTCTATACTTGAACCTCATAAACTTCTATATTTTTCACCAGGATCATAATCACAATAGTATTTTCTCATTTTGAAAAGTAATATAACCTTTTTTGATTCTCTGAAAAACTCGGAAAAGTAAAAGTTCTACTCCCCTGCAGAGCATTTTCTTACAACACTGATGAACTCACGTATTCCACTAATTTGTCTACTTCAGACACGCTACTACCCACTTTACATAGTTGCGCTCTGGACGAAAAGACCAACTATCGAATAGAATAAAATGACCTGAAAACGGCGCAGCTGAGCAGTCGATGTAGACGTGAAAAATCCGAACGCAAATTCTCTGTTCAAAGTTCGAAAAATGTGCATTCATCTTAACTTTGTTCAGGGGGAGTTATTTTTTATTTTGGGCGCTGAAGACGATAATAAAGTCCGTTTCTAGATTTTCAAAAGATTAGCGCGCGTTTTCGAAGGCAGAATAGGTGTAGACAAGCACCGTAACGAGTTTATAGCTTCTTTAAACCAGCAGCTCGGGTTGGGATACGAAACAGTTTTATTATAGATACCCAAAGGAAACTAAAAACAATTGGTCGCTGCAGAATCGTTTACCAATCTGAACACTTCCGTTGTGAGTGAGCAATGTATTGCATCCATGTCGACCGGGCGGGCCGCTGACGGCCACGTACGGTAACGCTAAAGAATTTTGAACTCTTGCTAAAACTCGCGCTAAAAGATTTTAAAGTCAGTCGATGTGGTCAGGCTAGCCGACACGAAATACATCGTCACCTTCTATGGTATACACCACAAACGATAACGACAGGGCAGATGTATAGGAACTACTCGAAACAATTCGAATTCGAATGCTCATTCGAATAGCAGTCTTCGAACATCGAATATATACGAGTGAACCCTTTTCTTAAAATCCGATTTGCGAAGAATATTTGAGAGGCAATTATACAAAGGCAGTGGTCGGAATAAAATATGCCTGCGTCCTTTTTCTCTTTAAAGGCAGCATACACGCTCACAAACATGGTTGGGATAACAGCACAAATAGAACCGCCTGGCCCCTACCATCTCGTCAACGGCGTTTGAAGCGCTGAAAACTATCCAGGTTGACAGAATTCAAGCATTCCCGTCTCGAAAGCCTGTGGAACCCCACCCCTACGAATAACAGAATGAAGAGTGAGACATGTGAAAACATTTGATAGCTTAGAGTGATAGCCCTAGCAAATGAGAGTCTCCGAAAGAAACGGCTTGGTTTACCTGAATATAACATGTCTGTTTACTGATGAAATGCTCCATTTTATTAGCCAGCCGGAGTATATGGGCTTTCTTGAAAGTGGATGGGAATTAATCGGTATGTAAACAAGTTATATACAGGGAAATCAAGCTGTTTCTCTCGTAGACTCTCATTATATAGTGCTATCGCTCTAAATTATCAAATGCTTCCACATGCTTCACTCTTCATTCTGTTATTTGTAGGGGTGGGGTTCCACAGGCATTCGAGACGGGAATGCTCGAATTCGGTCAACCTGGATGGTTTTTAGCGCTTCAAACGCCGTTGACGGCATGGTAGGGGCCAGGCGGTTCTATTTATGCTGTTATCTCAACCATTTTTGTGAGCGTGTATGCTGCCTTTAAGCCCTTCTCTGGTATCAGACCCGTTCTGAGAAAATTTTAGGCCTGAGCTTTCCGGTCTTTTGAAGTTGGACGAGCCCACTCCGCATCATCGGCATCGATGATCTGTGACATCAAGAGCATCATCCGACTTGAAATTGGAAGTCAATCAATGAACAATAGCCTTCGGACTGGCCTGATCGAATCATTATGTCCTCATCTACATTGGATGGAGTGTTTGGTTACATTACTCAAATGTTTTTATAAGCAAATTTTACATTTATTTCTGCCTGTGAATGTCAGTGACTTCTGATTTAACAGACATGAGACTGCAGTCTTTCTGGGCGGAGCTGTGCACGTGTGCACGAATAGGCAGCTTAGGATCCGAATGACTCTATTTTTAGCTCGTTTCTTACCGCGTAGTCTTCGTAGTCTTATAGCCGATTGCGGATCGAGCTGACCTTTATGGTTTTTTCCACAACTTTTTACCGCGACCACTGCCTTTAAATAATCCATTCGAAACTGATCGAGTTGCTTCACTATTCAGCCTGGTCCTTTACCTCGCTTCCTACTTCCTTCGATAGGACAGCCATCTACTGTGGAACTGTTAAGGAGGTCATAAATGATAACAAATAGAGATGGGAGTACCACACATACATACCCTAGGACTCTGAAAGAAGCTTATATTTCTTGTACCACTTGTTTTCATTTTGGCTCTGAATGGCCCTCCCGCTCCGCAAGGGTGACACCGCTGGGTGTTTCATAGTCTACTGGAGGAGCAGAAGGGTCAGTGGTCAGAGAAACTTTTACAGTCACATCTCCGTCAGAGCTCTAGCAGGGAGGACGGTGAGTACTATAAATGGTCCTTAATGCTGCTGGAACGCTTGCGTGGCTCCATGTAGGGCTGTTTGCACGGTGTTTTATAGATTAAAAGCAGACCGCAAGGTGCCGAAGCGTGGCTTGTACTGGAGGTGGCTTTTTTCAAACAAAGTGGCCATATGACGAGCTAACAATTTGAAATAAAACTTCCAAAATGGTGTCACCCTGTCGTACGTTGAATAACCTGCTCAAAAACATTTTAAAATTTGAGGTCTTGTATAAGTATGCTGCACATTTCCATAACCGGTATTATATTCAACTTCGCGACTGCAGAACGCTCAAGGTTGAATTGCTCCAAAGTGACAATCAAAAGGGAACAAACCTGGAATGTTTGTTCCGGATCTCCGATTGTGATCTCGCCTAGATACGACACGTCAGCGTAATCATGAACCTGAAATTCGTTCCGGAAAATGCAACTGCGTGGAAGCTTGGGTCTAATCGTCTAATCGTCCAGAGTGTTAAGATGAGGCAAACTAAGAAAGAGCGACAGCATTCGACGATCAATGCACAATCGACGCAGAATTGTCCGTCGGAGTGGTAGGTACAGAAGGAGATGGGAATATGAGGCGGATTTATTTCTCCGTCGGCCAATCAACAATGTTTTAGGCGGTGGAGAAAACTCTATCGATCGGCATGCGGAGGGATGAATCATGGCCAGTACTCTCATCTCCCCTTGTACCAATCGGTGTGTGCCCTAGCAATGTGCGCCCATGCGTGTTCATATATGGTTTCTGTATTATATTTAGTCTGCCGCATGGACACCTTTGCTGGCCGTGATCTCTGGCCAACGGGGTTTCGATCGCGCGCGTCGATATACCGTTGCAGCCCCATCCAATCACCAGACTGAATTTATTACGTGAACTCAAGTCGACGCGGATATCATCACTGATACGTTTCGTTACTTACTGTGCGTTGGTCCAAACTCGGTGTACATATATTATTACTTCATGCATTATTATATACGTGCAAGGAGTTTTCGCCATCGCACAATAAAGACTGCAAAGTAGCACTGCGATCCTATATGCAGCGCGCTGTCTTCATGTCCGAACTAGGCAACTTCGCGTCTCTAACCTCTTTTTTACAAAAATTTTGAATGTTTTCTGGTTATTCTTAATGAACCATATCCGGATCTGAAGTCGAGTTTCGCAACGGACTACCGTGGAAAAAAGTTACAGGGGTCAAAGTGTGAGTTTCCCAGAGCTGAGTTTCCTGAAGTTCGTGGTCCTTTGGTTGATTTGGCTCAAAAATATCTTTGCAGGCAGTAACGCACTGAACCCGTAAACGATGTTGGCTTCTGCAGTTTCGAAAGATCGCGTCTCGGGAAGCCTTCACATGTTGATTGAGCGTCTACTTTATACGATTTGGATGTTTTTCGAAGCGTTCTGGAGAAAGTATCTAGGGTAAAGGCAGTGTTTACTATACGTATTTGTTTACAATATAGTTTTCGGTGTTTTTGAGTAGATAAGTCCACTAAGTAGGGGTTAATAGGAGAAAGTATCCTCATAACGCTCAATTACCAGGAGAAAACCGTTTAAAGAAATCCCTGAAAAATTTGCCTGTGCCTGTTTTCGTGTTTCGAAAAATGCAGACAACGCATCAAACCTGACGTCAGTGAAATGATTTCGCGCTGCAAAATCCTTAAACAAGTGTCTTTGCTTTCTGTATCTAAGACTGGAAATTCTTCAAAACTAAGAGGGGTCATTGTACATGCTGGTATGGCAGAACCAATCGCGATAAAAAATATTTAAAAACTTAGTAGAACTAAATTTCAGAAAAATTTCAGAAAAAGTCTTTCAAAAGATTAGGCTTTAAGCCTTCTAGCTCAGGGAAGTTGTGGGAGGCAGACCCAACTTTGAACGATTTCTGGAACGGTAGTGAAGACATCGCTCAAAATTTTGCAATGGGGTTTTCTGAATTGCTGGTCACGAAACTGCAGCTCTTTTCTTAATTTCCGATATTCAACGGGATGCCACAATGGGTATTGGTGGTTTAGACGAAGTCCCAAATTTTGCTCAAAACCTTGTTGCGTGGGCCTGTGCACGAATCTGAGATCCGTATGACAATTTTTGAAAAAATTTGGGTAGGTAACGCACCCCAAATTGCTTTATGACCATGGAAACCAACAGTGTTTCACAGTATCGATAAACAGATCCTGGAAGCATCTTCAGCGGAAAAATAGACGCAAAATACCGTGCGGTACCGATAGCTACAAGGCTATGAAATGCTCTTCAACTTTTATATGAGAGTTTGAGTCGGTCGGTCTGATATAGAAATGCAACTGATATAATCATTTCTTGCCGTTGTGGCAATCGGTACCGCACGGTATTCGGAGTTTACTCACTAGAAACAACTCCACACAAAAGTTTTGGAACAGATTTGAAAGGAATCCCGGGCACTCTAAAAATTGCCTGATGACCCTTTCCTTTTTGCGGAGCCTCCGAGAAGCCTCCAACGTTTTTAAAAGGTATGTGTAGCAAAATCTATCTCAGATTCGAAGTTGGTTCGTCAGAGGGACCAGAAAACATCAGCCAACACTGTAGTCGTGCGAGGTGCCCAAGTTATGTTACACACCTCTCCGGCGATGAATTCCGCGTCGATCATGCATGCAAAACTCAATGCCACATTAGCTTATCGTTTGTTAAAGGCACTGTTCACGATAAACTTCATCCTCTGATTTTCCACGACAAGCGCTTCTCAGTATCTCTCAGAAGCACAACAACGTCGAAGAAACGGGACGAAAAGCTACCCAGGAGCCGCAAAATGGCTTAGAAAAGTGGGCGAACCCCGCCGCTTTGGGAAAGTCCGACGCCTTTCTGCCCCTCGACGTGAACAATGGAACTCGAGATCGTGAGATGGGCGATGGTTTCCGATCAAAAGCCCCGTTCTTCCCTTCCTTCCTTCAATCTCAACTTCTCTCTTTTCTTAGGTCAGCTCGCATACATTGGCTGCAAAAGACGGAAGTTTCAAGCCTCGGACAACTCATCCACCATGCTTCCCTAGCTCAATTTTTGAGGAACCATAACTGCGTTCCCAGAAGGTCTTGTACGATTCCCGAGACATCATTGGAATCAGAATGGGACCGTTTTCAAAATAGGCGATAAAACGAAAAAGGGATTTTTATTGTGGACACTGCCATTAAAGGCACAGTCCAAGCTCAGGGATAATTTTTGATATTGTATTCCGGCCGCCGTTTATAGCAACCCTACCAAGCCCAAAATATGAATTCGCTCAATGAAGCGAGAAAAAGTGGGGAAATGTCGACCCTGCCCCCATGGAAGAAAAAATGGGTAACACCCACGGACAAGCTTCCGGTCTCAATACTGAAGAGAAGCGCGGTCGTTTTGATCCAATTCTATGTTCCTCCGTTTGTTTCGGTCTTGCTTCATACTGGGACCTGCTTCAGAACTATGACTGCGAATAACGAGAAAACACGGGCTCGAGAAATCTCGTCCGCGAACTTCTCGCCGTTCAAATTCAGAATCTTTGAGGAGCTATAACTCCGTTAGTATTGGGTTCTGAGCGATTGCGGAGACACCAGTGTGATCAGCGTGAAACTTCCTCAAGCAAGGAAACGAAAATTCAATTTTGAGGTTGGACTGTGTCTCTAAGGGTTATCTTGCAAAGGCAGTAATGATCACCGATTGCCATCAACGCACGCCAATCACCTCTGATACTCCAGACTCTGTAGATTTCAAAAAAACTGCAGTACCCTTTGTGCGTGAGCTCCCTTCTCATTGGAATCTCGTACAAACAGTGCTCTTCCTGCATTCATTTGCTTCAGGTATTTGGTCCATGTTCCTTGACGCATCATTCTCATTCTTCTGGATTCGATTTTCTTCAGCGGAACTTTGTAGACGGCTCCACCTGCGACGTAGCCAACAAACGCCAGAAAAAAGAACGTTGACCACATCGGACTAGAATTGAAACTTGATTTAGAAACAGCATTCATAATGTGAAAATGGGACACCTAGCATAAACAACATTTCGACAATGCATAATCGTACACTAGAACAAAAATGCCTCGTACGCTTCCTACCAGGGACACACTAGAAAAATACCCCATTGAGAAAGCGCAAAATGATATGTAGATGAGTTCCGACGTCATCGCATGCTTCAAAATAAAAAGGGAACTTTGCCTTCTCGCTGTGGGATCGTTGTCACGGCACGACCATCTTTTCATTGACAGATCATTGCCTTTGTTGGTAAGTCAAGCTTGCACTTTGATTGGCCATTGGGGAAAGTGGGAGGTTTCTCTCTGAGAAATGCCATGGAGTGGTCTTATCTTGGCATTTTGGGTTATCTGAATGCTTGATCTTTTTTTTCTATGGCGGTTTTGTTTTCGAAAGTGAATGCACGATCGCGACTGCTGACGCCATCGCCATGCTGCTTACCAGGGCTTACCTTACATTTCCCAAGGGCTTCTTTGCAACCATATGTTGATAATTGTAGGTGTGGGGCACAACTTAATGTCTCAGAGCTTTCCAGGAAATTTTCAATACTGGGCATTCCCATAGCTTTGTCATTTGCCAAGAGAAAAAGGGTACACGAGTGGCAATTTTAGGGCGTTCAAAAAATTGTCTTGGATTGAGCTTAAAACTTAATTCTAAGGGTTGTCTTGGAGGCCGATCACGAATCTGAGGCTGTTTATCAATATTCGAACTACTCCGTCTGATTTGGTCCGAAGCTTCAGAATGGAGAAAATTTTGCTTGCCAAACGCGACTTTTAATGATTTTGAGAATGCTATGACGAAATCGTCCTACAACTCCTTAATAGGAGTTATTTGGGATGCCCAACACAAATCTGTAGTCGGTCTATTGATTCTGCTTGGATTACGGTTTGTAACGGTGAGTGTATGCTAGCTTGGTCAAAGTCTCAGATTTGGCTCAAAATTTTTCTGTGGGTGTTATTTGGGGCACTGGACACGAATTTGAGGTCAATTTTCCGATTTTCGAAATTTTAAGGTGAGTAACGCCAGTAAAAGGCATTGTGCCTACCGTAACATACAGTAACCCTGAGTCTGAAGAGGAGTACTCCCCAGATTCAGGTTCATCGCCCTACATAACCCTTTGTTGAAAGGTTTGGGCCGAATCCGAATTTTTTTTTGAACACCCCATAATTTCCTGATGGGCACGAATCCATTATGTACCGCCACAGACCTACATACAGCAACGACAACATGGTTTTCCTCTTTCCTAGTTAATGCGAAGGCACCGCAAGTAAAATTCTAATTTCGACATAAATCAAAGCTATGTCTCTTAGTTGACCCTATTGGTGAAGAAATGCTGTCCGTTCATTTCGCGTTATAGGCGAGATCGGAACAAACAGGAGAGCCTGTTTTCTACATCGCATAGAGAAACACCGTGGAAAGTATCCACTTAGTATGTGCTCAGAGCTCAGTACGCGAATGCGTACCAAAAAGGCTCCTCTTTCGATGACAGTGACGGTTCTTCATCATTTGGTAGTAGACCGTGTGGAGCGCAAATGACTTCAAAACTCGGAGATGAAGCCTTTGTCCAGTTACTAAGGACTGCTTTACTCACCCCGCGGAGGTTTGGAAAACCTTGTTGTCGTTGGTGTAGGTCCGTGAAAGTATACATGAATGACCGGTGCTCCTTAAATGGCGAGATTCCAAGAAATGGCATTCCCATTGCTTCAAAAAAGGTAAGGGTGCAATCATTGAAATTTCGGGGTGTTCAGAGATTTCTCGGATTTTGGCTCGAAACTTTTAACTGGGGGTTATTAAGACGCTGAACCCGAATCTGGGGTCTATTATTCGCCAGACTTAGGGTTGCTGTAAGCTAAGGTAGGTATAATGTCTTCTAACTGGCCTTGACCAAAATTTCCAAAGTCGAAAAATGGACCTCAATTTCGTGTTCAGTGTCCCAAATAACACCCACAGCGAAACTTTGTGTCAAATCTGAGACTCTGACCGAGCTACCATATACGCCCCGTTACATACCGTAATCCCAGGAAAGTCGCTAAGCCAACCACAGATTTTAGTTAGGCAGCCCAAATAACCCCTATGAAGACGTTTTAAGACCATTTCGTCGTAGCTTTCTCGAAATCATCAAAAGCCGAGTTTGGTCAGCAAAATTTCCCCAATCTGGAAGCTTCGGAAAAAATAAGACGGAGTATTTCAAATATATCTAAACAGCCTCAGATTGGTAATCAGAATCCAAAACAACTCCTAGTGAAAAGTTTTGAGCTCAATTCGAGACATTTCTCGCACGCATTAAAAATGGTCGTTCGTGTACCCCTTTTTCTTGTCAACGCTATGAAAATGCCCACTTTTGAAAATCTCCTGTAAACCTCTGAGGCATCCAAGGGATTTGGAAAACTGACTGTCTATGCAATGTCCCATACTTACAGCTATCAAACATGGTTTTATAACAGCCCTCAGGAAATGTGAGAGAAGCTATAGTTAGTACAGTTAGTACAGTTAGTTAGCACTTACTGTCTGAATACGGCTCTCAAATTCTTGCATTCTTGCACGTTCAGTACTTGCCACTGTGCAACAGCTAATAGAGCACACTTTTTGCTTGGATACATGAACTTTTGTAATTGTGCATAAGCGAAAGGAATCGCCGATGAAGCCGTCACGCAATGCAGAGTGTTTGGAAACATGGTTTTACATCGTGAGGCCAAGATTGGCGTGTTTTCTTTCATGTCCGGGAAGGGTGCTGCGTTTCAAAGACGAAAACACGCTACGTTCTCGAGGTTCTGAGCTTGAGCAGATGTTAGCTGTAGCCAGCACGTTCGATGTGAATAATGTGAATCGGGTGTTGAAAAATCACCCGTTCTCAGAACTTTTTACCTAAATTGAAAACTAATTTAAATACCTCCAATGAATGAATTAAATAATAAGATACTTCCACTTAGCTCTCGCCAGCACAGGTTAAAACAAAGAATTACAATGGAGGTAGGCAGGGAGCACAGTCTGAAACATTTAATCAGTACTTTGAAATCAATGTAACGCAGTATAATTATCGATGACATCAAAACGTTTCACAAGTGCTTAATCAAAGCTTCTCTTCTTTTTTATTCATTGCACTTTCCTCTTATCAGTGCACCAGATTAAGGAACGAATGAGCCAGCTAGCTCATTGTGATATATTACTGAAAACGGAATTCAAACTGTGCATCCACACAATAACGCACGAAGAGATGGTCGTTGTATGTACAGTAGCGGATATTTTACTATTCTCATTCCGCACGTTCTGTAGTTGCGATGACCTAACTTTATGTTCGTATAAATAGGAGTAGAAGACCCATAGGCCATGTTTCCCTAGCGAGCCCATGCCGTGTTTACCGACAGACTATGTGAAGCCTCCCCTGTGATAGGTATGCTAGAATGTAAATGATCACGATTTACTTTTCAGTGTATCACGATGATTCAGAGATTGGAAATGAATCGCAATCGCTTCAACTAGTCCTGTCACCAGTGACATGGTGGTTCACGTTTTCATGAACGACAAGGTCTGATTGGATACCTGGAGCGTCATATTGAATCTGTGCTTTGGTTTGTGTTATTCGGGTGGCGACCCGCACCCTGGTTGTGATATTTCTATAATTGAAAAAATGTTTCCGTGAAGAATGGAGTGATCCAAGTCATGAACGAACAGTTTGCTTCCAAGAAGCAGCATCAGTGTTGCATCGAAGCATTTTAGTTGAAGGTCGCGGAAGAGCTTTATATTACGAGCTTAGCCAGTCACTGACCAGCATACCATGCAAAGCCTAATTTCTGCTAGCTTCCTCTGAAGAGTTTTACAAACTAAGTAGTTTGATTGTCCTTGCTGTTCAAATCTTGCACATTATTCAGAAAATGTTCAGAATGACGTGTATAGATATATATGGCATCTGGCAAACTGGCTAACATCTTTTCTTTCTGAGCGAACTTTTGTTGTTAACTGTAATGGCACTTTCTCTAGGACGCATTTTGTACATCCGGTGTCCCTCAGGCAGGAGCACATTCACCTCTTCTGTTCAACGTATACACCTCAGATCTCCCGGCCGTCGAGAAAGTAAACCACGATATTGGGATGATATCAAGGTTTATACGATTTCCAATGACAGTAAAAGACATATTATTTAATCAGGAATGAGTAGCGCGATTGAGCGTATGTCTCTCTGGGCTAATAATTGGGAAATAAAGCCCCACTCGCGTAAAACGTATTTGTTTTTTCTTGGCCAAAACTCTTCGAATTCACGAAGCGTATCTGTTGATGGGGGTGCCTCGCCAGAGACGCTCAAATCCACGACCTTGGCGTTATCGTAACTAACACTCTTGGTTGGGAAACACACAAAGACAATATCGTTTCTAAGGACATGCGTTTGCTAAGAGCGGTAAAAACTAGTGATACTACTCTTCTGATCAAACTTCACAAGACGTGATACTACTGTTCTGATCAAACTTTACAAGACATATGTGCTACCTATTCTGGAGTACTGTAGCCAAGTCTGAAACCCCCTACACTAGGAAGCTCATAGACAAAATAGAAAAGACGCGAATGACTTCTACAAGGATAGTTTATTTCCGTGCCTTTCCTGATCCTAACTATCCTCGAAACATGTCATCGTAGAGAAATCGCTTGAGAGAGCTTGGCTTGAGAAGTATATTGTATAGTCGGACTTATGCCGACATTGTCATGGCGTTCAAAATACTTAGAGGAGAATTTCGCCTACCTGAAAGGACAATTTTGCCTCCCTGCTTCCAATTTTTAGCATTTCAGGCCCTTTTTTTAGAAGACCTAGACTGGATATCGGTACTTCCAGACATAGACGACGTAGTGTTCTGAAGAGCAACGATTACATCGACTCATTCTTTCATCGTACATCTGCGTGGTTGAAAAAGCTGCCAATTGAACTTTTGCAGAAACCAAGCACTTCTGTTTTCAAAGAGACTGTCATAACACTTGATTTCATGGGATTGATAGGCTTCCCTGATGTTTGATTAGCGTTCAATTTATAGGCCTTCCCTTTATGTGCTTGCCCCCAGTTTGCTAAGATCTTTTTTTCAACTATCAATTTCGATTGAGCAACCACTTCTAAACTCAGTAATTTCTTAAAATTTGAATATCGGCTCCAGCGATTAACTTCCTGTAGACTTCGTGTTTGAGCACTGCAAACCCCACAGCCTAGAGCTGGAGGTACAGGTCAACAAGCGGAATGGTTTACTATCGCCTGCTTGGGTCTGGGTCTTACGCCTGAGGTTCGTACCAGATCAAAGAGGCATCTCCATTAGCCCGCCCCAGAATAGCTTCGGCTAGTTGCGTTGCCCAGGCTATCCTCTCTGTTCTGCGCCTACACACTTTTTGTTAAATCAGTTGCACCCGTAACACGTTTTTTCCACATATTCATGCAATAGAAATTGCTGGTACTAAACACGGTTTCAGAAAAAGATATTGATCTGCCATTTGGTGGTGGTGACTGCGTTTTTTCTCTTTTTTTGGCAAGCACGTGAAGCTCTGGCTCTTAGGGTCTGTTCACTCTTTATTTATTGATTATTTTGTGATTCTCTTCATTTATGTGGTTGTTTTTGGTTGAGTCGGTATTCGACTTTTTTTTGTTCGTGGCTTTCCTATGTCGATTGCGCATTATAAGTGCATTTAAATATAAATATAAATATATATAAATATAGATGGTGTTTAGAATGTTTAGAATGGTGGGTGCCATAGCAGTTGATTTTTCAGGAGCTTCGGATTTCTCGCTGGGCTGTTACTTTTCTACAGTGGCTTGCACTCATGTCTAGCTTGCCGGTCCCACGAAGGCAGTCGGTATACTCGTGTTCCGAAGTTCCAGCAAGTCCCAATGACGTCGTATAGGACCGAGGGCACCATAGCCGACTGATGGGGCCACCTGTATATTTGCACACACGAGTCCCTGCTTTGGTATGAGTGAACATTGCTCCCGAAGCAGACACTGTTTTGGCTTCATTGAGCGCATCAGCATCGACATCCTGCTCGGCACGTTAAAGGCAGGGTTCTCGACAAAATCGAATGTTGAGCTCTCCCCATGGAATAGATCTGGCCATCACAAAAGTGAAAATAAGTAAAAATTTGGAGAAAAAGCGCTCAGGAGCAAGTGAAGGCTTGGTGTCCTCCCTCCCCCAATCATCGAGACTTGGGTAAAAGCCTGCATTGTCAACATTTCATTTGCTTCTAATTTGATTTCTGAACATTTCTGGAGGTTACTGATTACTTCAACAGCAAAATAAATGTCGTATAAGCAAGCATTAATGAAAATCGCGTTAATTAGGGGGTCGGCCAACACCGGTAATTAGCCGTTATGCTTTGTTTTTGAGCGTTTTTTCCCACGAATTTCTGGGTTTTTCCACTTATTTTTGCTTATGTGATGGCCAAATCTACATTCTTATTAAGAGAGCTCAAAAGTTGGTTTTATCGCGAACCCTGCCTTTAGGTGACTGGATGCTGACTATTCTTTTTTCTTTCGGCCGATGCCCCATGTGGCGTAAATGCCCACTTTCGTTGTGTCCTTCACTGTGGTACAGTGGCTCAGGATACGTAGTAGTATAGTGTTGTAGTCGTAGAGCTGCATCGGCAGATAGATAGATAGAACAGTAGCGGCCGATCGATAGTCGCGGAACAGTCGAGGCCGATATATAGTAGTAGAACAGTGTGTCCTTTTCTCATAACTCTGTTCAAAGTGGTCCATTCTGGAACCTGAGCGGATATTTGGAATTAGCATTAAGAGATCTTTTTTTGTGCCTTAACATGTCTTACTCTGCAACAAGGCAGGTAGGCGTGACACAATAAATCGAATGCGCGAAACGCGAAGGCGGAATTGTGGTCGGAGTATTGGAGTGGAACACTCTGGAGGGATTTTGACTGACATATAGGGATGTATATTTCTATCTCTCCCATTTTCAAGTATCCATACTTCGGTCACTTCCCGGGTCCCGTACTCGACTCTAATGGGACCAATCGGTCTAAGACTCGGCCACTAACACTTTCTTGTGATCCTCTCTATGAGCACTACAGCAGCCCTATCCGAAGAACTCGATTTCCCCCCACCTTCAGATGTGCCGAATTTTTTTGATTTTTCACTCATTTCAAATGTGAAAAAACAGCGTTTTTTCGTCTTTTTGACGCCCCGAGAGAGCCAACAATCGTTCTCCACTAGGGCAAAAAACATTCGCGGTTACATGTACTCTTAGTGTAGACTTCTTAAAATAGTAACAACCGGTCTGAAGGCTTTCTCCGCTTTGCGACACCCCGGTGATTTTGGCTAAAATTTTTGAGCAGAATTTTCGACTTGGCTCTTTATGATCTTCTTGCAGATGAGCGCTACACCAGCTCGATCGGGGAATTTCGATTTTTTCCAGTATTTGATAAGCGGGAAGAGCGCCAGACAATCCAAACTCCGCCGCCAGCACCGCGCTGATGTAGGGTAAAGCTCTCTCTCTGAATCTCTTCGCAATAATGTTCTCTTTCATGAAGTGTATCAAAACCCAAAAGGCGATGAAAATTCCAAAAAACCGTAACGTCGCGAAGAAGCGCTCGTCGTGAAGTCTTACATGAGACCTTCTCAAGGAACCCTGTTCACGGCGTTCCCACGCCAATCTCAGGCCTTGCAGGAAACACGCAGTTCCTTCGTAGCATTCCGGAAGTGTTCTCAAAAATCGTGTTCATTTTTCCTACTGCACGTTCGGGAGAACATTTTCAATCTGGCAAAAACGCTTCACGAATGTCGAATGTTCGTTAACTCGCCTGATTATCACCATTTCTCTTGGCGTAATTCTGCTAACGACGATTTCCGACTGCTCTAACCGCTCCTCGTTAAGGATCAGCCCCATGCTGAACTTCACCTATTTTATCAGGTTTCCAGCGAGCGCATTAAAGGCACAGTACACCCTCAGACATGAATTTTGAGATTTTTATTTGATTGTGTAGTAGACCCCTCCTGTACAACACCTGCCAAGTATGAGATCTCAATTTTTCCTAAGAAGCGAGATATAAGCGACCACCACACGTCCGACCCCCTTCGCTCACCACCACGGGCCCGCCCTCCTACCAGATTTTGGAACTCAATAGCTGCT
The DNA here is from genome assembly GCA_029168955.1 of Aplectana chamaeleonis. Taxonomy (NCBI): domain Eukaryota; kingdom Metazoa; phylum Nematoda; class Chromadorea; order Rhabditida; family Cosmocercidae; genus Aplectana; species Aplectana chamaeleonis. The sequence continues at coordinate 496,617 of JAPDOI010000270.1, read as the reverse complement.
ATATGGATGAATGAAATCCCAACGAGTCATCGTTCTTCAGTCTATTGCAGGACTGTCTCCTTATCCTGGCTCGCTCTCGCGCAACGATTGCGATTGTAGAGAAGTACAGGCCTGAGACAACTCGTCCACCAATTTTTTACCCTCGAAATTTAGGGATTTTTAAGGAGCCATAACTCTGTTCATAGGGGGTCTTGAACGCTTTCAAAGATACCCTTGTGATCGACATGTGACTCCCTCCAAGATCAGTATAAAATCTAAGAGAAGATTTTCCGGGTGTTCTGTGCCTTTAGAGGCAGCAGACACGCTCAAAAAAGTTGTTGAGATAATTACATTAGTGGGGTCTTGAGGGCCCTAGAAGAGCCCTCACGAAGTTGGAAGAGTTTAAAACGAACTAAAATGACCGTATTTGAGCCGTATTGAGTCACAAAATCATCCTTTCTCCGCCCACCGATACGGGCTCCGCCCTTCAATACAAATGTTCAAGGCTCGGTTACGGCCATTTCGGCTCATTTTTTACGCTTCTAAGGTCGTAAGAGTTCCAGAAAGGGCCGTAAGAGTACATAAGCGTCGTTATCCCAACAAATTTGTCGCTAGCTCCGCTATTTCAGCCAGTGCGGTAAAACTCGTCCACATCTGGGCCAATATAGAACGAACCGTTATATCTTCATTCCAGTCGATTTTCTTCCGGTTTTTCGTTATCTCTGAATATTAACAGCTTCAGACTTTCGATTCATTCCATAAAATTGATATCATTTTTGAGCGTGTATGCTGCCTTTAAGGCAGCGACCTTACGTTGCACCAACGCACATTCCCTCCTATACCCGCTGCCAGGTCTACTGGAAAGGCAGTATCCTACACCCTGGCGAGCTTCGATGATCACCCCATTACTGTGCTTCTCCGGGTCAAATTCCGGTCCGCAATCGCGTCTCGACATTTGCGGCCGCACGCGCTTGAGTCATTCGGGTTTCCAGCGCCAAAGCCGACTCGATGTGGCTTTTTTATACAGTTTTCTTCAATTTTATTTAGTTTCCAGTTTCCAAAATCCACCTAGAGTCAACAGATCGGCGGTTGCGGCTCTAGAAACTCTTCCAACTCAAAAGCGCGCGGTCGCAAAGCGTGTCGAGACGCCATTGCGGGCCGGGATTTGGCCCAGAGAGACACAGTAAGCCTTTGCGGGCCTCCTCGTCTCCCCGTGCGGACGGAGACAGAGACACAGAGCCGCGCGCAGAGAAGAAGAGCAACCGGTAGCGAGCAGGGGTGTGCGGAAAATTCTCTTCGGAAATTTTTTACCGAAACCTTTTACCGATTTTTTTTTCGGTAAATACGGCAAAAACGGAAAATTCGATGAAAATTCCGACTTCGACTTTAGTACATGACCCATACGATTGCACAAATGACCAATAATATTTATGCTACATTTTCAATAATGCATGAGGATAGTTCAAACAGTGAGTGAGTTTTACATATTAAACTGAGCTCAACGGCTGTACTCGAACAGCCGGACGTGGATTATGAGAAAAGTATGATTTCGAGATGTTCTGTTGTCAAGTCCTTTCTGTAGTCACTCATTTGATCGTTTTCGATCTAAGCTGATTTTTGTGGCTTTTTCGATAACGTTTTTCATCGTGACCACTGCCTTTAACAACAGGCAGCATGCGGTGATTTCCTATAGTCGATGTAACACCTGTCCCCCGAGGTTGGACCAGTAATTCTCAGATGTCAACTCTACCTCATCAGCATACAACGGCGACAATGTTTTCGTCCTGATCAGGATTACTGTAACGATTACCATAATAAAGAAAACGGATAAGAGACCCTAAGAGGCTGACAGTGGACTTGAGTCCAGCAGACCCTTGGAGCACTGGCCTTGCTGGACTGAGTTCCGCTCTCAGTTTTTTGACTTATCGTTACGAAACAGTATGGTGGCAGATGTTAGAGGGGGTATGTTTCAAGAAAGCAGCGAAAACAGACCGGAAATCGATAAAAATGGCCGCGACGTGGAGATTTCGTAAGCCCAGTAAGCCTGCAAAGCCCGCCCCGCCGCGTTCTGACGAGCTTGTCGAGCCTTGGACATATTCGTATCCGCAGTTAGAGCCTTCAGCCTTACTTGTCGAGCAGGTTCTGCATACGTGTCCTTAAGGCATGAGCTACAGCCTATGCCACACCTTTTCAGGCAATTGAAGCGTTTAGCGAGTACCAAGATTCGTTCGGAATAGAACTGCGGTTTATCTACAACTTTATTATTTCTTTCTTTGCTGCTTTTTTTATCTGGCGTCTGTCTCAAACTACGTAATAAATTATTATTTTCATTACTATATTATTATATTCGTTGGCGAACCGCCAGCCTTGTCGATATGCACACACTTGGCCATTCGCACGCGCTGGCGGAAACTAGCAGGGCGCGTGAACTCATCCGCGCCCTGAACCATCAAGTACATTAGGAACTTCAGTTTAGCTAATTCTGAGCGTTTTTCTTCGCTGTTTCTCTTTCATTCGTAAACTACGACCAAACAACCCCATTTTTTAGTCGAGCTCAAATGTGATATTCATCGTGAAGACTGCCTTGAAAATCATAGTGTTTCAACCGTATCATTCATTACTGAATGATCACTGTCGGTATACAACGAGTTCACTCATACATCTGCGTTACTTCGTCCTGGGAGATGATACTGTAATGTGATTATGTTCTTGCAATGTAAGGAGCGTTGCACTGGTCTACCTCCTCAACCGGTTTAGAGACCCATGAGGTTCGAAGAAAAATGTTCGCTAGCAAATGTTTGTGTAAAGTTGATACTGCTCTATGCAGTTAAGATTGCTGAAACAAATAGAAAATCGTGGAATCATTTGCCAGCTGAGTTTTAATAGCCTTTCTCCCTCATTGCAAGGTGAGCGAAAAAAAAGGCTCATGATGTCACAATTTCCGTAAACTCTCATCTTTTGACATGAATGACCGCTCCGCTACATGCTCCGCTCGGATCCGTAAGAGCGATGCAGGCTTCCTGTAGTGTATCTATTTTCAAAAAATAGGCATACAACACCGCCGATAGGAATCTGAACGGTCTGTGCAATCCGTGGTGACTGATAATTTATCGAGTGCGGTGCGAGGGCTATGAAACAAAAGCAGACGCAGGGACCGGACACAAATGTTTTCACTTGAAGCATTAAAGGCACAGTCCAACTTCAGAATCAGTTCTCTGTTCTTCTGTCTATCTTGAAAACAGCCTCACGCTGATTCCAAAGATGTCTGTGGAATCGTTCAAGACCCGCTGGAAAAGGAGTTATGGCCCCTCAAAAATTGAGCTAAAGAAACATGGTGGACGAGTTGTCCGAGGCTTCCGCTGTATGCGAGCTGACTTAAATGAAGAGAGAGGCTGAGAATGAAGGGAAGAACGGGGCTATTTATCGAAAACCACCGCTCATCTCGCCACTGTTGAGCTCGAAAGATCGTGAAAGGGGCGACCCAAAGTGGCTTCCCGAGGTGGGCGTTCCAGGGTGGCTTCCTCCTATAACTCGCCTATTCGAAGGAATTGAGAGCTCGCACTTGGCAAGTGGTATAAGGGTGGGTCTACTTCACAATTATATGGAAATCTCAGATTTCGTCCCTGAGATTGGACTGTGCCTTTAAAGGCAGTGTTCACGATGATTCCCGTTGTCAAAATTTTGCTTATAGGCCCCCTACATGGTCCCAAGCAATTGATTAGTGAAGACAAATCCGCGAAAAAACGGCTGGAACGTGCCAAAACGGGCAGTAAAGTTTAAGTATCAGCCCGCCTCTTAAGTATCACTGGAACAGTTGGGCGAACCTTGAAGGAACAGTTGCGCGAATCTTAAAGGTCTGCTGTGGAGTACTGTAGAAATGCAGACTCACGATTGGAGCGCGGAAACGCAAAGTCAATACGCGCCAGGTGATGACCATCTCTGCATTTCGAAACTGTTTTCGTTCTCGTATGTCCTCATCCTCACTGTGGATTGCCTCTTGTTTGTCTCTTGACCATTAGAATTTTTCGAATTTTGTAATCGTGTTGTTCGCAATTACGGTTCTTGAAAACTGGTGTTGTATGCATTTTTTTTCAGAAGTGTTATGGTCTGGGATCTGGTATTTCTCTCTTCATCGCCAGCAACATTCGTGAAATGATCGTCTGGAACACGCTGTCATTTGCGACCATATTTACTGGACATGGAACAGAGTTTGTAGGCGCAGTCATTACACTGTTTCATCTTCTGGCTACCAGAACGGACAAGGTGTGTTTGCAGTATTTTTTTCCGCATCAGAGTTTGCTTCCATGAGCATCAGTGATTTGCTTTCTTTAGATTCGTGCTCCTCGCGAAGCTTCCTACTGCAATAATGTGCCGCATTTGATGAATCTGGCCACCTTTGATGTCGTGACCTCGTTGCAGGTAGGTTCCATTTATTAATGGATTTTTTTAGACTCGATGCTTCGTTTCAGTGATGCTCACGGAGATTGACCATTGACTCCTGGCAATGGGCCAGCTCTGGGTTACAGTAGAAGCCGTTGCGGGGCCTACTGCCACTCATCGGCAACACATTTTCGGTCTCCGCACTTCGAAATTTCAGAATCATTGAGGCTTTATACCTTGCCTACTTAACAGGCTTCTCTTTGAGAATGCTTATCTTGAGCTCCTCTACTAGTATGTTCAGTTAGATTACTCGCTCTGTGACAAGGGTTACTGCAGTTGTTTCTTTTCCTGAAACTGACAAGAGCTGTTGAGTATAGCCACTATGAAGTATAAGTTCAGCAATCAGTAGCGAGCAGACCACGCAAAGAGCTTGAAAATTGTCATAACCTCACGGGTTTCAGAAATAGCTGGTAGTTAATCTCTATCGGATCGGAAATCCAAAACTGTGGGGGCCCAGTATACGACGCCATTGAGCTCCAGTAGGTTCCGCCGCGACTACTACCGTAACTCACTTCTGACTCCTTGCCACGAGCCAAATGGTCAAGCTCCGTGGCCTACACTCTTCTTTCCCAATACTCTGGACGAGTTGTCGTGGTGGTGACCGTTGGGATTCGTCCGAACCATGGTAATCCACACGGGATGCAACGCGCGTGTACAAGCGCTTACCTGCACCTCCCAATATCGACCGTGCTCAAATCAGTTCTCTTACCGACATTTAAGAGTTTGAGACAATGGAGAGAGCTTTCTGGAGTGGGCTAAAGGGCTAAAGACGGCGTGGATACACAACGTCTTCTCAATTGTTTGGAACGACTGAAATCTTGAAATGGGCGTAATACTGATGTGAATGCCGAACATCGTCCGAGGTTGTTTTGCAACCACAAACAAGTTCTTTTTTAACCATTTGAAGATTAATTGGGAATGCATATATTCAATAGTCCTTCGTTTACACGAAAATTTTAACCTTTTCCCCATTTTGCACAGATATACGGGAGTAAGACATAACAAACAGCTCCATTGATCCCGTCGCCAACAATGCGATACATTTGAGCTCAATCCTCATTAACCGGGAGCCCGGAAATGCTTGTGATCGCGGTCTGAATCCAGAGCTGATTACCGTTATGTGGACGAGTTCCCTAGTTACTGCTAGGACAGCACGTCCCGAGGATTTGAAACTAAGCAGCGAGTAGTGGAGAGGGCGAGTGCTGGAAAGCTAATTCATCAGAACCATTCTGAAAGAAATCTTAGCAGGCGTCACTTATTGAGGCCTGCTCAAAAATCAGCTACGGGACTGGTGGGATCTGTGGAGAGAGTAGCAGTTATTGGCGAATGTATGAGAAATTCTTTCCAAGCTTCGTTCAAGTTGACCACACATTGAGCTCATGAGGCCCTTTGGGTGTGAAGAACCAACAGCGGTTCGAAGCATTCTGGAGATCGTTCCGAAAATATACCCACGATTCAATAGAAGCTAGAATCTTTGTATAATATGCTTCTCTGGGCCAAATTCCGGCCCGCAATTGCGTCTCGACACGCTTTGCGGCCGCGCGCATTCGAGTCGCAAGAGTTTCCAGCGCCGCAGCCGCCGATCTGTTGACTCTAGGTATGTTTTAGAAACTGGAAAGTAAACATAATTAGAGAAAACTGTAAGGAAAAGCCATATCGAGTCGGCTTTGGCGCAAGGAACTCAACAGACTCGAGCGTGCGGCCGCAAAGCGTGTCGAGACCCGATTGCTGACCGGAATTTGGCCCAGATAAGCACCGTAGAACCTTTTTGTAGTGGTGTGATTATTTGCCAGAGGAGTGTTGTGAACTTCGACCTGGCTTTTTTTCGTATTTTCGAACCTGACGAGTTTTCGGTAACTGTTAGTTAAAATGTTGGGAAGAAACGTTTCATCGCAAAAAGTTTTCAAAGTGTTATTGTTACTAATTTATACAATTTTTCAGGGTTTCCGCGTGGATGTCCCAATCACATCTGCTCGGCATAAGGGACGGTGCAGCAGTTCCTCAATCAAGCTCTTCTGCACATCCACCATCCCAATCGGCCTCCAGTCCGCACTCGATTCTCACCTCCTTTTCAGGTTAGCCTTTTCAGGTCATTCGAGTCTATCATTCGTGAACCGCGTCAGTTTGTAGGTGTTACGTAGATCTTCGAGTCGATTAACGGGGAGGTTTCTCGATGGGGTCAAGACATTTCCAGGAGATCGGACAATTTTTTTTCGTTTTCATATAAAAAATGGTCCGGATTTTGCTCAAAGCTTGTATGTCGGGATTTGTCGTGGTACAAAACACGAATATGAGGTCATCTTCCAAAAACGCCTCGACCTTGGGTTCGAAACCTCTCACCATGGGCACGTTTTCGAGCTAAAATACGACTTTTGATGACACTCAGTTCCCTAGAGGCTATATGAGTTGCTTAACAGGAATCCGAGGATCGTGCATCGATTTTCGGTAGATTACGGTAGATCACGGGAGTATACGATAGTTCGATCAAAGTCTCAAATCGCGTCCCCAGATTCGTGTTCACGACAGCAATTCACTTCCACGAAAAGTTTTGAGCTGAACCCGAACCTTCTCTCTAAACACTAGGAATCGCCTGATGTGACAGTACCGTGGCGTATGCGATTGCCTCCATTACAACATGAGTAACTTTTTATTCGAAAAATAAGTTTTTAATCTGGAATCGTGTTTTACTCTGTTTCTCGGGTTCAAATTCCGGTCCGCAATAGGTTCTCAACACGCTTCGCGGCCGCACGCTCCCGAGTCGGACCCGTTTCCAGCGCTGCAGCCGCCGATCTTATGACTCTGGGTAGGTTTCAGATACAGTAAACTAAAAAGAATGAAGAGAACTGAATAAAAAAAGCGACCTCGAGCTGCTTCGGAGCTCGAAGCTCAACCCACTCAAGTTTGTGCGGCCGCAAGGCGTTCCCAGACGCAACTGCGGACCGGAATCCGGCCTTGAAAAGCACAGTAATTGGTGCTATTTCTGTGTTTTGCAGATTACATGGGTAGGAATAATTGGAAAGCGGCTTCAGGAGGAGCAAGCATCTGATTTTTCCTCAAAAACTATTCTGAAGGCATGTGCTTCTCGGCTTTGGACATGAATTAAGTGTACCCAGTCGGAATTTAGCACGCTGCGCGTAGAAAAATCTGGGAAAAGGTCGTGCCGGACTTTCAAGCAGCACCTGGGGGTTGTGTATTTCTCAGGGAAGCGCATTTCATGGCCTTCTGAAGATGGTTCAGGTGATTTTGATGGTGTCGTGGGAGGATTCCTCATAACGTGTGTCCCTACTGAAGTAACTCCAGTCTTTAGAAATTATTAGGGCTTACGTTGTTCCGTGAAAGTGGGTTATTAAGGGTTCAGCTGTCAGGCCGCCCTGCCGGCCGTCTTGACGACTGGTTAAGGGATTATTTTGTTGATTGCTGGGGGGGTCGTGAAGGCGTAGTTATTGTGAAAGCTCGTTTCATTATAACAGGTGGGCGTAGAGGGGGTCGTCAGCGAATCCCAAACAATTAAACACGTTCCTTTGTTCCAAAGGATCGCGTTTGAACTGGATACGATTTTATAAAAAGGTTCGCGACGGATTAGTAACGTGTCTTCCGTGTGTTCCATGTGATTTTTGAACAGCATAATCTGATCAGCGAAGGGGTCATAAGTTCTATTCTCCTCTCCAAAGACCTTTTGTTGAGGAAAGGTGGTGTGTAGGAGGGGTCGTGAGTGGTTTCCATGTTCATTGTTTCCATTTGTTTCATGATGGTGGGTGGATGCGAGAGGGGCGCAACAGTTTTCTAGTTTTTGACGATATTTTTTCGTGGGACTAGGTCGTTCAAAATGGCGCACCCAGGGTCAAGCGGGGCACTCAGGGTTGGGCAGGCTTGCGACCGGTCGCAACGGAGGGTCGTGAAGATTTGGGAAATTTTCCGAAGAAACTGAAAGTTAGGGGGGGTCGTCAAATTTTTGGAAAAATTGGGGTTCATCCTTTAACCATTCGGAAAGGTAGATTGAGGAGGAGCTTCATCGAGACCATTTCTCCATCGAGGAGGTGGGGGGAGGGTCGTAAAAATTTTGTTCATGAAAGTTTTTCCATCCCAAGGGGGGTCGTAAAATTTTTGGTCACCGGGGGTCGTAAAATTTTGGTCACCGGTCGCAACGGCCTGCTCAACCCTGGGGGCACTGGATAATTTTTCGAAGGCGGAGCGACCCCCACCACCAAAATTATTTCCCAAAATCAGAAATTTCTGCGATCCGCCCCCGAGGCGCGATTTCTGTACATCTTATATCTGATTACTAAAACTTTCACACTCTGAAAATTCGTCCAGTAGTTGGGCTCAAGCGTCTGAAACAGGGTCAAGCGGGTCGTTGCGTAATTTTTCGAAATCGGAGCGACCCCCCACCTTCATTATTTATTTTCCAAAATCCAATTTTTTTGCGATCCCCTCCCCTTCGAGGCGCGATTTCTGAGCACTCTATATTTGATTACTAAAACTTTCATACGCCGAAAATCTGTTCAGTAGTCGGGCTCAAGCGTCTAAAACCTAAGCAATATTTTGATCCCCTTCTTTGGTGACCAAAATTATGGAAAGTTTTAGGGATATTTTCACCAAAATTTGATTTTGGACCGAGATCGCCACGATCATCATCTAAAATTTTCACTTTCACGATGAAGTTTTTTCATGATCCCGTCGCCATCCCTAGAGAAATTACACAACTGGCAATTGGCCCTGCCAACAGTATTCGTCAACCAATCGTTAAATCGCCAAAATTAGATTCAGACTACTTCAAAAAATGCTCAAAAGGTATTTTATGGTGTTAAATAACCGTTATTTCAATTTTCCAATCACTTCCAGAAATCTTCTCCCTGATCTGAAATTTCCACATTCCCCCTGACCTTCATTTTCGGGCCACAATTTTTGAGCCTCCCCCCTCCACTCCCCGTTGCCAAATATCTTAAACCCGTTGACCCTGGTCTGAAACCTAAGCTATGCTACGATCCTTTCCTTTGGCGACCAAAAATACCGCGAATTTTCGGTATATCTTCCTCAATTTTTCATTTTCTTTTTTTTGCGGTCGCCCGTTTCGAAATGACTTGTACCATCTTCATGAGACTATGAAATGGTTTTTCTGAGAGACAAACGACCCATTCCTCATGCTTGAGAGTCCGACACGACCCCTCTGCCGATCTCTACGCTCAGTAAGTTAAACTACGAAGTATGTATGTACTCTGTAAAAAACGTAATTCTCACGACTCATGACGCGAGCGGTGCGCGCGGTTATGCTTTCTCCGTCTGTCATGCGCTCTCTCACCGTCTCTAACCTCCGCTCCGCAACAGCAGGCGTAGAAACCATGAGAATTTCGCGGTTTTATAGCCTTTGCACTTGATTAAGGTTCAAAGTCGAGAAACACGTGACTTCAGAACACTTTTTGGGGAACACTCTGATCCCTATTCCTCCTGAAGCCGGTTTTTAAAATAATGGCACTAATAGACACAAAGGTTACTATTCCCACCCGTGTAATCTGCAAAAGACTGAAAAAATCAGTTTACGAATATTTTGACCCCTCAGTGGGGCACCTCATCCTACATTTTTCCGCTCTTCTCTCACAAAGGGCTTTTTTTAGAACCCCCATCTGCTGTGTTCCTTGTCCAGAAGAGAAATAGGAGGTCAAGTAGAAGAGAAGGGTTGCGGTGAATCTGATCACAAACTCGACAACTGGATACGAAGCTTTTGCGCCGTGAGAATCTATTTGTTTTCTGTCCTAACAGTCGTGTTCAAAGCAGGGTTTGCAAGAAGGTCGCAATCAAGTTTGTAACATGCGTGCATAGCTTGGGTAGTTTCCATGAGAGCTGTCGCAGAGAAACAGTTGTGAATCCGCTATGATACCAAACTCGCCGGTAAACCGGAGAGTCTAGCTGATGCATTCGAAATTCTTTTGACTAAGCGAATGAAACACAAGAAGGTTCTCCATTGCAAACTCTGTTTTTCAATTTGAACGAATTGAATTACCTAGTCCGTGCTCTATTCAGATAAATGTGTAAAAATTGTGTAGTTTTATGCACTTATAGTTTGTTGGGTGAAATCATCCTGTTCAATACAGCTTCAACAATCTTTAACTTTTAAAGCTATCGTTGAGGGCGACCATGAGCGGTTATAACAGTATTTCACCAAAGACTTAGTGAATTTGGTGTAATTTTATGGGTGCGCTTTTACAGTATCTCCATGTCATCCAGCGATGAAGAAGCTATTTGTCCTTGCCCCATTTCAATGGGTAATCCAGAAGAAAGCGTGCTCCAGCGGGTTCGGCAAAGAGAGTTAGATGTGGAAGCACGAAGATCGAGAGAGGCTGATAATAGGTGCTGATCGTCTAGTATGCCAAATTCGTCCCCTCCTTTATGTGGTTTAGGTTCTGCCTATTACTTGGCCTAGAATTGTCTGGGTCGCGATGCCAAACCACCGACTGGTGCACCTGTGGCGCATGTGCCATATTACCTGCAGTACACGAAAATGTGTGCTGCCTCGAAATGGCGAGGAACGATATAGGACAGAGTGGAAGGGCTCATCAGTCTGTCGTCCAGAGCTTCCTTGAGAAGCTGCGGGAGGTTGACGGTCATTGTATCGTCCAACATCACGACTTTCATAAAGTCGTCCTGGACCGAGTTGTAGGCGTCTGACCTTATAATTCTTTCGTTTCCACCTACTCATATCATACACCACAAAAAATTAAGGTGTTGTCGATTTGGGTGAAAAATCGACGGTTCGAGTCAAGGAAAAAGAAGTGCGGTACCAGTGTTGAAGAGAGGACCCTGGATGAAAACAAGCAAGTTCCAAGATATTCTGTGACATTTGAGTGTCAGTAAGTCTGATATTCAGGGTGTATCGTTACTACGCCTATCGTTCTTTTGTCTTATGGGCCTACGGTACCACTGGACTTGGGAACCGATTTGAGTTGCCGGCCTGTGTTAGAGGGGCTATAATGGCAGCTTACCCTTCCCAGGGGGAGTATGTCGGCTTCCGGGTGAAGTTCAATCTGTTTTGCTGCTATTAGTTTCGCACATTTATAATATCACTTCAGGGCGCAAGCAGTCGGAATGATGGGGAGGAGTGGCGGCAGTTCCCATTTTGAGATTTCCCACACATCAGTTTGGGTGATGAAGAAATAAAGTTTGCTTTGGCCAAATGTGACGCAAATATTTATTCAAACCGTAACCTAAAGTTCTTGTTCGTACCTATCCTCGGCCCCCATGCTTTCCAACACGAATTGAGGTATTTCAACGTCCTGGGTCCCGTTCTGCAACTGTAGATACCGCCGTCGCAGAGTATCGACTAGAATCTCGTGTCGCCACAGATGGTGTGCTGGCGACTTCACCACCTGCCTAGACTTCCTTGTAAAGTACTTTCTTTGCACGTCTGCAATCTTCACCACCTTCCGTTCTCCACTCAGTTCCGCCATGCGAAGGGTGTTTATGTGCATCGTGCTCATCTTCACATAGAGTGGGTAGGTGTTGATGGGGCTGAAAATGTGGGAAGATTAGCGATTCTTCTACTGTTGAAAAGAAATGTATTACAGTCATCGAACTTACTAGAAGATTTCTTTTCTGCAGTAGATGCGATCTATTGCATTCTTCGCCTCGCATACTGATGTCCCTCCAAAGGGACTGACTTTCGTCAAGTCCCTTTGAAAGGACTTATTCAGTACGACGTGGCGGAATCTTTCGTAGGCGGGGCTTTCGGGAAGAAGATATTCCCGTTCTCTCTCGGCCAAAGGAGCATGGCTGCAGGCATTGTACGGTCCCGTGGTATCATCCTGCGAACAAAGTCTTCATTAATACCTAACCACGTTGTCAAAAAAGATCACCTTAGGCCATCTGTGGACGTTTTTGACGTGCATAAGGCACGTGTTGAAGATGGGCCGTACTTCTAGCCCCACGGGAGCCGCACCGGCGATAGCGTGCCACAAATGCGACTTTACGCTCTCCACCCAGGCTCCTACTCGGATACAGTCTTTTTCTTTGCTAACCTGCAAGAAGGACTAGAACCATGCATTGTGTTGACCATAGGGCTGAACTTACTATCCTACCTTGACCAGTTCGTTTCCCATCCATTTCACTATGTGCCATGCGTCATAGCAGTGGCGTACCGGTCCGATCTCATCTTCCATGCTCCGCAGAAGGGGCCCGAAAGAGCGGTTGCGGTCTGTTGTCAGTGTCTCCGCCTTCAAGCCAGATTGAAGAAGCCAACGGAGAAGCCTCCGTAGACCTTCCAACTCCATTCGCGAGCTTATGTTCTCTGAACACGATTTCTGACCTACTTCAATCGGGTCCGATTATTTTTAGGCTGGTTCACCTGTTTCCGACCGGTGGAGCGTTTCGCAGTGTAGCACTAACTTGGTCCTGGCATCCGCCATTACCACTTTTCCTATAAGGGCACTGTAGCCGCGGCTGTCGTATGCTCCATCTGCAGCCAGATGGAGCCCTTCTCCCTCCTGAACTTGGTTTGCTTGTCGCAGTTTCCAATATGTGTACGTTTTAATATTTACCTCGTAATGGCTTTTCACGACTGTCAGTACTAGCTCTTGGTGCGACAGATAAACATGCTCTATTGCCGGCTTAGCCCAGACGAAAATCTTCCAAAAGAAAGTGCGCGAGAATAGCGCCAACTTGAAAACACGAGCCCAGCGTGCCAGCTCCTTAATTTCCAGCTTTACAATGCACTAGCTGGCTTATCACCTTACAACTCACCACGTAACGAAGGCCCGTTGTTAGGGCTGCAATTGCGGCGGTGACGTTTCCTTTGAAGGTCCGTTCCTTCGTGTGCTGGACTGTACGCTCCTGACTTTCCCATCGACGGACAGGATGTCTGCGGAGCGAGCAGCGCTCACAAAGGTACTTCACCACCGCAGCTGTCCCGACGCCTTTCAGCTGTGTGGCAACAATTTTGTGTCCACATTCCGGACAGTATTTGAATAGCTTCATAAGTAAATCTCCTTTCACAAGGAAATACTTATCAAGCTCCCCTTCGTTGGTGGCTGTGAGCTGGGGCTGAGACGACTCCGAGTCTTCATCTTCCGATGGTAACTGCAAACAATTCAGGCAATTATCTGTTCTGGTTGATAAGTGTTGCAGCTAAATTTCTACCCATTCGTCCGACATAAGAGTCTCATCTCCTTCATCATCTATCTCGGTCGTCTCTCCAGCTTGGTCCATGTGGGTCGCCTCTCCATCGTCATCATCAGGGGTCGGGCAAGTAGAGATATCTGCGCTGATGTCCTCGGTGATCTCTCTACGCTCCCCTAACTCCACTCTGTCGCCGATATCTTCCACTTCCGGGTTCGCGCAGCCGATTGGTGGTGATCCTTCTACAACCTCAGCCTAAATCATTCTGTTTTCAAGGGCCTGTGATGGAAGAGCGAATGTTTTTTGGCGATCACCATCTCAACGTCTTCCGACCACAGAGGGGTGCCATGGTAGCGCGCAATGGCTTCGGTGAGAAAGGACCATACATCCCTCGAATTCACCATCATTCCACCCTGAAAAAAATCTTTGATTTCTGAACGTATAAAGTTTTAGTAATTTTGAACCAGAGAGTCGTACTTCTGCACCGATTTTTGCGTTAAGAAACGTCACTAGATCTTCTGGAATATCGTTATCTGTGACGTACAATCGGCCTTCATCTGTTCTGCTACACTGTATGCCTCTCATGGCCATTTCCGCTCTGATGTACTGAGCCTATTTATGTAGATATTAGAGCTATTACCCAACGTCTGGGGAACCAGCAATACTCACCGCCTCGACATAGTGTATGTTGCACAAATGTTGGTGGAATCGAGGTGCTCTCTCCCCCAAAAATTGTCTGAATGCCTCTTCAGTAATGACCCTAAACTCCCTAAGGCAGACCAGGAGAATCGCATTGCTGTTGGCACTTCTCGAAAATCTGCGGTGGTCCTCTGCTTTGCGAGCGCACACTTTGCATGTGTACTGCTGAACCATTCTTGTTGCTCTGGAACCAGAAGTTACTGAAAAGTATTGGCTTATGTTAAAACGCCCTCACTTCAACCGTACGAGCTACCCAAGCTGCCTTGTAGCAATTTTCTTTCATTTTCAAGGTTTGTTGGCAATGATTTTACGGGATCTCGACTATTCTGGCCAGTTCGATTTCAAGATTTTAGTATCCAAAATTTAAGCTTTTTTCACGCTGCGCATCTTTAGAGCTTCGAGCTTATGCCGAGAACGAAATGGCAGTATCAGGGACGAGCCAATATTTCTCAGTCACCCTGTTTATTGAGGATAATACTGTTGCTTTCTAGAACAATAAGTCATGATAGAAGTCCTCCCTAAGAAATCGTGAAAGTGAGATACTTTTTTAATATGATGGAAAGAGCAACAGAGGTATGCTACAATTGTATTCTGGGAAGTGGCACTAGAAGAAGTACAAATTGCTGTAAGGAGCATGCAATGGTGACTGATTATTTCCAGGCGATTTAGCCTACGTGGCAAACGATGAGTGGACCTTTGGTCATCTATAAGATCAATTGTCACCTGTCAGGTCATATCGGCATTTGTATCAGGGTTTTTCGCTGTATCTCTTGGCTTAGGTGCATTTGGATTACAGTATTGTTTTAGTGCGTTTCAATCATGCATGGCGAATTTTCGAATTTCAGTAGTGTCAAAGTTTATCGTGCTGCGAGATTTATACAGAAGTTCTATGACGGTCAACCCTGAGATCCGAATCTCAACAGATTGTGACACCAAATTTTAATCCGCGATAGAAATACATCTGTATCCAAACGAGAAAGGGCGATTTCCTGCATTCATCATCTGTGGCTCTTCAATACCTCGTCCGATTCCTTAAACGCCCATCTATTTTTGTAGTTTGTAGTTTTTTGTGAGTTTCGATAAAGAAAAAGAAAATGCGTTCTAAGGCTGTTTCGCCCTTTCATCCGCAGACAGCCGAAGACAGTCGATCTCGCAAGTTTCCGTCCACAGTGATCAGGATCAATCTAGGTTGCTAGCTCCACTTGGACAAAAAGTTGAGAAATGGACTACCAGTGAAAAAATGGGCTCGTCAGTGCGGATTTGAGACCATGCTCATGCGAGGAAAAAGTTGATTATATGCTTTTTACGAATGAAAACTCGTGAAGCAATGGCAAAACAAAATACAAGAGCAATTCACTGCAAGCGACCACAGAGCTTCGTCTGTAAGCCTTCCACACGTCTCTCAGTGGTACGGGTATCGAATGTGACATGGAAGAAAATAATAACAAATGAGGCCATCATCTGGATCTCTTGCTGGAATGTGATTCCCCGCCTACTTTTTAGGTGATTTCTCGTTATTACCCGGTTATTGCTCTGCCATTTTGCGAGAAACGGAGAACAAGCCGAGAAACAGCCCACCGGGAGCCGCTGCGGAGCCCGGTGGACTATTTCCCGGCTATTTGTCGTCCAAAACTCAGAGAATCTACTCCCAGCTATCGTATCGCCAGGTGCATACTTGCCGATACGCGCAACAACGGAAATGCCTAATCCATCATTTGGTCTTCAATCAATATTGATGACACACTATGGCGCGTCTAGATATGTATGGACTATAAGAACTCAAAATTCTCAAGGTCCCGACGCGTACTGGTGCGGAACAGCGGTTAGAGCCAGCGAGAGGGCGGAGGTAAGACGGAGGCTGCAACATATTAGGCGTCATGAGTGTTGAGAATTTTTATTTTTCACGAAATATATGCAGTAAGGCTAAAGGCATATCAATGTGAAGCGTTAAAAGACTCAATTGCGACTAAGCCAACATTTGGAAACAAAAAGGTTCAGACCGTATTCGTTATTTTTCGGCAAATATGGTTTTTCACCGTACCATGGCTGCGTTCTAGATCCTCGGACAAAACGTCTCGGGCTCGTGAATGCTGCGTTCGATTGTTTTGAAATTCAAAATTTTGATAGCATGATTTACTACTGGCAGCTAGTTGACGCTCAAAATAGACTCTAAATTGGTGGATTTCACCCTGTACACCGCTGGGCTCACCTGTAAAGAATAACAAACGGGCCACCAGTGAGTGTCACTGGAATTCATTAGGATTTCATTGTAAAGTCCATTGACTGGAAATATTTCAGCGAAATTTTGCCGAACGTTGTATCCATCCTCTGATTTGCAATGAAATTTATTTTCTTTGATCGCGTGCGTATGCGCGCGTATGTTGTATCTCTTTCCCCACAATATTTAGCTGTCTCTTTCCTCGCTCGCACAAGCGCGCAAAAGATCACAGGATTTCGGTTCCGAAACGGAGTACACCACACGTGGGAGCGAAATCCTCAGTAGGCATTGCGCGACTTCGAATGAACTGAATACAGTATGAGATTTTCGCTCTGCTGTCGATTTCCCAAACCGCATGTGTCTTGCCTTCGCGAAATTGTGCGGGCGCATCGCGTTTTCCAATGTAATTGTCAAAGCAGATTTGTGGTCATTTCGTCGCTTCCGAGTGAGAGCCGAAGGCGAGAGACAGCTTAGAGCGTAGGGGAGACGGAGGAAGCTCCGCGCACGCATGCGCGATGAGCAACGGGCATATCGTTTTGACAAAGATATAGCGACCGCAACGCATGTGCCTCAGAATCACGCACTTGTGGAGGCCGGTGCGTGGCCGTCCTTCTAAAATTGAGAACGACGATCAGGACGATTTAGTTCAGTTTATTCAGTTTTATTTCGCTGTATTTGTCTGATTTTCCACATAGTAGATGTTAGCAGCGGATTGGCCCGGTGTAGACACAGCGTTTCCGAGAATCATACGTGATCATGATCAACCGCTCTTATGCTTAGGCAGCGTCCACTCGTCGCGAGAACGCGCGCTCTCAGACGCTGATGAGTGCCCGTCCCGGCAGCGGGCGTAAGCGCGCGAGAGCGGCTAGCAGATAGTGTCCCTTAGATGAACGTTGATTCTGCGTAAACACGCACTCTCGCAACGTATAGAAGCAGTCCTTCTCCGGCCGTCCCAAAATAATGGAAGGACACGCAACGCATATCAGTCGGCTGCACGAGACTCCAAATAAAGGGAGATATTTCGATTTGGTTATCAACGAAATCATCATGGTCAACACATATAATGATTTCTCATAGTAGGTTTAGGCCACTAAAACTAAGGAGAGGACAGAAAAATGAGATCTAACTCAAACTCACCTCGCTCCTGTTCATTCGTTAGCGAACGGGAGATGAGAAAATACAAGAAATGTGAAAAACCATCAAAATCTTTATTCAAACGGTATCATCAAACCAATCAAAGCCGTTTCGCACTTTAACCCCTAGACGGCAAACAGTAAAGAAAAAAGCTTCTCCCCGTGCTCATCAGTAGGGGAGGGAGAAGCAATTGTTTAAAACAAATACTCACATTGTGCCCGTTTTCTCCAGAAAGCGCTACGCACTGCAAACGTCTCTGAAACATCTAGTACGAACATATTTTCAATTTCAAGAATAAGTAGTCACTCATCCTCAATTTCGGGGCAAAATTTACCCGGGTTTATCGCGTGCGTGTGCGGGCGTATGCTTTGATGCTTCTCCACCCCCCCCCATACTGTCACTCTCTTTTCCCTGACTCCGCACATACACGCAGAGAAACAATTTCCCTCCGCAATAGATGCAAAGATTTATACTCTTGCGCAAAACATTCGGGGATTTGATGCGCGAGTCATGAGCATTCCATACACCTGTCACAAAAGACGGAAGTCTCAATGCGGGATGCTGGTGTGCACGTTCCTAGTCGTCCCTTTTGTTATATATGAGAGTCGGACATACGCAGCTAGGTGACGCTTGGAAGCGTGGGGTCAGCAAAGAAATGTGCGATGGTTACCTCTTGAACGCTCAATACTGACCCACTCCCTCCTAACTCAAAAAAATACCGGTTAACGCTGAACAGGAGGGCTATATCTTACATTCAGGGAGATACAGAGGTCAGATTTAGAAGCTAGCTATTGGACAACCTTCATCGAGCAACACCTCTATGACATTTTTCATCGATTTTCGTGATAATCAACAAATTGACGGTGGTCCACGCTGATGTGTATCGACTAACCGTCGGGCTTACATGACAAGACCCTTGAACTAAAGAATATAAAAATCAACATGTTGCGTTGACCGAAGTGTTTGAGAGGATTGTGACTGACCCTCGGGTTGAGCAGGCCGTTGCGCCAGTTTTAGGCGCAGCTATGACCCCCCCCCCTTAATTATAATTTTTACGACTCTCTCGAGATTAAAAATCGCAGTTTTCTCTGAGTGACAAGTTTGGAAAAGTTTCAAGCTTGTGGTAATAAAGAAACTCAATTTACCACACCAAGCGATTTGGAGAAAGAAATATTTTTCGCCGAAAATTTTACGAGCCCCCCAAATCTTAATTTCTTTTCTCGAAATTTTTACGACCCCACCCCGTTTCGCCGGGCCGCAACGGTGCTAAACCCTGCTCGGCAGACTTTGTGCCCAGGTCCAGCCGGCCGTTGCGTCAAACCTCGTCTGAGCTACGACCCCTCTAAGGACCACAATTCTCTTTTTTCCCACGAAGTTCCCACGACCCTCCCCCCCCCGGCCAAAATTTCTTCACTGTCTTCTGAGACAGAAAAAAGGAGGAAATTAAAATTTTGCTACTTAAGACACTGTTTGAATCCCTTCGATCCCAACAGGTTACGGTAGCCAAAAGACAGTACGCCTACCGTCTATCCCTGCAGAATCGAATGTGGACGCTGTGGGCATCCACCGCGCGCTTCGAGTTTAGGTAGCTGAACTCGTCTGCGGCCTCTGCTTTTCCATGTAGTCGGCCCATATCCGCGGCCGTTCTCGTGCGAGAACTACAGAACATTCGAGCGCTTCTCTGCACTGGGACAGCTCACTGCATTCAAATGTGGTCCACAACATCGTTCGGCACGAGTTCTTCTGCTTTGTATAAAGGGATGTGAGCTTCGTTACCGTAACGATAGGAGGCAAGGGGGGTCGCACCAGATCTAAAAAAGGGTCAGAAACGGGATTAAGCTCACGCTGTGATGATCGCAGAGGAGGGCCCCACCCTTGGGCTAAGGGAACGGAGTGCTCCGCAGCTTTGGGCACCGGGAAAGGAGGGGGCCGCAGCCCACTAACCACTATGCACAGAAAATTTGGAAAAAAAACATTCGAAATTATCTTTAAAGGCAGCGTTCACGATAAATCTCACTTCCGATATCTCCACGGTTCACGGAAGGTCTCGTGCCCTATATAGCAAGGCATGCATAAAAAGGTCACGAAAGACGCGTTTTGTAGCAAAAATAGGCCCTCCCTTGTTTACGTTGATTTTTGAGCGTGGAGGAATTGACCGTAACAAGGATGATACCTATCAGTTCAATCAAGTGATCAGCTCGCTTGTCACCACTTCCTTCACTTGATCATTCCTGTAATCTGAATCTTCACTTGTTCTTTCCGAGGGGCGCATCTGGGGCACCAGGCGTGTCTGGGGCACCAAAACGCTTGTTTGCAGCCGTTATTTTGCCACTCATAGCTCGTGTTCTACCGTTCTTTCGACACTGGGAGCCTAGGATCCTTCTCGCCTATCATTTCACTGTGGGAAGTCAGCCAGGATGATCATCGTGAACGCTGCCTTTAAATGCTGAAATAGGAGTACTTCATCAACAAAATTACTGAATTTCGATGAATTCTTCATCGATTTGAAGATCACACTGACGATCCACATGCACAAAGTCCCAAGCCGGAGGGAAGAGGCCGCACCTTTCATGATCCGATCACAGCGTCATGTTTTACCCTGGTCAGAAAGCCTCTCCACGGTCACCTAGCGTGCAGCGTACCGCCTCCTACGTCAGGCTACCACTTTGGCAGCGAATGTGCTTCGTAGTGGCGTGACAAATGCTAGTGCTCGTATGAAGCCACTTTTCGCGCCAAAAAGGTGGTGCGAGCAGCGCCTAAAGTGACCACTCGAAGCTAACCATCACGGCGAGTGCGGGAAATAACTTGGTGATTCTGCTCTCGTAACGCATATCATCGTGGTTTTCACACAAATACGCGTGCTGCCTTACTAGGGACTGATCCCAGCGCAAACTGGAGTTTATCCCATTCACGACCGCGTGTCCCACCGGTAGGACGCTGTTTACGGTGACGCACTATTGCACGCAGCGATCCGAACGTCCAGAAACCCGAAATCAGGCGTGGCCGTGAATGGGGAAAAAATGGTCTGTTGAATGTTGTGGGGAAAACGGAAAGAAACAATAAGGAATTTGATCAATTTACTTGATAATGGGAGCAATTCAGCCCAAAATGTGTCAACGGAGGTTGTTTCGGGCGCAAAGCAGAGCACAAATACAAGGTTCGTTTGCGTTTTCACAGAAGATTAATGTAAGAGGCGGTACGAAAAGTATCATTTGTCTACAGTAAACTACCGTATTCTAGCTTTAAAAAATTAGAATGAACCTTCTATTCGTGCTCATTGCCCCCCCCCCCAACTGACACTCCTGAAACAAGTTTGGGATGGAAATCTTCGATTTCTAAAATCCAAAAAAATAAAATTTTAGCCGGTTTTGATCTACTCGGGTGCACTAAAGAATTAACCAACTTCAAATTGTTTCTTTTCAAATTCCGCACATCATTCAACATACAATTTTTTGAAAGTCTAGTTTGCGCTGGGATTAGTCCCTAGTCATCGAACACCCTCGTGTACAAACAGCGCAAAACTACTTGAAGCCCAATCTCAAATTAGAGGAGCAATAAAATTATGACTATACCTGTTTTGAGATGAGATCTGGAGATTTCCTAGTCCAGAGAGAAGTTTCGATTGTCCATTTTGACACGAGGCCCTCCCTGGTTGAAGCATCATCACCTGAAATTTGCACAATGGAGAACATTCATTGCGTAGTACATGACTTTTCAATACGAAAATGTCGATTAATGCATAAGACTGACTCTCCCTTATCATGTTCACCGGAGTTTACCTATCACTACCCAAATCTACTCGTGCGATGACAGTTCGGCTCGTTCTCTCGAACTGCGGGTCGGCTTTTGTTGCTTTCTAAGCCACTGTTGCTGTTCAGGCCACAGCTCTTGCTGTCCGGGCCAGTGCTGAGCAGGGTAGCGACTCGGCGGACCGGGGGGTCGTAAAAGATTGGAGAAATTGGAGAAAGAAAAACGGAAATTTGGGGGTCGGGGCTAGTTAATTTTTTGAGAAAGAGGTTATTTCTCCAAACCATGGCTCAACAGAAATTTGATGCATATTTGTCGAGAGGGGGGTCGTATAAAAGTTTCGAAATTTTCCAAAAAAATATAAACGGGAGGGGGTCGTAACTCTGCCGAAAACTGGCGAAACGGCTTGCTCAACCCTAGTCCGGGCTCCTCCAGTTGACCCAAACACCAACAGCACTGGCACGGAGATTGAGAGAACGAGCCGTGCTGTCAGGCAGCTTCGATTGTTGTTCGGTGCGACCTGAGGCCGAGAATCGTCGAACACGCGAACAGCAATCACAGAAAGCCCCTGTGGTTTCTCACTGACCGTACAACGATAATTTCTCGAAGCTGCAGTTCTAATTCCAATCTAGCTGAAGCGCATGTACTTCGCGAAAACATTTCGCACATACCAAACGTATTCTAGCACTCGGGCTGGTTGCCGGAAAACTCGGTCCTGCCAGGCCTCGGTGAAGTCGCAACCCGGGGTTTGACCCGCCCCAAACTGCATACCAAACCGGGGATGGCACGCACGTACGCGAGTGTTACGAAGCTGTTGGGGCAGGGTTTGGGGCGTCGGCGCGTTTGATGATCGCAGTGCGAGGGCTGGAGACCATCAATAAATGGTGTCTCAGCGGGGTCTCGGCTACCCTAACCTCCTCGGTAGGGTTGGCGAGGGAGCGATTATCAGTAAAAATCCAGTCCCTCGTACTGCCACCATCACACGCGCCGATGCCCCAGCCCCTTCGTAACACTCGTGTACATGCATGCCGCCCCAGAGTTTCTCTCCTTCCGAAATCGGGGAGAGTAACTGACTCAAGGCTTCCTATTCCACGGGAAGTTGGACTCCAAAAAGAGCTTATTTGGCTGGTATCAGAACGCCTGAAATTGGCGCGTTCGAGCATCCTGTGCCAGAACACGCCCCATAAAGCAATTACCGTCGGCACGTATCGCACTGATAACTCGCGTCCCTTATTGTGAGCTGGCGCAAACTCGGGCAAGTGTGTTCTAACATATACGCACCGAGTTTGCTCCAATGCGCAATAAGAAACATGAAGTATCAATGCGATCCAAGCCGACTTTACATTAGGTTCTTCGAGCTTTCACTCCCTGAAGAACCCTGCAATTTTCAGGATTACGCTTGCAGATTTACTAGGGCCATCACAAACGATTTAAAAAAAAAGATGCATAAATCCAGTCACAGCTCGGAGCTACGGCAGGTGACTGACAGGACAAGAGCTTTTTTCATGCCGATTTTTTGTTTCGATGTCAGCAACCCCACTTTTTATCAGATTTCGGTCCTGAGCTTAGCGGATTTTTCGCGCGAGAGCTGGACTTTTTTTTGAAATCTTTCAAGACCCAGGCCAGGATTGGACCCAACTAGGAGTCAGGGTCCATCAAGCCGTTCTGTTGAACTTCAGGCGGCTACGACCCCCTCCCTTTTACGACCGGAATTGTTGGCGATCCCCTATTCACATATTCACGATCCCACATTCACATACACACTTTCCCTATTTTTTTGGCCAAAAAGAGGTGACGAAGCCGTTTTGTCATATCTTCTAGTTCGGGGCAAATGTCATGCATGTTCATCCCATAAGTGCAAGCGCGTATACACCCTCTCCTCCTTTCATTACAGTCTCTCCCCTCGCTTCGCACACGCGCGCAAAGGAACAATGTAAATTTGGTCCCCAAATTGAGTGTATCAACACGCGTGCACTGCCGCTCTCTGTGGTCAAGCATACGGTAGCACGAGATTCTGGGTGCTAAAATCCGCTTATTGTCATACATAACAGAGCAATAGAAACTAGCTTAAATACGCGTCCGAAATAAGGAAAACAAATTCAATAACAGAAAAAACCACTCACCTCGCGCAACGCCTCCAAATGCACCTGTGCCCAGCGGAGACAGTACACGCACATGACCTAGATGACGAAATCATATGACACATGGTGTTTACATCCGCCTGTGCAATTCGCTACGCCCCAGAGTTCGCGACAACATAGTTTTTTTTGTGAACAGCTAGGCAACAACAGTAGTATCACCACGTTTTTGCTTCCTACGCCCCGATGTGTGTATCAGAAACCCGGTTTCAAATTTTTCTAATTGCCCCGGGAATTCCAGAAAAGGGAATTTTCATACCATTCCGCCAAAAAAATGCCCAAAAACAACTTTCGGTGGGTGATGAGTACAAAGCTGGGACGAATTTGTCGATTTTCTAAAGATTTGGGCTGATTTAGCTTGAAGCTTCCCTCTGTGGGGAGTTTTGCTACCCAAATGCGACTTTGGCGATTTTCAGAATGCTACAACAGAATAAGCTTAAAACTTATCCATATGGGCTATTTGGGCTGCCTAACACATCTTTATGGTTCATTTACAGCTTTCCTGGGTGTGTTACGGTGGTTATGTGGCATTCTGGTCATGGTATCAGATTTGGCTCAAAATTTCTGCGACGGGGGGACTACGCACTGAACATGAATCTGAGGTTCAATTGTCAATTTTCGAAATAATGAGGTAGGTTACACAAGTTAAAACGCCCTAATCCTACCGTAACCTACAGTAACCACCGGAATTATCACAAACGCACCCCAGATTTGCGTTTAACGATGCGTAAATAACCCCTAGTAGAAAGTTTGGAGCTGATTCAATTTTTTCTTCTGAATGGCCTGGAAATTCCCGATCACATTTCCGCAAAACAATTAGAACGCTCTATTTATTGAACACCCGTTTGTTTTTCGCCGACATTTATATAAAAATTTTTCCGCCGATGCTTATTTTTAGTTTCGCTACATTCCTTGAGTTGAACTGATGTTGGCATTGGCAATTATTTCTCAAATAATTCACGTAAATACTAAAATATCAGCCTGTCGCAACACCAATGTGCTCAGAAAATGTGCAAAACACTACTTGAAATTTTTTCTAGGGTGCGCTAATAACAGCGGTGAAACGAGCGAAATAAAAACACATCAGGTTAACTCCTTGTTATCATTGCTCTCGAATCACCCCAC
Source organism: Aplectana chamaeleonis (assembly GCA_029168955.1). Lineage (NCBI taxonomy): Eukaryota > Metazoa > Nematoda > Chromadorea > Rhabditida > Cosmocercidae > Aplectana > Aplectana chamaeleonis. Next base: position 472,032 of record JAPDOI010000270.1, on the reverse strand, counting down.
AAAATCTAACGAGGGATAAATGGAGATCAGGAATAGAATGACAAAGCAAAAAGAAAAAAAAATGATGCAGGATGGATATGTACGTTTCGGCTGATACTTGCACCACGGCGTAAACTCGTCCGCATTCGAGCATTCGTCTTCGCTAATCTCGTCCGCGTCATCATCGGCCTCCCAAAAAAAGAAGGCTAAATTACCAGTTTTTGACCGTTTTTCGTTCTTTCTTCGTGATTAGGGTGTTACAAGGGACCGTACGCATCGATCGATGTGGGAAATTCGAGGACGAAAATCATCGTGAACACTGCCTTTAAGGGCAGCATACACGCTCACAAACGTGGTCGAGATAACAGCATAGATAGACCCGCACCACCCCTGTCATGTCGTCAAAGACGTTTGAAGCGCCAAAAACCATGCAGGATGACAATATTTGACAATGTTTTAGCAATCTTGCCTTCCACTCCTGTATTTTCCCACCCATTTGAGTACGAGAATGAGAAATGAAACTTGAGAAAACATGTGAAAAGTTAGAGTGATAGCACTATCAAAAGGGAGTGCACGAGAGAAACAGCTGGATTCACCTAAAATAACATATTTGTTCACCGATGAAATCCTCCATTTCGAAAATTCAGTTGAAGTAGAGCGGAATTCTCGAAAGTGGACGAGAGTTAGTCGGTATACACACAAGTTATATTTGAGTAAGCTGTTTCTCTCGTGTACTCTCATTTGATAGTGCTATCATTCTAACTTATCACATTTTTTGTCAAGTTTCATTTCTCGTTCTCGAACTGGAATGGGTGGGAAACTACAGGCGTGTAAGGCAAGATTGCTAAAACATTGTCAATTACTGTCATCCTGGATGGTTTTCGGCGCTTCAAACGTCGTTGACGACATGTTAAGGGCCTTGCGGGTTTATTTATGCTGTTATCTCGACCGCGTATGTGAGCATGTATGCTTCCTTCAACGCAATGAAGGGAGTACCCACATTTTTGTCAATAGGCAAAATATAAAATGAAAGAAATTAAGTGTGTACCGTCCACAGCGATTCGAGAGACTTCAAAACGCTAATGACTTAGATGCCACACTAAACATCATATCAGTTCATCGGATTTAAATGAGATTAAAGGCAGAAATATTGCAATGAGTTCATAACGGGGAGGGCTTGCAGACTCATTGCTCAATCAGAACGTTCCTAAAAGCAAAACGCTCTCGCAGCTGGAAGCAAACAAACTGAGTTAGTGCTCAGGTATCTGTGTTCAGGGCAGCCTCACCGAATCTTCTGAAGCGGTTTGCAGTACAGTTCAGAAGTATGCTGGCCCCGTCAGGTCTCGGGCACTTCTAGAAAGCTGTCGGCTTCGCTAAACTTCAGCAGCGAGCTTCTTGTCGGAACATTCTGATCATCACTTATATTTCAAATAAACCCACCGCTCCGCTGCTTATGATAATCGAAAACAAGAGCTCTCTAAAAATTCTCCATAGATTAAAATGTCAGTTCTTCCGCAGCAGATCGCTTGGCCAGCTTAAAGATGGAATCTCGAACCTTGCTGAAAACTCCTGGATCGCAGCATATGCTGCAGTGATGGTTTACGAGTGCACTGTAGCATATCCTCTGAATCCTCTCGGTAAAATGCTAAATCTGCGCTTCAGACCTGAAGCACCAAGTTTTAGGCTGGCTGCTTCAGCAAGGTAGCAGCATGTTAATAGCTTGCTTCAAATCTAATGTGCTTACGCCCCATCATGTTACCACGGCTGCTACCAACCCAGGAGGACGATGAGTTAACCATCCGACTCTGGTGACCACTCGATCGAATGTTGCCAATCGAGCCAACGCGAGACATCAAAGGCATAGTACACTCAAAAATCATTTTCAAGGTGTCACGCTTATATTGGGCAAAATCTCGCGCTGATCACAAAAGTACACCTTATAAATCGCTCAAGGCTGCCTAAGGACGGAGTTATGGCTTCCCAGATATGCCTTTACTTCGAGGGCGAAAACGTTGTGAACGAGTTGTCTCGCTCCTATATTTCTCTTCTATCGCAATCGCTGCACGAGAGAGAGCCAGAATGAGGAGGCAGACAGGCAGTGAACTGAAGAACGGTGACGCGGTTAAAATTCGTCGATTCGCCTTGCCGCTATTGAGTTTGAAGATCTGTAAGTGGGTGTGAAGAATGAAGGAGATCGGGCCAGTGGGGGTCGCTTATATGTCGCTCATTCAGAGGAATTGAAATCTCGCACTTGGCACGTGTTACACAGGAGGGGTTTACTACGTAATTAAATGAGAAGCACAAAATTCATATCTGAGGGTGTACCGTGCCTTTAAGGCGTTTGCACTAGCCGTAGGTTTACAAATCTCTTCAACTGCAATTCACGCGGAGTGTGCCATCTGTAAGAGCTTTGCAGCATTTATCGCCTGGAAATCTGTTTAGCATCAGGCCTCTCAGCCCATTATGACGGGGTGGGCGTCTCCGTAGTATATGCCGCCATGACCCTGCATTTCGAAAAAGAGGCGGAAAGTATGAGAGTAGTATTGAGCAAATTCCTGAGATGTTAAGTCATTGTCATCAGCTGATCGGCTCGCTCAACGTCCCTCAGGGACATAGAATGAGCTCGTCCTATAAAGCTGATGGCGTTCGACCCCTTGTCAGAAATGTCGAAACGATTTAGATTTTATCGGTGTTCGCTCAATTATTGAGGCTTAAAATATAGAGAAGAGTGCCTTCGCCCACCTGGTGATGCATGTGGCATCTCAGCGCCCAGATAAGAGGTGGCGCATTCATTTCTTCATTTTTTTGCTAATTGTTCGGTATCAAAGAACAGATTCTGTTGAAATTCATTGAATCACTCTTTAAAAAAATCAAAACACTTTTATATCTTCAAATCATTCTGCTAGCTTTTAAGTCTGTTTCAGTGGAGCAAAGCCTAATCTTTTGTTCCCGATGTCGTAAATGTGGCAAAACTGTCGAATGAACGGGTCGCCCAGAACCCAGTCCGGTCCACTACCTTCTGTGGCGAAAAGCGCTAGTGCACAACTAGTCTCATTGATGTGAACAATCAAGGTTGACGATGGAATACGATATTCGCTCTCGCCAATGGTGAAGGTTAGCTCTGGCTTGGCATCACACTTAATGTTGTAAACCATGTTGTCCTGGTCAAACTGAAACGACGTAAATGTGATTCAACAACCGAACTACTCTGAGACATAAAAAATAGGAGGTAAATTGCTTACGTCGGAGTCAAAAATATCTGTTGTTAGACTGAGAAGCAGAGACGGAACACCCAGGAACGAGGTGCTCGTGTCGGATATCGCCTCCCAGTACGATTTCATACTGAACTCTCCTCTGAGGACTGGGTTTTTCGCCTTGAAACCTTTGACCTGCAAAGATCCACAATGACAGCTACCACTATCTACAGGGACATTGAGTGAATACAGTAAACGAACTAAAGTTAGGAATTAATGATAACCTAACTGTAAGGATCTAGATAAGAAATCTAGCTTTGACACACACGAAATTCAAGAGAACTCATCTAGAAGCTTTCCTCTCACAAAACTGGCCCTTTGTTGCTTTTCTGAGACTTTTTGGAAACCATCAGCTTTGTTATGGGCAGCAGCTACACCAACTGTGCATTCTGGATTCGTTGAGCAATTTTTTTCTGCAGAGGAGAAGCTGTGGTCTTGAGCCCTATACAGCACGAAGAAATGCTGTGGACATGAGAACTACCACCTCCTGACACATTCACTGTGCTGATGCATTTTAAAAACAACAGTTGGACACAGAGAAACCCGGCGGGAAGCACTACCGAACGGTTATTTATGCAGCCACCGTACTGCACTCAGAATCGTTGATAGACGTACACGCGAAAAGTTGAGAAGTTTAATTATCCGATGATTTCTCAGGGTAAAACTACGAAAATAGCATACGAAAAAAATCTCTCAATAAAAGCAAAACAAAAAAAAGAGCGAATCGAATGCTCATAAATCGCTCAACCGCAAAATTGCGCCCTTGTACGCAATATTTCGTGTGTGCCAAATTATAAGACACACGACAAGCTGCAGCAATATTCAAACAAAAAGTTCGCATCGTTCTTGTGTATAATTACGGCGGCCGAGGTGCCTCACATGACCCACAAGAGTGAAATCCCGGTTCGCGGATGCAGACAACTGTTGTTGCAGCACATCTCGAGAATAATCGTGCTGAGACGACGATCAATCATGTCTGAACTTCGTGATCTCCGCACGATCTTATTTGAGCTACTCATACACTGGAGGGGGCTAGCGCAGCTCTTCAGGGGGCAACCCTCCGGGCATCGGCGCTTGCCCCCCCCCCAATTGGGGGGGGGGGCTACCGCCGAAGTGACAATTTGGCTTGAACGGAGCCCCCTTGTCACTGCCCTGAAGCCCCCCTGTCACTGCCTTGAAGCCCCCCTGTCACTGCCCTGAAACCCCCATGTCACTGGCTTGAAGCCCCCCTGTTACTGCCCTGAAGCTCCCATGTCACTGGCTTGAAGCCCCCCTGTCACTGCCCTGAAGCTCCCTCCCCGTCTCTGCCCCGGAGCAGTGACGTCACCCGCCGGAAAGCTGCGCCGCTCTCCTCCATAAATATCCCTTCCTGACAGGGACTTGAAATCCCCGTCCAGGGCCGGCCCTGTTGGGCCGAATGCGGCTCTCTATGAGGTGAGGCGCCTTTTATACCGGTTGAGCACGTGATAGATCACAGGAGAAATCACGTCAAATCGGGACAAAACTGGTAGGTCGTTTACACTGGTCTAAGTGTAGGAACGAAACCAAAGTAAACTCGTTGCTCTCAATTTATAGATACATTGATTGATTTTATAACAAGATCGACTTACTAGTTTTTGAAAAAAAATTTTTAATATAGAATGACGATGCGTGCGTTGGGCCTACTATGCCTTCTTCGGCCTCTATTGTCGTAAACTACCTTCTACGACTTCTTCCCATCTTTTCGCTCTCTTCCTCTCGGGGGGGGGGGTGGGCAAGCGTCTGAGGGGGGCAGGGGCCTCCCCTGAAGCCCCTCTCGGGGGAGGCCTGCGCTGTCGCTCCCCCAAGTCGAAAACGGGCTCTATTGTCCGGCGCTTGCCCCCTCCCCCCGCAGAGTCTGAGTGTGTGCTGTAGCAGCGGCTGCCTACAACTGCAGACCAGAATTCCACTTACTAGGAAACCCCGCTTGGTGTTCCCCTGGATCGGAAAGCAAATGAAAGTTTTCGGGTCAACCCTAGTACGCTCTCTTCCAATCAAAACTCGGATTTCGCGGCGGGCAGCTGCGAAAAAAGTTATAGCCGGTCAGAAATCGTATTTCCTACAGCTGAGCTGAACGTGACATTTGTAGCTCTTGGATGAATTTAGTGAGTCGGTTTTTTCATTTCCAAAAGAATACGGATGATCCTTGAGTTACAGATCTGAAACGACTAGAAGCCTTTACTTCTTTACTGAGCCTTCTCCATGACAGAGTATTGTTTCTGAAGCGTTTTAGAAAAACTTTTGGATCTGACTCATAATTTCTCTTTGGGGTCTTTTTGAGGATCTGACCACGAATCTGATGTTGATTTGACACTTTCCGAGAGCATTCAATATTTTTTGCACGTAGGTTCACATCGGGAGAAAATTTTGAAGGCAAAACACGATATTCGACGATTTGCGGAATGGCTCGATAGATGAGGAGCAAAGTTTTCTGGGGTGCAGAACACGAATTTGCTATCCGTTCATCGATTTTCGATAGTTTACTGGTAGGTTACGGTGGGTATACTGTTTCTTGGTCGAAATCTCAGGTTTGGATGAAATTTCCTCTGTGGGTGCTATTTGGGACGCCGAACACGGAGTTGAGTTCCATTTTTCGAGTTTCCAAATATTAAGGTGGGTAGCGCCAGCTAAAAGCCATTACGCCAGCCGTAACCTACAGTAACCCTTATTCTAGCGACGAACAGACCCCAGCTTGGCGTTCAGCGCCTTGAACGACCCTCAGAAGAAAGCTTCGAGTCGATTCCAAAAAATGATTTCGGAACACCCCAAAAATTGGCTGAACGGTTACCCTTACCTTTTTGCGAGGCATTAAAACGCCTATAGTTTCGTTAAGTGGTGCCTGCAGCAAAATCCGATGTCAGATTCTGAGACAGCGAGCCAGAGTTGTCTAGAGAACTTTCATATTCTTTGAAATAGTAGGGATGGCCTTGAGAGATTTCCCAGTCATATATGAACAGTACATCAAGCGGATCTCCATACCATTTGCCTTTCATCTCGATATGACGAATGAAAGTCAAAAAGGGGTGCCCAAGGGCACGCAGTACATTTCGGCCTAAATCTAAGCCTTTCGAAAGTGGTCATACATACCGTTCCGAAGTGTGCTCGTTGTTGCGACCCAACCCGCGACTGCGATTGGTGAGCCCCTCTAAAATGGCTGCGCTGTATCTTTGCTGCTTTTGACCCCACCCACATACAGTTTGCGCACGCCCAGATGTGTTTGTCAACCGGTGACAACCTAAAAGCTCGTTAAAATTGCAAATCTCTGAATAGCAAGAAGAATTTTTTTGGGGGGAGGGGGGGTTCCAACATCGTGAGCTCTGCCCTTATAGATCGTAACTTAGCGATATGAGGAAACAGAGTCACTAATGGAATTTGAAATAGCAAAGCTGTCCACACAGAATGAGAAGTTGAAACATAGGTGTGAAATGCCGTTTTCCCTGATGTTTGTTTCAGTTCTAGTTTTTACTCCAGAAAGACTGCGTGCTTTAAAAGGAACAAGAAGTGAAAAGTGCAGCTGCTGAAGAGTTATCAAAAACTGATTCTGCCAATTTTTTCCAAGCAGTTTTTTTAAAGAACTTGTTCCTCTTTCTTATATTCATAGCTGAAGACCTTAAATTTTTGAACCAGGTAAAGCAGTTCTCGAAAACCATTTGGTTGATGAACTTTCTGCTCAACTGTGGCCTCCTAGAAAGGAGAAAGGAGTCATTCAAGGACATCCGAAAAAAACGGCCATTCAAAGATTTTCAACCACTTTCTCCGGCGCGCAAATTCTCATTGCCTTTGCCTTTCTCTTTTTCCTCAGTTAGTATTTTTCCGAGCCGTTGGGTGGCGGCCCCTTAGGGTGGCGCCTATGGTACTGAAAGGCCTCTCAAACCATTTTTTCGAAATTCAGACAATTTCAGTTCTCAAAGGCGTTTTGGTAGCCGGTGGTTGACAAAGAGGCCGAACAACCTTGTAAAAAAAGAATTCTCAGATGGTTTCGTGTGAAGTCAAAAGGTGAGCTAAGACTAAGAAACTCGGTGAACCTCTTCCTAATAAAAATTTGGGCTACGACCGCCATTTCGGAAAACATTCAACGTAGTTTCACCATGCTTGGAAGCTTTGAGACCGCGAAAGGCTGCTGAACCTTTGTGAAAGGGAGAGTTCAAGCACTGTTCGCTTTTGATCAGCTATATTCCACCAGTTTTCAATAATGTATTTTTCACCTTGTATAAGCTCATATAATTGCACATTCTTAAATGGAACGGTATAAGTGAAACGGTTCAAAAAGAATGCTTAGGCTACTCGGAATTTGAAGGCTTCTTTTCCGGAGAACTCACTCAGGGTCTCTGATTTTCGCTCAGATGCTAGGTAGGCTTTAACCAAATAAACTGATTATCTACGGGTGGCACAAAACAACACCTGTCTTTAAACTTGGCGAATCAAAGATGCTCAGCTCTAAAGAAGTCTTCCAACACTGTCCCTTGAATTTACCAGAGTCACCGTGGTGGTCTAATTCTTCTCATCAGGCGAAAAACAAGAAGGACGAGGAGAAGTGGCAAGGACAGCGGCTGCGAGTCGCAACACCTTTCGTTTGCGATTTGCCAACAATCACCTTTCAGTCGTCCGTTCCAGTTTTTCATTCGAGCGTTGTATTGCAAGGTTTCCGGCTGCCCGTTCCGCGACTTCCTCAGGTTCTTTACCTATGCAACCGAATAATAGAATACAGGTTTCCCTATCTGAAACTTTGATGTAGGCGAATGGCAGCTCACGCCAGTGAACCTGCATCCAGGTGTATAGGAAGGAGTCAGCATGGAAATGATCTTGAGGAAACCATTTGGTCGGAGAGATGCAAAGCTTCAGTTCTGCGAGAGACGGCAGTGGACATCAATTTCGAAGAAGTTGACAGCGTTAGCCAGGACACGTGTGTCTCTTACGCCAAAACTATGACGATCTCGTAACAGCCAATCAAATGGCTTTGTAGAAAATTCAGGAGGTAGCGAGATAGTGTTATCAGAACTGAAAAGAATCAGCGAAACTTGAGCGATATCTCCTATCACGCTTCATCTTGTGCAATTCAACATATTCTTAGGAACTCGCGTTGTACAATACCGCCCGCGACTTTGGGAAAAACGGCGTTTTCGGCGCTTTTTTCCGCAGCAAAGCGCCGCTTTCTCATAACTTCGTTCAAAGTGGTCCGTTTGGGTTGTCAGAGGTATATTTAGAATCAGCATCGAGAGCTCTTAATTTTGAGCTCACACATGTCTTACCCGGCAAATAAGGCATATAGGGTTAACAGAATCAATCGAGTGTACGAAAACTGAAGCTAGATATTAAATTGGGGTAAATATTTGACTTCATATCAACCGTGCAGGTCAAACACGAGTTATACATAAGTATGATAGACCAATTTATGGAGGTGGCGAGAGTGAAAATTAATGATTTTTAGCCGTTTCGACGCCCCGGCAGACACAGTCATCGTCCTTCGCTCGGGCTCAAAATGCACGCTATCACAACCACGCTCAATATAGACTCTTTTAGAACAGGTTCAACCTGTCTAGAGACATTTCCCTCCTAGTGCCACCCCGGTGATTTTGGCTTTGAAAAACGACCCTCGATCACCGACGTCCCGTTTTCGGCTCAAATGGGACTAGTCGACCTGAGACTCGGCCTACGACATTACTTTTTGATCTTCTTTCAAATAAGAACTGCGTCAGCCCAATCCGGAAAGGTCGATTTTTTGACACTCTCATATGTGCCAAGTCCATTTTCGCTTCAAGCGGAACCACTGATTTTCCGTTCTCGGCTCGAACTGGACCAATCGACCCTAGACTCGGCCTACAACTTTTCTTTTTGATCTTCTTCCGAATAAGCACTGCGGCAGCCCAGTCCGGAAATTTAGATTTTTCGCCTTTTGGGAATGTGCTGAACCAGCGTTTTTTTTTCGCCTGTATGGCGCACCGACAGCCACAGTCATCGTCCTTCTCTCGGGCTCAGAATGCCCGCGATCACAACTGCGCTCAGGATAGATTCCTTTGAAACAAAAACAACCGGGCTGAATGCATTTCCCGCCTAGCGGCACCCCGGCGGTTTTGGCTGAAACGACCTCAAATCATGTCGATCCGTACGGGCTCCTGGCAAAGCCTTATCCGTTTCTCGACTGAAACCGTCCTCATCCCAAACTTGATGTTTTTGACTCTGGAAGCCCGCACTGCGAAGCGGTGCGCTCAAACAGGTGGCATTGAGATCAGAATTTCAAGTTTCTCGGGCCACTGTTTTAAACCGATTGTTTGTTTCTGGGAACACATTTAGGTCAATCTTGACCGTGATGCCAATCTAAAATTGTTTAGACTATGCGATCTCGACGACTTTTTTGTGGCTACGGTCCTTTTCCAGGCCAAAGTATTTCGGCACGTCCTGCAGGAATTTTTTCTTTTGCAGAAATGCTTCTTGAAATACATGTTCTTGGAAACTTGCTCGGATCGCAGCGTCCCATGGAAATCAAGAATCACATTTTTATTGTAAGAAGCTACCGTATTAGTTTCTCTATTATTATCAGCCCCATATGGAAGTTCGGTTTTTCAAGACCCGCTAAAGCCAGCCTAGGCACTGAGACAGTGTTACGTGAAAGAAAGAGCGCCCTCGCTCCCAATTTGGCATTGAATTTTGGATTCACAAGGGGCCACATTTTGGATTCGATAAAAAGCCGGGCGAAAAAAAACTGTTTTAGCACATCCCAAAAAGGTGAAAAATCAAGTTTTCCGGATCTTCGCTGGCTCCGTGCTTATACGAAAGAGGATGAGAAATCAGAGTAGTAGGCCGAGTCTCAGGTCGAGTTGTCCCGTTTGAGCTCAGAACGGGACGTCGGCGAACGGGGGTCGTTTTCCAAGCCAAAATCACGAGGGTGGCAGTAGGCGGGAAATGCTTCCAGTTAGGTTGTTTCCGTTCCAAAAGAGCCTATATTGAGCGTGGTTGGGTCCGCAGAGATTTTGAGCCCGAACGAAGGACGATGACCGTGTCTGTCGGGGCTCCGAACAGGCGAAAAAACGTTGTTTTAGCACAGCACATCCGTAAAAGGTAAAAAACCGAATTTTGCGAATTGGTCTGCCGCAGTGCTTATTATGGCAAAGATCAAAAAGTAAAGTTGTGAGCCGAGTATCAGATCGATTGGTCCCGTTTGAGCTGAGAACGGGACGTCGGTGATCAGGGGTCGTTTTTCAAAGCTAAAATCACGGGGATGGCGCTAGGCGGGAAATGCTATCAGACAGGTTGTCTCTGTTTTGAAAAAGTCTATACTGAGCGTAGTTGTGGTCGCGGGCATGCTGAGCTCGAGAGAAGGACGATGACCGTGCCTGCCTGGGTGTCGAAACGGCTGAAAATAATTTTTTTTTCAGTTCCCCCACCTCCATAAATTGCTCTAACATACTTGTATATATGTATAAGCAAAGCCAAAAATCTGATTAGTTTCGAAATTCGTTTGCTCGAACTCCGAAATTCCGAGTTTTTTCGAAATACGTGCGTTCGAAATTGTTTCGAACAATTTTGTTCATTTCTCGTTCGCCCGGAACTGTTTCAATGGAAAAACTTTTGGTTTATGTTCGTTTGAATTTTTTTCGAACAATTTTTTTTCATTTTCCGTCCTTTCGAAAATGTTTCGAACAAAAAATATTTGGTTTTCATTTGTTCGAAATTTTTTCGAACAATTTTTTAAATTTTTTTGTTCTTTCGAAAACAATTCGAACGAAAAATTTTCAAATTTCGTTTGTTCTACACTTTTTTTTGAAATTGCACAACTATAGCAGACAACCTTGGAATAATCACCGGGAAAGTTTTGATTGCTCCGAAAATAGTTTCAGAGACCGTCTATGGCAATGTCTACGCTATTGCTTCGAAGATCCTTCACGTTCACAAACTCTTATACTCATCCCAAGGTTTTCTCTCCCATGAGAATGGCTCCCCGTCTGCCCGAAAATCGATGCCCATTGTAGCCACATGATTCACTCAACGCCGCTCCCACTCGCCGTGTATCGCTATGACACATCAGTGAAAGATGCGAGAGGCCCGTCTCTCCTCACAGCTGCCTGACTCGGTTGCTCTTTTTCTCTGCGCGTTGCGTCTCTGCGTCTCTGCCTCGGTCTTCGTGGGAAGACGAGAAGGGCCGCCACAACGTAGTGGGGTGATAACGGAATCTTGCCGGGCCAGGAGTTTAGGATCTGCCGCTCTAATAGCACCTAGCAGCCTATATAAGACAGAATGTGCGTTCTCGAAAGTAAGGGCGCTGTCTCACTGCGCTCGCTGAAAACTGAGAAAAAGTTCAACGAGGGGCTGACCTTCGTCGAGGAATGGTTAGGGAAGTCAGAAACCATTGTTAGCAGGGTTTACCCACGGGAAGTGGGGAGAGTCCTGCGAGTTTAGTGACATTCAACATTGGTTAAGAGTTTTTTGCGAGGTTGAAAGTTTTTCCCGGACGCGCTTTGGAAAAGGTGAGCATGATTCTCAAGAATATTTTCGAAATACTACTGTGCTTCTTTGGGCCAAATTCCGGTCCGCATTTGCGTCTCGACACGCTTTGCGGCCGCGCGATTTTGAGTCGAAAGAGTTTCCAGCGCCGCAGCCGCCGATCTGTTGACCCTGAGTGGGTTTTGGAAACTGGAAACTGAAAATATTCGGAGAAAACTGTATAAAAAAGCTACACCGAGTCGGCTTTGGTGCTGGGAACTCGACTGACTTGAGCGCGTGCGGCCGCAAAGCGTATCGAGACGCAATTGCGGACCGGAGTTCGGCCCAGCGAAGCACAGTACAGGGAAACTGCCTAGGTTTCCTATTTTGTGGGACAGGCGTGTAAGAGCTTTAAACAGGGCTCCACATGAAGGTGCGCAGTGGCAATCGCAGACCTTTCGCGCCCGATCGAAGAACGATGAGTGTGCCTGCCGGGGCGTCGAACCGGCAAAAAAAACGCTGTTTGAGCACAACTAAAAGTTGTGAAAAATCGAGTTTCTCGGATAGCTGCTTATTTGAAAAAGAGTTTCAAAAGAAAGTCGCTGCCCTGATTTTCTGGTCGATGGATCCCGTCTGAGCCGAGAACGGGACTTCGATAATCGCGTTTGAAGCGAAAATGGACCTAGCGCATCTGAAATAGGTGAAAAATCGTGTTCTCTAGATTTGGCTGCTAAGGCGCTTGTTTGGAGAAAAATTGCAAAAGAAAGTTGTAGGGGCAAGTTTCAGGTCGATTGGTACCGTTTGAGCCGAGAGCGGGAGCTCGGTGATCTGGGGTCCCTTATTTAGAGCCTAAATCCCCGAGGTACCGCTCGGCGGTAAATGCTTCCAGACAGGTTTTCCTACTTCGAGAGAGTCTATAGCTGTGATGCCTTGAGCGCAGTTGTGATGCCGGACCTTCTGCGCTCGAGCCAAGGGCGTTGACTTCGTCTTTCGGGGCGTCGAACACTCGATAAAACGTAATTTTGACTTCTACGAAATTCAGGAATTGACCTTGCATAACTCGTGCATGATCTGTATGGTTGGTATGAAGCCGAATATTTGCATCAGTTTGATATCTGGCTTCACTTTTCTTACATTCGATTGATTCTGTTAGCCCTATATGCCTTGTTTGCAGGGTAAGACATGTGTAATCTCAAAATGAAGAGCTGTCGATGCTGATTCTGAATATGCCCCTAGCAACCCAACGGACCACTTTGAACGAAGTTCTGACAAAGCGGCGCTTTGCGGCGGAAAAGAGCGCCGAAAACGCCGTTTTTCCCAAAGTCGCGGGCGGTATTGTAATGAGACAACCAGTCTTTCAAACATTACCTCGAATCGCCACTGCAATGCTTCAGTCAAATTCTCATATGCAATCACTTCTCCGCAGTTCTTTGTGTCAATGCCACCGTAGGTGAAGACGCCTCCGTCCTCAGTGTAGTTTACTGCAAGAACTTCTTTTATGAAGCGCACTAGAACTAGCAAGTCAGAAGGTTGGCATGATGCATGTGGATTATATGTAGTACTTTGTGTAATTGAACACCCTGGTGTACTTTGTCCAACCTCCGCTAGAGAAGGTTTTGTTGACAGGGAGATATTCATATAGAGGGAGAAGCACTGATTATCAACCAAGATTTCTAAACGACAGTATTTGTGGGTGTTGTGTAGAAGGCAAGCAAAAGTAATATTTTGATATCGTCACCAATTCTGTTCGCTACTTACACTTCAGAACTCCCGGGTCTCCTGGAGCTCTGTGGTGTTGAGTGCAAACAGTTCGCCGATGATATCAAGATATATAACAAGATAGAATGCGAAGATAATCAGAGTATGTTGACTTGTGAATTGGAGGAAATTCTTGCGTGGTCCCACAAGTGGAAATTGCCGCTGGCTCCTGAAAAAACAGTGTTCATGAGACTGGGAATGTCGAATTTTCCGTGTACCTACACTTTAGATGGGCATGAGCTGAACCCTGTAACCTCTGTTAAAGACCTGGGTTTTCATTACAACAGCAAACTTGAATTCACCGACCATTACAAGCACTTGTGTAGTGAAGCATCTTCTAAAACATTTCTCATATTCAAGGCGTTGTCGGTCCGTGACAGAAAGGTGTTGTTAAAGGCATATGAGACCTACATCAGACCTATCTTGGAATGTGGAACAACAGTTTTTTCACTGCAGAAAAGAAAAGATGTGTTGCAACTGGAGAAAATCCAAAACAATTTTACACGTAAAATTTATGTACGATCTCACATTCAGGCCTATGACAGAATTCCGAGTGCGGGAGTTAGAAATAGAGAGTTGAGACTTCATTCGTTAGAATCTCGCCGTCGACTTTATGTTTGCATGGTGTTTAAGTTACTGGCTGGCATTGCGAAAACTAATATCTCAAGATTCTTTAGGCTAAGTCAGTCAAGGACTAGGGGAAGCAAGATTAAGATTTCATATGTAGCCCCGAAGGGCAATATAAGAGCCCTTTCTTTCACTTGTAGAGCCGGATCAACCTTCATCTCTCCTAACCTTGATATTACCCCTGTACCGATACCTTCTATCTTGCGTAGTTTCAAACGCATCGCAGGGAAGAAGCTGTTGTGCTTCAATATTGTATTGTATTCCGTTCTTTCCGGTTCATGGTTTCTGTGCATAATCTTATTTTGGTGTTTATTGAGCTTGCCTTACGTAGCGTACTCAATAAATAAATAAATAAACTAGTTGCCAAAATAAAATCCGCGTTCTTTCCCAAGATGATCCAAGAGTAATCATTATATCGTTCTAAAGGTAAGTGTCTTCGAGAGTTCCGGCCAAATTCGTTGATAGTATCAATTTCTCATGCCTCAGGTAGTTAACTTATTTGAAAGGAGAAAGATGCTGGAAGTAAAGCTTAGATCAGCGAAAAATTGTATAAAGAAGAGGGCTTGGAAAAGTTGTGGTAAACCCTAGGGGGCTTTTGAAGCTTGAGCGTTTTCAAAAACTTCTCGAAACGTCTATAGGCATATCGATCCACTCCGCATAGGTGTTGGTCCACAGTGTTGAAGCCGAAGCTCTTAGCATGGCCTCAATAATGTTTGTAGAGTAGTGGGCAGACTTCTCTTGACGTCGTTTTTTTTTTGAAAATAGTTTTGCTTTCCTTGAGGCTATTGATTCCATCTTTTGATATGATACTCTCGGTGATAATGACGATACGACAAAGTATGCTACAGGACTATAGCGCAAACATTCATCGAAGAGGAAAACAATTTTCAACATTCAGGATTTGCGACTTTTTGTTTCTTCTTCAAATCGATCAATTTCTTGGTCATTTCGATATTCACTTGGTGAACATTGTATTTTGTAGGATCGGTCGTTCCCCTGGAAGTGTAAATGCGACACATAGTGATTGAAGAACTATTCTCCAAAGATCTAAAATGGGTCTCTCAGAAGCCGTTCCTAGAAGTCTATTTGGGATCGCAATACAAACCATTTGAAAAATTCTGAAGATTGGCGTTAGACATCTGTGGAGACCGGAAGCTCGGGGAAGAAATCGTGAGACAAGAACAATTTTGAGTGGTATTATAACATGCACTTTACGCGACATTCCGAGACTCAATGATAAGGACATCAGGGGAGAACTTCAGGAATTTCATGAATTGCAGTCGATCTCGAGGTTTCCATTGCCTGTGCAAATCATTCAGAAGTTTCTCAGGTATCTCTCAATGCTGCGAAACGTCGACAACGCGGCTCTCGAATTCTCGGTCGTCGTTCCATCAAATGGCTTTCGAAGAGAGTAAGGCATCACAAGACCAGACTAGCTTGGGCGACGGACCATCATCACTAGAGTCGACAGCGTTGGTAAAAAGCCGTTTTCTCATCTTTATATAGTGCTCCAAACGAACGAGACATGAATTCAGCTAAAGAGACAACCTTTTTACATTGCTGTTGACTCTAGTGATAATGGTCCGTTGCCCACGCTAGTCTTGTCTTCCGATGCCTTACTCTTATCAAAAGCCATTTGCTGGGACGACGTCCGAGAACTCCGCAGCCACTGTGCCGACGTTAAGCAGCATTGAGAGGTACCTGAGAAACCTCCGAATGGATTGTGTAGGGAGATGAAACCTCGAGATCGACTGCAATTCACGAAATTCCTGGAGTTTTCCTCCGATGTCCTTATAATTAAGATGCGGAATGTCGCGTATATCCCGTATTACTCTTGTCTCACAATATCTTTCTCGAGCTTCCGGTTTGAATAGATGTCTAGCAGCAACCTACAGAATTTTTTAAATGGCTTGTACTGCGATATCGGAGAGACTTCCAAGAATGGCTTCTGAGAGAACCATCTTAGATCCTTAGATGATAGATCTTCGATCACTATGTGATGAATTTACACTTCCAGGTGAACGACCAATCCTACAAAGTGCAAAGTTCACCAAGAGAACATCTTTACGATGGAGAATTTGATCGAGTTAAAGAAGAAACAAAAAATCGCGAATCGCGAATGTTGAAAATTGTTTTCCTCTTCGATGAATGTTCGCGCGAAAGTCCTGTAGCTTACTTTATTATATCGGCATTATGACCGCAAATATGGTATCGAAAGATGAAATCGATATCCCCAATGGGACCAAAGATATTTCAAAAAATGACGATATCAATAGATAGATTTTCTTCCACTACAGTAGGTGTCGAATAGTCTTCGAAGATATGCGAAGATTAATTTCTTTCGATGACGGTGATGTGCTGAATCAACAGAAGAGAGATGGACGAATCTTCTTTCGAAAGTTACAGAAGCTTGGTGCGTGGGAAGCCTCCAATACTTGGTGTTCTTTTTTTTTCGACCTCTCTCAAAGGAGGGATCGAAAAGCGGTGGGGGGATGCGTTCAATTAAAGGGAACAACGTAACGCGAGAAAATCACTAGTAACTTTGGTGCACATAGTTTCTAACTAAGGCAGAAAAAACGAGGTTTGGGATGCTGACGCCCTTCATATTCATTAGCACTGCCTGCCTCTGCCGGGATCATAGTGTCTCGCTTTCTCAAACGTTTATCAAAAAACTCTACCTCATGACTGCTTGAATGACTTTCATTACAATCCTCCAGCCCGCGATTCTCCGTGTAGGGAAAGAAAGGACTGGGTCAAACTTACATCCCACATGAGCCATGAAGACGGTGAAAATCGGCTCGACTAGGCCCAAATCGACTGCTCTTTGGAAAGGGGAAACCACATTGTCAACTGCAAGCCCTTCAAAGCCTAGTCCAAGAATACCATCTGCCGGGATCTGGAAATTTCTCATTCTTTTGTTGAGTTTTGTGTGGTTTCAGGAGAGCGAGAAAACGCACTCACATAGTGAAATAGGTCAGCGAACCTTGTTGCCTGACCGAACACGGTGCCAGGCACAACTAATTGATCGGTATCCAAGCTACCAAATCGTACAGTGTCATTTCCGAAGAAACCTCTTGCTTCTCCTTTGCGGTACTAAAAGTGAATGTAAAACGTAGGTTTCACTACAACGTTGCAATGCGAACGCAGACCGTACAATGAGACTTTATACATACCTCCTCTTTTGGATGTGACTCACGTCAGTATTGAAAACTCACTGCAAAGACAAATTCGGTCCTATTTACAACCGTGTATGAAGAGGAAACACTTGAGTCGAAGTAGTCCTTCCCTTCACAAGCATAACAGGGCTCTACACAGCACGAAGGTTCAGGGCAGAATAATTCGCATACCACTGAAATATCGATAGTCAACCTCTTCTTTTAGTGTGGTAATTTAAGTTTCTTGATCTTTATATACTGTTGCTCAGCTCTTTAGCAAAGGCTACGCTGAAAGCCATGAAGTTTCACAGAGACGGGGTCAGAACTTTTGACATCCCGAGGGAGGATCGGACGTTGCACCAAGAACCAAGACGTGTTTCCATATGGAGGTAGGGTGTAATAAGAGCCACGCTGTTACTAAGGAGTTGTGCGTTAGTATATTAGATTAGATTTATTACAGCGTTTAAGACAGCTGTATGAAATAGATATGAAATCCTAATCAAATGAGAAGCATCAAACATAACACATACAACGAAGAAATATTGAAGGTTATACTATTTTGATCCTGTGCCCTCTGCGATACCCTTTCAGTCATATATTTCCTAACTGCTGAGTAACTTGGTTCTACCGAAGCGTTCGAAACATGATAAGGAGCTTATATGATCCGTGTTCTGCATCAAATTAGTTTAGCTGAAACTCGCCCCTTTTGCAAAGGAGTGTGCGGCAATGTTCGATTTAGTTCGAGGTATTACAATTTAGAACTGTTACCCTCTGGAACGGGTGAGCCTTAGTTCAAAAAATTGCGAGAAATCTCGTTCTCTCTACCCTCATGCGGCAGGGTGTTTGCAGGCCTCGCAAGTTTCAACCGCAAAAAAGGCTTCGGCTTCCTACTCCAGACAAAAACTGCATCTTTCGTTGTTCATTGTCTGCAATTTATTGTAAAGAAAACCTACTATGCAAATCGATGTGTCACTAGTTACAGTTTACCGCAATGTTAAAAGGACACGGGGCGGTTGCGGTCACACTCTAAAAGTACGGTGGAAGACGTCTAATTTCATTATCGATCGGCAGCACAGCTGACTTTCTGTGTGAGTTACGGTTTTTCTTGTTTGTTTCGGCATTAATTTTGTTCCTAGCTGCTTAAGTGTTTCGAGCAGGGGCTATACTTAGTGCGTGAGAGAAATTAGCCGTTTGTTCGGGCTTCAAAGTGTTTTTTTCAAGGTTCTGTTCTGGAATCGAAAAAAACGGCTAATTCCTCTCACTCATCAAGAAAAGCCTCTATTCGTATTCTTATAAGAGTCAGAAAGCAAAATAATGCCGAGCCAAACAAGAAAAAAAAAGAAAAACGCTAACTCACCTCGAAAATGAACTGCGCTGTGGACCGATTACGAAATTGGGCGTCTCTCACCGTAGTTTTAGTGTGTGACTACAAACGCACCATGTCCTTCTAACATTGCGGTAAACTGCACATATTTCCCTGATTTTTCATTTCATTTTTATTGATTTAATACGCTTTTTTTGTACTTTGTCATTTTATTACCAAGATATATCCCGTTTCCCCTACACTACATGGAATTCTTTAGTAGCCAATTTTTCGTTTGTGACACCTTCCCCTTCTTAGGGATTTGAAAGCGCCAAATTCTTTTTTTTTCTACGCGTGTTGCTGCTGAGCGAAGGTTAGAGACAACGGGAGAGCGCGTGACAGGCAGCAGAATCGCGCGCGCCGCTCGCGCCATGAGTTGTGAGAATTACAATTTTCCAAGAGAGGACATAAGAGAAGAAAAAAGCTCGATCGACAGCTTCTCTTTTTTCTTTTTGTAGGAGAAGAAAAGAGTTCGATGAACAGCTCCCATTTCTTTTTCGTATTTTTGGGTGAAAACATTTGCGAAAAAGTGGGCTTAGCGACCACTTCACAACATTCGTGTTACATATCTGTCTTCAGAAAGTATCCAAATTATCAATACTCAGTGCGTTGCGTGTGCGCGCGATACTGCTCTCTCTTCCTATGCCAATGTACTCTCTCGCTGTCTCTAATCTCCGCTCCGCGCCCACACGCGGAAGAACTACGTAAATTCGACGGGTTGCAGCATGTTGACGGGTTGCCGCTTTACTTACATAGGTGGCTATGGAAAAAGACCGAATGTTAATTGTTAGACATCCCGACTAATCGATTAGATTGAAAAACAAAAAAATAATAATTTCTTTCGAAAACTCGCTTAATTTCCGCAGTCATTAATTGAATATTAGAGGGCACCTCCGCACAATTAGACTCCGCTTGCAATTTTTTTTGCTCAAACATATTAGGAGTCAGTTACGGTGCGTCGCATGGAATTAGTCGGCAAAAATGGAGATCACAATTCATGAAAATCAGTTCCAACTTTCAATCATAGGAAAACTCTGATAGAAACAAGAGAACACTTGTGCAAACTATTTACATATTTTTGAGTTTATTCATTGCTTCACTCATGCTCTGTTTATATCGCAGTGAAATTCCGGTCTGCAGTTGCAGAGAACCGCTTTTGGCGATACGCAGTGCAAGCAAAATCGTGCTGAGACCACGGGCTCTAGCAAAATTTCTCTTATTCTTGACACGATTACATACCTCCGAGCGGCGTGCTGCAACAGCGGTTGTCTGCAGCTGCGGAGCAGAATTTCATTTCGATGTGGACAGTTTGTATGTAATAACCCATTCATTACTCTTAGTGCTCTACTCTCAGTGCCGTACAAGGTCTTTACGAAGATTCTGCTGAACAGGATAGAGAAGGCTCTGGACGACTTCCAGCCCAGAGAACAGGCAGGCTTCCGTAAGGGTTACTGCTGTCTTGATCACATTCAGGCGCTATCGCAAGTCATTGAACGGACAAGGGAGTACCATCTACCTCTAGCGCTCGTCTTCGTGGACTATACTAAGGCATTCGATTCGGTTGAAGTCCCGGCTGTTCTTAACGCTCTCATCCACGCTGGTGTTGACGCCCAGTACATCAGAATATTGGAAGAGTGCAACAACGGAAGCAACACCATTATTCAATTATTCGAGAGGAAACTGAAGGTGTCGATTGGAAAGGGTGTCAGACAGGGAGATACCATCTTCCCGAAGCTGTTCACGACCGCGTTTAAAGACGTGATGCGCCACATCGACTGGGACGGCAAAGGTATCCTCATAAAAGGGTGCAGACTATCCAACTTGCGCTTCGCTGACGACATTGTGCTGCTGGGTTCGTCTTCCGCAGAAGTCGAAGGAATGCTTAACGAACTGGACGCTGCAGGAAAAGCGATCGGCCTTACAATGAATCTGAGGAAAACCCAAGTGATGCGTAACCAGTGGTGTGACGACAGCCCCATTCGTCTCTCTGGCACTCCCCTACCCACTACGAACAGCTACGTCTATCTCGGAAGAGAGGTGAACATGCAAAACGACTTGTCTACGGAGATCGGACGGAGACGACGAGCGGCCTGGTCTGCACTTGGATCGATAGTGGAAGTGACAGACAAATTGCGGGATGTGAAGACACGAGCACGTTTGTTTGACACCACGGTGCTACCTGCGTTGTGCTATGGAACCGAGACATGGGCGGAAACGAAGGCGACCACGTAGGCCATAAGGACAGCTCACAGGGCCTTGGAACGCAGACTACTGAAGACTAATCGTCGTGCCCAGCGAGCTGGTGGCCTACGCAGTGCTGATCTTCGAAAGCAGTTGCAGTAAATGAACCCTCTTCTGTTCATGGTCCAGTCTAAACACCGATGGGCAGGACACGTGTTGCGCCGCATGGATGACCGATGGAGCCTCCGTACAACAGTCTGGTTACCACGTGATTGCCGCCGGCCTCTAGGCCGTCCTCCCACAAGATGGAACTCTGTATTTTCAGGCAGAGTCAAGACGTTCTGCACCGAGCGAGGGCTTCCTGAAAATCACCATCACTGGATGTCCCTTGCTCGGGATCGGTCGAGTTGGTTCAGATGTGGTCCACACGGCGGCGACGCGCAGTGAAGATGGATCATCAAGGTATCAAGGTAAGGTAACCCATTCATTCAGTAGCTATTCAGGCTTCTCGGAAATCCCCTGTTTCACCCTTCCAATATAAGTTTTTGAGTAAGAGGCTTTTTGATATTTTTCGAAGCCGAATCGAATGAGATCCCAATAATTAGTAGACTTTTCAAGTAATCGGTTTCTTTGGAGAGCAGAACAAAGTTAACGTTTCAAGTTTCACTTGACGGGTGTCCGCCAAATTTCAGGTAGAGTGTGCCCGAATGAGAATGGCGGCCCACGCGGCCGGCGCATGTGCCGCCCTCGGACGAGTGTTGGATTCCAACGACGGCCGTGCCCTTTCCCCCGTCTACAGAGCTGATTGATCGGCGGAGGGCTTGCTGCCAGCCAGTGTCGGCCCCGTTCGTGGTAGATGGCGGTGGGGAATTTTCGCATGTTCATCCGAGCGCGGCGAACGCGATGGCCGCCCGCCAAGCACGCCGGCCGCATGGGCAGCCATTCTCATTCGGACGCACCTTAGCAATACTCGAATACTTTGTCATCAAAGAAAATTGCACAGCAGCGTTTTGATATTTGCTTAAAAAATTCGAGTAATTTTAAAAAATAGAAAAATACTATTATAAAAGCATCTGAAATTCACTAGCAGGCCATTTGGGGTGCTGAACATGGATACAAGGTTTGTCTCCTGATATTGGGAGGCTTACGTGAGATTTCGCTAGGTAAAAGCGCATTCATCTAACGCAACATGACATCAAGCCATTTCTCTACAAGGTAAAGTGAGCTGGGTGAGTCAACGCTACCTGACTAATACTCCGATGAGAAGCTCATGCGGAGTATTTGTCAGGCAGGTTCACCTCCTGCGTGAGCACAGCAGTTCAGCGAACTATTCAGCTTGCGATTTGCTTCGTCCACGCGGCACTATTAGAGACATTTTTCACTATGGAAAGATTGTCCGTTTTGTCGCAGAAACGTAAGCTTTGTATCTCTCTAAAAAGAGTAAGAACGGAAGTACGACGAAAATCGGCGAGAGAGTGGGTGAAAACCTCGCGGTCCAGCCAAACCAACGGGTCACCCAGCCCACGCCATAAAGTGCGTTTCATTGTCTATGAAATTTTAAGTAAACGCCGACTAAAACACTTTCCCTTATTTGCCAACCTACATTTTTGGGTCGCAACGAGTACTTCTCTTTTCAATATGGCGGGGGAGTCCGACCTGTTCAGGGCGAAATAAGTTCAGATCCAGACCCCTATAACGCCGGAAAAAGCGACTGTCGCATCCATGCCCGAAACTGGAGGATATCGTGGCTTGTTTCTTGCTACATTGGAAATAACAACACCTAGAAGGAAAATTCTATCCGAAGTTTTCCCAAAAAGATAAATGGTGGGGTGTGGGATTTTCATCGAGCACAACGGTCAGTGTCAACCAGACCTGGGCAGGCCTGAATCCGTTTGTGTCATAAGTAAAGGTGTGAGGGGCACTGTGAGAGATTTAGTGCGGAAGTCCCTCCACCCAACATGCACTTAAAAAACCACTTGTCTCCAATTTTCGCGAAGAAACATTTCAGTGGATCTGAGTAATGAGAGGTTTCAGATTCGAGTGAGGATGAGAGCAGCATATGCTCATTAAAAATGGTCTGTGGTGTTTATAGGTATGATCGCATCAGGCTTGAAGGAGACCACCTGAACGCCACAGACCATTTTAGTGGACATATGCTGCACTCTCTTCCTCCAAATCGAAAACCTCACCTTACCCAAATCGACTGAAATAATCCTTCGCAAAAATTGGAGACAGGTGGCTTTGTGAGTGCAACTGGAAGGAGGGACTTCAGCACCATATCTCCCGCAGTGCTGTCGTGAACTTTCATCGCCCTACAGGCCTTTAACTATGACACAAACAGACTCGGGTCTGACCGAGGGTGTTTGCCACTGACCGTTGTGCTTGATGAATGCCCCCAAACCCACCATTCGTCTTTTTCGCAAAAAAGTTCCCTGCACGTCTTATGATAGAATTCTCATCCTTTGTGCTGTTATTTGTAATGTAGCCAGAAACAAGCCAAGATATCCTTCAATTTCGAGCATGGATGCGAAGGTTGCTATGTTTGGCGTTATGGGGGTCCGGACCTGAACTTGGTGAACAGGTCGGAATCCCAAGCCATATTAAGAAGAGAAGTACTCGTCACATGTGACCCAAACTGTAGGTTGGCAAATTAGGGAAAGTGTCCTAGCCGGAGTTTACTCAAAATATTCATAAACAATGAAACGGTTGAAAATCATAAAAAGTGATATAAGAAAAGTTCTTGGAGAGATGAAATCCCAAAAACATGGATAAATGGGCCTCCCAATACCCTAAATACGCTAGTGATAGTGAAAACCGCGAACCGTTACGTCAAAAAGCAGTATCGTCAAAAACTGAGGTGTTCACAAACAATGAAGCGCACTGACAGCTTTGTATAACAGTTTTCCTGCTCAGTGTCGGAACAGTTGCTGTTCGTCTCACCAAAGGAACAGTGGCCGATATTTGAGTATTCTTTATCCCGATAAATTCTAATATCCAAGCATGTGCAATAAACCATCTTATTTTCGAAGAGCTTTAAAGGCAGCGTCCACGATGATCATCCTCGTTGACTCTCTACCGTCAGCGGCAAAACAACGGCTGCAAACAAGCGTTTTGGTCCCCGCGACACGCCATGTGCTCCTGATCCGCCCCCTCGGAAAGAACAATTGAAGACTCAGATCACAGGAGTGATCAAGTCAGGGGAGTGCTGATATTTTTCATTACACTGATAGGTATCATCCTTGTAACGGTCAATTCCTCCACGCTCAAAAATCAACGTAAACAAGAGAGGGCCTATTTTTGCTCAAAAACGCGTCTTTCGTGTCCTTTTTAAGCATGCCTTGCTATATAGGGCACCAGACCTTCCGTAAGGCGTGGGGATACCGGAAGTGAAATTTATCGTAGACACTGCCTTTAAGGGTACACGAAACTGATAATGAAGTCATTTACCCAAGATTTTCAATGTGCAAAGGATTCACGACGGATGGTTCGATGTTTTGTCCGCAGTTAGAAACAAATGCGAACAGGCATAATTGAATATCCAAGAAGTATTTCTTGTACAGTTTTTTCTCCAATTTTTGTGAAGTTTATGGCGATAATTCCCTTTTATAATCCACTTTGTGAAGTTGCCTTATCAAAAAACTTTGACAACTAGAATACGGTTTTTTAACCTTTAAAGTCAATGTTCACATCAGATTCTTGCGAGAGTATTCGCTGTAACGATTTTTGGTCTCCAGATAGAGCCAAAATGAAGGACGAATTGGTAAAATTAATTCAGTAGTACACCACCGGCTGTAGTCTCGTACTGTTCCAGTACTCCTAGCGCAGGTGCTTGTTGAAGGCAGTGTTCACGATGAAAAAAGTGTTTGAAATTCCACGAGGAGTGGGTAGTGGAGGGACACTCTGTAACGTTAATGTCGAAAGAACGCATGAAACCGAGCCAGGAAGAGCCCTAAAAAAGCGCGGAGCTGCCACTTTGAGCGCAAGGAAAACCCTAAGAGCGCATTGCCCGCCCACCGACGTGAACGAATGAAAGCTTGAAATTGCGAGATGAGCGATGGTTTCCGATTATTGGCCCCGCTCTTCCCTTCATTCTCGAGTTCTCTCTTTACTCAGGTCAGCTCGCATACATCGGCGGCAAAAGACGGAAGTTACAAGCCTAGGAAAACTCGTCCACTATGCTTCTCTAGCTCAATTTTTGAGGGACCGTAACTCCGTTTCTAGAAGGTCGTGTACGATTTCAGAGATATCGTTGGAATCAGCATCGGACCGTTTTCAAGATAGGCTAAGAAACGGAAGAACGATTTCTATCGTGGACACTGCCTTTAAGGCGAATAAATTATCTGTGTACCCGTCCTTTGATATTCCCATTGATCTGTTGCTCCCTTCTTTCATCTGGACCCCACCTAACACTGTTTCGAACGTGCTTGTCGTATAAAACAACTAGAATGGTTCAGAAGAATATTTTGCTAAAAAAAATTTCAGTGCGTTTTTTGCCGTTTTTTCGTCGTGAGTCGCTCATGGTTGTCAACACATCGTTTTGAGGACCCCAGGAACAAGAATCATCGTCAACACTGCTTTTTAAAACAATAGGAAATGATAAAGAAATTCACAACAAATCTACTGTTCAAAAACCACTGAACGATGCAAGTCATGTTTTTCTGCATAACATCGTTAGTCTGCTTTTGTGGCCAACTATAAGGACGTGTTGGTATTGCATTGTCTTTTAGCAGTCCTCCTCGGTGAGAATCTTTGAACATCTGAGAATTACACTGAAACAGAAGTTCTACGACTCACATCCGAGATCACACTTGGCATCGGAACAGACATATGAATCCGGCCCTTCGCAGGATCGATCGGGCACCCAAAGATTTGCTGTACTGGTATCCAGAGCAACCTGGGTGTCAAATTCGTTTGTTGAAGCCAGCGTGACGCTTCTTGCAAATCAAAAAAAAACGAAATTATGGTTTAGGATGCACGCGTCGCGTTGCGCTGTAATTTAATCTTGAAATGTAGGGTACAACTGCTTTGAGAAGCGAAAACACTCTGTGTGCCTAGAAGAAAGCCACATATTCGTTATAAGGATTGAGGTTTCCTCAGTTAAACGCATCGTACGCGCAGAAAATCGTATATTATTTTTTCACGTTTCTGTGTGGCTTGGCCTCTTTAGTGAACGAAAATGTCGAAAAAGGGTTTTCTGAAAATCCTTCATTCGTAAAGGAGAATTAGTCTGAACACACTGTGAAATTAAATCTACTGTGCTTATCTGGGTCGAATTTCGGTCCGCAATTGCGTCTCGACACGCTTTGCGGCCGCGCGCTTTTGAGTCGGAATAGTTTCCAGAGCCGCAGCCGCCGATCTGTTGACTCTAGGCGGGTTTTGGAAACTGGAAACTAAACAAAATCAAAGAAAACTGTAAAAAAAGCCATATCGAGTCGGCTTTGGCGCTGGAAACTAGACCAACTCGAGCGCGTGCGACCGCAAAGCGTGTCGAGACGCAATTGCGGACCAGATATTTTCCCAGATAAGCACAGTAACTTTTGCGCCAAAGACGCATTTGATGTTTTTCTGCATTTGTAGACCTCGTCGCTATCATTTTCGAAGTTTTTCTGCATATGGAGCTTGGCTAATAACTGTTTTTCATGTTATTTGACGGTCGCATCAACATTCTATGAAAAAGTGGTAGATGACTGGTGAGAACTGATGGCCGATCCTCGTCTTTAACATCTTCCAACCTCATAATCCGACATTTTCGGCGCGCCTAAGTTTACCGGTGTGGCCTTGCGGGCTCATTCATGAAATTGAGCCTGAAAAAATGAATAGTGGTTTTCAGCACGAACGATGCCTTTAAGGGTGAAATTTTTGTATATGGAGTTTAAAGACAGTATTACACTTGGGCTAGCCATCTTAGTTGCCAACGCGGATGTCTCAAAATGTAAATTGCACACACGGGAAAACTATTGGGTGGATGCAAGAGTATGCGGCGTTTATAGCGGTGCATTTTTCATCAGTGAAAAGCTTTGCTTATTATTTTTGTATGGAAATTATCTTCTCATTGTTTTAGAAAGTACGGCGGCCGGTTAATGATATCATATTTTACACAAGAGCGTTGACTGTGCCTACAGTTCTGCGCACTGTGCTCGCTGAGGGCTTGATTGAGCAGGGCCATGCACGGCCAATTTGACTGTTTAAATGGTTTCCGAGGCAACGACGACGCAGTTGCACCGAGAGTTATTAAAATTAGGTGGATGTAGCTAAATGCTTCTTGAGTGCAGAGGAGTGCACACGAAATCATCTTTGAAAGTACGTTTATGGCGTGAGCGCAAATGTTGCTACATCTTTCCCAAGCACTATCGCTGTCACTACCCTTGTTCGTTCAGGTTCGCAATCGTACGAAAAAAAATTCGTTTTACAGTACGATGCTCCCAATTTTTCGCTCATTATGCTAGATATAGCATATAATGTTGTAGGAAACATACCAGGAATGCTTGTTCAGGTGTCCCGATAGTTATTTGTGCGAAATACTGAACGTCGTGATAGTCGAAGATCTGAAATTGAGAAAATGACAGTTTTGTTTAGAGTAGACCAAATTCTTTCTGCAAGTATCCTGTGTATAAAAACAACATCCCATAGCTGGCCGTACCTATGTGAGCGCGTTGCAGATTTCTCCGTCCTCACTACGCTCTCTCCCTGTCTCTGACTTCCGCTCCACATACGCACGAAGAAGATATGGTAATTTAATTTTTACAACGACCTGAAGCACTGGATCCGCGTGAGACAAGTTCAGCTTCCGAACTCGCAATCATCCACAGTTACCACTGCATTTCGTTGTTGAATATTACTCATATCTGATTCTACCGATGGGTATCGATCGGCAATGTGTACTGAATTCGAATTCTAATCTCAATCTTATCCCACTGAAGTGGCTCGACAGGCTAAAGAACTTCCTTCGCGCTCCAGTTTTCACACCGTAAGATGTCTCAGTCAGGTTTTTATGGCTATATGCCAATCATAAAGCTCCATGGATAAACAAAACACCAAAACCGTTGAAGGTTTAGTCATTGAATACATTTCTATCAACCCACCTAGTTGATCGCTATTACGCCCACCCGGAGAATTTCAATCATTTTCTGGTAATCTAAACGCGTTATATTCATTTATGACCTATTGGCTCTTTTCCTCAAACAGTCGGAAGTAGCGCTTCGGGACAATAGGGATGTAGCCCAGGGCAAACATTGGATACAACCATTCGTCATCAGCAGGAGCTGCTGCTAACAGTAACATATGCTGCCAACTTATGCTCGGGATCAAACCCTCCCTGTGAGCAGGAGTTCCTGCTAACGGCAGCATATGCTGATGAACCGTCCCTCGTTCTCGACAGCCTCTTCTGCAGACTAAGAAAGAATTAGGACTAACACCCAATTTTCGGTGTTGGAAGTGAGCTTTGTCAGGAGGGCCAACCTCGCCACGGTTCGCAACAAGAACACCATATCCCCAGCTCACAAAGAGCCGGCTCCTCACGCGATGGGTAATGATGACGATCCCCTCAGCGTCCAAAATTGACGTTCACCTTTCCGACCGGGCTCAAACGGCCAACTGCCCCCTCAGTAAGACTGTCCGTCTTATATACCCGCCTCCGTCGTATAAGAGGTTGCTGCAATTTCAATTTGTATCAGACGAACCAATGGAGGTGAGTGCCAGCAGACACTAGGAGATGGTGCAGCTGAACTCACGCGTGCAAGTATAAACAAAGGGGTTGTATCCGAAACTTGTTTTTGTATAAGACCCCTTCTTTCATCCTGGCACGCGTGAGTTCAGCTGCTCCATCTCCTGGTGTCTGCTGGCACTCTCCTCCATTGATTCGTCCGATACAAATTAACATTGCAGCATTTTCTTGCACGACGGAGGCGGGTGTATAAGGCAGTCAGTGCTAATTGGCAGTAGCTGCAGCAGGGGTGCTGCTCATCTCTTTGTATCCGGGTGCAATCCCTTTTGTGCCAGCGAACTAGCCCACGACAGTCTGAGTCAGCATTGTATGGAACCATCCTACTTTGACCGCAAAATCTTCCGTCAGCTGAACCGAATAGGTTAACTCTCCGCTTACTGACATTGCTCCAAAGTCATAAAATACGAGCTGCCACAGAGATGGAACGGAAATTGTCCGTATAGACGCGGATATGATCTGCGAAAATCTAGGAGTTCAAACCCTCGCTTGCCCTCTGCGGATTGCTTCGATGTATTGTCATCATGTCCTAATGTTTTGTTGATATATTTGCGTAAGCATACAGAAGAGAGAGCGCTATCGTATTTGTGGGTTGCTCCTTGCGATACCATCAAGAAACGTGTCTCACAAATGTACAACCTCAAAACGATAGGTGTGCCTCACAGGCGGAAACCCTGTTCTGGGCCAAAACTTCGTTTAATGGCTCACTTGGAATGCTGAACAGAATGCGGGCTTCCGTTTCCGATTTTTCGAACAATTACGGTGGTTTATGCCGGAAAAATCTCCTCACACCAAGTACGAAGTAAAATTACTTACCAGGTAAACAGTCTGAGAAACCGGAAGCGAAATATATATTTGTGTTCAGCATACCAAACAACCCCCTATACCCAGTTCTAATAAGAAAAAAGTTCTACTGTATCAGGTTCAGCAATCGTTTTGAGCTTAACGTTTCTGAAACCCAGTTTTGGAATAAAGACACTCCAAATTTTCACTACCAATAGCAAAAGAGTTTTCGCGGAGTACTCCATTTTCTCACTTCAAACTAATCTTATATGATTTTCTCTGTGAGCTCGGACCCCAAAGGCAATGCATGCGCAAATTTTCACCCTTCATCTTCTCGCATTGATATCACCTCCTCCTTTGCATTGAGTGATACGCTACGCTCCGCCTGCATTAAAACTTCCTCCTCAAATTCGCTGAATAATAGAGAAACTCGCTACTTGAGCGGGAGGTATATTAGGAGAGAGAAAGTGGTTGGTAAGTGGGTCCATGGCTAATCCATCATCGTCACCATCTAAAAACGGCAACCAACCTCAGCTCCATGGTGCCAAGATGCCATCGAGGGCTGTCATCTCGGTGCAACCTATTTCACAGCGTGAACTTCTTTGCAAAAATCTAGATTACGATGGTGTCGAACCGCAACAGCTCTGCGCGTTATCAGCGCTCCCAACAACTGGGCCAGCTTTTTTTTCTCTGCGGCGAAATGCTCGAGATTTTCATAAATCCATATATCTGAACTTTGATTTTCGTTCGAAAAAGTTAAACTTCACCTCGCCCAATACCCAAGTTCCGACAACAACTTCTCCGCTAGTGAATGTGAATTTATTCGCACTTGTCTTATATACTACTTTTCGGGATCTACAGAGTTTGAGTCAGCCCTGCTCATCTCAAAGCTCGTTGAATGTTCCGTTCTCTTCAACTTTTTTTCCCTAAATCACAATATTTTCCTTGAGTGGATACCCGAACGAGCAAGGTATAACGGAAACTTTTTCGCCAATTGGCTTAAAAACTCATTTGTGTGATAAACCATTTTGCTCGTTCAGTATCATTTCATTGCTAGATGAGTGGTACTCTATTGTCATGTAAGTTTGCACATGAACAGGGTTTTTTCACAGAAAAAATTTTGTCGGTGGTTTTTCGCGTTGGAAGAAACATGACAGAGGAAACATGCTTCTTACAGAGGTTTTTTCTGACATATGATATTTGATTTTTTCAACTGTTTTCGAAAGGCAATCGTGGTGGAAATTTTTTTCCCTTCTGTTCAAGATTTTACTGTAGTCCGTCACGTCATTTTTTCTAGCCTCCACTGTTCCATTCGTTCCTTCGTGTTACCGCTGAAGTTATTCCCACTTGTCTTCTATACCACTTTTCAAAAACTGCAGGAAGTGCTGAGTTCCCAACAACGGAGGGTTTTCTACAGACCCTGTTGTTCTTTGAGCGTAGAGAGGGAATTCGAGTATCTTGAAAGAGTTCACCGCCGCGATCACCATTTCTCAGCATTTTAGCTCACGTCATCTCTCTATCGCACCAGGACGACATCATCGATTCGGCCCTTTATTGTGTGGTTCTCCTTTATGAAACAGGGTCGGGGTGGCGAGCCCCTCAACTGTTACTGTGAGAAAAAAAGGACAAATGTAGTCCGACTTTTCAGACGTCGCCTTTGAACTGCCGTTGGCACGGAAAGTACTGGTACTCTGCGTTCCTTATTGCGCGTGGGTGCTAACTCTGTGCACTTATGCTATAAAATACGTGCATAGATTTTCGTCAAAGCTCAATGGGGTACACAAAGTATCGCTGCGTTCCGTGACGACCATATATGAGTGATGATGTGAACCGGCAACAGTTCTGCATATGAAGACGACAATCCATATCAACATACTTTGTGTGAGTGGCTTTCTTTTTCATTTGAATTTGGCTGCAACGACTCTCTCTTGATGCTCGCCTTCCTTAGGAAGTCCGCCCATGTTCCTTCTCGAATCATCTTCATTCGCGGCGACTCCATTTTCGTCATTGGAACCTGATAGACTGCCCCACCGGCAGTTAAGGCAACGAGCGCCAACACAAGGAGATCTGTTCGCATCAGACTAAAAATGGAAGGTTAGGCAAGAACAAAAATGCTAAACGTATCATATAGTAATAGAGGCATAGCTCAGATCCTTTGTACCCTACTTTTTCTGCATAGAGAAAAATTTGCAGGGCTTCAGAAAATTAATCGAATACATCGTAAAAGCAATGCACACGGAGTACACGTTTTTCGTGTGCTTTTTTTGGTGGTTTTTGGCGCATTCTCAAAATCCCGTAGAAATTCGTGAAACTCAAAGCTGTCTTCGGTTATCAGCTCCACTATGTGTGATCGAAAAAGATGATGACTAAGACAACATTACATGACATCAAAATGTACTAGGATTGGGTGTTCGCAATCTTCAGGGATGGTGTATCGTTACCGGGCCTAACAAGGGAGGGTTGCACACATAAGATGGAATTTCGAGATGCCACTTCAAAGGCACAGTCCAAGCTCAGAGGTAGTTTTTGATATTATACTCCGGGCGCCGTCTTTAGCAACCCTGCGAAGCACGAAATCTCAATTCGCCCAAATAAGCGAGAAAGAGCGAGGAAAAAGCTGACCACCCCCCATGAAAGAAAAAATGGGTAACGCCTGTCGAAAAGCTACCGATCTCAGTAGGGACAAGAAGCGGGATGGATTTTTAACAAAATCTATGTTCTTTCATTTGTTTTCGGTCTGGCTTTATATCTTGACCTGCTTTAGAACGATGGATGCGAATAACGAGAAAAACCGTTAAAATTCAAAATGTATGAGTGGCCATAACTCCGTTCGTAGTTAGTTCCAAACGATTCTGTAGACACAATCATTATCAGCGTGAAATTTTCTCCAAGATAAGTGGGAAAAAGATTTGATTCTGAGGTTGGACTGTGCCTTTAATGTGTTCTAGAGAGAGGACAGTGCTCCAATATTCTATACTCAGAATCGGCTAAGTGTC
This sequence comes from Aplectana chamaeleonis, assembly GCA_029168955.1. Classification (NCBI taxonomy): domain Eukaryota; kingdom Metazoa; phylum Nematoda; class Chromadorea; order Rhabditida; family Cosmocercidae; genus Aplectana; species Aplectana chamaeleonis. Next base: position 439,780 of record JAPDOI010000270.1, on the reverse strand, counting down.
TTAGAGATTCACAGGAGATTTTCAAATGTGGGCGTTTTCATAGCTTTGCCAATAGAAGAGGGGTACACTAATGACAAATTTTAGTGCGTTCAAAAAAATTGTCTCGGGTTGAGCTTGGAACTTGTTTCTGGGGGTTGTTTCGGGTGCTGATTACGAATCTTAGGCCCGTTTGCCAATATTTTGAAAACTCCATCTGATTCGGTGCCAAGCTTTGAAATGGGGGAACATTGGCTGCCCAAACACGACTTTCTGCGGTTTCGAGAATCCTACGATCAAATCGCCTCAAAACTTATACATAGGCGCTATTCGGGCTGCCTAACACGAATCTGCAACCCGTTTATCGATTTTCGATAAATTAGTGTGGGTATACGGTAGCTCGTCGGTGAAAGTCTAAAATTTGACTCAATATTCCACTGTGGGTGTTATTTGGGACGCTCAACACAAATTTGGGGTCCATTTCTCGATTTTCGAAATTTTAAGGTAGGTATCGCCAGTTAGAAAGCATTATGCTCACCGTAACCTTCAGCAACTCCAAGTCTGGCGAGGAATAGACCCCAGACTCGGGTTCAGCGAACCAAATAACCCCCAATGGGAAGTTTTGAACCGAATCCGAAATTTTTTTCTGAATGCCCCGAAAATTCCGTGAAAGATACACTTATAGGCCATAAAACGGCCAATGTCTCACCGTCGATTGCGAACCACGCGCTGCGCGACCGCACGCGCGTCGGAAGCGAACGAGTTTTGGCCGCCGCGCGACGAGTTTTGGCCGCCGCGCGGTGGCCGAAACGTCGCGCGGTGGCCAAAACTCGGTGCGCGGCGGCCAAAACTCGTTCGCGTCCGACGCGCGGGCGGGCGCGCAGCACGTGGTACGCAGTCGGCGGTGAGACATTGGCCGTTTTATGGCCTGTACCTCTTTTTGAAGCAATAAAATAAGATATAAAGTGAATGGCCTTATCAAGGTTCCATTGAATCTAATATCACAAAAACAAGAGTTTGGTTTTCATCGCGCACGATGCCTTGAAGGCCAGATTACTATCTCCCCAGCACTGCAGCTAAGGAAAGGGGGGGGGGGTGGCAGCCCCGTTTGAACACCGGTTCGAGAGCGGCGCATGCGACGGCCGCCTGCGACGCACGAGTGCCGCATGGGCCGCCATTGTCATTCGGACACACATTGATTTTAATTTTTAACTAACTTCTCCACTGGAGAGGCCCTTGATAGTTAGCGATATGAATTGTCTTAGAGACACAGTACACCTTCAGTTATGAATTTTGAGATTTTCGTGTAATTGTGTAGAAGACCCCTCCTGTATAACACGTGCCAAATGCGAGATCTCAAAGATTTTTGGACGATTCCAGAGATAGCATTGTGATCAGAGTGTGACCGTCTCCTAGATAAGGATAAAACCTGAAAAATGATTTTCTGGGTGTCCTGTGCTTTCACGTTAGGGTCGAAACAATCTAAAAAAATTATTATCTAAATAATGGTTTAGCGTAGTTCACAAATTGAATTCCAAACAAAACGATAGTAATATGAACAACACATAATAATAAAACATGTTTCAATAAATGAATGATAATAATGAATGGTGGAAGGTAGAGAGACATTCTTGCAAATAAAGAATTATCACTCATTATACTTGAAAATCTATTCAATAATATTCGTGACCCCAACCACATTATGTGCAACAGAAGTCTGAAATAATCAAATATTGACACATTCGTAATGTTAAAAAGGGTCTACACAGAAATGTCAAACGTTTGTAAACAAGAACAATTTTTTTTGAATGACGCGTTTCATTGTTAGAATTAATGGAATGCGTCAGAACAAGTGCTGATATCAGAAGGTTCATTTTTTAGCTGTTTCTCCGGCTAGCGGCGGTGTCCACTTGCCAGATGTGTTAATGTGCATGCTTTACACAATAATTCTTTCATTCCTAATGGGCGGCTGTACAGCCCGACGGTGAGTGGTTCATTGTTGTAATTTTTTGGTCCTATTCAGTGAATAGAACGGAATGCCCGGATTTCGGCTCCTGGTAGACTATGTCTGAGAGGACATTAGTTCCCAGAGTTGCATGGTAAAACTTGACCAATGTCAAAGAACTAAAAAGACGTTTTTGCAATCTTAATCGAAGAGGGTGGAAGTCCCGAGATTTCAAATCCTGGTTGAGGAGCTCTCGGAAAATACAGAATTCGAAAATCGAAAGAAACTTCATCAATCATTGATCGGCAAAACGGAAAAGATTCTCTCCATTCTTCGCAAACTCTAGGATCGTTGACCGATTCGTCAGAAAGTTATGTGATATGTATCACTTTCAATTTAGTAAACATTCTTTTTCCTCTGTTGACTCCCAACTTTATGGTAATATTCATTCAATATACTAACATTGTGTGAGGTGTGAAGCTGTCGTGACAGAATCGCTTTAAAGCTCATTTTGGCATTGGCTCATAGAAATGTCAAGTGTCAAGTGATTTGGTCTTGCTAGGGAACCGCGCATGGTGTTCCCCCGGATCAGAACGCTGGTGAATGTTTTCCAGTGAACTCTGGCCTCCTCTCTATGAGTCTGAACTCGTATTTTGCTGCGGACATGTGCGAAAAAAAAGTTATAGCCAGTCAAAGTTTGGATTTTCTACAGCGCAGCTGAACGTGACGTTTGTAGTTCTTGGCTGAGTTTGGCTAAAAAGCTCGATGAAGGATTATTTGTCGTACTGAAGTTGATTTTTGGTAATTTTCAGAAGATTGAGCTGGGGATCCATAAGTTACAGATTTCCTAGAAGGCTAGAAGCCTCTAATTCTTTGTTTTTTTTTCTTTTTCTTTTTTTCATAAAAAACACACATTCGTCTTCGAAAAATCCGGAAACGGTCCTCATGAATGTGTTAATCGCCCAAAACTTCTCCGCTGAGCAAAGTTTGGGTGGATGTACATTTCCCGAACTTTGTGCAGACCTACAGCGTTCTGAACTTAAACGCATTTCCGGTCGGGCGTTTATTTTTACCAATTAGAGGGCCCTATAAGCGATTCAAGAAAATGTACCAGATTTGCTCAAAATTTTTACAGTTGAATTATTTTGGGCGCTGATTACGAATCTGGGGCCTATTTGTCGATTTTTTCTGTTAAAGTCTGTCGAAGTTTTCGACTTCATTCGTTCAAAGCTTCCCAACTTGGGGGGGGGATTTGATGGCAAATCGCGAGCTTTGACGATTACCGGAATGGGTCAATAGGTAAGGCCCAAAATTTTTTGTAAGGATCTTCTGGAATGCTGAACACGAATCGGCAGCCCGTTTATCAGTTTTCAATAGATCACGAAGGGTATACGGTGGCTTAGTCAAAATCTCAGATTTGGCTCGAAATTTCTCTGTGGTTGTTGCGGAATATTTAGGTAGGTAAGGCGAGTTAACAGGCATTGTGCCTACCGTAACCTACGGTAACCCTAAGTCTAGCGACAAAGAGGCCCCAGATTCGCGTTCGGCGCCCTGAATAACCCACAGTTCAATTTTTCAGGCCGAATCCGAGATTTTTCTCGAGCACCCTAAAATTTGGCTGATGGGTACCCTCACATATTCGGAAAGCTTCAAAAACGCTTAACATTTTCTTCAGCGGTGTCCGTAGTAAAATCCGATGTCAGATTCGGAGACAGCGGGCGAGCATTTACCAGAAAGCATTCATCATCTTTTGAATGGGGGATGGCCGGCGAAAAAAAATTGTAACCACACTGAAAACAATCATCACTACGCATTCGGGTCATAACCGGGGCGTCTCTGCACAAATCTTGAAACAAGTGACAGGGCAGAACAAATTTCAGAAGCCGTGGTGCACGATCACTACAGTGACGTGCATGCACCCTGAGCAGCCTTATAGAGTTGGCGCAATCATTTTAGTCTGATGAGTGGACGGGGCTGCGGCGGTAGATCACCCCGCGCCAATCGAAACCCCATTCTCCAGTGAGGCCGCCGACCCCGCACGGCCAGCCGCCTGTTACATGCGTCAGACTAAAATGAAAACGAAAACTATACATGCTTAGGAGTCAATCGTCGTCACAACAACCTTCCGTTCGCTACACTCCAGGTTTCAATAAACCTGGGAAGATTTGTTTCACTATCAACTATTTCCGAAAAATCCAGGAGGAGCTGCTGCAAGAGAAACGCAGACGGGAGAAAATTCTCAGAGCGAGGCGCCGTCGTGACAGTGTTGTCCTAATTTTTTTTAGTGATTCAAGATTTTTATCGCAAACGTCACGAAATGAGTATCATATCATTCGAGTAGCAGTACTCGTAGATATTCGTCGCCATGGACTTATCCTGGATCTGAAACAGAGAGATTTTTGTAGTCGTGTTGAGATGATCTGTCTCGTGGCTTCGACGAACCGGTGCAAGTATCAGGATACCGCGCCCATTATAAAGGATACAGGTCTCATTAATTATCAAATGCCTCTATTTCTATCATATAAGCAAGCGGTGGGGTTTATAAGCATGTAGTGGTGTAAATTACAGTTATTGCCCTTGCGCTCGCGCTGTTTGGTACCTCATATTTGTGTAATTGTGGATTGGCCATCTATTGTTACGAGCTGTGGTGGCTGGGATTGGATTACTCTTCATGAGTCGTGATGTCGTTGTATCTTGTAACTATAAGGCCGTATTCGTTGTCGTTAAGGTTGTTCGTCGTGGAACGTTACGCTGCCGAATATTCAACCAGGTAGCCCTTCGTATTGCTGTGAATCTACTAATTTTTGTAGCTCCACACTGAACCAACCACCCTTGAACCGATGTCCCAGGGTAACAGTTCTAAATAGTCGCCAAGGAAGAGTGCCAGCATGATCACATGAGATCCATGGTATACACCACAATATCGGAGATTCGAGGATTCACTCTCAGAAGAAAAGGCATGCGAGTGATGTGATACCTCAGCGGTAGAGATTAAACAAGTGTTTTTTCGACATTGGCCCATAAGAGGGCGGTGTCAAATTATTCTGTCTTCTTGTTAGTTTTTTAGAGCTGAAGCCTTCAGACTCGCCAACCGAAGAATTGCCAGCAAACCGGAGGCCACCAGCGTTACGCCAAACCCATCGAAAGACATGCGTACAACTTCATAATTTCCTTCATCGTTGATGTGCTACAGGGAGATTGTAATGATCAAGTTCGTGTAAGGTTGTAAGTGAAATAGACGTTACCGATTCTTTCTCGAAGGCATCGACCGCTAGTCAGTGTTGCATTACATATATGTATGAAAAATAATATCAGGCTTCATGTCATCCGCGTTTTTACATTTTAATGTGATTATAGTTGTGTAATAAACGGATTATTGAAATAACTTTTAGCTCTGATCAGAATCAAGTATGGCAAATGTGTTTCCCTTCACACCTGAAACAGGTTCATCGAATACGGAACCGATCTTAGTAATCTTAGGATTTTCTAAAGTCCGTGCTCTAGAATTGAACTAAACAGATCACTTGCAGCTCTATGGGTCAAGTACTTTACCGCCTCCTATTAGTATCAACACATTCTGTGTAACCCTCAAACTAACGATGAGTTGGAAAACTTGCCTCGAGAGCCCGATTCCGAATATTTGATTGCTTGATCAACCACTAGGGTCGGACTTCCGATGATGAAAAGGAAAGCTTCGATCGTAGGTTCCGCTGCTGTTATACACTGCGTATCATAATTACACGACACCTCTAATTTTTCACGGCACCAAGTTTCACAGAAATGTCGGACTTTCTTGTTACACCACTGTAATCAGCACACGTAATAACGCCGGAAACCTGCTTCACTGTTCTTTACCGCTTTCGTGGTTTTTTAAAGATATTTTTATATTTTCACCGTTGAATCTTAATTACTCAGACAAATCATCGCTCGGAGCGGGACCGGAGAGCGACTCGAGCAACGCTGTCTTTCCGCTCCGAGCGAAAATCAACCATCTACTCACGCGACAGCAGCGGCTCTCCGGGGACAGCAGTCCCGTTCGGAGCGATCTTCGGTCCCAAATGGCACTACGGTCCCTGTCCGGGCGATTCTCGAAATTTTCCTAACTACTATTTTTTCTTCATTTCCGCCTCTTCTGGAGAGGATTAAGCCTCTTAAGAGGATGAGGTACTTGTTACATCCTGTAGGCCAGGAGGTTAATCCTGCCACAGGCCGCAACAAGGATATCATCCCAGCATGGTCCGCGATGAGGAAGTCTTCCACACCGCGGGTCAAAAATGATCCCCTCGGCCGCCAAAAATTGTCTTCCTGAGAGAGACCCGAGGTCATCTCTCAAGAGTGGCCTCGAAAGGCCAACTACCCGTCTACACGAGACGAGCCGCCTTCAATACCCGCAGGATTGGTTGTTCTTTGAGTGATAGCGTGGCCCGCTACGTTATCAATCAAAGAACAAGCAATCCCGCGTCTCTGCATCTTTGGCGACGGCACCGCTGCCGCCCTGAGAGCGACCGGAAAGCGGCCGACGCTGATATTCCTACCGAACAGGGACCGTGGTGCCAGTTCGCCTCTCGGCCGCTGTCCGGGCGATGACGGCATCATTGGGGGGAGCCGGTCCCGCTCCGAGCGATGGTTTGTCTGAGTATACGACAGTTCTACGTTCGCGACATTTTTATTTAATCAGTGCAGCAATATCGTATTTTTAATTGTTGGGTGGACCTCCCCGACATCTTGTAGAATCAATTATGCGGGTTCGGACCAGAGTCTGTGTGAGAATCGATGTTGTTCCACCCAGCAGCGACGGCTTGTCGTAGCTCGGAAATCCACTGATTCGGTCAGCAGTTGACATACATTTGACAAAACAGAGTCTCACAGAGATCATCCACAGGATTACTTTCGGGTCTAGCGTGTTCTGATACACGGAAGAATCGATCCGGCAACTAACGAATGCTAGTTAAAGTCTCTCAGGGTAGCTGAATGCTACCCTTGCCATGAGGGAAGCACATTTAAAGTTCCTGCGGCTGAAGTAGAGAGAACCTGCTCGTAGGTCTCCCCATTAGCAACTCCCACCGTCTTATCCATCCTTGGTTGAACTTACTCTCATCTGAGAAGTTAATCTGAACACATTTGATTAGCCAAGAACCAGGCCGTCAGTCACATGTTACGTTGTAAGTCAAATGTTAACTTTTGCCACTCAGCTGTCATGTTTACTCTAGCAAATAAGAGTCGGAAAACTTTAAAAGCGTCCGCTGGAGTTGGGGCTTTCCTCAATGCTTCTCCCGAAATGTTGCCGTTCCTGCTGCTGGATCTAAAGATGATCATACTGGACACTCAAAGAAAGTCAGCTCGAATTCGAGACAGCGAGGAGGTGCTGTCGGAAACAAGTTTTTTGGATCGGTCTCTTATCCTGCTGAGTGATGCTCCACAGACGCCAAGACGAGTTCCTCGTGCCGCATCCAATTGGGTCACGCAGATAGGTCGCAACTACGCTGTGGTTGTTCCGTAGTTGTTTTGAAATCTAGTTTTTGAGAGAGTACTTCTTCGTCTAGGTCAGAGAAAGCAGTTTGTTCTCCGAAAAAGAGTTGGAAACCTCGACTCATGTTGCTGGCATGAATTAACCCCGATTCATCACTTTTCATGCGATAAATGATGCAGGAAACGCTATCGATTGCTGGGTGTCGTTTAGTTACAATACAAGGAGAACATTTTCAAAATGTTCGTTAAAAACACTATGACAGCTGTAAGAAACCGTAAATTAGGTTCCTGAGGTAAGCTGTTTTGTGCTCTGATTACAATGGTGTTAGCGAGGGAAGTCCCACTTTTCTTGGAAGTTTGGTATCATCAAAAATAGGGGTGTCGCATAACTATGATACTCACTCTATAATATATCTCGAGCCATTTCAGTCCAAATCGACCATTGTGCAAGCTTGACTACTCCGCTCCGCACTGTTTAGTGCGAGGGAGATAGTGGCTTCTGCGATTACGCTACTACTCAGAAAATCGCTGGCATTCAATGCGTGTCGAATATGCATTCAACTCGAGTGCCCACACCCAACAAAAGGTTCTATCCCTGGGGCACGAGTCCCAAACAGCAGCACGTGCTGCCAAAGTTTATCGCAATAGCACGTGCTACAAAATTTAATTGCCGGAGCACGTGCTGCAAGGTAGTCCAGCGCTATCGTGGCAGCACACCGACATGCGTTGCGGCTGGCACACCGACATGCAACTCTGCTAGCTTGCCGAGCACCATCTGGGGCCGCCAGCGGTCGGACGAGGTCACTAGCGTCCGGGCGAATCAAGTACCGCAAACATGGGGAATTTAACCGGCGACGCTGCCCACATTTGAGACCGACCTAAAGAGGGCGTCGTATTCTCTCCTTTTTTAGAAAATCGTCTTGCCAACGAGTTGAATGTGTATCATACACGCTTTGAACGTTTTACTTATTGGCGCACGTGCTGTATTTTAATGCACAATAAGAGCTTGTGCTCCGGTTCCAACGCGTTCCCTGACTGTGCTCGAAACCGCCCTGTCTTTTAGTTGAATGCATATTTGACACGCATACATGCGTCGATTGTCGGAGTAGCTACTGAGAACAAGCTCTCATTTCGCAATATTAGCTGATGCGCTGTGTCTTTACTTTTCTACTTTCCTTCCATTCGCTGACTATCAAGTCTGAGTCGTTATATAAAAATAAAAACCTCAGCATTTTGTACGACAGTGAGCAACTAAGAGTGAGATTAAAATGGGATCGCTGTGAGCTGTAGATAACTGCAAGAGCTGTCAGCTTCATCATCTCAAAATCTCCGAAGTGGATCGAGTTTGAAAGAATGTTGCGTAACTATTGTTCGTTTTCTTCGAACAGTGCGTTTCGAACTTCACTTGCGTACATGGAATGTGTACGAATGAGACTGGCCAACCATGCGGCCATCGCATGTGCCGCTCTCGGACGAGTGTTCAAACGGCTGCCACCCCTCCCCCCTTCGGCTGCAGAGCTGACTGATTGCTTGCTGCCAGCCACTGCCGGCGCATATGAGTCCACAGTCGTTGCTCTTGTATTCCTCAACCCAGTGTTCACCGAGAGGGTTGAGTGGCTCGTGAGAAGATAGCACTAGTTGAACTTTCAAGGTGTCACGTTTGCCGAATCAAGTTTATGTAAAAATCCCTCTTCCAAGTTCAAACATCTGGACAGGGACTCTCTATACAGCGAGCGTTCTAACGCGATGCGCGAGACGGAAATGCCTTCTGTTTACTTCATCGGTAGAGCACGTTTACCTTAAGCTCCCGAAAACTCACGGCACTCTTGGATTTGATAGTCACTATCATGATTTCTTGGAGGTGTAGGAAGCATCCACACAGAAGTACTGGATTAAATCACCCAAAACTTTCAACCTCTGCTCAAAACTTGATCACCACGTGAGCACCACACTTCCTGCCAAGAGTTACGTCGCGGTCAGAACCCTCGCTGTGTATAGAACCCCTGTCCCTTAAGCATCTGGAGTCAATGATAGGTTTGAAGCATCAATCTTGTTGCCGATCGAGCAGAAAACTCGTTGCAGTAGTCAAGGTCGATGGAACATTAGATGAACGAATCCTTAAAATACTCTCATTTTTATAGAATGAGGAATGAGCTCAATCTGTTATTATTCATACATTTGGTAACATTCCTAGACGTTGACAGCAAAGAAAAATGGCAAAAGGGCAGCACAGATTTTCTCGTCAATATATCGTCCGCACCGCACAACATTACCCTCACATAAAGTATTTTTCTGGGCTGACGAAAGCGAGGAGACTGTGAATACATGCCTGAATATAACAAAAAATGAGATGCTAGTGTAGACTTATTGGAGCGCTATCAGTGAGGTGCCCATGACAATTGTCAGCTATGAGAAAGATCCATATCTCATAGTGAGAAGACTCATAGGAGAGTGGCACAGGCTTCTGTACAAGCGAAGGTCCGCCTAACTAGAAACAAAAAAATCCTACTAATGAATAATGTGGTCAAAAGCGTCGGGAGTGGTTAAATAAGCCTCATATTTTTTTGTTAACGAAGCGTCTCTCCTCTTATCAGTGCATCCATTCTATCAGATTATCGAATTATCGTCGTACGTGCTCCGTATAGGAAACGAGACAAGCACCTTGTTTAAAATGACGTAGTCTCTTGAAGGCACCATACACGATCAAACATTATACCGGTTTTTGACATAAATCGAAGGCCCGGAGGTGGCAGTATCGGAAGTTGAAGACAAACACAATGAAAGCGCGATTAAAATGAAGGAATGACCGGCTTCTTGGTTTTGAACAGGAAGTGGACGAGTTACACCGCATTATCTACCGTCGGCTAACTTAGCGGAATTAGCGACAAAATGATTGGGATAGGGCTACAGAATCTTGCGGTCTGTGCTGGAAAGCTAACGTCGTTGGGAACTACAAAAACTAGCCTAAGTGACCGTAGTCGAGCAACTAATCTGGACGAATGTGAACAGAGGGGGGGCTGCAAAGAAAGTGGGCGGAAACTGCACGTTTGATGGCTCAATAAGGCCTAAATACGGAATACATTCTGACTCGTTTTTTGAAGCTTTCGATGGTGTGTGCGTTCTAGTACGGGCTGAACGAACCATATATGGTTTCATTTCGACCAATTCCGCGAGCATGAAACCATATATTGTTGAACATTTTAGATTTCTACTATTGGTAGCTTTCTGAGGTTCTACCCACCGAGTTCAGAAGCGACATGGAGAAAACTCCTTTGCTCAGAATAGTGAGCATCACGTGACACATTCTTGTCCGATTTGACGCTAAGCTTACGGCTAACCCAGTCAAGTTACGAAACCCCAGAGAGGGCTTGGTATTTCCTACTTTTGAATGAGCCCGCAGTAATTGGATCTGGTCGTTGCGACCCCTTCGCACACAACAAATCTAAATTTCTAAATTTTTTGGAGTTCGATCATCGCTTAGGTGTTTATCACTCACACGCTATTAGATGACCAACGTGCTACGTGATGATTTCTTTGCCATTTCACTTCATTCACGCACTCTGGGTTGTACGTCGGCACACCTGATTGTGAGCCGTGGCAAAGATCATGCCCTTGTTGCGGACAGTGGTGCAGTTGCCATTCTTGCAGAGTTTGGCAAGGATCATACCTTATCCCGCTGGATGGGTTGGTAGCCAAAATTCTCTTCGCAGAACGTGCTGCTGTTTGCACTAAATGCTGCTGATGATAAGGGTTCCATTTAAGGACCGACATCGGGTTCAATCCCTCGTTATCAGCAGCAGCCGTTTCTAACAAGAGCAACGAGCTGCATTTGAGGCAGGGTCGAAACTCTGTATGCTTTGGAACCCATAAACAGCTGTTGCTGCGACAAAGAGGAGCTGGCTTGATGTCAACCCCGTGGTGAAACCTCTATTTTCAAAAAATTAAAACATATAACATGTTATATAAAAGGCGTGATTTAATATACATGTAATATAAATTGACCAATGTATATTTCTTGCAAATTGTCTCAACCGATCTTTGTTACGTGTAATATATCGGTCTCTCGCTCGCAGGCCAAATGTCGAACGTAAAATGTTTTCGATGGTGAAAACATAATTCTTGTAACATAAAGAACGATTACAATGTACTTGTAATAAATCTCCGTCAATGTAAGTTACATGTGAGTTGTCTCTACTCAAGTAAATTACATGCAGTGTAGGTGTAACATAACTTAAATGCTCCCAGCAACTGAGGGCTCATGCTGAACACGTTATCCAAGCCTGCCTAGCATACCGGCCACCCCATACCTTGGCGTTGAGCGTAGGTCCCTTATATGGATATTCGACCGGGTGGTCACTCGCCATTGCGGAGTCTTTGATCTCTCGCTCCTCACGGTTCGTGCTAATCTTTGGGAGGATTAAAGGGAGCGACATCCAACATTTTTGAAGCAAGTTTGAGCCCACTGTTTCTTGAATGAACCTGTGGAATCCAAGCTCGCTGCTTCAGTCGTGAACCAGCAAGCTTTAAGCTCCTTGAATGTCCAAGAGAACTTAGAGCTTGCTGAACTTAGAGCCTGGAACAGTAGCTTGGAACTTGCAACTACAACCCTTAAAGCATAGAGCTTCAACTTGCAGCTCTAATTAAATTACATGAAACATAAGTGTGTGTCACGTGTCATATAAGTGTATGTTACATGTAATATGAGTTTAGATTATATGCGATATAAAGATCATATACTTGAATGTCTCAACTATCTTACACTTTATATTACATGTCACATGTTATCATTTTTCTGAGTTTATGAGCCGCCACACAACCTTTGTAGTGCGTGAGCCCTATCTAAACGTGAAGTCATCGTAATCTTCTGAGGTCCGTCACAATCATAGAGGTATTCATTCTTAACACCTCAACAGCTCGAAAATCATTGCGCATCTTGCACTATGTAATTGACGTCAAATCACGATTACAGAGGCATCGGATGCGTCATGTGCACTTAAACCATATGTAATCAATGTCAGCTCCATGTTTGCCGAAGTCATGACACTAAATCCTTCCCTAGCAGAACAGAAAATTCTTTCAGAAGACCGGATTTCGTGCCTTAATGTTCTACTCTGTTCAAAGCGTTCCAACTGAGAAGCTAGAGACAGTTTTGTAATCAGCATAGATATTTCTTTCTTTCAGATTTACAAATGTCACCCTCTAACCAGGTACACAGGCATTGAAGATACAGTTCAGTGCGTGAAACGCAAAGCGGTTTTGAGGTAGGAATGGATTAGTGCATTAGATGTCGATAGCTAAAATCCGCGGACGTGATCAAAGAAATTCAAACCCGTGAGATATCAAAAGAATCAGTTCCATTGATTTGGGTAAAACTCACAAGGGAAGTGTTTAGAGTGGTAAACGCATCTGCGAAAACGACCAGTATCGTTAGTATCTCGTCTCGCTCAATAGTAAAAATGTGCAGTATCCCGCCCCGAGCTGCAGGTTCGAACAAGTTATGAGCATTTTTTAATTTTCGCGAGAAGGCCAGGGTGCCCATCAGGCAATTTTTTGTGAGTTGAAAAAAATTTTCTCGGATTTAGCCCAAAACTTGTATGTAGCGGTAACCTAGGGTGGTGAACACGAATCTGGAGTCCATTTGTCGAAGTTCCGAGGTTCACTGTAGGTCACGGTAGGTAACATGTCATTTAGGGGCAAAAGCCACCTTAGTATTCTGAAAATCGACAAACGGACGTTAAATTCATATTCTCTACCCCGAATAACCCCCGTATACAATTTTTGAGTAAAATCTGAGATTTTGACCAAACTACCGTATACCCACCGTAATCTACCACAATTTGCAAAAAATCGATAAACGGACTTCAGATTCGTGTTCAGCACTCCAAATAACCACCCGAGGAACAATTTGAGTAATATCTACCGTAGCACTCCGAAAATCTCGAAAGTGGAGTTTTCCCATCGAAATTTTCCCCGGTTGGGAAGCTTTGAACGAAATCAGCCGAAAACTTTGAAAAATCGACTAATAAACCACAGATTCGTGATCAGCACCCCAAAGAACCCCCCAGTGCAAATTTTAAGTCAAATCTGGAACATTTTTCTAGAACGCTTCCAGAGCCCTCTAATCGGTATAAATATTCGCCCAACCGAAAATCCGTACCGGTATAAATATTCGCCCAACCGAAAATCCGTACAAGTCCAAAACGCTGTCAGTCTGGACAAAGTATGGAAAATGCGCCTTCACCCAAATTTTGCTAAGTGGGGTAGTTTTGGGCGCTGAACACATTTATGAGGTCCGTTTCCAAATTTTCGAAAGATTAGTGCCCTTTTTGGAAGGTACAAAAAGCACAAAAATGAGCTTTTCAAGCTTGTAACTTTTCGGAACCTGCAGCTCGGGGCTGGATACTGCTCAGTTTTACTATTGAGCCACTATAGATACTAACGATACCAGTCGTTTTGGCAGATGCGTTTACCACTCTAAACACTTACCTTGTCAGTTTAGGCACACATTGAAGACACTTGATTTGTGTTCATAGACACAGACTTTCATTTCTATGCCGATTCCGCCCTCGCGCTTCGCGCATTCGGTTTTCTTTCATGCCTGTGTACCTTCTTCAAGATTCAGCCATGTGGTATCCTGAAAGAAATAGCTTTTGATGTCGATTCTGAATAGCCGTTAGGATTCCTAAATGATTCTCCTACTACGGACCGCCTCGAATATAAACTGAATTCTGAAAAACGGTATTATGATGGAGATTGGAAAAACATTTTATATCACACAATTCAACTCAACGCATATCTGGATAGATCACGAAAAAAGGACGAAAAAGTAGTAAGAACTAAAACGCTCGATACATAAGAAGTAAGGCAATTATGACCAGAACAAGGGCATCGACATCTCCTACGAATGTTGTCCAGAGAGTGTGGAGACAAAACCCAGTTTGAGTCCGTAGTTAACAATTGATTCCAGCTCCCCTGATGAGTGTTTGTCGCATGTTATCCATCGATTACTGCAATGAGATAGCTGGGTCGTACTATCACTACACGATGGCTCAACCGGTAACACGGGGGCCTACGGAGCAATGGAATGGTGAGAGTTGATGGTTCAAAGACCCTGTGTAAAGACCCGTTCACATTTGTCTTGCCGTCCGACGTCGGACAATGTTATCCGACGTTGCGCGCGGCAACCACCAGGGGCGGCATGCACATACGCAGCGGGTTAGGTTGGGGTATGCAGGATTTGGAGCGTCGGCGCGTTTGATGATAGCTGCGCGAGGGCTAAAAGGCAGTTAGGCTAGCACTGAAAAATCGTTCCCTCGCAAAGCCTACGTAGGAGGGTGGGGCAGCCGAAACCCCGTTGAGACCCCAACTATTGATTATCTCCAGCACTCGCACAGCAATCATGATACGCGCCGACGCCCCAAACCCTGCCTAACCCCAAACTAACCCGCCGCGTACGTGCATGCCGCCCCAGGCCTGTGATATAGCGACCGATAATATTGATAATCCCGAAATCAACGGAGGAATTCCTCACTGACATTGAAGGCCGCGGTGCGACGTGGGTCGTCCAAAGTCACAATGCGGAGCCAACGATGTCGCAGCCCTATCCTTCAACGTGTCGGACGGCGCCTTATGGCAAACTGTGAAAGGGGCTTAAAGGCACAGTCTAACCTCCGAATCGTCTTTCTGCGTTTCTACCTATCTTGATAGCGGTATCCCGCTGATGTCAATGATGCCTCTAGAATCGTATAAGGCCTCCTAGAAATGGAGTTAGGGCCCCTCAAAAATTGAGCTATGGAAACATGGTTGACCAGTTTCCCAAGGCTTGTAACTCCCGTCATTTGCAACCTATGTATGCGAGTCTACTTGAACAAAAGAAAAGTTAAGAGCGAAGTGGAAAACGGGGCTGTTTGTCGGAAACCATCGTTCATCTCGCCACTGTTCAGCTTGAAACATCGTAAAAGGTGCGTGTCAGAGAAGTTCCCTGATGTGAGCGCCCAGGATGGCTTCCTCCTATATCTCTTATTCTGAGGAATTGGAAGCTCGCAGGTGCTATATAGGATGGGTTTAATTTACAATTATGTGAAAATCTCAGATTTCGTCTTTGAACTTGGACTGTGCCTTTGAGGCCATTCCTGCATCATGGGTTACATTTTCTGACATTTTTCAACATATTGTTTTCAGTTTCAAGGGTGTCGCTTTTTTCATAACTAGTTTACATGGCATTTGAGGTGAGAGGGGCGTAGGTATTCCATGATGGATTTTTCCCCATCCCAGTGATCCAACCGCTTGGGGTACCATGTTAGAATGTTTCACATGTATATTACAAACTACGAAAATACCGCGAGTTCCAACATTTCCCAGAATATCAGACGAGCGCCTACTATTCTCTCTCCATATATTGCGGAAAACGCAATTCAATTTAGCGGTAGAACGCTTCAGAAGATTTAATTCAGCTCTCCCCAACATATTTTGCATTGATACATGGAAACTAGCCAAGAAGTCTCCATGATGCTGTTCTACCACCCTCGACCCCGTCGTTAGTGAGAATCATTTGATTATTTATTTATTAATTTACTGAGACGTGGATGAAATCACACGTGATCAATACATAAAAATAGACTGAGAGACTGATCTGGAAGCAAAACATTATGCCTTTAGATGCTGAAATATCTGATTAGACTCGTTTTGTTAAAGGCAGTGTTTACGATAAAAATCGTTTTTCTGTTTTTCCCCTATCTTGAAAACGGCCATATGCTGACTCCAATAATGTCTCTGAAATCGTACAAGACCTTCTGGGAACGGAGTTATGGTCCCTCAAAAATTGAGCTAAGGAAACATGGTGGACGAGTTGTTCGAGGCTTGTAACTTCCGTCTTTTGCAGCCGGTCTATGCGAGCTGACCTGAGTAGAGAGAGAAGCTGAGAATGAAGGGAAGAACGGGGCTAATGATCGGAAATCATCGCTCATCTCACGATCTCGAGCATTCATTTGTTCACTTCGGTGGGCGTGTGTTGCACTTTTGGGTTTGCCTTGCGCTCGAAATGGCAACTTCGGGCTCTTTTGAAGCTTTTCCTGGCTCGTTTTCATGCGTTCTTTCAACGCCAGCGTTACAGTGTGCCCCTCCTCTACCCATTCCTAGTGAGAAATGAAACACATTTTTTATCCAGAACACTGCCTTTAAATGATTTTCAGACACCTGCAGAGACGAAAGAATAATGTTTTGTTCACACTCAGTAGTGTGTTCAACTCCCTTGCAGTTCCATATGTAAAAATATTCGATCTTGTGTTTGATTTTGCGACTGAGACAAAGAGCCTGAGCTTTCCTCTTTTGTTCCCCGTAAGTGTAGTACTAAAAAAGAGTAGGGTCTATAGAAACTCTTCGAGTAATTATTTTGAACACTATCACAAGGTCAGCTTTTATTCTCTTTTTTGAAGCGATTGCAATTTCAATCTGTTTGATCGCTCGATGCCATTTGGTAGTTGGAAGTAGTTCAAACCGAAACACCTCATCATCATTTCTCGAGTAAAGTTGTTTTGGATGGTCTTCAAATAATATATATCTTTTTTTATATGGATTGAAGACCGTGATACTTGTAGGTCTTGTGGGCTCGCAAGTACACCTGATTGTCTTTTGTTTTCAAGATTTTGGAAAGATTGTATGTTCTAGAGCTTGCATTTTTAACCATTGCTTCGTAATGGTTATCGAAGTTTGAACAGTTCGACACCAAAAATCCTAGGTCTCTAACCACAGATATAGAGGTGAGTACCGAATTTCTCAGTGTGTATTGTGCGGCAAGATTATTGTATCCAGCCCCAATCAACAAATAGTTGGTTTTCTTGGCAACTATTGGTAGCTCCCATTTCTCCGCCCATTTGTCTATACAGAGGATCGCCTCCCGAATAGTCGCAGCATCCTTGTTTCTGTTTTTTGTTTTATTTAGCTATTGTTTTTCATACATTTGTATAAAAGGTAATAAATGGTTGTGTATAGCGCACCTTCGCGTGCATTAAATAAATAAATAAATGAATATGACGCTGGAAGAAAAGGTTCAGACAGGAGCCTTGTGTACTTGTTCATTGATCAATGACCAATGAACACTGTTTTGAAACCACATTCTAGTCCTTACTTCAGCGAAGCTTTGTTATTGGTCAACATCGATGCGGACCCATTTCGGACACACACACAACCATACGCTATCGACCACAGATACCAATCTCGCCTAATCGCACTCATTTGAGCCAGTGAGTTATTCGGGGTGCCACTTTCAGATTGAGGCCCATTTTCAGTGTTTTGAAAAATTACGGTAGGCTACGGTGCGCTGAGTGGCATTTTACCTTCCGCATTCAACAGTGATCGTCTTATTAACCGAAAACAAAGGTCACATTCGTGCTCAGCGCCCCAAATAGACCCCGGAGACCCAGTTTGGGCGCAATTTTTTGGACTTTCGCATCCCAAGGTCGAAGCGCAATCCCATTTCCGGGAGTTTCCTGTTTTGGGACTTTTTTTCCCCAAAACTCTGTTTAGAGGATGTTCTGGGGCGCTGAACAAGAATATAGTTAGGTCCGCGACTTGCCTCCTCAATAGAAAAAACACTTAAATTTCACCCGCGGCTGGCGTGGCGGTCGCGTGCGCCGGCCCGCTAATCGATTCAGGCCGAGAGAGGAGCACAGCTTATCGGGTTAGCAGGCGAGTGTGATATTTAAATGTTTTCTCGAGGAGGCTAGCCACTGACCCAACTGTATGTAGTTGGGCGGATTACGTTAGGTAACCGTGCACTGAAGGGAATTTAATTTAACGTAACTTATTGGTTAGGCGTTTTTAGTCTTCCCAGGTGCAATGAGCGAAATAAGAAAATTTTGAAATTGTTTCTTTCCATCTTCCCTACAACCGTCGGAAGATCTTTTTCCGTACCTCCAATTGATTTTCGTGGTGTCCCTTAGAACAGAAAAATGCAAAAAATAAGAGAAAGATAGCTTTTCTGAGCAGTAGAGTGAGGATCGAATATTCCAGTTCGAATAAATATTCGAATTTTTCGAACGAATTTTTATTCGAACATTCGAATATTCGAAAAGTGTGAATATTCGAACATTATTTGAATTCGACTATTCGCAAAAGGTGAAAATTCGAACATTATTCGAATTCGACTATTCGCAAAAACTGAAAATTCGAACATTATTCGAGTTCGACTATTCGCAAAAGGTGAATATTCGAATATTATTGTAATCCGACTATTCGGAAAAGGTGAATATTCGAATATTATTCGAATTCGACTATTCGGAAAAGGTGAATATTCGAATATTATTCGAATTCGACTATTCGGAAAAGGTGAATATTCGAACATTATTCAAATTCGATTATACGCAGAGGTGAATATTCGAACGTTATTTCAATTTGAATACCCGAGATGATTTAACAAAAAATATGAAAATCAGCTCTATTGTATGAAGGAATCGACATACCTTTCAAGACTAAATTAATTTTCTTCACTACTCCATTGTTCCATGTTTCCCAACGCAAGAGCTAAATTTTTCCCCACACCGTCTGATGAGGCTACTAAGGCGGTTCTAACAGAGGGAGCCACATGGCAATCAAACTCGACCACGCCCATTTTTTCATGCCGCTGTGCAATGCAATGATAACACCAACCATAGCTTCGTTGGGTGGAGCCATGTACTCCACCAACCTTCACCCCTGGGCAGGTGAAGTGGGGAACCTTCACCATTGGGAGAACCGGTGACAACCAATGAAACGCCCCGATAAAGAATGAAAGTGACCCAACACTCATGCAAGTGATTTTCAAGATTCAGTGGGTGTCACTGCCGATTTTTCGTTCATAACTTTTTTCTGCTCAAAGATAGACCTTTGGTGAAAGTTGTTCTCGGTATTCACATACAATTCTGCATTGAAAACGCTTTAAGTTTTGAAAAATAAGTTCTCCTTCCAGCCGAATTCAGTTTATAAAGTGCATTTTTTAGCCTGAAATTATTTGTTTTTCGTTCATAACCTTTTTGTGCTTGGAGAGACCTTTGGTGAAGCTTGTTTTCAAAATCTCGATGGAATTCTGCGTCAACTTGTGCTTCCAGTTTGGGAAAGTATTTTCTCAATCCTTCAGCCTAATCCATTTTACGAAGCACCAGTTTTTCGCCTGTAACTCTTTAACCTTCGGAGATAGGGTTTTGTTGAACGTTGTTTTTGAAATCTACGTAAAATTCTGAATCGAATGACATATCGGGTTCCTAACTTTGCTTGCTTCATGAGCCAGTCGAGGTGGAGCCGAGCCCCGTTGTTGGCTCCGGCAGAACTCTGCGTCTCCGATTTAAACCATAGAGGCGGGAGCACCCTATGGAAATAACTATGGAGCTCGGCTCCACCGACCAGGCTGGCTTATTTGGCAAGCAAAGTTAGGAACCCGATATATCATTCGACGCCGAATTTTACATAGATTACAGAAACAACCCTCACCGAACCCTATCTTCAACGGTTAAAGAGTTATAGGCGAAAAACCGGTTTTCGTAAAATGAGTTAGGCTGAAGGATCGAGAAAATATTTTTCCAAACTGGAAACGCTATTCGATGCAGAATTTTATGTGAAAAACGAAAACTATGCTCACGAAAGGGCTGTCTTTTAGGGAAGAAAAGTTATGGACGAAAAACTGATTGCTTTTAGTGAAAGAAACGTTAATTCATAAATTGAAATCGGCTGAGAGATTGGGAACGTATTTTCTCAAATTGAAAACATTATTTGACGCAAAATTTAATGAAGATTTCGGAAAGAGCTCTGTTCAAAGATCCATCTAAAAGGGTAGAAATGGTATAAGCGAAGAACAGATAGTTTTTCAAAAATCGCTTGAAGAAATTTTCCGACAAATTTTGACTCCAAGACAGCTTAAAGGAATTTTATCATGACCCACACAGATCTTTTCATTAAGAACAGTGATTTTCTAAAGGAGGTCATCTGACGGAAAAAAATGTTGTTTCAAAATTAATGATTAAAAATAAAAATACATTCAATGCAAGAAAAAAGGGGATTAAGAAAACGTCAAATTTTGAAGTTGCAAATCTATAGGGAACCTTCACCATTCCCCACTCAGGTATCCTAAGCAACCTTCACCTCTCGGACCATTGCCTCCACCCCAACGAAGCTATGACACCAACCCGGGTTTTTCCTTCCCTTCCGAAATCGTTGCGGGGCGGAGAAATATGGGTGGCCAAGTGGCCGCGATAACAACATTTCGGGGTGCTAAGCACAGATTTGACATCCGTTTCCGGTGTTACGGAAGGTTGCGGCACAGTGCCGTGGTTTGTCGACGTTTTAGATTTGGCCGTGCTAGCTCGCCAGTCAGGCCACTTGTCCACTGCATATGGTCACACCGATTTCTCCGCGCCGCAACGCTTCTGGCAGGAGAGGAAACCCCGGATTGGTGCTATAATTGCGCGGCGGCACGGAAAAATGGGCGAGCCCTAGTGGGATAGCAATTGGTACTCCCCCCCCTTCTAGTGATAGCACCGATTTGTCTAAAACGTCGCCAAGATGCTTTTCTGAGCTGTGGATTAAGAATCTCTCATCCTTTTCGCAATTTTTGAAGGATTAATGGTTCAGACAAAAACGCGCTCCACGCCCCGCTGAAAGCCGCCAGCGGGATAGTGGCCGTGGAGAGCAAAATCTGAAGTTTTGTCGCCCACGGTAGTAGCTATCGCGGGGAGGTAGCGACTGTCGTGGGCGATTAGCTGCTTCCTGCCCTGGTGATAAGCCCCTCTGAGCTTTTTTTTTTCAAGAATATGTTCACGCACCGGTGCAAGACGCGGCCGCACGCCAACACGCGACCCGGCCAGTGTACCGAGCACCAACTGGGGCCACCAGCGATTGAGCAGGGCCTTCGGCGTCCGTCCAGCGAAACCGCGAAATTGGGCAATTGAACAGAAGGCATTGCCTTCATCCGAGTCCTTGCTCAGAACCGCGTCGTATGTCTCCCTTGCAAACTAGCGTCTTCAGCGCCCAGCATCTTTTTGGGGGCACGCTTTGCCCGTGATGAGCACGCTCTCGTGTCAGAAGGGCAAGCACTCGCCTTCATCGTTTCTCCGGGAAAGTGGGAAGATCGGAATGAGCGTCAAGCTCCTTTATATCTGAGAAGGTTTAGGGGTAGGTTCTCTAGGCAAAATTTCAGTCATATGGGAGACTTTAACGATATAATTACCCTATACTCACCGTGATCTTTCGAAGTACCGAAAGTGGACCTCTTATTCATGTTCAGCACCTCGAATAAGCTCCTTAGGCTAAGTTGAAGCGGAAAAGTTGATTTTGGATTTTGTAGCAATCTTTGCGTTGTAGCCCGTACAGGTTTGGAGATGAGTCGTGCCCTATTAATTTCATTTGTAGGTGGAAATAAAGCTTTAGAAGAAGAATTCAACTTGTTATTGCCGCTCGCGCGATATTGCTATGGATGCTTAAATTATTCGTCATTCGAATATTCGAATTTGGAATATTCGTTCGTTCGAAATAAAAAATGAACGAATTTATTCGAAATTCGTTCGTTCGAAATAAAAAATAAACGAATTTATTCGAAATTCGTTCGTTCGAAAAAAGAAATGAACAAATTTATTCGAAATTCGTTCGTTCCAAATAAAAAATGAACGAATTTATTCGAAATTCGTTCGTTCGAAATAAAAAGTGAACGAATTTATTCGAAATTCGTTCGTCCGAAATAAAAAATGAACGAACTTATTCGAAATCCGTTCGTTCGAAATAAAAAATGAACGAATTTATTCGAAATTCGTTCGTTCGAAATAAAAAATGAAAGAATTTATTCGAAATTCGTTCGTTCGGTCTTTTTTAAAAAGTCCTAACTCTACTGAGCAGTTTTCGACAAAAACGCAAAGTATTATGGGTTTTTAGCTTAGAATGCTCTCATTAGGAAAGTAATTCGTTAGGAAGAAGGATTCCGCATTCATTAACAGTCTCTCAGTCAGAAGCGGAAAGGAGGAGGGAAGCCACCCAGCTGTAAGCTCGCCGCCTCTTTTCTATTTTACTTTCAATCCTTCACGTTTCGTTTCGAAATGCCAATAGCCCTCTTATGCACGGTACAGTTGAGTTTCAAATTCACTTCGTCCTGTCTTGAGAGCATCTCTTGTGTCTTTAGTACTGTGGTTATTTTCTTGTATGGCTTGCCTTTTGTTCTTTTTCAGCTTTCATGAACGCGCTTGTGGTGAAATCAATTAAAGATGTCTCGACCGGATGTGCATTTTGGGCATTGGGCGACATTACAAGACGGCAGAAGATATTTAGATTCGTTGTGAGAAACTTTTGCGTTGAGACTCATGACCATGAGGAGAGCCAACTGTTGCCATTCAGGAACCGACAGAAATATATTTCCTTTATGGTAGATGCTCTACCGGGAAGGAGCCTCCTGTAGGTTCTTGCATAGGTGATTTCCTAACTCAAAGCATATACAGGTGGTAAAGTGGAGCTCCCCGAGTGGTTCGGAGTTTCTTTTCTGTAAGAAACAGAGAATATCAACCCTGGATATTATCTCGCATTTTCGAAGTTTCGAAGTGAAAACTCTTATACTGCTCACTGTTTCTTGGGTGTCGATTCTTTCAAACCGAACTACTCCCTCTTGATACCTTCTGTATAGAATTCCTCTCTTGTCACTGTAGTAGCACTCTTCCTTGGGTCACCAGAATCATTGGCCTCACTAGTTATCAAACTGGTTTTGCCTCCCATACATATATGTAGTGTGTTAAGCTTACTTCCTCAGGAAGAAAACATTTGAATTACACACGCGGCTGGCGCCCGCTAATCGATTCGAGCCCAGAGAAGAGCGCAGCTGATCAGATTACTGTACCGCCAGCCTCCGTAGAGATTTAAAACGCCCGCATCAGCCGCGGGTGAGATTCAATTGTTTCTTCTTGAGGAAGCAAGTCACAGACCTGACTGTATGTAAAAGTTACGTGAGAGTTCATCATTCCTTTGTGACTTGGGTTGTTATGGTTGTTTTGTGTCAAAGATAATGATCGCCACATGAAGGCCCTTCTCCCTCATCGCAAGCGAAACGAAGTGATTGGGATTATATTGTCGAAATCTTCATAACACTCTTGTATTTTACCATAGACGACCGCCCTGCCTGCTCCTCCTAGATTCATGGGAGCATGATAGACTTCATCTATTTCCGCAAAATATTAACAAAGGAGCTCTGAGACAATCTTTGGCGCTAGTACCAGCGGTCCGCTATGGTACCGTGATCGTTTTCTCCCGGTCCCGCGTTCTCGTCCGTTTGGGTGAAACATCAAGAGGATATGGATGCGTTACGATCAGGGGTAAAGGCTGGCGAAATCTCGCGATCGTTCTGCGATAGCCCCATGCTCGTACCAGAAACCGGGGGGGGGTGGGGGTTCTATGCTTGAACGATCGCGGGAGATTCTCTCAGAAAGTGAGAAGCAGATCTAAGATTGCGGTGGCGCATGTTGGTTGGTTGGATTACGGTAGTGGAAGGGGGGGGCAGCGCTACCAGGGGCAAAAGGTTGAGGAAGGCTAGAAAAACAAGGCTAGTATATAAGGAAAAGAACATAGGCAAGTTTCGACGCGCTGATTCAGAGAAATGACTATGGGTCCCTCAGGCGCAATTTCGGGTCGATCACAACGTAAACTGACGACTTTACTCAAGTTGCTGAAGGCTATTTTTGAGGTGGAATCGCGGATAAATCAGAGTGAATGCACTTTGCAGCAATGCTTAAAGGCCTCGATCGTAGTTGATTGAAAAAAAAACCGCTTTGTCCTGCCGTGGCCGACCCGATCGATGCCCGTGAAAAACGTGGGCGAAAAATTGTGAAAAATTATATTATGTGCATTTCAGTCGGGTCGGCCACACCGGGTGTTTTTTACTCCTCCCCATTCGTGTCTTCTATGATTATCGACTAGGCTGGCCACACCCGATCGGCCAACTTTGAACGAGGACTAAAAATGTGGTCTACAAAATAGGTAATGACAAACTCCTACCATTTCTTAAAAAGACTAGAAAGCTGATGAAAAAGCATTAGGAACACTGGAGATGAGCGATGGGTAAACGAAGAAGGACTGCTGCGCTCCGTTCATGTAATCTGTTTGCTTCTCAAATGGTGCTCTATGGCGTTCTCGGAATCGCTTGCACCTTCTCGGAAAAGTGCACTATATGACATATACTTCCCGGATTCCTCCCCACTCTACGTGGTATTCTTTACAATTCACCAGATGAGTAGTGGATGTGGCTTGACTTACTTGACTTAAAGGCAAGATCTGGTCAGATTTTGACACCACCGAATTTCGGATTAGATAGATTGGGCTGGTCTAGCCGGACACCGTCCTAAATTTTCACAAACTCTGAGTGCGTATTTCTGGAGAAAACAGCCTGAAAGTCAGGGATTACGGTATTCACAGCATGATAATCATGGCTGGAATGACCGATAATTACACAGCAATTTTGAAGAATGCGTGGACAACCGCTAAAATATGGACGATGGTCACACTTATTTGACTTTTTCTGGATCATCGGCTCACGGAAGTGAGTGGAATATCTTGGAGAGGGGGGGGGGGTAACGCAGTTTTCGCATGTTCCTACGGACTACCTGTACCATGAGCATAGATTCAGCGGGAAATCTCAGAATCGAAATTCTGTCCGGACCCTGCCTTTAATTAGCTGGCTTCCCGATAACGCGGTCATTCCGTAACTTACACGAGGCGTGCCGTCCTAGTAATCAGTAGTGTCCATTGGTCTTCATTCACGATTTGGACACAGACCATCCATCTGTCACTATTCCATTTTCTGCAAAGCAGAACATGAACAGTCTTTCGACGCCGAGATACTTCAAATGCTTTTTTACCACATCCCTTCAGAACTCTCGACTACGTCCAGACAGGATTTGGAGGCATTCTAAGAGCGTGTTGTACAAGATAATCAAGTGTTTTTACTCCTCTCTTGTTAAAGGCATCGTACGCGCTGGAAACCACACACCGTTTTTTCGGTTCAAATGATTTTCTGAGCCCACCTAAGAACGTAGGGAGAGTTTTTACGGTTAAAAACGCCTTTTTCTAAAGATAAATAAGGTTGTATGTCTCAAAATTCCGTCAAAAGAGGCCGGCCATCCTTCAATCATCTCACACAATTTGCTGTCAGCCACCATATAAGTAAATGATCGACAATTGATACAGTAAAACTGACTGGAAGTTAACGGATTATACTTTACGATTACGTGAAGAATGACTTTTGTACACAAATCGGTTAACCTTTCCTTATCCACAAATCACTGGGAAGAAAGATGAACTTCATTTGAGCGTGAGAGGCGGCAAGCAAAACGTGTGCCCTTGATGAACATCGATTTTGCGCAATCACATGCTCTCGCGACGTATGGACGCTGCCTCAAGGTTTGCGATCGTGTCCATGACTAGGCCTATAGTACTTTTGATCTCATTTTGCTGTTCTGGTCTTCCTATCCACGAGTTTTCAGTTCGCGAAGTAATGGCAAAGAAATTGAAAATACCGTTGTGGACGGCTCAGAGACTGGGATGGGCAGATCCCCGATTCCTCGAAATATCATGGTTTCTAGCTTTCCAGTTTCCGCCTTTGGCAATTAAAAAACAGGTCAGATTTCCGAATCCTGTTTACCAAATTGCGAAGAAATTTCTCGTTTTTGTTGAGAAACTTCAGATTGAAGATAGTTACTGCCCAGCCGTGATCAGAAACCTCGAACAGAAAATTCAATTTAAACTTTATTCATTTTTTTTTTCTGCCTACTTCAGAAAAAAAAATGATGAGCTATCAACGGCAGCGTCCGCGCTGAAATTTTCCTTCGTTTTTTCGCCGCAAGTCGGAAGGCCGGGTCCCATTGGAACGGTAGGATTTAAGGAATAAACAAAACGAGGCCGAAAGAGCCCCAGTCGGCTCTAAAAGCGCTAGTCCTTTCCGCTCGTGATCGAGTTTTTAGTGGACGAGGTTTGTCCATTCCGCGTTCGGGCCACTTTGGTATTAGAGCGTGTGCGCGGATAGTTTAGCATTGGAGCGCATACGCGCAATCTTACTTGTGTTTATTTGTGTTATCGTGATTAATTCACAGAAACTAGGTGCTCAGATAATCTTGTGACTTTTGTACACTTGCGTATCTTGGTTCTCCTCTCTCATTATGTTTTTTTGTAGTACTTTTGTTTTTCATTGTACTAATTTCCAGTTAATTCTGTTCCGAACTAATGTGGTTTTGAATCAGACACTAATGACATTCGGTGCTCAATGAACGACTCGTTAGTAAACAACCTAACGTTTCAATAATTACCAGTTAGAATTTATAAATACCAAGCTAGACTCAATATCTACCCCCTGTTTCAGGCGCTAAACGTTCTGAAAACAGAGGAAGGACGATGAAAATGTCTTGGAACATGAGCAGAATCGTACCTGAGTGCATCTGACTCGCCCCTAACCTCCCATTCCTGATGGGAGTTCTTGAACAGTTTTCTTTGAGGAAACTGCCTCTAAAAGTTCTCAGAAACGCTCGTATCAGACGCCGCAGCTTTGACAGTCTTCTTGCCATCGCATGAACAAGTTAACTTCGAGTATCCATCACCGACCTGGGATTTTTCCGGAACTTATATGCGCAACGAGTTCATCAGTCCACCTCCATTAGACTGCATTGTATTCCGAAATGCAAAGCTATCGCAAACGCGGACATGGTCACGCCCGTTTGTCGTTGCAACATTGCAATACGAAAGCGCAAGGACTTTGAGCAACATCTAGAGTTTTTAGTAGGCTCAATATTTTTTGAAAAAATGTAGCCGAAAACACAAAGAAATTACCCACAGTTTGAAGTAGCAACACCGTTTTCGCTTGCATCCGACGCGCTGATTTTGTCGTAGCTTAAAGGCACTGGTCGCGATCAAATATGCTTGTCTTCTTTTTCTGTCTAAACCCTTTGCTGGGTTTAGAGTAGTAGGACTTACAAGAAAAAATCGCGAAGAAACTGCTCTTTTAGGCCAAATTTGATGCCTGAACTCTCTTGTCTTTTGATTGTGTGCGAGCCCACTCCACATCACCGGCATCAATGATCTCTAATATCAAGAACATCAGCTGGCTTGAAATTGAATTTCAATCAACGAAAATTACTCGTCGAGTCAAAAAGATTGACCGAAGTGCTTTCTTTTATTGTTCAATTGTTTTCATTACGTGAATTTGCATTTATTTCTTCCTCTGAATGTCGATAATTTTTGACTGCTCGGCATGAGACAGCGATTTTTTTGGGCGGCGCTGTGCACGTGTGCACGAAGTGGCATGTTTGGGCCTTAAAAACTCTAATTCTAGCCCGTTTTTCACCGAACTACCTGCATAGTTTTTCAGCTGCTTTTCGATCTGAGCTGATTTTTGTAGCTTCTTCAATATCGTTTTTCATCAAGACCACTGCCTCTAAAGAGCAGCGTTTGAAACGTTTCAACTTGTTGTTTGCGGAATGTTAAAAATGCCTATTCTGGCTCTGAAATTCCCTACTACCCTTCCATAAATTGTGCCAATGTTCCTGAGATCCCTCTTAGCACCATTCGTTGTCTCGTGAGACAACTTAGTATGAAACTGGCATCCAGATCTCAGACCGCGGCCGCGGTACTCGTTTTTGTGAAGCGACAAACACCTCAAAGTAGTCACTGTGGCCTAGCACCGTTTCTGAATTAGCATGTAAGACGACATTCTCCATCTTACTGAGGATTTTGAATATGCGTATAGGCCTATTCCTGGCACAGGGCATGACAAATAGTTCAGTTTCTTTTCCGAGAATTAAAAAAAAAATTCGAAGTTTTTGCACCGCACTAGCACTGAGCATGAGACAGTATTACACAGTGTTGTTTACTGACTTTCGGTTTGTTGCCGGACCTACCTTTTTTAGACTGTATCTCGTGCCATAACCTGGCTCGAGGCCAAACTCCAGTGCTTCGATGTCATATCATTCATTATGATATAACAAGGTGCGCCCCCTCGCCGCTTCGTGGCGTAATTGTGGGCGTGCTTTAGGACCCACGGATTATTTGAATCGCAGATCAGTCAGTGCCTTGCTGTGCTCAATGGCCTTAACCCCATGCAGCACCGCACAATTTTTTGAAGCGTTTAGCGACGTTTTTTGCGCTCACATAATTTGCTTCAAAGTGATCCGATTTCAATTTGAAGTAATTTCTGAATTGCTTTCATTAACTCCCATACGACAGTTTCACAAAATAATAAATTAAACTTTAAAAGTACATCGAAAAATTCATATTTGCACCTCATAATCCCTCATAATGAACTGGTCAGACGATCATGGCATCGAAATCTTTCATTTTTTGATCTGCGGTCGACATGAATTTTAGAAGGAAATATACATTTTTTAGGAAGATACCGGAGTCGAAAAGACTCTCTTCATGTACCATTGCATTTGCCGCTCTGATAGGAACACGAAAAATACCTCGAAAATTCATTTCGTAAAATTTGAAGCTTTCTCTGAGAAGTATTGCCGCGAGCCTTCCGCTACTGCCCCGCGACTCCACAGCAATCCCGGAATGTCCTGCGACTCCCCAGCGAAAATGGACTCTTCCGCGGCTCTGCAGCGACTTCTTCGTGGGTCACGCTTCCGCAACTCTACCGCGACTTCCCCGGGACTCTTCCGCGACCTTACCAAGAATCGTTCAATGAAGGATCGTCCGCGGTTTTATACCATTTCTTTCCCGTGACTGATCCGGTAGGCGCCGAGCCGGAGGGGTTGCGGCGATGTCGCGACAATATTCCTAAGAGTTGTATGAGCAAAAAACGTCACAAATTTTTTTTTGCAATAAAAAAACCTGCGCGCTACCGCATGTTTTCCCGGAAATCAGTTACACTGTCCTCAATCGAGCTCATGCAGGGATCTCTGACCATGCAATGCATGAGCCTTCACAGTCTGACACAGATTTGAAAGAATAGAGCCTGCGAAGAAAGCTATGTCATACTTCTCCATGAACTGATGAACTGTTCGGGGTAGATTGATGTCCTGCACAGTTCTTGAGCTCATTCCAGCAAGCTGTCTCTGCAGAAATTGGTTATGCATGAACAGTTGAAACAACAGACACCATATGCAGTAGAACAGTACTTAGTACTGATTTATCTCCTGTACGCCCATTGACACGAAAGCGAGGTCAATCATCACGGCTGCCTACGTGAAGAGAGGGTGTGACAGCCGGGTGTCAATTGTTAAAGGCATGACTAATTTCCAACACACACACACACACACACACACACTCACACACACATACACACACACACACACACACACACACACACACACACACACACACACACACACACACACACACACACACACACACACACACACACACACACACACACACACACACACACACACACACACACACACACACACACACACACACACACACACACACACACACACACACACACACACACACATACACACACACACACACACACACACACACATACACACACGCTAAGGCAAATAATGTTAGTAGGATGTTATCGTGTATCTACGTCCACTCATTCAAATTCCAATGTATATGCATATTTTCTGTTTCCGAGTGAAATGTGTTTCCGTTCATCGCGTGTGTCTTCGCGCTTATGCTGCGTCTCCTTTTTCCCACACTTTCTCGCTGCCTCTAGCCTCGCTCCACACAAGCGCGCGAGGAAACAGAGTAAAACTGGCTCTTGACCAGAGGATATGTGTTATAAACTAATAGTGAGCAATTTGCGCATCAGCTGGTACGTCTGACATAAACCGATTGTTGTTTATTTATACTTCTTGTTCATAACATTAATTTTTTTTTCGACTGTTATATTTGTCAAATCACACGTGCGAAGTTATAATTTCGGATAATAGGATCAAAATAACAACTGAATGACATTGATTTCAGAATTTAAATGCTGTGGAGTATGCAGTATACTTGGGCCAATCGATTGATCAAGTGGTCAACCGCCTGAAGAAAATCGAATTCGACTGAACTGATTAAGTCGATTATTCGAAAAGTTCAAAATTCAGGTGGGCAAAATATCGGTGATTTGGAAGAGTTTGATTTCGCCTAGATCTTCGTGGAGTTGTGTTTTTGAGTAAATTAGGGGGTCGGTCATAGGGAAAGATCGATTCGCGGCTGATTCGACAAGTCGATCATTCGACAGAATTTTCATTAGCCGAATTATATCATATATCACTAAAATCCGGTGCGTTGCCAGAAGTACTTAATGAGGCGAATTCTGATGATTTTGAGTCTCCCGGCACTTTTCCGCCTATCGATTGTTCCTCGCCACCTCTCCAATCATCCGGACGGATACCTCGCGTCTACCTATTGTACTCCAACAGCGTCAACCAGGGAGTCATGTAGAATCTATAATTTGTCGAGCTCAGGCAGTTCACCGAGAAAACCTCCGCTGGGCTGAATTATATACCATTATCACAAGCGTGATCTTCTGCACGTTTATGCGTTACGCATGATTAGGATGATTTAGCACTCAACCTTTCTGCAAGGATCCCAAAATACCTTCCGAGGACCCTTCTCGCACTAAAAGAATGGACTGAACCATTTTTTTCTATGGCACCCTGCACAATGTTCATACTGTAAAGCACACTCGAGATACTTCTCCGAGGCCGCCTGTGGACGTGGGCAAATGGTGATTTGGTCCGTCTAAACAACTGGTCCACTACAATGCTATGACGAACCTGGAACAAATCAGTTATGAAGGACGAACCCGTTGAAATCTCATCCTGAACATCGGAAATCCGCTGAACCAAAATTCTTCCTCTACCTGGAAGATGCCTTCGAATTCAACATAGAAAAAGGTTTTGATTGACCTCTATAAACTGCTTCACTGTACTCGACAAAACAACACCTGAGTCAGATACCCGTCTTGGGGCACCTTAGAGGCGGCAGACACGCTCGGAAATGTTGTTGAGATAACTACGTCTGAAGGCTCCTAGTAGACTGCTCACGCCGTTGGAAGAATCAAAAATGAGTCAAAACTACTAAACTTCAGCAATGCAAATCGAAAAATTTCTGCAACCTCGCCCCTGAGCTTCTGCATCCTCGCTCCAGAATACAAACTCGTCCAGATTGATAGTACTAATACGGTCACTTTGGCTGGTTTTTGATGTTTGAAACGAGGTGAATGTTTCAGTTTACGCTGTGAGAGTATATCGGCTTCTTCAACTTAACGTTTTTGTTGCTAATATTCGCTGTTTCAATAACGGGCTGTAAAACTCGCCCACTTTCATCCGATAACAAAATAACCGTTATTCCTCTATTTGCGCACAGTTTCCGTTCGTTTTTTTGTCAGCTCCCAACACAACCAGCTCCAAACATTTGATTGAGGTCACAAATCGATACCATTTTCGAACGTGTCTGCTGCCTTTCAATGATACGGTTAATGTTTGTTGCAATCTTTCAACGATCAAATCGTGATGTTACCTATCATAGAGCAGGCGTAGGCAGCCGCCATAAAAACGAGGGCCAAGAGATCAACGGTGGAAAATTTCTTGTGTTGTTGTGGATCCAACCACTCTACCAAGGATGCTGTAACAGTGTCCTTTACTTTTTGAAAACTCCGTCTGCTCAGTGTGCGGTGCATGCTTACCACGCATTTGGTATTCTCGCCAACGAAAGCATCAACGTCAATCTATAAAACAATTGGTTTTGAAGAACTCCGCAGCGCTCGTCCAACAGCTCTAGTTGGTATTGGAAAACCATTATCGTGAGAGCTGCAGAGCGAGATTTGTGTCGCCCGAAGAATAACGAAACTATCGAAAGAATGAGGAGTCGAGCTCCAATTTTTCATTCAAAACAATTACCGCAACGATTGCTCCTGCCAATCCAAACACGACACCGTGGACTGTTGAGACTTTGATGGCGAAACTCTCCTAAAAGTGCACAAACGAAGATTTCTTGAGATGCGATTCCGAACAAGAAAATTACGGCGCACGCACTGCCCGATAGCAAAGAAGTTATACCTCAGCTAAGTTCCTAGCTTTACCAATGAGGGTATGGGGGCCTAGGGGACCTCCTAAACAGGTAGCAGCGACCGTTTATCCATATGTGTTTTACAACGTTTGTTGACAGTGGTCAGATCACGACGTATTCGGCAATGAGTACAGTTTTTTTTTTTCGCCCAAACCATAAAGCGCTCTGCAGACTTGCTCCGAGGCGAGTCTCGTTGCAGCAGGGAAATGATGGAGAATGGGGGAAGCCAGGCAGCGGACGAGGTCGGCATCGACAACGACGCGGATACCTCGCAGTGTTTTTGCCGCTGCGACAGCAGCGTTTCCCCGAGCGACGCCGTCAGCGAGCGGCGGCGGAAAATTGTCTCAAGCATTTCCAACGCCGGAGTGTAATGCTGCCATCGATTGAGATTTCGCTAAAAATTTGATCTTCTAAACAGCTTCCGCCGTTTTATTCCAACTTTGGTTTTGCGGTTTTTAGTTTTACTAGTTTTTGGTTCCAACGTGTGACAGTTGTGATTGATGCGACTAACGCAAACCGTCTGCTAATGTCGGTAACTCGAAATCTATATTCCAATAAATACTCACTTTACAAGTTCATTTTACAGCTCTCTGAATTTTGTTTTTCAGAAGACATTTTCAGGCATTTCCTGAACTCTTGAAGCATATCAAAGCAGTAAAAGCTACTCAGAGTGAAATGTGATGTTGAGTGAGTGAGGGCAAATGTATGGGAAAAAAGGGACGCTAGCGACATCGGCGCTGCGATTCCGAGGATTCTTCTCGCCCAACGCCGTGTGAGGCTTAGCAGCACGCCGCCAAGCGAGAGGCCCAGGCCTCTCGCTCGGCGGCGTGCTGCCGGTCGTCGCAACTCTGCACATCCGTTGAGTGAAAACTGTCGGGCAAATGAACTGCATTAAGTCCATACGCGAGCTGAATACGCACAATGTTGGGACGTGGGAACATGGTGAAAATGGTAGAACCTGGGGGCCTAGTAAGTTCTGTAGTGCGGTAGCTGCCAGGGCTCCATACACTGCTCAAAATTTGTCAGAGAAGAGTCGGGTATATTGGTGGAAATTTGACGCAGACATGTAGACTGGCAAGATACTTTCCGAAGAGGTGGAATCGAGCGTAAGTGAAATGCATATGCTCGGCTCTTACGTACTCTCTAGTTTAAAACGAGAGTTCATCGAGAAGGCCATCCTGTACAGCGACAATTATGTGGTATTCCTCATCGCTATCTTCGTACTCCATCTGAATGATTTACATACTCCTTTCGCCTCATGAATGCAATTATTCAGCTTAGAAGTGAGAAACCTGATGGGAACAGAAACGAAAAAAATCAACTGGGAGTGCAAACAACGAAATAAAAGAGAGAAATGAAGACGCTCCGCTGCAAATGATAGTAATGTGTGTCTAAAAGGAGTGTTTGCTAGACCAACTTCATTTTCAAGCCGCTCCGTGTGGTTTATATTATCAATAGAGCGGTTGAACATATCAAGATTCGAGTAATTGTCAAGGCGCATTGTGAAATTGAAAAGCCTGCAGTGTCGAGCCGCGATCAGCGAGTACACTTGCATAATCAGTGAGGAGTATCGGTTATAAAATGTCGATAAATGCAAGGGTATTTGTTTTGAGAGGGGGTTCATAGAGTGCGCGCAATCATTTTAGTCTGATGAATGGACGGGGCTGCGACGAAAGATCACCCCGCGCGAATCGAAACCCCATTCTCCAGTGAGGCCGCCAACCTCGCACGACCAGCCGCCTGGTCCATGCGTCAGACTAAAATGAAAATGGAAACCATAGGTTACGGTACTAAAGAATATGACGAGAGGACGGCAGTGGAACATGAACTGGAGCGAGAATATTGAAGGGAGCCTCGTACAGACTCAACTCACTGAAAGTGAGGTGAAGCCGACATGAACATGCTCATTGATGGACCACAAACCATTCAAAAAAGTGGAGCAGAGTCACCTCCAATTGAGTGACCATCGGGAAAATCTGAAGTTATGATTTCGCCGTTGTAGACTATGAAAGCGATTAAATGAATTGGGGGTGACTCTGAAAGAAGAATGCTTACGAATGGACCTAACTCTGAAAAATGAATCATTCAGGCGTGGATCGCAAAGTTTGGGGAAAAATTGTTATTCCCGACTGTGGGTCATAGCCCTGCCGTGGTCTGACACAACTGCAAACTAGATCCCTCCTCTTAAGGCACTTTCCAACCTCGGCGACAATGTTTGTTATCCCAGTCATGCGGCCGTGTTTATTATCATTGGCGAGTGCAAAACCTGAGCTCCTCAAAATACGCGAGGTATGTGTCTACAACGCCCCCAGAAAGAAGAAACTGAGCCCAACGAAAAATTTCAAATCTCACTTGGCACGATATGCTCGATGGATTCGATTTGAATCGGAAATTATGTTCTTGCATTCGTGAGGTCTAGCATTATTTTGTGGTCTGCTCCGGTGCAATGACTAGCGATTCGCCAAGGTGCTGCCAAAAAATCTTTGGAAGCTAAACTTTGCGTTTTTTACGCTGGCGGCAAAGATTTCGCAGCAAATCTAATTTTCTATTAAAACTGGGCATGCTTTTGACGTTGCCAGAAAAGCATAAAAACAGCGTCAGAGTTTACGCATAAGCTGATAAAACTCCACGGTCGCCCCGCCCTTTGAGCTGCCCACGGCATTTCAGACCTGACAACTTCATCATTCATTCCAAGCTGGATGGACACCCAGCTTCCGGTAACTATCCTTTTTGATTGACGACATTTTGATTGTTTTGACGAATTCTGACTTGACTGTAATGAAAGTGAGCAAATAGCCTCTTCCAACAGCAATGTCTGTGAATATTATGGCGGGTCTGTACTGATTTTTGAGCTCTACACTGTGATGGCTACCTGGAAAGCACTCATTCCAAAAACTTATTACAATTTCGGTGCCCTTAGTATACTTATGAAAATTCTGCATCAAATTGAACGATCGCCTCCACGTGAGTCATCTTATTAATCTCGATATGGTCGTGGAGGGCTGTTTTTTTTTCTCAAGAGGGCTTCTCTGTTTTTTTGCGTATTTTTTCGAATCCGACCCGTCGTAGGGCAGAAATTTTTTTTGGATGATTTCTAATAAGGCTACAGCAGGGCTGGGTTTTCGTACAGTTTTATACATTGAAATTGTGGCTTGTGGCCAAAGACTCCATGAACTCCTTAGGTACGGATCCTGAGGTGTTATGGACCAAAGGCCTTAGTGTGCCGGACGGCGACACCTTTATGAAATGTATGGGATACTTTCGCGATATAGCTGTGCACGCTAAATCGCTTGAAATTTCCCTGTGTACACTCAAACGTCTGCTGGGTTCAGAAGAAGCAGGGACATCAACGAGCAGGTACCAACAGACTTGTATACACCCCCCAGTTTTATACATTATACTATTCAATTCCTTCAGTGACTTTACTTTATTCTTTGTAAAAAAACAGACTGTCCCAATGTCCGCTTTGTTCTGAGGAGTCGTTAGACTTTCCGGTATTTTTAGGCTCAAACTCTCCACCGCGGAGGCGGGGGGCTCGAAGAGGTTGTAAAACCGCGAATTTCTCATGGTTTCTACGCATGCTTGTGCGGAGCGGAGGTTAGAGACAGCGACAGAGCGCATGACAGACGAAGGGAGCAGCATCGCGCGTGCCGTTCGCGCCGCGAGTCGTGAGAATCACGATTTTTACAGAGGATAAGTATTTCGCGGCCCTCGCCAACGGGCTGCTGAATCCTGGTTGTGAGCGAATCGGCTCTGCTGTTGGTTAAAGGCCGAAACAGTGCCGGCCAAAAGTGTGTGACCACCAGTTCTCTTTTTCAGAGATACTGTTTTCAAACGAACGTATCTAGGCAGACGCTAAACGAAACTTGATGCAACTTTGATGCGTTATAGGGAATGACAGACTCTACTTGGCACATAGCAAAAGTTGGATCATTGGATGCACGGCCCTTTTAATATGAAAATAATAACGATTTTGCAGTATTATGACAATTTTAGCCTACTCCCTCGAAACCTGATCATAAAAATTCCAGACCGATAACAGGTATTGGGAAGCATATGGCCTTCAAAAACCACTCGGTGAACCTGACAGAGCTGAAGTAGTCTTCGGAGGAAAAATCACACAAAAAATAGATAGAAAATATCAACTGTATAAAAAGTCGTCCTTCTTAAATCATACGCCAACGCTATGCGCTAGCGCTAACAAGAAATGCATTGAATAGGCAGCGGCAATGATCAACTGGTATGTTCGCCTTTGCTTATTCACGTCGGAGCGAGATACATTTCAGGTGAAACATATCGTAAATTCAGTTCGCTTTAAGTTTAGAAAGTATTCCGGGAAGAACTTATTCTCTTGCATACATTGACCTTCCAACGGCCACAACCTTATATAGAGTTGAATTTTTCGTGATAAAGGTATTGAGAATAAGGCATAGTTTGCAATTATACCGCAAAATAGTTATTATTTTCCATAAGACGCAAACAGGATCCAACTTTGAGCATGTGTTAGGTACGATTAATGATGCCCCATTGCACATTCAGGTTTCATCATTCTTCATTGAAGATTTGCTAATCCTTGGCCAAGTGAGGTCTGAAAACAGCATCTCTGGAAAACGACGTCAACGCACTTCAAAAAGGCGTCAGCCATTCTTGAATCTACCGTTTGACGATTGAAAGAATAGGTGCTAATTTTACTGCTGTTCACAATCTCTATACACCCATTAGTTATAAAGCGTGTTTCGCAAACGACTACATCATACCTACATTCAGTGAGAGTGTTGCTTTTCGTTCTCGTATCTGTGAAGCTTTTCCGTTCCCTGCTTTTCGACCCTGTGCGAGGACGATATCAGTTTGATACGCCCTATGGGAGCTCAACTCGTCTTAGTACAGGCACTAAAATACACTTCTTGAGAGACGTGACATGCTTCGAATTTCGAATCAAAAAGAACAGAAGGTATTGGGTGGCAGAACCTTCCAGCGCCTTTCGTTTTCTCGTTTCTATTAATTAGGACTGTTGCAATCCACAAAAAATGAACTACGTAAAGGCATCGTAAGCTCTGGATAACACCGTTTTCTGGGCTTGAATTATTGGGTGGGCCCGCCTGAGGACGAAGGTAGAGCTCGTTGAGTCAACAACGCCTTATTGTAAAGATATAGGAGATCGAATGCCTCAAATTCCGTTGAAATACAGTAGCGTTCGTGAATCTGTTGACATGGCCTTTTTACAAAAACTGTTTTTATACATTTCTCGGCATGGGCGTGGCGAAACTTGATGAACTTTAGTATGTTATGTGTTATTATATGCCCTGCTTCAGACATACACAAGCTTGCGTTTCGAGGTCTCAGTTTTCAAATATGGAATTCAAATATTCATAATTTCGTGATAAAATTTCAAAATAGACCATACCCTCGGAACATAGCTATTAATATCCCAAGCCTGTAGCCCATAATCTTCATTTGAAGCTCTACTGAAATGTTGAATTACTTTGTGAGAGAAGAATCTCCATCAGCTTTTTTTCTCAGGAAATGAATTCTCACTGAAATTATGCAATATTGCATCTTTTAAGTATTTCTCTTCGACGATAACGGACAGAGCAAAATTCGTGTTCCAGTTGTTTTATAGGGGTGAATTTCGGCCTCCAGAAAAACTTTGATAGAGATTGTTTTGTCACAAGGTTATACTGCGGTTCACCAACCTAATGGCAAATGACTGCTACGGGTTTGGAGATGTAATAGCCATGGCTAAATTGCAAGGTCATGGCAAAATATAACAGTGTTAAGGAGATTTCTACATGAAAAGCCGATAAGCTTCACTTCGACCTGCTCGACCCGCTCAAAGTGAGGCATCTAGGCTATACTGAAGTTTCATCAAGTTTTGCTAGGCCCAGACCGAGATATGCACAACAACAGTTTTTGCGAAAAGGCCATGTAAAAAGATTTATCACCGCTACTGTTGGTCGACCATGCTACAGTCACCTGGCATTAAAGACAGCATACACGCTCGTAAACGTGATTGAGATAACTACGTGAATCGAAACGTATAGCTTACAAAATAATGCTTACGCATTTTGAAGTGTCAGAAACGACCCACAATGCTGCTACATGAGTTAGAAGTTGGCTCCGCCCTGTATTTTCACGCCCCTTGTATTTGCCCTTCTCCTCCAACGCAGGGTTGCTGGACCATCTTCGCCGTCAGTGACGTGTGTGGTTCACTTGTTAGGCAATCTACCAACAGTGCCGACGGTGAATATGATCCAGCGACCTTGCTTGCGTTGCAGGAAAAGGGCAAATACAGGGTGCGTGAAAATACAGGGCGAGGCCAACTTCTAATTCAAATAGCGGCATTGTGGGACGTTTTTGACTCTTCGAAATGCGTAGGCGTTGTAATCTGTCATACCATTCTATTTCCGTAGTTATCTCAATCACGTCTACGAGCGTGTATGCTGCCTTTAAATGAGAAAAGAAGGTAGCTTATTAACAAGCTATTCATCAACTTCCATTCTTTTAAAGGCATTGGTCGCGATCAAATATGCTTGCCGTTTTTTCCTCTCTAAACCCTTTTCTGGGTCTCGAGTAGTAGAACCTTTCTTGTCTTTTGAAAATGGGCGAGCCCACTCTATATCACCGGCATCGATGACCTTTAATATAAAGAACATCAGTTGGTTTGAAATTGAATTTCAAACAATGAGCCTTCGGATTTGTGTACACATCTAGTCAGAAACATTGGCTGGAATGCTTTCTTTCATTGCTCAACTGTTTTTTTAGATAAATTTGCATTTGTTTCTTAACCTGAATGTCGATGATTTTCGACCGCTCGGCATAAGGCTGCGGTCTTTTCGGTCGGCGCTGTGCACCTGTGCACGAACTGGCTTCTTTGAGCCCTAAAAACTCTAATTCTAGCCCGTTTTCACCGCGCTACTTTCATAGTTTTTCAGCTGTTTTTGATCCAAGCTGATTTTTGTGGTTTTTTCGATAACGTTTTCCATCGTGACCACTGCCTTCAAGCTATTATATTATGTGTTGGCATTCACATTCTTTTCTCATTTGATGCCACGAGGCCACCGGGGGACCCGGCCTCTTCTGGCGGAATTCGAGGCATAGGCACGCAAAACTCTTCACAATAATGCATTCGTGATCCAACAGGCTCTACCTGTGTTCTCAGGCGGGCCCGGCCAATGATTCAAACCCAAAAAAAGCGTGAGTGGTGTACGATGCTTTTAGACTAGATCATAATAAGAAAAGTACATAAATTTCTTCAGTAGGAGCAAAATTTGCATGTCTTGTTAAAACGTTGAGAAAAGAAAATTTCTACCATGTACGCGTCGTCCTTCTCTTTGCAAATAAAAGAACATTGTGAGAATCGTGTTATCGAAAAAAGGTAAATAATTGGCAACCTCTAAAGTTAGGCGTTCTAAAGTCTTTCAATAACGACGGTCTAGGGCGAGTGCAGGGCACTCTCACCCACACGGTCGAGTGATCGATTCTCGCTCAGAGCCCACAGAAGCTTTCTATCCTTCTGGTATCTGTCAGTATTCCTGGATTGCTACTACTTGAATTATAAAAAAATACTGAAATCATCTGGGGGAATTTCGCGAATCTGTTTCATTATTGTGGTGTAGTCTCCAGAACGTCTGAACACTTCATGTTATGAAACAAAGCCGATGGATAGAATGAAGAGAACGGTACGCATTTAAAGTTTTTGGTTCCTGAAGTGTTCTCAACATCTTTGAATGAGGTTGAGTTTTCCGAAAAACAACAAACGCCGTGGAGTGAAAGAAGAGTTGAGCTCTCATATAATTATGTAGTGACTACGATTGATCGTAAGATCACAGATGGAAAAGGGAAACGTCCGTGAACCACACTTGGTACATTAATTTATTAACATCTTGACACTTTTCATCTACCGATCTATCCCTTCAAAGCTTTCTTTCATTTACAATTCTTCCATTTTTATGTTCATCCTCCAATTCATTGCATTTTGCAAGTCCTGATTTAGTCCATAAGCTCATCTTCACGTACACTCGTTTGAAACGTTTGATATCGCTTTTTAAAGGGAAAATTTCCCGTTGACTGACTCCTCCCGTGGTTATTAATTCTCGAACCAGTGGAGTGACAAGTACACATTAAAGAAATATACGCGTGCTCGTGTTACCTACATGACAATAGCGTGCCACCCGGACACAAAAGCGCTGACTACAAATGGATGGTTTTTGACTGCAATTGCCTCACAGGCGCTGGCCGGTTTTGTTTCAGTTATCGTATCGTATTTAGTATTGCGACAATCCAAGAGATTATACTTCCACGTGAATTGCAAGGTGAGTGTTGATAACCGGAAACGAGACGACTTTCGAAATGATGAAGGAACCTGCACCAATTTTTTTCAGATATTATTTATTGCAGAGCTGGTTTTGTTCATCATACATTCCATATTCATTGCTGCGTTGCAGGTGACTCATCTTGTTTTTCCCTCTTCTAGTAGAACACCTCTTGAGATTCATGCCATTGATTTACAGCCGTTCTCTATTGAAAACAAAACTTATTTACTAGAGCATTCTTTATGCAAAAGGTTCTGTGTGGGGGAAGCGAAGGGTGTTCAAATCTGTTTTTGAGGAAGCGTCTATC
The DNA here is from genome assembly GCA_029168955.1 of Aplectana chamaeleonis. Classification (NCBI taxonomy): domain Eukaryota; kingdom Metazoa; phylum Nematoda; class Chromadorea; order Rhabditida; family Cosmocercidae; genus Aplectana; species Aplectana chamaeleonis. The sequence goes on along the minus strand of JAPDOI010000270.1, from coordinate 398,778 downwards.
TGATGTTTACGAATTGACAATACCCCCTGGTTTCGTGCCCTAAAAAGCTTATAAGTGAGGTGAACCGCATTGCTGACTTGCAGATAGCTTCTGGTAGAACCCGAGGACCCTAAAGGCAGCATACACGCTCGCAAAAGTTGTTGAGATAATTACATTAGTGCAATTCACCTTCGCATTCGCGTTCAGTCCGCAAAGTGCACGCTGACAGCAAAAGCGTGCTGCGACGAGGTAGCGAGAACCCTCGAACAGGGATGTGGAATCATCAGGGCGGTGAGATCACACGGGCACCAAAAGCAAAAACTGCCCGGGTGATCCCACATCCCTGTCTGAGGATTCTCGCAACCGCGCCGCAGCACGCTTTCGCAATTAGCGTGCGCAATTCGCACGCTAATTGCGAAAGCGCATTGCGTAGATGAACTGTAGTTGTCTGACCTAGAAACATATGCGAGTACGAGGCCACATCCCCCAAGAGAGTCTGATCATACCTCTCGACGACCGAGTATCGTAGACAGTGATGGGTGGTGGAGGGCCAGGGGAAACAGCTGGAGTGATTTTCTTGATTATGTCCCTTATACTGAAACACTTCATCCCTCGCTATACAGTAATGTGCTTCATAGCTGCTGTAATTTCTTCATTTATATTGATTGTTGGTTTCGCTTGTAATGTATTTCAAGAGCTTCTTTCATTCTACGCTCCACCGGATCGGGTAGATATAGATGCAGAATCGTAACGCTGAGCTGTAAAGGTGCCAGATATGTGTGTTTGAGAGTGCGGTGTTTGGAGAAAGGGTTGTCGGGGTAGCTCTAACTTTTACGCAGAGCACGTAGATGTTTGCCCATCCTGCATCGACGTGCCCTTGCTGTGTCTCCAATATAAAATTTGCTACATGATAGGCGCCTTACTTTGTACACCACGGACTTCATTTGACCCTTCTTTTGGTTCCACAGCATATCCTGCAATCAGCACGTTCACATTGACTTTGATATGGACGTGTTGTAGTCACAAAGCGCCGTATCCAAGGTGGTGGCTAGAAGACAAGCCTTATTGGGAGCCCTGAGAGATAAGGGGAAGCAGGACATCGTTGCTGGAGACTACACCGTACATCCGGAGGGACGGCTCTAGTAATACTGTTCATGAATGATTCTTTTGCAATGAACATCAATCACATCGTCAAGCGCTCAGGGCTCCCAAAAAGCCTTGTCTCCTGACCACAGTTTCTTTGATTTTAATCTCTTACTTTAGACTTATTACGGAGTTCTTTTCCAGAATTGAATCTTCAATCGAAGTACACCTCAAGTATGTAGGATTGCATCAGAAACTGACACAAACTACTCTCTATTTGCAGTATACCTGGAGTTTAGGAACTCCGGGTAAAAAAAAGGGAAGAAAGAAGGAAAAAAGAAAGAAAAAAAGTACGTCTAGGAAGAAGTTAGCAAACAGGAGCACAGATTTTGAAAGAGTTTTACCTGTCAGTGAAACCGAAGCGTGTTACTGAAAAGGAAACAAAAATATCCCAAGGAAAAAAATTACGGCTCACAAGGAAAGGTACTTGTGGAGAAAAAGTCTTCTAGAACGACACGCAGCCTTCTGGGATCGATCTTTGACGGCGGATTCGAACTCGATCTTTCTAGCTGCCCTCCGTGTCCCTTATAGGAAGTGAACGAAGAAAGAACGCGCTCATGTGAGGCTTTTCTATGCCGTAGCCGATATTGCCACTTGGCGCAGTGGGTGTGAGCTCTGTTACCGTACCGTTTCTCAGCAACCGAAAAAGAAACTCTTATCTATGTTCACCGCCCTACATAACTTTTATGTACGGTGTTTGAGCGGAAATTCTTTCGAGCCTCTGTAGTTTCATAAAGAGGAGATCCTATTGGTGGCTTTTCTCGCTTCAGGATTTTTTTGTTCGAATGTTCAGGGGGTCATTCGGGGCCCTGATCACAATTTTGAGCTTCATTCTCACTTTCAGAAAAGCTCCAGGTAGGTCATGGCGGGCATGAAGATAGCGAACTATTATCACTCACCAATAAACTCCTACAATTCCGTTCAGAGTAACGAAAAAACGCTCATGAACAAGTTAATGCTTAGTGTCCGCCCACCCCCAACTATCGAACTTTGTGTGAAAGCCTAATTTGTCAACTTCTATTTCGCTTCTAAAGTAATTTCTGAATACCTGGGGACTACTGACTACTTTAGCAGCAACATGAAAGGCAAAAAAACAAGCATTATTAAAAATCTTGTTAATTAGGGGGCTGTCGTACGTCGGCATTAAGCCGTTATACCTTGTTTTTGAGCGTCTTACCCCTTAAATTTCCAGGTTTTTTCACTTATTTCAACTTTTGTAATGACCAAATCCACGTTCTCATAAAGAGAACTGGAAACTCGTTTCTATCGCGAACCCGTACACAAGTCAGGGGGGTTTGTACACAAGTCTGTTAGTACCTGCTCGTTGGTTCCCCTGCTTCTACTGAACCCAGCAGACGTTTGAGTGTACACAGGGAACGTTCGAGCGATATAGCGTGCACAACTATATCACGGAAGTATCCCATACATTGCATAAATTTTCGCCACCCTGAACTGTAGATCGCTGTCGAGTGATATCCAAAAAACTGCGCTATCCAGACTTCTGAGCTATTTCCATGCACTGTTTGCTGCTTTGCAGGAAACCCGCCTCAAGGATAGACCCGTCATCAGCGTCGGAGAGTACACCATCTACTGCGGTGACGCTGACGATAGGAGAGTGGGAGGCTGTGCAATAGCTGTAAGGAAGGATTTCAATGGTATGGTCATGGAGTTCGGCTCAACATCGTGTCGGAATGCATTCGTACGACTGCGCGACCACAGAGGACTCAATCTGTGGATAGTGAGTGCTCATGCGCCCACTGAAACCGCCGAAGACAATTCGAAGGATGCGTTTTATGAGGAACTCAATACGTTGCTGGCCAGGATACCTTGTCAAAATGCTGTTGTCGTGGGGATCGACGCAAATGCGAAGATTGGACTTGATCAGGAATCCGAAGTACTCGGTAAATGGTTCTACCCAGTGGAGCAAACATCGGACAATCGCTACCGCTTTGTCGACTTTTGTGAACGCAGTGGTCTGATTATTGCATCAACATTCAAGAGGAATCATCGCCGCCATCAGCTTACGTGGCAGGGACCAACCCCGCTATCACCAGAAGAGCAGCGGAAACGGAGGATGACAACTTTGAAACTACAGCTCGACTATGTTCTGACGAGGAATATTCTAGTATCGGACATTCGAAGATCTAGAGCTGTGTGGGATGTCGCATTCGATTCAGATCACCGTCCTGTTCTGTTGAACTTCACTGCGAGGATTCATAAGAGGAAGCGAGGGGCTCAGCCTCTCCAGAGGATTGACAAGAAAAGTTTCAGAGATGAAGAGTGCAGAAGGAATTTTCGACAACGCGTTTCTATTCACATCGAAGTACGGACGAAGAAGAAACTTTGCGACGCGAATTCTTTTGTCAAGTGCATCCAGGACGCTTCAAAAAAGGCACTCCCGGTTGTACAGCCTACGAAGAAGTTCGCCTACGTCTCAGAAGAAACAACATCGACCTACAACAGAGTATGTGCTCTCTGAAATGCAGGAAACTTTGTGAAAGAGAAGCGTCTGAGGAGGAAGTTGCGTCGGCAGCTTCAAAGTGACCGCGAACGAGAGTGGACGTGTAGAGCTAAGGAGTTCGAGAAGGCTTGGGAGAAGAAGAATCCGAGGAAAGCCTACACGTTGCTGCGAAAGTATAGCGGGAAGATAAAGAGATGTTCTTCTGTCTTGAACACCACCAATGAAAGTGCAGTTGGTGATGCGACGCTGCCACTATGGAAGGATTACTTCAGTTCACTACTGAATCGTCCAGCGCCATCATTACCTGAGCTCCCGCATGTTCAGAGAGCACACTACGATGTCAGTGAGGAACCGCCGACTGAGTCTGAAGTTTTGGATTGTGTCCGGAAAATGAAGAATGGAAAGGCTGGTGGAGATGACAATATCACTGCTGAAATGCTGAAAGCTCCTCCTCCTTCTGGGATTCGTGATATGGCCAACACCATTCGTGCCATATAGATGAGCGAAAGGATATGCGATCATCGTACAGGCTATAAAACGGATAAATTCACATGGTTCCTACGCGTACTTGTGCGGAGAGGAGGTTAGAGACAGTGAGAGAGCGGAGGGCAGACGGAGCCCAGGCGTCGAGCGCGCCGCTCGCGCCTCGATTGATGTGAATTACGACGGTTTATAGCGGGTACCTCTTCACAAGAAGCTATCCGTCACGGATCCTGAGAGCTACAGAGGAATCTCTCTACTTCTTGTCATATACAAGGTTTTAGAACGTATCATTGTCAAGCGACTTATCAAACATCATGGAGGAGCTACCAGAGAAGAGCAAGCCGGTTTTCGACCTGGAAGATCGACCATGGACCAAGTGTTCGTTGTGAGAAGAGTAATCGAATCGTGGCAGCGGTATTCGAAGCCATAACAGCTTGGGTTTTTGGGCTTTGAAGCCGCGTTCGACTCTCCTCATCGTGATCGATTGCTCAGCGTTCTGCGAGCATATGGAGTCCCGGAAAAGTATGTTCGGTTAATCGAGGACATTACCAGAGGAACAACAGCAGCAGTTCGTACATCTATCGGATTTACGTCAGCTTCCGAGGTGAAAACAGGAGTAAGGCATGGAGCCGTAGCAGGACCTTTTCTTTTCAACTTCGCCAGAACAGTTTCCTGCGGATGTAATCCTAACCTTATCAGGACGCTCCCTTATCGACCTGGAGTACGCCGACAACATTGTGTTATTTGCTGAAAACAACGCAAAACTGCGAAGGATTGTGAACCTAGTTTCAAAATATGCCGCAGCCTATGAACTTCGTCTTCAGCCCGACAAATGCAAGCAGATGTGTTTCTCTCAGAGGCCTTCAACGGGATTTTGTGTGGACGGACAACGTATCGAACTGTTGGACGATTTCTGTAATTTGGGCTGTTTGTTGAAGAACGATGGTAGTTATGCAGCGGATATTCGACGACGATGTGCGAAAGCTACTTCTGCATTCAATTCTCTAACCAAGTGTTTGTGGTTTACCCCCATCGCGAAGGAAGTCAAGTTGAGCGTCTACCTATCCGCTATTCGCCCTATCATGATGCACGGATCGGAGACGTGGGCAGCACCGAAGACGCAAATGGGCAGGGCGGATTGCACGGAGAGGAAGCTTTTTAGGCGTTTGCTTGGATATTTCTGGCCGTGTGTATGCCATAACAAAGATTTTTACCAGGAAATCGACGCAGTACATCAACACTTGACACGAGGGAGGTGCCTGCATCTCCCAACGCCATCTCAAGCAGCAATGGAAAGTCGACTTCGACTGCTCGGCCATATACTAAGAAGAACGCCGGATCGTCTCGTACAACACGCTTTAAGAATGCTTCATAATCCTGTCTGGGAGTGGCCACCTGGGCGTAGGCGAAAGTTCTAGAAAGATGTGGTTAAAGAGGATTTGAATTCACTCGGCATCGAAAGACATTTCACGCGCAATGTCTCGTTTCGAAGGAAATGGAATAGTGACAGCTGGATGGAATGTGTTCAAATTGTGGCTGAAGACCGCGAAAAATGGACACGGCTGACTACTAGGACGGCACACCTCGGTGAAGATGCGGAATGACCGCGTCAGGCGAAAGCCAACCGATTAAGTCAAGCAAGTCATCGCGAACCCTGCCTTCGAAATACATGTAATGCGTGCACATGAAAAAAGAGAAAAGACCGTGTACTGATGCTTATTTTCCACTTCCGCCTTTCTTATCTACGCAGAAAATTTGCTCCACTTACAATCGACACAGTTTTTTTTTTTCGAGTGATACTTTTGTTCATTATCGAGCGAAGGCGCGAACTCAATGCGCTTATGTTATAACACAGTTGTCGCCAGGCACAAGGTGGAACACAATATATCAGTGCGATTCGTGTCGTCTGTAAATGCTATATTAGCGATTCGGAGGAAACGCCTAGAAAAAATTGTCGATTGCGGACTTCTGCAGCATCGGTTATTATGTTTTCTGACTACTTATTGATTAGTAAAGCCACTTCCGCCGTTTCCTCGCTCTTCTGTGGTTTCTTAACTATCAAGTTAGTTTTTTGATAAAGGACCGCATGCGCTTGCGATTCGTGTGTGTGTGGGGTGGGGTCACAGGGAGCTCGCAATTCTGCGACCGCATATTTGCTTTTCCCTGGCAGTGAACTTTTTACTTGTTGATTTGAAAAGCAGTAAATTTTACGTCGCTCGGAAGCGAGTTGCCTTTAGTCGGCATGATATCTAGAGATACTTTGTGTTCCCCTGTTACGTCTGCGGTTAGCATAGAGTAAGCAAAATGTTTTATTGGCGAGAATACGAAACAGTCAAAAGTGTAGTAGAATAGTGTCAAAAACGTAGTAGAATATGATGGCACTAGGTGGGTGGTGACGGGTGCAGTTGACGTCGGCTCGTTGGGCGTGGTAGCAACTGGAGGCCACTGCAACAGGAGCAGAGTGACGGTGGCTGGAACAGGTGCAGGAGAAGGGATGGAATCTGCAACAGTGCATCCGCAGCGGTTTATATGGCGCGTTGGGTGGTCTGTGGTTGGCGGGTTTCCGCGCCTAGATCAGCAAACTCCGCCTACGTGGTGATCCCCATTCGAATGGCGAAATTTCGGTGCACACATGTCATAGCATATGGTCCCGAGTTTGTACCAATCTGAAGAAGAGAAGCGCAAAGTGTCATCAGGATTCATGCCGACTGTAATTATCTGCGCTTTATAAATAAGGGATTTCGATGTCAAAACCCTGATTAATTGCTTGCAAGGTAAGCCTTGTAAGATGGGTGAATCGTGCTCTGAAGCTGTGTTTTCGATCGACGATGTGTCATTGAAGGACACTCAAAGCAGAACCCAAAAACAACCGGCTACAGGATATTCGCTCGTGGAAGGGTTTTGCAGTGTCGACAAAGACGCTCTCTAAAGGCACATCTGCTGGTGTGTGTCGTACACCGCGGACAAATGTCAATTAAAACGTTGCAGATGATTTTGAGCTTTGAAACTCTTCAGTGAAGACTTCTTCGCTCTCTGTTTCCTGTGCCGAATTTTTTAAAGTAATGGGTCAGTGCACATGTATGGATGTCAGAATCTTTGGCAACAAAGAGTGTTAAAGAATTTGGCATCTATCCCTTTCGCTAAACGAACGCAGCAAATTTGTTTCATGACGGTGGCGGGGTAAACCAATGGGTCGGCTCTTCTAAGAGATTTTCAACTACTTCGTGGCCGTTTCTTGTTGCACTTCCGTTCTTACTCTTCTTGGAAGGATCCAAAGCTCGCGTTTCTGCCGGAAAAACGGCCAACTTTTCTATCGAACACTGCCTTCAACCCATACACGACCACATGCAATATTGCGTTACCGTACATATACCGTGTCAATAAAGTGGACACGCGAGCTCGGAGAAAATCTTTTTTACTTGCATAATGAAGCTATCGATGAAATAAACGTTGTTACGGAATTTCCGCTCATAAAACTCTTTCTAGCTGGCTGAGTTAAAGGAGTTTACCTGAATGCGGTTCAGAAACCTGCTATCTGTTTCTAAATTCTATTTGGTTCAGGTTCGGTTATGGTAAAAAGGTTAAATTGAAGAAAATCGATGTTTCGGAGTCATAGTGGGTGTGGTCATGGTAGTGGCGTGTTTTCAAGGAAACAGAACGTGATTCTACCTAAGGCAGCGTCCACAGCAAACGTCCTAGCGTCACGTGACCGTAAAGAGATGCCGAGGGTTTGCATCTTCAGCATTCGTTATTGATATGACACCTTAGCGACCACTGCAGGCGGCCAGTCGCTGACGGTCGAGGCATAGTGACCGTAACGGCTGTCACTAATATCATCGATACCTTCGTTAACTTGATGCCGTCCTCAGACGCGTTGAATGCGCCAGCCGTCGAGCGTCATGCGCCTGCGTTTGAGCGCTGGCGCATGATGCTCCGACGCCTTGACGCTTTGCCGCTGGTCGTCTGCTATGGACGGGGCCTAAGGAATCGTGCTGAGAAGGTTGGAAAATCATCTTTTTAGCAGAAAAAGCGATTTTCTAAAGTGTCCCACCGGTGGGAGCCGCTGTCGTGAATGGCCTAACTTACCTCTCACATCCGGCTTCATTGAAAGGCATCGTTCGCGCTGAAAATCAATTTTCATTTTTTGGGCTCAATTTCATGAATGAGCCTGGTAGACCACACCGGTGAGTTTTGGCGCTTCAAAAACCTAGGGTTATGCGTTTGGAAGAGGTTGAAAATGACGATTCGCCACCAGTTCTCGCCAGTCATCTAGCACTTTTTCATATAATGTAGATCCGGCCGGCAAGCAACATGAAAAAGTTACGGCACAAACTCCACATGTATAAAAGCTTCGAAAATAACAGTGACGAGGCCCCCAAATACAGAAAAACCTCAAAAACGATTTTGGCGAGAAATTCAATGTATTCCGAATGAATTTTCTTTACAAATGGAAGTTTTTTATGGGCGTCTCCGACATTTTCGTTCACTAGAGAACATGAAACACAAAAACATGAAAGAATAAAATGCGGTTTCCGGGCGCGTACGATGAAACGTTTAAAACTTCTAGGCTGGGATTCATGAACGACAAACCATAGGCTACATTTGAATTGCGGTACAAATAACACACAATCCTCGGGGTCAAACCTAACTGTAGCCCATGATTTGCGTTCATGAATCCCACATCTAGCTGATTTCATTAGTTTAGTACAAACCGCTCAGAAATAACTGCAAACGTGACACAACATCAGACTTTGAAATGGTAACCATTTTGATATTGAAATGTAAACGGCTCACTGTATCCTCACATAAATTGATTGGCTTTATGAAAGAAAAACAGAGCTTGTGGATAGGATAGAGATTCTGAGTAGTGAAAACCTTTCAGTATTTGAAATTTGAACTGATAGTGTTTATGTGTTCAGACAACGCAATTTATTCGCTACCTGACAATCTCCGATCCGTGTGTGGACTTATTTCCATCTGTTCCGTGTTTCTGTATGAGATATCCGACAACATTCCTTATGCTCACATTCGTCATGCTTCATGTACGTATCACAATCAGTACGGTTTTTGCTTCTATTTTCCTTTATGCGTCGTGATTTTCAGCTCAGCATGGTCATCGAACGTGCTGTTGCTCTCTGGAAGCGCGCTCTTTATGAATCTTATGGGCCGAGACTTGGATACGGTATGGTAGCCGTATCGGTGAGGAGATTATAAATATTTATGTACTTGTTGTACTCCTGTGGACACAAGTTTCAACGGTCGTCTTTCAACCGAACCACTTCTCTCTTCTAGCGAGAAAAACTTTTGACATTCGGCTGCAGAAGACTATCAAAAATACCGTATTTCCTGTAATCAAAGACCTGGGTGTACTATTCTTCAACCTCCGCCAAAAGGGGTGTACAATTAGGCTCCGTCCATAGCAGACGACCTGCGTCAAAGCGTCAGGGCGTCGGAGCATCATGCGCCAGCGCTGAAACGTTGGTGCATGACGCTCGACGGATAGCGCATTCAACGTGTCCGCGGACGGCACGTGGTTAACGATGGCATCGATAATATTAGTGAAAGCCGCTTTTGCCGCTACGCCTCCACCGCTAGCGACAGGGCGGCTGCACTGGTCACTGAGAAGTCACTAGGGAGTCAGACCAATAACGAATGTTAAAGATGCAAACCTCAAGCGTCACTTGGCGCTAGATCGTCTGCTATGGACGGAACTTAACTTGACACTAGAAGGTCTGCTATGGACGGAACCTTAGAGGTAGAGATTAAAATGGAGGGGGAGGCTCTAATTTTCAACCGAAAATTCAAGAGTCAATATGAGCAAACAACATTAATTAGGCATACCAAAGTGGGATATAAATGAATTACTCGGCGAACTTCAAGAGATCATCATCAATAAGGTCATTGTTTAAGTCTTCCTAAAGATCAATCTCTTCAAAAATGTCGACAAGGTTTTGGGTGTCGACTTCTCGAGCACCGCGTAGTAGTTCACTTCCGGGATTGGGTAGCCAGCCTTTCCGGGAAAAAGTGAATGACGTCGTCTTTGGAGCCATCTGCGGCATTTGTAATATCGCAGGCCCCGAAGGAACGAGCGACTACTTCGGTTGAAAGTTGCTCCCATGCAGTCGCAACCCAATTCAGGTACACAGACATTTATGGAGCTTTTGGATTGATGTAAAGGACAACTCCGCCTCTGGCTACTCTGCCCTTAGCAGAGGGCCACCTCACACGTTCTTTGCGAAGTATATAGTAGGTAGCCGAAGGATTGGCGAACTTATGTGCATCAAGTAAAAAAGTATGGGACAGAAAGTGGATACCCGGTAAAAACCTTCCGTGACTTTTCAGCTGAAGTGAGCGAGGGCTCTATTAGAGGGGGGTCTTCTATTCTTCAACCTCCATCGGAAGGAGGAAGGCTTCATTAGAGGGAGGGGTTCAAATAGAAGGTGGGGGAATGTTCAATATTAGGAAGTATTGTAGTTTATTAGTAGAAATATCCAATCAGCAGGCACACCAGAGTAGAACCCTAGAGCACAGCTAACATACCTAGTTTTCAATCTATACGCCTTTTATAATAAAGCTTGTTTTACCGCTAGGCCACCTAGATCGATAGACAGAACAACGACAAATACTCAACTTGGGCGGTCACGGGCCACAGGGCCGCCGATAACGCATCCCCAAGTGAAGAGGTCAATGCGGTGACAAGACGGCCACAACAGTGCCGAATTCTCGCAGAGAGGAATCATAAATGTAAGGCAAAATGCAGACTGTTCCCATTTGACGAGTTGCTATTACGGCTACGTCGATTCTACTGTTTGCCCGATTTTGCCCTATTGGCTGAAGTAGAGCCCTGTGGATATGCCTGTTCACGAGTTTTGTAGTCCGTAAACAAAACAGAAGAGTAGCTTTCTGAAAATTGTCCGGAAGCAGGGAACCGTCGGAGCCTTTACTGAATGTAGGAACATAAACTTCTGATAGCTGAGCTGATAGAGGTAGCCAATGTGGAATATTTTCCCTTGCTCATATTCACCTGGATAGTAAAAGACGAGAATTAAAGACTCACCCTTAAAGGCATCGCACGCGCTGAAGACCATGTTTCGTTCTTGAGCGTTTTTGAGTTGTTAGCCCCCTATAGTGACTAAAGGTAGCGAAAAGCCCGCTCAAAAAAGTCAACTTTTAAGAAAAAACGTTTCAAAAAAACTTCTGAAAATCATTTGAAATTCGCGCCAGTATCGACTCAGGATAGTTACGCGGAGGGCGCAAGGACAGTTCTACAATTCGTCCATTGGCGCAGCGTTGGAAGCAATCGCTCGTTGTGTGAGGAGAAATTTCCAGTCGATAATGCCACTTTCGTCCGACGGTGCGTCAGCGTACAGTGGCATGCCCTGTACTTAGCGACACGACGTTCTGCTCAAATATTGCGAAAGTGCCAAATGACTGACGGAAGGGCCGGCCCCTTTTGACGGAATTCCTTACTTTCCACTTTCTCTATGCTCACAATGGTACGTTTTTGAGCAGCCAAGCTCGTTGTACGTTCTCACAGGGGCCCGAGGAAGGGATTGAGCATGAAAAATGGAAAGTGGATTTCAGCGCGTACGATGCCTTTAACCATCAAGAAGTGTGCCAAAGAAAAGAGAAAATCGCGGGCTGATTTTGGATCGAAAACGGTTGTGGCATGTGACCAAATCAAAGCCATAAATGGCTTTCCGTATTGTATAACAGGTTTCTATCTTTGCAACGAGAGCAAAACTTTTTCAGACATTGACTTCTCTGGCACTGACCACATGGGCGATGGCTATCGAGGACTTTTCCGGACAATACACGTACTGCTCCTCTGCTACTCCAAAAACCTCTGATCGTATAACGTTCATCTGCTACTTGGTTTTCGCAGTTGACATTACTACAGTCGCTCTGATGGCGGCTCTCATTCTCTTCAATACGTCAGCTATGAAAAAGTACAAATTACACCTCGCGTTCGAAATACAGCCTTTATCACTTATGGGAGCTGGTCAGAGCAGACAGCGGATCATTTAGGCCCCGTCCATAGCAGACAACCAGCGTCAAAGCGTCGAGACGTAGGAGCAGCATGCGCATGACGCTCGAAGGCTGGCGCAAGCAATGTGTCCGAGTACGGCGCGTTGTTAACGATGGTATCGACATTATTAGTGACAGCCGTTACGATCACTATGCCTCCACCGTCAGCGACTGGCCGGCTGCAGTGGTCGCTGGGGAGTCAGATCAATAACAAATGCTGAAGATGCAAACCTCCAGCGTCACATTACGGTCACTTGACGCTAAGACATCTGCTATGGACGGAGCCTCAGTACGAACAATACTTACGGGACTTCACATTTCAAAATGAACGTGTGTCCTGCTGCTTACTATGCCCAATTCCAAGTGTCGGGAGGAGCCTCCATATCACATCAAAGTTTTTCGGTTTAGGAAGACCTTTAATCTGCAGCAGTCGTATCAGCTTCGTGAAAACTGCAGCGTTATTCGACTTATTTTGCCGTTGACGGCTTTTCAGACGGTTATCTACGGGATTTTCTCGATGAGTGCCGCCGTCATCAATACCTTTCGCAACAGCCTCAACTACGTCCAGTTTCGAACACTATTCACCTCCACCTATGTGAGTTGCAACTTTGAGCACTTCATGCACCTTTACCAGTTGTTAGAGAGTTGTTAGAGAAGTACGGTATAAGTACTCTCCAAGTTCCCCTTTCTTCAAAGCTTGGCGTCGTATAATGTCTATAATGATCTTGTGCCACAATTGAATTGTGAATTGTTTAGCTCTCGAGGCCCTTTTTAGGCCTCTGAAGAAGATGTTCAGTCGAGATATAGGGCCTTGAATGAAGGAATCCACCTACCAACCTCGTCTGGCACAAGATCATTATACATATGGTGTGAGCCATTTACTCGGGGAACCGTAACACTTCTACGCGGGAAATATGGCAAACCGGTGTTACACCTTCCGTTTAAATTAAATTTCGAATTCGCTCAGAGCACCAATGCATTGGCCCGCGCAAAGTTTAGATCTGTTGCGACCGTAGAAGGCGTGTGAAGTAATCGGAAAAAGACAGCTGCTCAAGGTTCAAAAGCCCAGAAAACGCAGAGTAGGCAAATGCACGCATCTTTAGGTTCGTTAGGTGCTCAAACGATATATAGGGCACATCGCCTCGTGGAGACAGCAGTCGGTCCTCCGGAGATGGTGCTAAATAAAGACTTTTGAGACACTACTTGGAAAGAAGAATACTTTGAGACTATGTGCTCAGACAATATGTAGGGCACATCGCCTTGTAGAGACAGCAGTCGGCTTAAGAGATGGTGCTGAATGAAGACTTTGGTGTCACTATCTGGAAAGAAAAATATTTTTGAACTTTAGACCTCATACATTTCCTCTAGCGGGAAACTCGGCTATACATTGAACTTAACGCTTGATGCCACATCAAAAACGTTGGATGCATATAAGTGCATGAGCAGCATTGGTCACGGAGAGACGAAGATTCGTTTGCACTTCTATTTGTTCTTGTCTTTATCCTTTGTTCAATGTTTTTGTGTTTGTACTTGCCAGTAGGAGTTGCTTCGTTTCTGAGAATTCTATTTTGTTTCTGCAAAAGCTTCAACATGAATGCATTCAGTCAACCATCCCGCCGTGGGTGATTAGGCTAATTCTTTGTTTCGTTTGAGATTTGGTTTTATAAGAAGTGTTGACGCTTCAGTGGTCAATCTATCTAAGTATTTCTTCCCAACTAAAATTTATTTATTTATTTGTTTATTTATTTATTTAATTATTAATTTAATTATTTATAGATACGTCGTAAACGACGCGACAAAACGTCGAATGAACAGATCTGCTGTACAAATTCAACATACGAAACGAAAAGAAATCAGATAGAATGTACCCGAGTTTTGCGCAGTGGGAGAGTTTGCGATGCTATTCCTAGCGATAACCTTTCCAAAAGGGGAGGTCGATGGCGGGGGCGCATAAAGTATATATCCGTCATCAATTAGCATTAAAACAGTGGATCGATAGCTTGTCCGGTATTCAAATATTAAAAGCGCATTACTGCGCTAACAGTTGCGGTTATATAAGGAGCCCTAACCACCTGTGTTCCTAGGAGATAGTTTGATCCTCCCACCATGGACAGGTATCTGGGCTGAATTCTTCATAGTGGGGCAAGTTGTTAATGGGTAAGTGAGCCCTACCAACATGGATTCCTAGGAGACAGCTCAATCCTCCCACCATTGTAAGGTATATGGGCTGAGTTCTTGTGTTTTTCCAGTGCAGCTGGTAAATGAAAAATGTAGCGTGTAACATCTCTGAGTCGGCGCCATTAGTGATCCCAAGTTGAAAAAAGGTCGCTGTATGCTCAAAAGGGGGAGGAATCAAGCAAAACTTGGGAAGAAGCAGCGATTACTATGATAACCAAAATGTATCACTGTGAAATTTTCACATAGCATGCAAGCACGATAATACATGAATATCAGAGATATAAACTGTATGAATCCCAGTTTCCGCATCCATTGAAATGATCAAACAACCAAATAATACTGCCAAGCTTTAAGGAAACATGCGTGATGGATTGCATAGCCTCGAATCAAGATTGATAATACTATGCTTCTTATATTCAGAATGCGGAGAAGGTCAAGCTTCAAAAGAGCGCTTTTGAACAATCTACTATTTTCAGAAGCTAAAACATCCCTCGTCAATAGGCTCAGCCATCGAGCGGATCGGCAGAAAAACATGTTACACGTGATGCAAAGCTTTCTCCTATGGATTTTACGATAAGTTGAAACCGCCCAACCTTGAATTAATGGGTCTGAAAATCCAGTACTTGCTGGCTTGCAATCTCACTTCCTAGCGCAAGATACGAAAGGAAATTACTAAATCAAAAGTGATACGCCTAATTTGCAGGGAAGTTAACCCAAAAGTTTGGAGTCGACATTCATATCTGAGAAGATTAGTATAAGTGGAACCAGGATTAAATTTCATCCACGGGATTCTCGTAAACGTTTTTTGGACCTTTTCTATCCTCGTTAAACGACTTTTACAAAGTGTAGGATTCCGAATCGATGTGCAATATTCAAGTTGGAGATGGACATAGGCTTTGTACAACCGAACCAATATTGTCATGTCAGAACATTGCACATTGCGGAAAATGATGAATAGGGTTCTGTACGCTCTCGAAATGACACGATCAATCTGACTTGACAATGATAGGGTTCCGTCCATAGCAGACGACCAGCGGCAAAGCGTCATGGCGTCGGAGCGTGATGCGCCAGCGCTGAAACGCTGACGCATGACGCTCGACGGCTGGCGCATTCAATGTGTCCGAGGACGGCACGTGGTTAACGATGGTATCGATAATATTAGTGACAGCCGCTACTGCCGCTATGACTCCACCGTCAGCGACAGGCCGGCCCCAGTGGTCGCTGGGGAGTCAGATCAATAACGAATGTTAAAAATGCAAACCCCCAGCGCCACTTGCCGCTGGGTCGTCTCCTATGGACGGAACCTAAGGAAGAATCGAATACAACTCCTAGATCGTTCGTCGTGTGAACTTTATCAAGTGCATTATCATTCACCTTATACTGAATATCCATATCATCTCCCACATGCATCACCAAAGATTGTTCTAGATTGAGAGGAATATCCCATCGGGAAGCTCACTCATTCATTTTCTCAAGCGAAACCAGTAAGGCCGAACTTACCTCGACAAAATCGCTGGCATCATAAACACCATAAATCTTTATATCATCAACAAGCATTTCAAAAGAGATAGACGCATGAGTTTTCAAAATCTGCGGCCGTTCAAATGTGTAGATCGAAAACGCAGAAAAACCCCCTCAAAGAACCACCACACCTTGAACTAGAGTTGGGAAAACAAAGTTGAATCATCTGCCAAAAAAAAAGAACCTAACCTTTTTCCCAGCTCTAATTCTGAGATTCTCTAATCTTAATGTTTTACAACAGAAAGACTACCCTTTATCTTAAAATTACTTTGATATTCAGTTAACATACTGCGTTTTTCAGCTTATACCGTATTACACGCTGATATCTCCAATACTGCTGTGGGTCATCATACGACGGTCGAGACATATTAGAGAAGAGAAGCTGAGGATGGTAACGAAGACAGATGACGAGCAAAAAGAAGTCTACTTCAAAACCTATCAAGGGATGTGGAGTACCCCTCCTTCTAATAAATGATTGCCCGAAAGACGAACTGTTGGTACCATCTTCATATCGCCTGCCAATGACCTGCTCTTCGTGTCTTATTCAAGCGCAGAACAGATTCTTGTCTTATTCAAGCGCAGAACATACGCGACGTAAGGCTCCGTCCATAGCAGACGATCAGCGACAAAGCGTCGGAGCGTCTTGCGCCAGCGCTGAAACGCTGACGCATGATTCTCGACGGCTGACGCATTCAACGTGTCCGAGGACGGCACGTGGTTAACAATGGTATCGATAATATTAGTGACAGCCGCTGCTGCCGCTACTATGCCTCCACCGTCAGCGTCAGGGCGCCTGCAGTGGTCGCTGGGGAGTCAGATCAATAACGAATGTTATAGATGCAAACCCCCAGCGTCACTTGGCGCTAGGTCGTCTGCTATGGACGGAACCTAAGCTTCCTTCTGGTGTAGGCAAGATTTCTTTGCTGACTTGGTTGACGTTTTCTCTTCTGTGCCACGCGCGGCTATGGTGACTCCTTCTCATGCACCATTTGCATGCGGAAGTAATCTGAAACTACATTCCATGATTATTCTTCATTAATAGTCTGCTGAATTCTAGATTAATGGCTTTAATGTTCCGCCCAATAGATGAAACAGAGTAATGGATCTCATTAGCGTATACCGCGTTCTCTCCATTAAAAGTTACCTCGAATAGAAGTACACCAAAAGAGAAGGCTGATTAATTCAAGTACACTTTCCACTTGGAGCACACCTCTATTGGGAATACATCTATAATAGAGGCTTGGGAATCAGAACTACACACTCTATGTGAAGTAGTTCGCTATTGCAAATATACCTCTTTTATAGGTGATCCTTTGCTACCGAGAAGTTCTTTGCGATCAGAACGTGTTATTATAGAAAGGCCTGAATGAGAGAAATGTATTCTTGAATATTCGCTAGATTCAAATATTCGCAAGAGAGTCCCGGCCATTCCTTTTTTGGCTGATGATTGCTTGTATAGGAAAACTTCCGACACCACATTAGCGGAATAATCAAGAAAAACACACGACTAAAAATTTATACTGCGCTTATTCGCGGTGAATATACGGAGCTCATTTGCATATTTTACGAAAGATTCGATTTCGTTGAAAATCGTTCAAAATTGAGACTGCAAAATTTCTTTGATAGCCAGCTATAAAGATCGGATGACAAATTTAGGGCAATCGTTGACACGAAGAGGAATTCCGGCACCACCAATAGCAAACTTGTATCCTCTATATCATAACCTAATTAACTGTATTCTTTTGCGTGCATGTGCGAAGAGAAATGCGAAGCAGCGAGAAACTGTGGCGGAGAAGGGGGCGCAGCAAACGCGCGCACACACACGCGATTGACGGAAATAAATGTCACTCCAAAATAGAGGATACCTACAGTGTATTGTGGATGACAGGAACTCCCCTTTTGAAGAGCCCTGACAAAGGACGTGAACAATGGTTTCGAACAAGACAATTACATCAGTGATTGCCCTTGTTATGGCTGAAACAGGCAGAAATTCGGATTAAAATACACAGAGAAAAGATGAAGAGGCATATCACGGGCGATCCATCGCCCCATTTGAAAAATTGATGATCTGAGGCTTTTCTTAACGAAAAATGGTGCCTCTTAATATCTCTATTGATGCAACCACCTTATGAGTCCTTCTCAACTGACAGAGCTCCGAAGCAAACATAAGGAAGTTATTTTGCGAAACAATGTGAATGATAAATGTCCAGTAGCACCGATGATCACCTTGGCATGCCTGACCGATGATCACCTTGGCCTTCCTCATCCAAACGCTTTTTTTCAGATGGTTAGACCAATTTTTGGCCTTTTTTCATTCTGCGTCGAACCCAAGTCAAACTGCTCAGTTTTCGAGATACGCAGTTGATAAACGTTCCCTGCTTGCCCGGTAAATTCTCACAAATGTTAGAACGGCGAGAACTCCAGTAGAGCGCATAGTGTTACTACACACTGACTTTAGAGTTGTACATTTCATTACAAACGGCATTTATCACTGAGAGGGCATCTTATTCAAAATACGACCAACTCGAAAGTGTTAGTGTCAATTGTGTGAGAATGCTCTGGAAGTGTTTGCAAAACCATGTATTATACTCGCCATGTACAGTTGACCGCAATGTTGAAAGGACATGGTGCGGTTCCGGACTCACACTAAAACTACGGTAAAATCTGGCACTTTTCCAGATTTGGTCATCAATCGGCACCAACCGTCGTCTCTCTGCTCACGAGAATATCAGCTGTGGCGCCAATCGATGACGAAATCTGGCAAAGTGCCAGATTCTACCGTAGTTTAAGTGCGAGTCCGCAACCGCCCCATGTCCTTTTAACATTGCGGTCATGCTGCGGCGCTGTTACGAGTATCTTCAAACAGGGATGTGGGGCCACCTGAGCGGTTTTTGCCTTTGGTGTCCGGGTGACCCCCGCCCTGTGTGATCCCACATCCCTGTCTGAGGGTACTCGCGACCGCGCCGCAGCACGCTTTCGCAATCAGCGTACACCTTGCGGACTGAACGGCGATGCGCTGTTGAACTGTAAGCGGTCAGCTTGCTGAGAAGCGGAGGTGGGGTATGTTAACTCAGACACTTTTCTTGCCGACGTTTCACTTGGTTCTTAAACTGAGTGACTAAATTGTTCATTTTTCCTGAAGATTGCGGGTTCTTTTTACTAAAATTTGCAAGGAAAGCGTCTGGAACTCAAAGGCACAGTCCAACTGATATTATACTCCGGCCGCTGTGTATAGCGACCCTGCCAAGCACAAAATCTCAGATCGCACAAATAAGCGAGACTAAGCGCAGAAAAAATCGACCATGTCCCCAGAAAAGAAAAAACGGGTATCGTCCATCACCAAGTCTAAATGTGGACAAGATGCGAGATGGATTATGAAAAAAATTCTATGTTCTTCCATTTTCTGTTGGTCTATCTTGAAAATGTGAATTGTTCCATTGCTAGGGCTGCGAATGACGAGAAAATAACAGGTTCGCGACAACTCGTCCACAAACGTTCCGCTGCTCACAATGTTTCAGGGATCATAACTCCGTTCTTGGTGGGTTCTGAGCAATTCTAGACTTTTTGAAGACATCAATGTGATCAGCATGAAATTCTCTCCAAGCAGAGCAGAAAACTGAGAAACAATCGTTAGGTTCGACTGTGCCTTTAAACGTGCGTTCAACACGAGTTTCACCTCCAGGCCTCAGTTCGAGGAATAGCGAATGGAAAGGCTATTGCCGGCTGTGGTCACTCTAGTCAATGCTTTTGCTGGCTTACAATTAGAAACAGTGGACTTCTGCAGCCGACGGTTCAACGTTGCTTGAAGTCGGTTTCCACACCCCCGTTTACATGATGTAGATGCCTATCATACACTGGTGGTTCGGGTCTTCACTGTCTTCACTGTCAAATGTCGAAGGTCGCGCGCCTTTCTAAAGACGAAGGAAAGAGGTGTTGTTTTATATTATTTCATCTTGTGCGAAGATTTTTCAAGGGGGTGTTAACGGTAACCGGTCTACCTCAACTCATGCTTTCGGGAAGTTCACAGCCAAGTATGGCTAAGAAGTCTGATTGAGACTTCAATTTATTGCACTCAGTTTATGACAGGACCACTCGTCAATTTATTACTGGGATACGCAAAACTTATGCAAAGTATTACGTTCGCCATGTGCACGGTTAGTGTGCTGAGAAGCGAATGGAGGGTACGTTCATTCGGGCACTTTTCCTACCAATGTTTGACTTCGTTTTCAAGCTGAAATGCTGAAATAAAACAGCTGTTCAGT
This sequence comes from Aplectana chamaeleonis, assembly GCA_029168955.1. NCBI lineage: Eukaryota > Metazoa > Nematoda > Chromadorea > Rhabditida > Cosmocercidae > Aplectana > Aplectana chamaeleonis. The sequence continues at coordinate 378,723 of JAPDOI010000270.1, read as the reverse complement.
TTTTCTGAAGTTGACAGGTCCATTATATCACAAATTACAAGAGAAGCAGTAGAGTCTGGAGCGCTGAATGCGCTTTCATCACGATGTTGACAACCAGGCGTCAGTTTTGGGACTGGTGAATGGGAATACATTACCGCCTGCGCTCACCCTAGTCAATGCTTCTGTCGGCATACAGTTGGGAGCAGTGGATATCTTAAAGGTACAAAACATCTAGAAAATTATTTTTTCAGATTTAATCTGAAAAAAATATAGATTTTTTCAAAAAATACATATATTTTTTCATGGAGAGAGTCACACGCTGATCACAGTGGTATCTCTGAAATCGTTCAGTACCCCCCACAAACCGAGTCATGGCTTCTTGAAAATGCCTATATTTTGAGTCCAAGAGATTGTTGGACGAGTTGTCTGAGTTCTGTATTTCTCTCCATTCGCAGTCGTTGCGCGAGAGCGAGATAGGATAAGAAAACAGTCTGGCAATGAACAATGAGGAACGACGACTTTTTAAGAATTCATCCAACCATCTAGCCGCTGTTGAGTTCGGAAATCGGGTAGGGGTGTGGCCCGTGGTGATGAGAGAAGGAGGTCGGCCCCGTGGTATTCGCCTATATGTCGCTTATGTGTAGGAATTGAGATCTTGCACTTGGCACGTGTTATGCAGAAGGAATCTATTACACAATCGAATAAAAATCACAAATTTCGTGTTTGTGGGTGTCCTGTGGATTTGAGCCGACAGTTTAGTTTTACTCGGACTGGGTTTTCCCACCCGGTTTACGTGATGTACCAGGTTGTTCAATAAGTTTTTTCGTTCGATAAGAAAAACACAATTTCACGATTCAAAATACACTTTATTATTCAGTATAATCTCCCTGAACATTAATACTCTTGCTCCAACGATCCTCCAATCTGTGGATCCCATCCCTGAAGTGAGAATCCGGAAGGTCGGCAAAATACGCTTCAACAGCCGTTCTGACCTCTCCACTTGATTGAAAACGCTTGCCACGCATGAATTTTTTGAGTTCTTGAAACAAATGGAAGTCGCTAAGGGCCAAATCTGGTGAATACGGTGCATGCTACAGCAATTCGGACTTTAGTTCATGAATTTTAGCAATTGTCAAAATGCTCTTGTGACACGGTGCATTATCCTGATGAAAAAAAAGATTTTTTTTCTCCTGCAAACCGCGTCTTTTTTCACGAATTTTTTCCTTCAAATAGTCCAAAAGGTTGCAATAATATTCAGAATTAATTGTTTTACAAGATCGCATGTAATCCACAAACAAAATTCCTTTCGCATCCCAAAAAACTGATGCCATAACCTTCTTTGCCGATTTCCGGACACGAACTCGTTTCGAAGGTTCACACCACCCTTCAGCCTCTTGTTTTGATTCAGGATCATGGAGATAGACCCAAGTCTCATCTATTGTGGTTCAGTGTAATATGTCCAATACCAAAAATTGCAAAAACGTTTCTCTTGGGGTAAAAGTAGCGATCTTAAATCGGTCGTCTCTTGCTGAAGAACTAGTCTAGTGCCCTCCATCGACGATTTCTAGTATCAGGGGTCATCATCTGGCCCGAAGCTGATATTTAGTCAATGACATCTAAGCCTTTTTCGAGCTCCATTGTTGACACTCAGATTGGACCAATATTCTCGAAACAAAAGAAACCTGTGACAGAATTTCTCTTGATTTCTCCAAGGCTTCCGATCGGGTTAGTCACGCAGAGCATATATATATATATATATATATATATATATATATATATATATATATATATATATATATATATATATATATATATATATATATATATATATATATATATATATATATATATATATATATATATATATATATATATATATATATATATATATATATATATATATATATATATATATATATATATATATATATATATATATATATATATATAGCATATAAAGATATCTATATATATATATATATATATATATATATATAAATCGAAAAAGTTAGGTTTCCATCCTATGCTGACAAAATGGATAGAACAGTTCATCCGTGGTAGAACATTCCAGGTGAAAGTATGCCAGACTTTGTCTGAAGTTCACGAAGTTGAGAGTGGGGTTCCACAAGGAGTACTCTCGCCAATTCTTTTCGCCATTTTCACCGCTGACTTAGCCGAAATCATTGAGGATCTAGGTGTCAGGTGCATGCAATATGCAGACGATTTCAAGATTCACAGTAAGATCAGTGAGAGATTTCCAGATTAAATGCAGGAAGCTATTGATGCAGTTTACAGCTGGGCAATTTCCTGGAGTCTACCCCTTGCTCCAGAGAAAACACAGCATTTGAGGGTAGGTAGAAACGAGATTCCACGAAGGTACACAATTCTGAATAATACGATTCCTATTGTTGAAAAAGTCCTTGACCTGGGGTTTTCCTATGACAACAAACTTGATTTCGCTGAACACTATAGAACAATCTGAGGAAAGGCGAGCGCTCGCAGCTACCAATTACTAAAAGGGTTGGCTACGAAAAACGAAAATGTCTTAATGAAGGCTTTCATAACATACTGTGCTTATCTGGGCTAGATTCCGGTTCGCAATTGCGTCTCGACACGCTTTGCGGCCGCACGCACTCGAGTCAGTCGGGTTTCCAGCGCCAAAGCCGACTCGATGTGGCTTTTTTATGCAATTTTCTCCAGTTTTTCTAAGTTTCCAGTTTCCAAAACCCACCTAGAGTCAGCAGATCGGCGGCTGCGGCGCTGGAAGCTTTTCTGACTTGGTAGCAAGCGGCCGCAAAGCGTGTCGAGACGCAATTGCGGACCGGAATTTGGCCCAGATAAGCACAGTACGTAAGGCCTTTGCTAGAATGCGGAACCACAGTATTTGCACCACACAAGGTGAAGGACATTCAAGCCATCGAGAAAGTTCAAAATAACTATACACGCAAGGTTGTAACTAGTTTTGGGGGATTCTTATACTCTCGTCTTCCGAAGTCTAAAATAAGGAACAAATTTTTGGGAGTTCACTCGTTGCAGTCCAGGAGGAAACTCAGAGATGTTTGTATAGTCTTCAAGATAATTTCAGGAATAACTAGTGTTGAACGGTCCTCGTTTTACCGACTCACTTCATCGCGAACGCGTGGAGGAAGCATCAAAATCACATATCCCATACCTAGGAGTGGAATTGGATTGCATTCCTTCACTGCGCGTGCTGGCTCTGCTTATATTCAGTTGAGGAGCACCATTGATCCTGTACCTACAAACTTTAGGGCTTTCAAACGGATGGCTTCTAACACAATACTTTCATACTGAGTCATTTTGCTATCTGTTCTGTGAGCAACAATTATCGGTGTGAAAATTTTATGTTTCTTGTGTATTATATCACGACTGTCTTAAACGGCGTAATGAATTATTATTATGAAAAAAAACTAAGACTTTTGATGGTTTTTTGTCGGAAAAACTATTTCTGTTAACTCTGAGCTACTATATTAGTTGTTGTGCACGTCACAGTTTGTTGACCTGTGTCGCGACGCAAGTCACGAAAACAGACGGGGCCTGTGCCTGTAAAAGGCCCACGGCCTTGGCCCGGCTCATACGCTCACACGCTCATTTTGAGCTCTTTATATTTCGCTTCATGGGCTTTCTTCTCGGTGAAAGCTCACTCGTTCGATCCGCTCCGATGCCTAACGCGCACTTCTTACAACTGTATGTGTTCATGCGCACCGATGCCTGATTCGCACGTCACCTATGGATATGATATTCTTGTGAAATTAAATATGTTTAAACAATGAAGTTGAAAAGGAGTAAAAATGTGGTGCGTCGGCCGGGAATGGAACTCGTACCGTCTGCGTGATAAGCATTTTACCACTGAAACACGGATGCCCAATGTAGTCTTGAACCACTAAAAACACTTCTCAAGTCAATGACCATATCTCAAAGCAGTTGTTGAATACAGTAGTTTCAGGCTGGTTTTAAAACTGATTTCATATTCGCATCTGTCGACTATGCGTGTTATACATCCGCATTTGTAAATTAGATCATCGCACTTGTCGGTAGATTGAATAGCGTGTTGTATCGCAGAGATAACTACAATCTGCGCATCAGTCATTCTTGCATCGCACATGCGCACTGTGTTTTCTAGCAATAAAAAAACTACGCATCGCCAAATTTCGTAGGCCGAACAGTAACCCAACTTACATATCTTTCGAAAACTGAATATTCCGCATATAACGTGAAGCCGCGTTTATTCCGTCTGTGGGGTCATGAAACGGTGCTATGATTTCCGGCAGGGTGGACAAACGCAGGGCGCCGCACTGATGACTGGACGGACTCCGTCGCCCCAACAGGTTAGATGAGTGCCTTTGTCGCAACTTTCAACTCAGCAACTATACTTAGGAATCAACCCCCTTCTTTCAGGACTCTCTGGCGCTCGGAGTGCCTATAAAAGGCCCACGGTCTGGGCTCACAGTCTCACAGGCTCACACGCTCTTTTTGAGCTCTTGATGGTTCAAAACTTTTTAGTCCAAGAAACTTCACTCCGTTCAATACGCTCTCATACCTGACCCCTACTTCTCGCAATTGTATGTGCTCATCCGCACCGGTGCCTAATCCGCCCGCAGGGTTCTGTGCTGGTGTGTGCTCGCACAGGGGCTGAGCTCCGGAGGGGTGGAAGGGTGGTCTGAACTTAGGAGGAAGACCAACTGGACCATCATGTGTGTGACTAAAACCGTCAAGAGCAGATTTCACATGGGTTTCAAATATACGTTGCGATTTGACTGAAAGACTGTTGTAACTGAGTTACGAGTGTTGAAATTCAATCAGGGAAATAAAGGTGAAGTCATGGTAAAGCTGTTACCGAAATGATAATCAAGACATATGAATCCTCAGTGTTAAGTGTCTGAAGCAGTTCAACTACTAAATGCTAAATCAGTTCTGCAAATGATTTCTATGAGTCACGAATGTTGACATTAAGTTGAGCGTAGCCGATTTACCCTGTATACAAACTTTCACCGTGTGATATGGCCGCTGAAGGGCGCCACACTGTAGGAAGGATGATATGGGCGCTAAAGGGCACGCGCCGGCTGCAGGTGTGGTCCCGGAAGTCTACATTTTTGCAAAATGCGGGTCACGATAGTAGAATATTTGAGTCCAGCGTGGTCGACTATTCCTGTATACAAACTTTCTTCGTCCCAGATGAACGCCGAAGACCGGTACAGTATACGGGCTCACACCTTTCTCAGGTGAGGTCTTATCGTAAGTTGGCAATTTTGAAACGAAGGAGTCACGAGAGTAGGGTATTTCAGTCTGGCGCAGTCCATCTACTCTACAAAAAAACGGGCTCACACCTTTCTCACAAGAGAATGAAGAGACCTTGTCACCAGAACTATCCATGAGGCCACGATTTTCTGACAGACTACCTCCCAGGTACTCATAAGAATTATATCCTAGCTTTCCGAGTAATAGTAGTACAAGAAAAAGTTGCGAGCTCTGTAGGTAAAATAAAATTTATCTGCCGTAAACTGTCTTTATCGTTCGAGTTATCAAAAACGTGACTCATATTCGTATTCAGCGCCTCAAATATTCTTTTTGAGAGAAGTCAGGTCAGATTTTTTTTGCATGCATTTATTTATAAAACGAATGTTGAAAATTTTATCATCACTCGGGCTGCCTAAATAGGGTTTTTACAAGTACCCAGAAGGTGGTCTATCAGAAAAACATGGCTACATGCCTAGTTCTGGCATGCAGGTCTGATCACTCCCTAGTCAGGTGTGATCCCACCGGAAGTCAACAATTTCGAAAAGCAGGAGTCACGAGAGTAGGGTAATTGAGTCCAGCGTGGTGAGTAACAGTTCACACGAATTTTCACACATTTACGGCAAAAAACAGCCAAAAATCGTGTAAGACAAAATTTTACCCTCTGAGATAGACGCTAAAGAGCGCTACACTGTAGGCGAAAACGTAGAAGAAAAAATGGTACAAGTTTCTAAAGAAACTAGGTTTTTCAAAAGGCTGTAAATCAATCAGTAAATGAGATAAGCGGAAGTTTCCTGGTTTTAGGAAACTAGACTTTATACTCTACAGTTTAAATCTTTCCGCGCCCCTGGAGAGTGCGTTTGACGAAAGTTCACTAGGTGCAGGTTCTTCTCTGAAATGCACTGTGGGCCCAGAGCTGGGCCCACACCTAAGTACTGAGAAAACTCGAAAATTGTCGCAGAACCCACATCAGGGAAATTTTTTGCAAGCGCGATCTCCAGGGTGCGGGAGATCCTAAATGGTAGGGTACAGAGCGTAGTTTCTCAAAGCTTAGATTTTTCCGGGTCCCTAATTTAGAACTTAGTTACTGCAGTTTTAAAGCCCTACTTCAGGTTCGTGGGCTTGGACGCTTTGTTACCATCTTCTTCCGCTACCTATTAAGCGCTCTTCTGTCTATCTCAGACAGTGAAAATCTGCGTCATGGGTAAATCGACTATGCCGGACTCAAATGTCCTATTCCGGTGACTCCTAGTTATCAAAATTGTCGAGAACACCTAGATGGGAGAGCGAAAAAGCGCTTGCATACAGCTCTCGGATTTCACATGGTAGAACCTCAAAGCGTTTGAGATTAAGAAATCCATGTGAAAACTTCAGCTCGCGAATCAAACAAAACAGCTCGAAGAGCGCGCGGGGTGCTTTGGATTTACAAAAGAGACCCAGCTGTGGATCATGGAGGCGAGTGCCCATACATAGCGCGGGAGCTCCAACCGTATCTCCGGCTCGCCTTCTAGCCTAAAGCTTAACTGCCCGTCGTGGTTCGCCGCTCGTCTAACGTTGGCATGGACCCTGAAGAGTGTTTGCGTTCACTGTTGAAGGTTGGCGCAAACTTGGTGCCATATGCTATAACATAGGTGCACAGAGTTTGCGCCAACCTCCAATGAGGAACGCAAAGTCTCTTTGCGATCCATGCCGATGTTACATTGCTAGTTTCTCGCTCATGGCTTATGGAAAGGTGGGACTTAACTATGTGCATAGTGTCTCTGGCTTGATTACGCGGTGCAATAGATTGGTTTCGAAACCCATATGAACTGAAGGTCACGTTAGGCGTTCTGATGAATCCAATTGTTTGAATGCTTTTCAAGCTCTGTGGAAAAATCGTAGACAATACCCTCTGTACCAACCTTGTGCGAAAAAAAAACTATGCCCACGTGAATGGAAATTCGCACATGGCGTGTCAGATTCTGCTCGAAATCGCTCTGCTAGTCTGGCTCGAGGAGCCGAACACGAAAAAACCCGCGATGCAACGTTATAATTAGGCTAAGCATCGATCAAGCGACGTCGCTTCGCCTCGTCGCTGGGTGTTCGCAGTGAAGTGGCGCGATAAATCGGATTTGAAGCGCAAATGGTGGTCGCTCCGCTTCCGTCGTGTTTCATTGAAAAAAAGGCAAGCTCGTTGCTGGCTTTCTTCAGGGTATTTTTGCTCAACACAACTGAATCTTACAGTTGAAGCAATAAGGTCTGCATATTTGGGACCCGTTGCACTAAAAACACGGATTAACGGTTGCAAGCTTTACTGTAACACTGCTGTCGCCTGTTCAAGCGAAGTTGCGTACGTGCGCAATGGCGCGTAGTTGCCCAGCGTTCGCGCATCGTTCACACCTGAACTTCCGCGCGACGCGATTCTCGCGTCGCAGTGACATGTGCCATAGCTTCGCCCCGCAAAAACCCTGAACGCCGCTTTAGATCCAGTTTTAGCCTCTAAGTAACCTCTTAGTACAAGTGTTGAGTCACATTCAAATTTTTTATGAAACACCCGGAATATTACTAGATGGGCTTTCCACCTCCTCGCCTACATTGAAAACGCCTGTAACTCCCTATGACCACTAGCTCGGGGCTACTCAATTTCACTATTGAGACCAAACTGGTGCTGACAATGTGAGTCGTTTTTTGCAGTCTGGATTGTGTCATCTATTGTAAAGTGTTGAGAGCAGCGGTCGGTGTACCTTGCTTTAGCAGTTGATGTACACAGGCCTCTGTCAGAGCTGGTTGAAAAAACGACTTGGCTAACCCTGTCAAAATGTATGAAAAAGACGGACGATTGAGGTTGCAAAAAACACCCGGTGTGGCCGATTGTAGCTGACGCGGTCAATATGTATGTTTTAATTAGAACGATATCTTGGATATCATTCATTTCTTACCTTACATCGTGTGAACATCGGTCGGATCTGCCACATCGGGTGTTTTTTCCGCCCCACCTCATTCATGTCTTCCATTATTATCGAGCGGGCCGGCTACGCCGATCAGCCAACTATATGGCCGAGGCCTCAGCGACGAGGATGATTCGCGGCTTGCTATCATCAGCGAGTCGCGTCGGACGATTCATGGCCAATTACCGTGTCTGAGCCCTGCTTCACCTAAAAATATTACGGCCTCCGGCCATAAGTGATTGTTGGGAATATCTGAGCCTCAAATGTTTAACGAGCCTCAGTACACGTGTACCTCTTTAACCGTCATTATCGCTTCTAAAGATAACATGATGATTATTTTCCCATGCAGAAGGGAGAATCATCCATGTACTGTAGAGACATGCCTGATTAGTAGACTATTTCTATGCTCAGTTCTGCTCGTACAGAATATTTCCAGCCGATCATCGCTTTTGTGCATCCAGTACCTTCTTGAATTCATTTTAATCCATTTCTTCCGGAAAATATGCCTGGAATAGGTGCCTCCCACATAAGACTTTGTTTAGTTTTCAATACTTGAGAAAAAATCGGATTTATTTTTTCTAAGAATGATGTCACTGGCTAAGCAGAATTCAAAAGGCGAACAGACACGCTTCACTAAAAAATCAATGCACTGAAAGGTATATACTGCCTTTATTCGGGGGCGCACAAGCCCCTTTTTTCATCCGCACCCGCTTCTACAGTATCGCAAAACGGCGGCGCGGTCTGTCGTGGCCTTCTCTCATCCAATCTCTACCGACCCATGTGGCAGGCATCGACATTCGTATGACCACCCTCCGATCGTCCGCATGACCGGCGATCATGTTCAGAGACAGTGAGTTTTTTTTGTAAAATTTTTCACTGTCTTCAGTTTTTTTCGTATTAATTCAAATATAATTGTAATGGGTAGTGTATAGATAAGCCATCGATTCGAAGAACACAATTTATGTTCAGAAAGAATGACTTTTTTTAGTAAAATGAAAGAGAAAAAATTTTCTCATCGTATTAATACAAATATAATTGTAATGGGTAGTGTATAGATAAGCCATCGATTCGAAGAACACAATTTATGTTCAGAAAGAATGACTTTTTTAGTAAAATTAAAGAGAAAAAATTTTCTCAATTTCTTGGTAGCGAGAAGGATTGTGTAAAGCTTCGATTAAACCCTAATCTCTGCCAACACGATGACATTTAAATAAACACCTAAACAACTGAAGACGGTGAAAATTATGATAAACACTTACAGGCTCTGAACATGATCGCCGGCCATGCGGACGATCGGACGGTGGTCATACGAAGGTCGATGCCTGCCACATGGTGTGAGAGAGATTGGATGGGAGAGGGTCAGGGCAGACCGCGCCGCCGTGGTGCAATACTGTAGAAGCGAGTGCGGGTGAAAAGGGGGCTTGTGCACTCCCGAATAAAGGTAGTATACAATAGTTGTGTTCACCACTGCGTTGCTGACCAGGCGTCAGCTCCAAATCGACTCAAAGACCGTTGCCGATCATAGTCACTCTAGTTAAAGGCACTGTTCACGATGAACTCGGTCCCTGAGTTTTCTTCGAAAAACAATAGTGATAGCCCTCACAAGGGACCACTTCGAACAAAAAATGGAGTTTTGAAAAACGGTCTTTTGAGAGTTTTAGAGGGCGTAAAAAGGAACAGTTTAAGATTTTAAAATTTGACTCAGTCCTCACGGGTAGATTAAAAACCACCAAAACAGTGGGTTGCGGAAGATAAAATGCGATTCAATGCACCCTAACCTGACGAAATCCGCTGAAAAGCAGGGAACAGACCTCAGATTTGTGTTCAGCGCCAGAAATTATCCCCTGGGCGGAGTTTTGGTGAGAATTTTTTTCCATCTCTGACTCCTCAAAAATGATATTGAACCAAAATGGTTTTACCTCATGGGGCTCCAAAGGTCGAAAAAAATATTTAAGACCCAAACTTTGCTCTCGGGGGTTATTTAAAGTGCTAATAGCGAATCTGAGGTTTGTTTATCGATTTTCGACAGATTACGGTAGATTACGGTGGGTATACTGTAGTTGGGTCAAAGTCTCAGATTTGACTCAAAATTTCTGAACGGGGGTTATTCGGGGTGCTGAATACGAATTTGATATTCATTTGTCAATTTTCAAAATATTAAGGTAGGTTTAGGCCCTCTATGTCATGACAACTACCGTAATCTACAGTAAACCTCAGAATTTCTACGAACGATCTCTAGATTCGTGTTCAGCACACTAGATTACCCCTACAAACAAGTTTTTAGCCGAATCCGAGAAACTTTTCCAAACCACCCTGAAAAATCCCTGATGGGCCGCGCCTTGCCGCGAGGCTTGAAGAAACGCCTGTCTTTTTTTCAGAGTGGTTTCCTTTTTTCAGAGAAGCTGCGAAGAGCTTACCCGGATTCTACGTTCAAAATTGTTCCAGAAAACTACATTTAATCCAGAATGGCCAGGCTGACTAAAAGTAGTTTCCTTGTAAAAAGCGTTTCCCAATAAGTAGTTCGGTTCTACTCAATATTTGGGAATTGCTAATGAAACACTTGTCTTGAGTCTTCGAGCCATGCGCTAGAGTATTAGATTGCTTCAATGAATTTTGTAGTTTAGGTAATCCCACATCCGTTTATAATAATTATTTCTGTTGGAAAAAAGATTGGTCATTGATCAAGGAACAAGTTCACGAAGTTTCATAATGTCCGAACATTTTTTCCAGCGTCATATATCAAAATAAGTCTCCTAAAGTGTGCCTTCGAATTAAGGACGATTTTTCTGTGGCATATGTGGAGAAAAGGGTAAGGGTATTCTTGATATTCTAGCATTTGTCGAAACCTCGGAATTTCCAGTTTCTAACGTTGATGAGAAGCGTTCTCCGTTTATATCACGTTACCTCTGCGAAATAAGAAAACAGGTATAAAAACAAGAGACACTGTTAAAACCTAAAACAAGTAAGGCGAACACATAGAACTGTCATTACTATCAGCCATAATGCAGTAATGATCACGCAGTAATCGAACCATCATTCAATTGCTTCGTAATCCAACGCCTATCCGGCTGAGCCTTGGTGTGTCGCTGGCGTACCCCGACTATCTCATTGCAATGATCGGTGGTTTGCATGTAACGAGCATTGTTCAGGGGATCAATGAACAAGTCATAACTTAAAGGCGGCATACACGCCCGCAAAAGCTGTTGAGATAACTACATTGGTACTACAAATGTTCTGTGCTCGATTACGGTCATTTTGGCTCAATTTTTACGCTTCTAACGTCGTGGGCGTTCTAGAAAGGGCCGTACGAGTACATTAGCGTCGTTATCCGAGCAAATTTGTCGCTAGCTCCGCTATTTTAGCCAATGCGGTACAACTCGTCCGCTTCTGGGCCAATATGGAAAGAATCGTTATATCTTCATTACAAATGATTTTTTCCTGCTTTTTCGTTATCTCTGAGTATTAAAAGCTTCAGACCTTCGATTCATTCCATAAAATTGATATAATTTTTGAGCGTGTATGCTGCTTTTAAGAACCTAGGTAGATTTCCTCTTCAAACTTTTAGGAAAACATTTTCAGATGATTTCAAGGCCACTGTATAGCTAAAATTGTGCTACGTCCCCCTAATCCAACGTTCTGGTTTCTTCCATTTTTGATCATTTCTGATCTACCCGTGAGGACTGAGTGAAATTTTAAAATCTCGAACTGTTTCTTTCTTACTCCTCTACAACCCCAAAAGACCGTTTTTGAAAACTCCATTTTTTCGTTCAAAGTGGTCCCTTGTCAGAAGCAGAACGGTGATAAGAAGACGGATCTGAAAGCCTTCCCAGAGGCGAAAAACGGTTATAAAGATTATCCCAGTGGGGCCTCTTTGGGTCTAGTTGTTGTCATCAACATCAACTCGTCTCTATCTTTGCCACGCTTTGACCTGCGATCGTCGGCGGCAAGGGTTTTTCATTAAAAGAGAGATTAGATTTGGGAATTAACTATCTTTCTGAGGGCTACCACAAAAGTTTTATCATTGAAAGCTCAAGAACGAAGTTTATTGTGAATAGTGCCTTTAATATCTCTGTTCGCATGCAATTGGGAACAGTGGACGTCTGCAGCTGACGGTTTATTTGTATGAAATTCCACACCGCTTTTACATGTTGTCCTTCACTTATGACTTGGGTATTCTCTGATCTGACAGTGACAGGTCCTCGCGACTAACCACATTACTTCGAGGGGCTGTTCACGAACAATGTTCGTTCTCAATTTTTTGATGAGGAGCAAATGCGATAGCTCCTGAAAGAAGAATAGCGTCTGGAATAAAGCTCGAAAGCCTTACAATAGGTAAGCCTGAATGAAAATATCGACGAACAGGTCTGAACGAAAATATCAGACGCTGTCTTTGAATAGACCAGCAACTTCGCTTTGCCGGTTGGTAGACGAGCTCCCGATATTACGCTGTCTCTTTCACGCGCTCTTAATGCCTAGCTTGACCGGATCTTTCTTGGTAGCGAGCAAACCAGCCGTTTTTTTATCTCCCAGATTGACACGGGTCTCCGAGAAGCTGATCGTGCTACTTGACAACGGTCATCCCTCCGTTTTTGACCCGATTCCGGCATTCTCGGTGATTCCCTAGTATTCTTGTTCCTACATGTCGCTTAAGAACATAAAAGTGCGCCGATGCAATCGATAGAGTTCCTTGATCATGCAGCGTTCTCTCAAATAAAATGTCCAGGTTTTTGAAACACATCCATATGCTCTTGACCTTCTGTAGGAAGCACTTGTTCACGCTAAAAGAAAGTGAATAGGAATGATGAATGCTTCAGTTAAGTTTGCGCAAGCGACTCTGGCGATATCATCCTAAAGAACAGCTATTTCTTTTGTGTCTTAATAGTTTTGAAACAGTGTAAAATCAAAAAAAAAACCTTCAGAAATATTTCTAACAGAAACTAGAAGGAAAGGTATGATAATGGCAGAGCACGTGTACGGAGAGTACTCGAATACTGTACTACAATACCCACCCTAAGTTTTGGTAAAAAGGCGAAAAAAACGCGGAAAATCGCTTTTTTCGTCTTTTGATCATAACTCTCTTCAAAGTGGACGATTTTCAAACTTGAAGATACTTTTGGAATCAGCATCGATCCCTCTTCCTTCTCGGTCAATACATGGCTTACTCTGGAACAAGGCATATAGGGTTGACACAATCAATCGAGTGGGGGAAGAGTGGGTCAAATGAGGGACTGGGTGTACTCTAGTTTATTTGAATTTTCGACTTTTTTTCATTTTACAAACTTGGAACTTTTTGGTTCCTAACTTTTTTGCCTTTTCTACTGGTATTTAATACTCATTTTGATTTTTTTATTTGATTTTTATATGAATTTTCACTGTAAGTTGAATACTTATATTATTCAATTTGATCAACATAACTATCGCTTTATCTGAAAAAATGGTTTTGATAACAATAAAAATATTATTCGGATATGAATCGTTTCAACTGTGACTTCAGACAAACAATTCATAACACTAAAAACCTCTAGTCTTCGATGTAGGAGCAAGTTCACGTTTCAATTGTATGTGTCAATACTGAAAATTTCTTGGAGTTTTCATTTTCAAAATCCGAAAATACCATTCGTCGCCCTGTTTTCTAGAATGTTTTCAAGTTTGTGAAAACAGTTATTTTTTGGAATAGGTATGACATATTTCGCCCTTTCACGAAGTTGAATTTTTATAGGAATGTGGAGAGAACCCTCTGTACTATCTTTGTTGTTGCGGGAAAGAATTTCTTACAGTACTCGCTTTTGAAATCTCCTTGCAATCGGTGAGTGAATAATTGGTCACAGACCACCCAGCTGCCAGGGCGCGCGACCGCGGCGCGTCACCGCACTGATGTATCCACCTAGCGAAAGTTGTGACTCAACCAATTGACCGCTCTTCGACAAATGCAGAGAGCAATCATTCATTACAAGGAATAGTGATGGATCCTCGCTATGTTTTTTCGCGCTTGCACCCTCGAATACAGCTGTTCGAAGAAAGATTATCAGGAACGTTGATTCAATTAGCAATCAGATGAGTTGTGTGAACACAAAAAAATCCCCGTGCATCAATCGTCGAATTCGAAGACATTCGCGCTGTGAGTGGGCGACGCAGACGACCCAAGCAGACCATCTTCGGATAGAGCGGCGTGAGACGTTTCAGCAGCGACTGTGGTTCCCTTTACCCTGCGCACTCTTCCATTCAGGGCTTTCTTCACGCTCTGCCAACCGCTGTTTCTTGCATTTTGCGAGACGTTGAAATATTTGTAGACTGCCTGAAAGTCCGGACGTCCGGAAACTTTCAGTCCGGACGTTGTACAACACCGCTCGTAGGATTTGGTCATAAGGCGCGCGAGGTCGGGTTTTAGCGTCTCGTTCGCCTTCTCTGTTTAACTCGAGAGTACACCCAGTCCCACATTTCAGCAGCTCATATTGACCACTTTTCACCCACTCGATTGATTGTGTCAACCCTATATGCCTTGCTTCAGAGTAAGCCGTATTGATATTGAATAGCCGTTCAGAGTATTGATCTAGAAGAAAGAGGGATTGATGCTGATTCCAAAAGTGTCTTCAAGTTTGAAAATCGTCCACTTTGAAGAGAGTTATGATCAAAAGACGAAAAAAGCGATTTTCCACGTTTTTTTCGCCTTTTTACCAAAACTTAGGGTGGGTATTGTAGGTTCTCCTCCATACGAAATGTGTGTTTAGGACTTTCGAGAAAATAGGGTGCCTCTATAGTTTTGTCACGGATCTAACTTCCCCAGGTCGCGGATAGGGGTTAATCGCGGAAAAAACGCGGCTGGTGCTTGCCTTGAGACGCAGGTGGATTAAGGGCTGGACTTCCTGCTTCTGTTTGCCAGAATGGCTTATATCTTTTGCAACATTCGTTATCTTGCTCATGCGCAGTCGTGCGTGGGTGTGTTGGCGCGTTCGCACTGGTCAAAAGCCAGCATTGAAGTGACAGGGAAGTAACCGAGAGGTGGTTCAGAGTCGCCTCCAAAAAACTAAGCCTCTTATCTACTCCTGGATAGACCAGCAAGCTGCCCGGCCCCTGACCCCAAAAGATTCCCCAAAACAGCAGCGTTGAGTAAGACAAGTACGGAGAGGCTGCGAAAATCTCAGGGCCAAACTAGGCTGCCAAAAACAAGAAGGACTACGATGGCGATCTGTACTTTCAAAACGCTTGCATCGGAAGCTTCAGTTGAGGATCTCTTGTTGTAAGCAAGGAAGATTAAGTACGACGTCATTGGACCTACCGAGACGAGAATAAACCGACACCCGCATGCCTTTTTCAATACTGGAGAAGTACTGTTCTTTGGAACACGCGGCAGTAATGGGGTTGGTGGAGATGTTGTTCTCGTCAACACGCACTTAGCCATGAACATCGATTTGTTCGAACCTTTGAACACCCAAATCGGATGCGGTTGGAACGATGTGGATCAACGCCTGCTTTGACAGTCTTAGTCGCTCACGCGCCAACATCGAGCCATGATGAAGATGAGATCAAAGCATTCTATTTGAAACTGAAGAAAAATCGGAAAAAAGTTCTTCAGAGAAGACCTTACCTTCTTCAAAGTCGGATTGGCTTCAGAAGGACGCCTGAAGAGAATCACATGCGGACCCACGGACTGGAGTGGAACAAGCTGGATGAATTATTATCTGAGTTCCTCATGTCGACTAAAACAATCCATGGTAACTCACAGTTCCAGAAGCCCCTCTCACAGCGTTGGACGTAGAAGTCTCACGGTGGACGGTACCACAATGAAAATGACCACATCATCGTCAACCGTAGATTTTGCTTAACCGATATCGCTGTTGTTCCGAAATTTTACATTGTATCGGACCACCGTCCTCTCCAGGTCAGGTTTTTCCTTACGCGAAAGGCGGAGAAAGCGGCGAAGTTCAAGAAGAAAAGCCCCAGAACCACCGATCAATTGGGAACTCTTCACCGCACTGGCTAGCTGTTGGGAAGATCCCGGTATGGATAACATCGGCAAAGAGCATAATCGGTTTGTTCAGCATCTTCACGATAGTGCTAAGGAAGCAGAGGGCTTGATGACCACCAAGAGACGTTTTTATTCGGCAACTCTTGAGCAGATTCGCCAACGTGGAGCTGGAAGAGCAACAGGCAACTATCATTCAACGTCCGAACTTGGAATGCTATGCAGAGATGCGGTTAAAGAAAATTTGAAGGAGAGAAGAGCAGAAGTCATGGCCGAAGCTGCAGAAGCCGGGAAAAGCATCCGCAACGCCCGCCGCATGTTTGCCAACTGCAAGACCAAGACTACCGAGGGCAAGAGGGCGATGCCCGGAGTGTCGCGTTTCATGCAAGTGGGAGGAGTTAGGAGTTTCAAGCAACGCAGACGGTCAAAAATCAGGGACGCGGTCGATGATGCTAAGTTGTCGAAAATCAGGTGGGCCGGTTATGTAATAAGTTTCGAGGATAATCGTTGGACAAGAGCTGTAAAAGGTTAGGTACCGCGGGACCTCAGGCGCATTGCTGGTCGTCATCCAACACAATGGTCGGATATCTTCACCAAGAGCCTTGACGAAAGAAGTGAGAGACTTCGTGTTTCTAGAGCAAGTAGGATTTTCTGGCCAACTATGGCGTGCGATAGGGACGAATGGAGACGTTACTGGCGCCCGCTTGACACTGTAGATGATCAACGGGAGGACAGGTGATACAGTTGATAGTTTTGAAACGCATTGACATGTTTAGGAGTAAGGGGAGCCTCTTATCTGCTGTGATGTTGCTCTTCGGTTAGGAAATTGCATTAATAGGTATAGCCTAGCTCACAGAAGACGCATTTTTTGTAACGAGCGACTATCGCAAGATGGTCTTTCGCACATTACTAGCTCATCACGGCCGCGGGTGACTTTGAATTTCTCTGAGCAGTAGCGCCACATCTCGAAATGTCTGCAGGTCTAGCACCATTCAGATAATCTCAAAAATGTACTACACTTTACTGAGTATAATCATTGCCGGCTCCCCTCTAGCTGAAACTTCAACACTTGTAACGAGTTTCCTCTCCTTCTCAGAAAGTCTCGATTTTTCTTTTCATTTTGGTCCTGATATTTCAGCTGCCAAGTCTCTTTCAGAAGCCTGAAAAAATGGCGGTTTCTGTTCCTGTGGTCTATGCGACGAACGGGTACCGTCCTTTTTGACACCGCGTCGCCGAACTTGCCACAAGGGATTCTCCAGGCATTGACCATTTCATTTTTGGATCCACCGTTGATGGCGTTCATCCGTTTCACAAGCTCTGTGAGGCTAAAGAGACTGTCTTTCGTTTCTTTGCTACTCACAATTCTATTACTACGAGATGCTAAGCGGTTGTTTTTCGAAAAAACGAATCGTAAAAATAAAGAAATCTTTCTCACAACCGCAACACTTCTAATACAGAAATCTGGCGAGGAATTATAGGTTAACTACGCAGTGGACGATTTGACGGATATAAAAGAGTAAGGTGTCTCGTACCAGCGGACTTGCATCTGGCATCGGCTTTGGAGGTTACGAAAAGACCTTTCTGTCTTAGCGGTGATCTTTAAGATGCGAACCGCTTATTCTTCCTCAGCAGGGACCTAGTCGGCGCAAGCCGTTCTCACGCCTTCCAGTTCCTCTCCCTGCTTCAAATGTAAACTAGCAGGTTGAATCGCTTAGTGAAGTCGAAAGTAACAGCAGCCGTATCGAGCAGCACAAGACGATCTGTCCTGTAAGACATAACATCTGAGTTTATAGATGCGACGGATGTTGAGATTAAGAAGGCGGGGCTGGGAAAGTGCGCGACGAACTAATAGACTCCGAGCCAGCCGCCGGGGGAGCAATAATAATAATATTAATTTATTACGTAGTTTAAGGCATACATTAGATGTGGAGAAGCAGAAAAAAAACAAATGAGGACGCACGTAAACCGCAGTACTATTCAGAAAGAATCTTTGTTTTCGCGAAATGCCCAAACTTCCTAAATAATTGGCCTAAATAATTGAAGAATAGGCTGTAGCCCATGTCTTAGAGGCAGTGTTCACGATGATTTTCGTCCCCGAGTTTTTCACATAAAACCATGAGTTGGCCTCCAAGTGTTACCAAAATCACGAAGGAATGGTGAAAAACGCATTAAAACCAGGTGGTGGTTGGCACCGGTGAAAAATAAGTTATTCGAAAATCGAAGAATATTTTTTTGCAAAGCAGGATTAGTTCGGGCCCTAAGGAAAGAACGGAGCAATAGAGAGTGGAGAATCTCAGAAGACGGGTTCACAAAAAAATTCAGTAGCACAACAAACACTTCCTGTGATACTCAAAAGGCAGGGTGATACTTAAGGATTTCGTGTACTTCTGATGCGTTTTTCTCAATTTCAAAGTCATTTTAATCCTACCCGGGGGCCACTTAATCAATGTAGCGAATGTTTTCAAAATTCAAGATTATTGTGAACACTGCCTTTAAGGACACGTATGCAGAGCCCGCTCGACAAGTAAGTCTACGCTCTAAGATCCAATCTTGGTTTTCTATATGAAATTTTCACTGAATCACCACGAGCCCGTGAGGGTAATAGAGTGTAGAATTGCGAAACATCAACTTTCATGATCCTTGATATCATCTTGAACACCATACACACATCTATCATTTTTCCGAAGCGTTTCCAACTGCTTAATTTCAAGGAGTTGTTTCTTACTCGCGCTCGAGACATCCTCGAATCTGTAAACCCGAATGTACGGATGACTAATTTTCTCGTGTAATTGTTTTGAACTTTGTAAAACAGATTGTGGGGTTAGAGATACAGAAGCAAAAAATGGCTAGTAGATATACATAGAGTTACGGGGTTAATGGAGTTTGTCCTGTGCAGTCTGATATATATGAGCAACCCCGCAATTTCACACATATCATATAGCGACGCCACAACTGCAACACTATATCATGTGTTCTCCACGGCTCCTACTCCGATGTGTAAGGCTGGAATTTTTCAAATTATATCGTCCATCACTGCATGAGGGATCGCCGCGATGCTGCTTGATGGGAAAAATTGTGCGCGGGAAAACGAAGGGAGAGTGGCGATTGATCGCGCAATTTTTCCCGCCAAACAGCGTCGCGGCGATCCCTCATCCAGTGATGGACGATTTAAAGTTACTCCAATATTTTTTTGATGATGATATTGCTCTCATTTGTCGGATTTCTGCATTTTATTTCAATTTTCGAATGCTTGTTGGCAAAGCTCTATCTTATGCTTCCCGACGCGTGGCTTTTAGGCTTCCGCGCCTTATGACATATTGATGTTGATAAAAAGCTTCCCCCAGTCGGCCGATAGGGCAACAGGACTAGTCCCCCCTGGTCGATAGACATGAAAAACACACATAGGGAAGTATTGTAGTTATGAAAATTATTATCAGCTAACAAAAATAATCGTCTTCAAGTGATAAAATTGGGCCTGGGATCAGGGATGAGCGGAATTCCGATTTCCGAATTCCGATTTCCGATGGTTTTTGGCCTTCCGATTTCCGATTTCCGAAAAAAAAGCTTAAAAATGCGGAAAAAATCGGAAATATCGGAGTTTAGGTTTTTTAACCCTTTTCCTTGCCAAGTTCTTAGGGATATCTGGGGCGCTGAATTCGAATTTCAAGGCCCGTCTTCACTTTTCAGAAAGCTAAGGTTGAGTGCATTTACAAGAAAGTTATTCAATAACATCCTAATGTGTACATATGTTTGCCTAACTATGTGTGTGTGTCTGTGTGTGTTTGTGAGAATGAACGGAAATTCGGTGGTTTTTTTTCAACAATGAAGCCATTTGGTTTGTTGTTATTATGGTGTGATGGCGTGTACTGATAACACGATCAATTCCCTATATAAAAGCTTGCTGAAAGAGTTCATGAACGGTTTCATTTGAGATTTGAGGCCCGCTGTGAGTTTCTCGAGGGGAGTGTGCGGGACTTCACTGGTAAGTAATTTCTGACAGAGTTACATGCTAATGCTCTCGGCTTTAGATATGCTCTCGGCAACCTGCCTTTACAACTTTAAGTTACATTTGACCTTTAAAGGCAGCATACACGCTCGTAAGCGTAGTCGAGATAACAGCATAGATAGGTCAGCTCGGCCCGTACTATGTCGTCAACGACGTTTGAAGCGCTGAAAACTGTCCAGGATGACAGTTTTTGACAATGTTTGAGCAATCTTGCCTTCCACGCCCGTATTTTCACACCCCTTTGAGTAACAGAATGAGAATCGATACTTGTGATAACGTGTGATAATTGAAAGTGATAGCACTACCAAATGGGAGTGCACGAAAGAAATAGCTTGGTTTACTTGAGTATAACATGTCTGCATACCTAATGACTCTCGTCCACTTTCGAGAATGCCGCTCTACTTTCGCTGACCTCTTGAAATGGAGGATTTTATCAGTGCACAAACATGTTATACTCAGATGAGCCAATCTATTTCTCTCGTGCGCTCCCATTTGATGGCTATCACTCTCAATTATCACACCTTTCACAAGTATCAATTCATTCTGTTACTCAAAGGAGCGTGGGCTCCTGAAGGCGTGAAAAAAGATTGGACTCAAACATTGTCAAATACTGTCATCTGGACGAGTTTTCAACGCTTAAACGTCGTTGACGATATAGCCACAGGCCGTGCGGAAGCTATCTGCTTTTATCTCGACTATGCTTTGAGCGTGTATATGCTGCCTTTAACATTGGATATATGCTCCACGGTGCGAGTTGAGTTACACGTGATAAAGCACTGGCGTGTAACCTAAATGTATTATGTATGTTATCTCACATGTAACTTATCTACGCGGCGTGCCGTTCCCTAGGGGAGGTATACGTTGCATCCTGGAGGCATGACTCAGATGCAGGCAATGTCGTCCATTTAGTTACACTAGTTTTGAGGTACTTGGCCCGCACACCGGCTGGAGGCCCCGCCTGACAGACCGCTGCCGGCTCAGTCGTGCTCGCCGAGCAGTCTCCGTCGCGGGACGGGATGCTGGCCTCGTCGCTTGTCAGTGTGCCGGCCACGTCGCTGGTACATGTCAAGTAACATGTACCAGCAGTACGAGATTACTCGCAATGTTGTGTATTTATTATAAGCGTATGTTACATTAATCAAAAAATCTCGCACAATTACACGTAACATCGCTTCAAGTTACTTGTTAACTCAAAGTAAGTTGCGTGAGGCCACCTTGCAGCTTGCGTTGAAGTCTCAGGTAACTTGCCCAGCATTTTCTGAGTGGAAGTGCGTCAAGCGTCAAAACAGTAGGCTGGGCTTCACTTAGAGTGCGCAAACCGCTGGAAAAGGTGTGCGGGGTCTAACTGGGAGTACGCCGAGCGCCGGAGGAACTGTCTGTGTTGCGCTCAATTTGAGTGCGTCGAGCGCCGGGTAGACTGTGTTGGACACAACCTGAGGGCACCAAGCGCCGGCGAAAGTGTGTAGCACACCCCAAGTAGGAGTACGTGAAGCGCCGAGAAAAGTGTTGCACCCAACTAGGAGCGCGCCATGTGCCGGGAAAAAAGTTTGCGGGACTCTAATAAAAGTGTACCGCTCGCCGGAGAGACTGTGTTGAAACGACTTGAAGTGCTGCAGGCGCCTGGAAAAGTGTGTGGGACCTTACTGATTCTGCAATGATTCTGAGCGTCACGATACAAGCCTACAAGTACGCGTGGGCATACACCTTATCAATAAAGTAGGATAAGCCCAAGTGTTTTGGCAGGAACAATCAACAGGGGAGGGTTAAGAATTTCGCTGACCATTTCCGATTTCCGATTTCCGAAATCCGATTTCCGATGGTTTTTGCCGTTCCGATTTCCGAATTCCGATTTCCGAATTTTAGAGAGTCCTTCCGATTTCCGATTTCCGCAATTCAGGAAAAAATTTCCGCTCATCCCTGCCTGGGATCTGGCAAAAATTTCCTCCTTATAGTAAAAAATCGTCCTACTCCACTCGCATGGTCTGATGCTGAACGGTGACGCGGTTTGAAGCCTTAAAAAGTTTGAAGCCTTTATGCAGCAATTTTGAGCATCGAGGTGTGGAAGCCCGCCCATTATGGCTGTGGAACCCCGCCTTCTCATACTTTTTTGTTGCTTCAAAACAGTCGCTTTGGCTCGTTTTTGACGCTTCCAACGACGTAGGCGTTTTAGCATATGCCGTCTGAGATGAACAACGTTTTAGCTTAACAACTTTTGCGAGGGTGTATGGTGCCTTTAAAGGCAGTGCTCTCTATGAAAAAGTTGCCTTTTATCTATAAACCTTTTTTGGTCCCCTTACTCACTGGATCACCGCGCCCTGGTCATACAACAGTTGTTAACCGTTCGTTTCACCGTAGGAACAGTTGCCGAATTTTCAAGTATTCTCTATCACGAAAAATGTTCATAAGCTCATCTTATTTTGAAAGAGCTTTCATAACAAGAAGCAGAACAAAGTTGTTCACCTAAAATTCTGAAGCGCAGGACCTACCACCAGCAACGTCAAGTTCCACGCATTGTCCGTGTCTTCGAGCACACCAAACAATCGTAATTATTTCAGAGGATTTTTCAGCCATTTCTCATCGGTAATTGAGGGTACTTTGGTGATGTTCCATATTAACCTCTACTAAATCAGCCTACCCATTCAAAAATATCGCAAACCAGAATACCGTTTTCCATTGCGAGAATCGCCATTAACAGACCGGACTGAAGTGGCAGTCAATAATATGACGGGGGTCACACGCAAGCTGCATCCCAGAGCGGAAAGTGCACTTCAGGTTACGGGCTGCGCACTCGATTCCATAGATTATTCGAATCTGTGCACAATAGGCAATTTTCCTTTGTGCAGATAACACATACGTCTGCCATGCACCCCTAATCATGGAGTCTGTTTCGCACTATTCGAATTTCCTGTTATCGTTAGGAATGTTCAGTAATATACTGTCGTCATGACAGTCTGCCTTATAACGCTCTGTTTAATAGCGGCACTCACTCAGTCGGGCATGGTTGGAATACAAAAAAGTAAAGAGTGCTCACGTGGAGCGACCTCTTCCATTACAGCATGATCATCCTTAGTTGTTATGCGAGCAGCCAAACTTGAGGGCTCTTGACTTTCTATATCCTAGCTTCCTCATTTTGAGCCGGTCAAATTAGAGCTCATCGGGCTTATCGTGTCAAAACCTCCTTTTCACTGCTATATTTTGTCTGGACCGACCGCTTCGCTGCTTGCTCCGCACGGACTTATCCGGGCGAGCTAGGCTTTACGTGACATGCGCACATGACGTTACCAGTTCTGGACACATTCCTCACAACAGCACGTTCGAAACAGCATGTTTGGAAGCGCTTCATTGAACTGACTTAGCATGTATGAACACATTCTTTCAGTTTCCCCTCCAATTCCGCTTGATATTTTTCCACGCTTCCACTTACATGATGCCGTGTTCCTGTTATCAAGAAACATCAAGCTGGTATTAGGCGAGATTGTCCAGAAACACCGCTCGGGAACAATGCAGTGATGGATAATTAAATAATCTGCTGTCATTTTTGCCTCACTGGGAGACAAAGAATGGCACGTTGTCAGTCGCCATATCCTACTCATACTCATCGAATCGTTGACTGCGCATTAATCTCATTCACCTTTTTGTAGCTCCGTTCAATAATGACCATTCTGTGTATTATTATTCTTTTCAGTACACTGAATATCGGTTTTTTCATCTTCACTATTCAGATTGAATACGGTTTCATCCTTTTATTTTCCTAGTATTATAGAAGTTCAGTCTGTGCAATAGAAATTTAGTTCGTGAAGTCTACCCCAAATTTTCGATGTTCGACGTTGGATCCTGCCCCGTCACCCACGCTGTGCCTGTCGCAGCTTGTACTTGATGCTGAAAATGTGGCCTGGTAGGCCCGGTGGCTCCGCTACATTCCTTATTGCTTTTTTTTCAGGGTTTGTATGTAATCATTAAAAAATTCTACGGCGCTTTTCCTCCAGTTTGCGAGATGGTCACCTCGAAAAAAGTGTATAAAGTTTTTTTGACCGGAAAATTTCCCATTGGTGCTGATTCAGGGGGAATCCGCCGGATTACCGATAAACTAAGGAAAGGGTCTCCGAGTCTGTTCTGAAATTTGGTCTAAATCTCCAGAATTCTTCCGTTCCCTAACAGAATGATTTTTTTCTAAAAGATGGCAGTGAATTACACCCGAAGCGATTAATCAGAACTTTGTGTAGGCTCACGGACAGCGCGCAGGGTTTCAGCGAAATGTGCAGGATTGAACATTGAGTGTGCAAGCGTTAGTGTTAGAGGGAAGTATGCAAGTCCTTGTAAATCATGTACAGGACCCGACTGAAGGCCTGTAAAACTCAGAATAAGTTTTGAGCGCTGCGGAGGTCGCCTCATTCCACCTTCATAACCGCGTGGAGAAATCCTCAGCTCCTTTGTGAGCAATAAATACCCAAGCAGAACTTTCCTCGACGTGCCATTGTTTTTTTACGGGAAACAGCTACGAAAGGCTACTTCGAGGCAGAGTTCGCAAGGTGAGTGCGTGCCAGGTTGCATATTTAAAACTCCAATTGGTCCTCGTTCTAGTGGAAACTAGAAAAAACCGCCGTTAAACGTTTCTAAACCAGCCTGAAAGAGGATTCGCAATTGAACGCAATCTTTCCACGCATAGCTTAGTGGTGGTAATCTTCACGTCATTTACCAAAATCTGAATGATTTTCTTGATGAAATCGAAAAGCCTTTTAACAAGACACGCTCGAACAGAAAAAAAGCTTGCTGCTCTATTGAGTGTTTTAGCAAGTGTTGTGTTGTGTTTCCTCTTTTTTAGTATCGCCATCACCGGCTTGATTGGCGCAAAGGGTAATAGAGAAGCTCCATCCTACAGTGTGGTTACTTGGCATCCCGAGGCCGGTCCTGGTTTTACCCCCGGGGTGCAATGGGTCTGATCCCCGACCAAAGGCCACAGGTGTGTACGGAACAGGAAAAGAGTGGGTCCTAGTATAGCAATTCTTACTGTTTACGGAAATTATTTTGGCGCGATAAGGTATATTCTAGTAGATTACTTTGATATCTTGATAAACTGTCTTCACTGTTCGTCACAGCCTTCTGAACCACATCTCATACAGCTCGATCAATCCCGAGCAAGGGACATTCGGTCGTGGCGATTTTCTGGAAAACCTCGCTCGTTGCACAGCGTTTCGGCTCTGCCTGAAAATATAAAGTTTTATATTGCCTGAGAGGACGGCATGAAGACCGGTGGAAAGGTAAGCAGATTATTGTAAGCAAGCTTGACAGTCTTCCGTGCGGTGCAACACGCGCTCTGCTCATTGGTGTTTGGACTGGGACATGAACAGAACAGGATTTGGTAACTGGGTTTTTTTTTCAAAGATCAGTTTCGCGCAGGCCTGTAGCTCGCTGAGTACAACATTTAGTCTTCAGTAGTCTGCGTTCCAAGGCTCTGTGAGCTCATTTAGCGGGTCGCTCTGCAAGTTCACCTCTTTCCAAGGTAGGCGTAGCCGGCCGTGACGGCTAGGTGGATGCCAGACAGGTGGATCGGGCTGTCGTCGCACCACTGGTTTCTATTTTAGGTTTTAAATAGTTTGGGTTTTCATTAGTTCTGCTGAGTACAAACCTTACAATGTCGTTGTTAAAGGACAACTTGGACAGTCTGCACCCGTCTATTAGGATCCCTTTGCTATCCCAGATTCGCATCTCGTCCTGTAATGTGGTCGTGAAGGGGAAGTATTCAAAAATTCTTCTGCGTAGTTTTCAAAGTTTTATAAACTTTCGGCTCTGGGAATTGCGTTGACGTTATCAGGTTCCGGAGATGTTCGCCTCACTACATTTTCAAGCTTAAATTTTTTTTGACGTTTGTTCCTGCAGATTTTGACCTTAGACTCCGTCCATAGCGGCCGTCTTAGCGTCAAGTGACGCTGGGGGTTCGCTTCTTTACCAATTTTTATTGATCTCACTCCCCAACGACCTCTGCAGCCGGCCTGTCGCTGACAGGCCAGGGATAGCAGCAGTGGCGGCTGCCACTGATATTATCAATACCATCGTTAACCCCGTACCGTCCTCGTGCTTTTGCATGTGCCAGCCACTGAGCGTCAGTCGCCAGCGTTCGAGTCGCGTTTTGACGCCTGCCGCTGCTCGTTTGCCAATGACGGAGCCTTACTCGGGAGATGAGCTGTAGCTCAAAGTTTTCGCTTCATACCATACTGGTAGTTTTCTCTTGTTCCTTATGTATGCTTTTTTGCTGATTTCGTTTATGTTGTTCGTTGCACATAGGTCTGGTATACAGGCTTATGTAAATAAATAAATAAATAAATACCAGGAAAAGATAAAAAATCGAAAGTCTACACGCAACCAGCCTGGTTTATTTTAAAGACAGTTTTTTGGCAGATGATTTTCGTTCCCAAGTTTTCAACTTATAACAATGCGTTGGCAACCAAGTGTTACCAAATTCACAAAGAAACAGCGAGAAACGCACGAAATTTTCTTATTTTAGTTACATTATTCTCTGGTCTGGGATGACCATGACCATGTTAGGTGGTTGTCGCCGGTTGAAATTGGGGCTAATCAAGAATGAAAGAATATTACAGGCAAAACAGTATTATTAAGAGTCTGAAAGAAAGTACGATGCAACAGCGAGTGCAGAATCGCAACATACGGTTCCAAAAAAGATTTCGTCGTCAGAACGAACAGTTCCTGTGAGACTTGAGAGGCGGAGTGAGATTTTAGAATTTCGTGCCCTTCTGGTGCATTTTTTCGATTTCATAGTAGGACGGCAATACAGAGAGTTAGGTTTTCTTTTTCGTGAATTTAATCAAGCCCAACATTCTGTTTCAAAATCGTTTTGAGCAGAAACAAATGAATGATCCTCCACAACATTTTTTATATATTGCGTCTTTTTTGATAGGGAGAATGAAGCTGACTGGCCTTAAAATTGTTCGATTTAATTTTTTCAGACTGAAGCTACTATGGAGCTTCTTTTGAGCATGCAGGAAATCTGCAGGAAAGATCGTCCAAAAGTCAGAAAATCTAAAAATTTGGAGTGGCGAAAGTTCTGTGTATCTGATAACGCCGTTCCGTGTCTGATTTCTCAAAACTGATAATCTAGAATGGCGCTTTTAAATCAGAAAGATTTGTTCTCGAGGGAACTCTGCCCAAAAAAAAACAAGCGAAGATTGCTCATTCCGAAGGCTCTTCATTTTCATATTATGAAAGCTTTTCGTATTTCTCAAAGTTGGGATCTGGCTTATTTTGCGGCCTCTGTCGGTCAATAACTGAAAAATGACTGTTTTGTGACCTAGTCCATATTAATTGCTAGGCGAGAGGCCTCATGTCCTTCCAATTTCATTTATCTCATTCAAATCGGGGGAGACTCTCCCGGGAAAATTTCGAGAGCGGGTCTGCCGCATAACACACAGCGGAGAATTGATGTTGATCACGAATCGCCACGTTGTGACGTGCTTATCACGTGCACAGCCAGTATAAAAGGCGTCTCATCTCACTCGAGTTCCCAGTCGGCTTTCTGATACCGGCCCTGGAAGGCGACTTCGAGTCCTCAGACATAGGAGCGGACTTATCGCGACGCATAATAGGAACAATCGCGTGATCGACGGCGATCAAACCGGTATTTGAGGGCGATCAAACCGGCAATTGGAGCGATCAACCCGTCTTTAGAGCGCGGTCAACACTAAAAGAGCAGGCGATCAGTACACTTTCATCATAATAGCACATACCGCGCACAAACCTTCAGGACGTAGCCGTAGGCCTGCGTGCTGTCAACCTTACAGGGCCAAACTAGTTTTTTCCACGGGTGGCCCTCGAAAGTAAACAGTATGGGGTTCAATGGAGCCCCCCTAGCCACAAACACAAAAGATCACCGTCGCTAGGGAAGGCGCGGCTAAAAATTTATCATTGATTGTATCTTGAGCTACCGCTGCTATCTACAGCTCAACAGAGCGAGGCATGTATAGATAGCCACAATCGTCAAGGATACAATCATTATATCATTCTCAACCGTACCTCCCGTAACGACAGAGGTCGCTTGTTATTCTTAACTATGGGCGCTCACTTAGAGGTCACCCAAGAATGACTTGGATGGCCTACAATACCGGAAATCGGTCTACAAATCGAAACAAGACTCAATTTTCACTCGCTACGAGCCGGATTCATACTTATCGCGACAAATGAAGAGAAGCTGTGCTTACAATCCTTATCGACCAAAAATCTATATGCATCCATGGACGATTGAAATAAACTCTGTATCGCGTCGGCGGTGAATATGGTTCCAGGCCATTTTCACTAATTCTCAGTCTTAAAATCGAAATAGATATAATTTCATTTTCGTTCGCATCTTGAACAAATCGCAAAGGCACTTAAATGTACTGGACGCACAGTTATGGGAATCATTAAAGAAAAATTCGAATAATGCCTAGTGGACACTGGATATTTAATACTACTGTGGATAATGGATACATAGAGTTAACGTAATAAATTTAATCTGAGGAATGGACGGGGCTGCGACGGTAGATCGCCGCGCGCGAATCGAAATCCCGTTGGCCAAAGAGGCCGCCAACACCGCACGACCAGCCGCCTGGTCCATGCGTCAGACTAAATCGAATACCGAAACCATACATGTACTGAACAGACACGCATTGTGTGCATCTTCAGAGAAAGATGCAAACAAGTCTTAGAGAAGTAGACTCGAGATGCGGAAGGATCATAAACGGAATGCAAACAATTTCCAGGGCCCGCAAATGAATGAGCATACAAGAGCATGATAGAAGAGACATTGCGCACCAAAACAACAGTACAACAGAAAACAAAAATTTTACACTAACAGAAATGGCAAAACATTCGATGACACGACAAAATTGCCATCATAAGCGATCGAATGAAAAAAAGCATTCCGAAATAGATTATCAAATATAAAGCACAGCTCGTGCGTGGTGTTGCTTATAGGATACATACAAAACTATAAGACAGATGCGAACATCTCATCTCCAAAGGTTATTAAACAAGCGGGACATGGATGAACTCTGAATTTTCCAATTTCGCACCATTTCAACGAAATGATGTCATAGTAAAAGTATGGCTAAAACGGGTGACAAACCCAATCCTACCCTTTCGAGACAATTCGGCGCCAACCAAGTGTACGAACGCCAGTGTCAGGCGGATACAGACTGTGTCACAGAGAAATTCCCATGCTTCCTACGAATGCGAGTCGGTAGCAGAGGTAAGAGACAGCGAGAGTGGAGGAGAAGCGAAGACAGTAGCCTCGCGAGCGTGGCTTGCGCTGTGAATAAAGGGAATTCCGATTTTTTACAAAAGATGTCATCCCACAGACCAATAGAGGGACATTTATAAGCATTCACCAAATGTAGAAATTCGTGGTCGTGAGAGCGTGTCAATTCCGTGCCAAAAATGGCGGATTTCGTGCGAGGCAATTACAGACTGATCTCTATCCAAATGATTCACATAAGGCATAAAATCGCTCTGAAATCATGAAAAAGAGTTTTTATCAGAAACACAGAAAACTACTAAGTAAAACTAACCGTGAGCTTCACAGGAAATTAACTGGAGCCAGGCCGGAACGATAGAAAGCTGAGCATATTGTGGCTAATATAAATCAAGAGACCACGACCCAACGCATTCTGAAGCGAAAAATCACAAGCTCGGGATGAAAACGGCACAAATGACGCAATTGACAGGAAAATTGTAATTGCTTATTACGGGATGAACCAGCGTAATGACATCGTAGTAGATCAACAAACTCGTAGGGACAGGGTGTAACGACATCGTGAAGCAGTAGCATCGTAGAGATTTTAGCACTCGGGATCTTGTGCTACCGTAACCTTCGGCTAGCCACGGAGCGCTTTATTGTATCATAAACGTCAACACCGTGTTTCGCGTAGGATTTGAAGCTGGGCCGAATGCATCAACAGGCCGGGTTGGGGCAGGGGCAGGGCAGTCTGCGCCTTTGAAGATCTCTGTTATTCAAAAAACCCAGCTAGGGGGCTGGGGCAGCTAGCGCAGCAGAAAACACTGCTGGGGCACTATTGATTAGATGATCTACTGCCCTCGCACTGCGATCGTCAAAGATGCCGACTGCCCTGCCCCTACCCGGCGCGTTGATGCATACGGCCCCTGAAGTCTAGCGCTGTTGATGTTACCTCATTCAATAGCACGCCTGGATAGCGAGAAACTTTATAGGACGCCATAGGCGAAGAATACTACGTGGTCTTGAGCTGTGGCTCACTACGCGCCGCGGTCGCGTCGCGGCGTTGCAATTAGAGCACGCTCATACGTCGCCAACGCCTTTAGTTGGGGTTGTGGTGGGATGAAGAAGAACATATCGTTCATCACTGGATGAGGGATCGCCGCGACGCTGCTTGGCGGGAAAAAATGCGCGCGGGAAAACGAAGGAAGAGTGGCTATTGATCGCGCAATTTTTCCCGCCAAGCAGCGTCGCGGCGATCCCTCATCCAGTGATGGACGATAACAGACAACAATGTACAGGTTTTCAGGCGGCATGAAGACCGCTGTGTACAAAGCCATTATTGGCAATCAACAATGGTTCCTACTTCCAGTGATAGAGCATGGGTGTTAAATGTCAGGTAAAACTGACGAAGGTCAAACTCCATCACTCGTCATCATGTTAATAGTGTCTGGTTTCTAACAGTTATCACTCTCTTCTATAGTTGTACGATTTTGAAAAAAAAATTTCGAACAAACGAAAAATGAAAAAAATTCGTTCGACAAAATTTCGAGCAAACGGAATTTGAAAAAACTTAGTTCGACGAATTTTCGGACGAAAGAAGACGAACGAAAAAAATTTCGAAAATTTCGTTCGTGTACAACTATACTCTTTTCTTCTATACTTTAAATAATTTCTAATTATGAGACATTCTTCTTCCGTATTTCCTAGGATTAACACCTGAGCTTATCAGTTATCTCTCACAAGACTGCCAACAGAGGATCGGTCTCAGAAACCCTTACGGAAATCATTCAGGCACGGAGAACACATCAACTTTTTGCCCCTTGTGCAAGCTAAAGCCTTTTGCATTCAAGAACCTGTAAAGGCACATAAGGGGGTTCACGAGTGCTCAGAGGCACAGGTGTAGCAGGTGAAAAATGATGTTAAAATGGCTAAATTCAAGGACTGCAATACATTTCCCTGTAATACTTGCGAGAAAACCTATCATTCAGCAAGCGGTCTAAAAAAGACGGAGGGGTATGTTTCAAAAATTGCAATGCTCCAGTTCCCACGTTAATGGCAAACTGAGGCAGAAACTACTCCACTACCGTCCTCGAGATGAAATATGGCAAAGAAGCTCCACGTGTCAAAGAAGAATCGCAGCCGGTTGGCAGAATACACTCTCCACAAGATCACATATAGTGGAGTCCACCAAGAGTGTCTCATTTACTTATCAATGAGAAGCGGTCGATTGGAGATCAATGAACATGAAACTCGTTGTAGCACAACCGCTCTCGCTCAATCGGTATCGAGCGTGCTGGTATGGGATTCATGCACACTGATCCCCAGCCGACCGCTTCTTATTGATAAGTAAACGAGACACTCTTGGTGGACTCCACTATAAACAGTTCGTATAAATATTTGGGTGGAAAAAATGATCGGGATGACCTTTGGGCAATGAAAGAGGATTAAATCTGACTAAAAATTGGGTATCTTCCGAATTATGAAGGTTCTGACGCTGATGTATCAAAGTGCGAAGAGGGTTTAGATTAGGTATATCAGGAAATGCGGTGATAATCGTTATATGAAACAAAGAGATAGTAACACTATAGTGAAGATAACACAACAAAATTGTAATATTATTATTATCCTGAAAATAGTACCTAGTTGATTTACTCTATACTCGAAATGCACGCTGCCCTGAATCATAATCAGTTGCCAATACTTGAGGTGAAATGATTTCTTGTGTTTGTTACACCACCTCAAATGATGGAAGGAAACCAGAGCATGTGAATGATTACGCATTCGGCTCCCATTCTGACATCCCACTGAAACAGAGGTAAGCGTGCTCTAATTGCGACCGCGGCGCGTAGTGAGCCACAGCTCAAGACCACGTAGTATTCTTCGCCATAGGCAACAGCTGCGGTGGTCCCACCACGAGTGGCAACGAAGAAACTTTAGAAAGTTTAAATTACGCAATATGCAACGGCTACGGAGGTCTAACCACGATTGGTAACAGAGGAACTTTAAAGGACACATTATGCAACTACTACGATGGTCCCACTACGATTCGTAACCGAGAAACTTTAAAGGACGCAATTCGCAACTATTATGGTGTTCCCACCACGATTCGTGACGGAGAAGCTTGAAAGGGCCCAATACGCAACAAACGAGGTGGTCCCACCACGATCCGAAAGGAAGAAAGTTCAAAGGGTTCAATATGCAACACCCACGGTGGTCCCACCACGATTTATCACTGAGAAAGTTTGAATGATGCAATATGCAACGGCTGTGGTCGTCCCACCACGACTCGCAACGGGGAAACTTCAAAGCAAGCAATACAGAACAGCTATGGTGGTCCCACGATTCGTCAGCGAGAAATTTATGGAAAATCAGGAAGAACAACAATGTTGTTGTTGTTCCTTCCGAGAACAAACAACAAAAACAACATCCATGAATGAATACGAGATCAACATGAACCAATAAGAAAGAACCGTGATGAAGTACAGATACATACAAAACAATGGACCCCACCATGAAGAAGCGCGTAATTTCGAATTTCAGCTTTGCGCGTGAACTGAGACGCAAATCAGCCCAGAACACACCACACACACCACCTCACGGTTAAACGCGGTCAGTCCGATTTTTGTGCGACATCAGTCCTATTACTGCGTTTGCGCGTGATCCGACCGGATGGCGAAGCGGTTATATCGCGAGCACCGGAATGCAATCGCTCTGACCGCGAGTTTATTCGCGGTAAGTCCTAATCGGGTTTTCGATCGCGGTCAAAACGGTTCCTGAGCGCGGTAAGTACTATTCGGCAAGTTCTGTGCGCGATAGGTCCGCCCTTATGTCTGAGTCGCTTTCCGGAGGTCAGCATATTTTTAACCGCTGGGAGAAAAGGGTTTCCTCTTGGCTAGGGGCGGGGCGGCTTTCGCCACGATTCGCAAGT
This sequence comes from Aplectana chamaeleonis, assembly GCA_029168955.1. Classification (NCBI taxonomy): domain Eukaryota; kingdom Metazoa; phylum Nematoda; class Chromadorea; order Rhabditida; family Cosmocercidae; genus Aplectana; species Aplectana chamaeleonis. The sequence goes on along the minus strand of JAPDOI010000270.1, from coordinate 345,444 downwards.
AGGATGGTTCCTCACAGCAGACCGCGGCTAAGATTACGTCCTCGTCGTGGACCCAGGCGGGCCGATTCTCCGCTGTGGGACCGCGACAACCCGGGGCGACATGCTTGCGGTGAATATTAAAATGAATAAGCCGCGAAGCAGATGACGTCATCGTTTGGCTGCTCGTTGGGGGTCTTCTGCTAGGCCTTTAAGTAGTGTCTCGACTGCGATTGTGACGTCATTGTCATACACCCACTGCCCCTTATCGTTTGACTCCGCGTAGCTCTGTGTTTTTCTCCTATCGGGAGTCTTACGCGGAATGTCTCCCGATTTGCCTGAGTAGCCCCATTATTTACAGACTGTATACCTGGCTCATCCTGCCGGCCAACCGTTTCAGGCCAAAAAACTAATTCTTTGAGAGCATACTTTTAAGTACGTTTCTCAACCTTTTTTCTGATTTTAGTAACCTAGAGTAGCCAACGAATTGATGTTTGCAGATTATTCGAAAACCGAAACCACTGTTCATCCTGCCTCTGAAAGCATTTCTTCTCTACCGTCCCTCGCCTAATCCAAGGAAAGTCAAGGACAGTCTGACTGTAGATTTGCCACTGCTGTTAGACTAGGATGATTCGTACTTTCGGTCAATGATCACCTCATTGGCAAACCATTATTTCTTTGAGATGCACTCCAAGAGCCCTCATTAGGCCTTAATCAGAGACTTTCCATGAGTTTGTTTCCTCATGCACAAACGGATATCATCTACATATTGTTCTTTTGGATGGCTTACATTGCTCTTCTTGCATTAGAAATTCCTTCATTGTAACTTATTCAGCTACTGGAGCGCTGCAGGAAACTTCCGATCTCAAAATTAGATTTCAAACTGCATTCTTTCTCACCCAGTTGCATCTTAGTCAGAAAAATCGCCTGGCCTCTATGTATAAAATCCGTATAGAGCGTCGTAGTGAGTTTTTCAGAAGAGTTTGCATAGTTAACTACATGATTGTCCAATCATCACTCTGTTTTACATCTTCTTCAAAGGAAACTAATTTCAGTCCTAAATAAGGCTGTTGTAATACTGATTGTTACACCGCTTTTTTTCGGAAGTTATTGACGTCAGTAACCGTTCCCTTCCATCATGTATAGTCTGCATTCTTTCATTTGCTTGCGCCTCTCTCTCTGCCCTGCATGCCTCGGTAAACATGAACACATAATATAGAAGAAGTTTTAAATTCAGTTAGCGTGCAATTTTGATGCTATACTTGATTATCGCCGTTTTACAATTACGGCCACTGTTGCAAATGCACGCATGCCGGCGGATACCACGACAGCCTTCGCCATGAGGAAAAAACTGCCTGAGAGCAACAAGAGACGATAATATCCGGGCGGTATATCCGACTTGAAGAAGCACGAAAGAGGTGGGCGAAAACGAAAAGAGGCGAAGGGTCGCAACTGGAGGACACCAAGAACTTTTATCCAAACGTCTACGTCTTTAAAACACCTAACTCATGAGACCAATCGATGGTGGAGTATTGCAGTATTGTGCATACTTCTGTAGGCATGGCAAGGTTTAGATAAATCAGAGATGTGAAGACACTGTAGTCGCCAACCGTGGTACAACCAATTGCGTCGCCACTGCCCGTTTTTGCCTCACCCTTTTTGCGGCTTCGCACCCAGGCACATAGTCGCTTCAACTACTCTTTCTTAGAATTGTCCACGTGCGACTTTCCATAAATCTTGGCATGCTGATTGACACTTGTGGTATTCGGTGGTTGAAGCGAGACCAAGATTGTTATTGTTATTATTATTTACTGTTTATTTTTTTTATTTACTGTTTATTTTTTATTGTTATTTTTATTTACTCTTTCTTACTTTTACTTTGCTCTTACTTACTATTGCTGGGTGCCCAAAGAAAGGTGAAACTGAGGCATGGCAACAAAATAACTGATCTCTAGGAGCAGCGTGGAACAAATTTTTTACTAAGTACCATCATAAGAATGTTTAATTAGCATTAAATATCCGTGAAACAAATCAGATCTCAGTATGGTCTCCAGTTGTGGCATCACAGGCACGGAGACGCTTGTGGAAATCACCCTCTGGGCAACGCAAGTATGTGCAGTCTAGCTTATCTCAGGCCTTCTCATGCGATTTCTTGAAGAATTCTTGTGTGTGATGGCTCTTGGGACAGTGCTTGGCTTCCGGAACACTCCAGAGAAAATCTCTTATAGGTTTGAGATTCCCAAAGCCGACTAGCCTATTTCGAAATCGAGAGAGTTAGAAAAATTGGTCCCGCACCTATCCTAAACAGTTTTGCCTTTGTAAGCCATCGCACCACCTTGTTAGATCGTCCGATTTTCCGTATTGCTGACTTCACGAAGTAACTGAGTTTTTGAGGCTTTCAAGATAATTCGTAGCTTTAACTTTCACCCTTCGAAGAACGAATGTCAGAGCAATTTCGCTGTCGGAAGGAAATGACGTAGGAATTTAGAAAAACCCACCAGAAATACAAAGGATTCTTAAGTGCCATCCCGCTTCTAAAGTCCACGCAGGAGAACATTTTTAATTTTTTTTTCTGTACAATCTGAACATTTGGGCTAGCTGACATAATCCACGAAACTTGAGGCCCTGAAAATGCGCACCTTAAAGTTATGGCCACATAGGCCCGTAGCAAACCCCACTGATGTTGCGAACTCAGCGCTGCCTCCGCGCCATCAGCATGTAGCTCACATCCGGACAGCCAAACGTGAGCGCCTACCTATCTTAATGCATGCGGGTCGCCATAGATAGTGACAATGGAGGCAGCCATTTGCCAACGGTGTGTGAGCCACCCATGGACGTGAGGTAGGCGCTGAGGCACATGATGGCGGCGCGATGTTTAAGGCGGCGAGCGAAAGAGCACTGATAATCACGAGACTCATCCGCTGTAATCTCGGTCATGGGTTGAGTACGTCCGAGATGGTGACTGCGCCGGGAGGCAACGCTCTCTTTTTACCGTCAACATTAGGATATGACCACCCGTACTGAAGTTGAGCGGAAGTTTGATTATTGAACTAGTTATTCAAAATTTTGCCAAGTGAGCTCTGAATTGTGTAGTGGAACAATAGCCTCTACCTAAAGATGAAGTGCCTCAAGAGGGGAAACTCTGTGAAGCCGATTATCTTTGAAAAACTGTGAAATGTCGATCCGGTCAATGGCAACGTTGGTGGCCTCCTTCCAAAGTGGCACTTAATCGATCGCGTCTATCACAAGCAGGCCGCGCTAGGATATTCATATTCTTCCATTCTATTCTTGCTGTTTTTAATCTATCAAGTAACGTCGGCGTGGATCCGGAAGGGACTCGCATTCACTGTTGAAGGTTGGCGCAAACTCGGTGCCGAATGCTATAGCATAGGTGCACCGAGTTTGCGCCAACCTTCAACAGTGAACGCAAAGTCTCTTCGGGATCCACGCCGACGTTAAGGTTTTTTTTCAAAAAATGCATGTGAGGTGTTTTGTATTCTGTGTTTTGTGAGCATATCCAGCGGGTTTTATTCAAGAATCTGTGAATTCGATTAGAAAAAGTTTTCTTGGAGCACTACTTGAAGCGATGACCATTCTCTTAAACATTTGCTGCTTTACTGAGACTATTTCCTAATTGCTTACGTTTTTTAGCTGCTTGAAGGGAAAAAATGATTGAAGAAATAAGCAAGTCACTTTTTTCGTTGATTGTTTTCGACACCTATTTTTTGTATAAATCGGAATTCTCCACAAACTTTTTTGCTTCACAGAGCCCGCTTTATATGCAGACATAGGACGAGCTCAATCACAGAATACGTACAACTTCATACATGCAATATATACTGTGCTTCTCTGGGCCAAATTCCGGTCCGCAATTGCGTCTCGACACGCTTTGCGGCCGCGCGCATTCGAGTCGGAAAAGTTTCCAGCGCCGCAGCCGCCGATCTGTTGACTCTAGGTGGGTTTTGGAAACTGGAAACTAAACGAAAATGGAGAAAACTGTATAAAAAAGCCACATCGAGACAGCTTTCGCGCTGGAAACTCGACTGACTCGAGCGCGTGCGGCCGCAAAGCGTGTGGAGACGCAATTGCGGACCGGAATTTGGCCCAGAGAAGCACAGTACATATGAAAAATCAACTTGAAAGCATTAAATCAGTGGGAGTACGAAGGAATGAATGGAATAGCTAAGGCTGGCGAAAATTGAGAAGGTAACGAGGGCTACAGTGAGAATTCGAACAGAAGGGATAAGTTTCCACCAAGATTACCTTTCGAAGACAGAAAAATCGAATTTCAGAGATCAGAGAGACTCCTATGAAAACCAAATTCCTTCTCTGCTTTTTTCCAACGAGTAAAACCATCGAACACATTTTTCTGTGGCAAAGCCTTTTTCATATGCTAACTTGCATGACAGTAGAGTACCACTTCTATTAGATTGGAACGATAACGAATGTACCAAATTGTTGGTTATACACAAATGAGTTTTCAAAGGCAGTGTTAACGATAAATCTGACTTCCAATATCTCCACGGTTTACAGAAGGTCTGGTGCCCTATATAGCGAAGCACGCTAGAAAAGGACACAAAAGTCGCGTTTTTGAGCCAAGATAAATCCTGCCTTGTTTAAGTTGATTTTTGAACGTGGAGGATTTGACCGCTATGAAGGATTATAGCATTAAATGCAATAGAGCGATCAGCTTACTTATTAACACTACCTTGACTTGATCATTCCTGTAATCTGACTCTTCATTTGTTCATATCGAGGGGCGGATCTGGAGCACGGGGCGGTTCTGGTACACCGAAACGCTTGTTCGCAGCCGTTATTTTGTCACTTCTGGCTCGTTTTCTACCGTTCTTTCGACACTGGGAGCCTAGGGTCGTTCTCGCTTGTCATTTCACTGCGGAAAGCCACCGATGATGATAATCGTGAACGCTGTCCTTAAAGGCAGTGGTCGCGATCAAACATGCTTGTCGTCTTTTTCTCTCTAAACCCTTTCCTGGGTCTCGAGTAGTAGAACAGATAAGAAGAGATTGCGAAAAACCGCTGATTTGAGCCAAATTTTAGACATGACCTTTCTTGTCTTTTGATGGTGGACGAGCCCACTCCACATCATCGGCATCGATGACCTCTTATATCAAAAGCATCAGCTGGCTTGAAATTGAATTTCAATCGATGAACCTTCGAATTTATGTACACATCTAGTCAAAAACATTGACTGAGGTGATGCTTTCAATATTCAACCGTTTTTATTCGTTACATTTGCATTTATTTCGTCCTCTGAATGTCGATGATTTTTGACTGCTCGGCATGAGACTGCGATCTGTTTCGTCATCGCTGTGCACGTGTGCACGAACTGGATTCTTTGGGCCCTAGAAACTCTAATTCTAGCCCGTATTTCACCGCGCTACCTTCGTAGTTTTTCAGCTGTTTTTGGTCTAAGCTGATTTTTGTAGTTTTTTCGATAACTTTTTTTCATCGTGACCACTGCCTTTAAGCTAAATGTTGAGAAAGTTTCCTTTAAACTTTTTTTCGTTCGGGAATTCACTCAAGGAGAAATTTGTGATCTGAGGGAAAGTTAAAGAGAATGGAATATTCACCCAGTTCGCAGCTGAGGAGGGCTGATTCACTTTCTGTTGTTTCCGAAAAGGTGTATAGAAGACAAGTGCGAATAAATTCAGATTCACTTGCAAAGAAGTTGTAGTCGGAATTCGGGTATTCGGCCACGTGGAGTTAGACTTTTTCCAACGAAAATCAATGATTGGATAAAGTTTGTAAAAACCTCAAGTATTTAGCCGCAGAAAAAATGTTTGAAATGCACAAGAAAAATTTAATAAAAGTCTAGGTAGACGACTTTGGAAGCTCAGCTCCTGTAAAAATGTTGGAAATGTGAAATGAAGAGAATAGTCACCCGCGATTCGTGATAGATCTGAGGAGGATGGAATGGGCTACTATGTACTAAGACGATCAGATTTTGAAGGATTCTGCGTTTGTTGTACCACATTCCATCAAAGAGCGCCGCTATCAATGTGAATGTTGCCTACTGTTCACAAAGAGTGCAAGGCTTAGGCGCTGTGCGCGCTAATAATGCACCCAACGGTTGAGGTTCGACACCATCGTATTCTAGATTTTTGCAAAGAAGTTCGTGCTGTGAAGTAGCTCGCTCCAAGTTGGCAGCCCTTGATGGCATCTAGGCACGATGTAGCTGAGGTTGGTTGCCATCTTTAGATGGCGACGGGGGGGTTGGCTACGGGCCCTGCAAACTGATCTGAGGTCGACCATCTGGCTTTTCTGGGTTGATCATCTAGCACTTTCTCATTGAATGTCGATGCGACCGTCAAACAGCATGGGAAACATTTATGGCACAAGCTCCTCATGCAGGAAAACCTCAGAAATAGCAGTGACGAGGCCTGCAAACGCAGGAAAACTTAAAAACGATTTTCGAAAAAAAAAAACGAAATTTAGATCCGCTTTGACAGTTCCCACAAAGGCCAAGCTATACAAAAACATGTTTCAGAAATATATGGTTTTCAGCGTAGACGATGTCTTTAAGTATCACAGAAAGTTTTTGTTGTGACAATGAAATCTTTTGTGGAATCTTCCTTGCAATTTTTTACTCTCTTCAATTGACCCAATTTTCCATCGGTGGCAACCACCATGAACATGTTCATCCAACCGGACAACTAGTCTATGTTATAGGATAATGTCACTGAACTACGACGTTTTAATGCGTTTCTCGCCGTTTCTTCGGAACTTTGGTAACACTTGGAGGCCAACGCATTGTTTCACGTGAAAAACTCGGGGACGACAATCATCGTGAACACTGCCTGCAAAGGCACTGTCAAACCTCAGAAACTTTTTCTGTTTCTCTACCTATCTTGAAAACGGTCTCATGCTGACTCCAATGATGTCTCTGAAATCGTTCAAGACCCCTAGGAACGGATTTATGGCCCCTCAAAAATTGAGCTACGGAAGCATGGTGGACCAGTTGTCCGACGCTCGTAACTTCCGTCATTTGCAACCGCTACATGTGAGCCGACCCGAATAAAGAGAGAGGCTGAGAGTGAAGGGAAGAACGGGGATACTGATCGGAAACCATCGCTCATCTCGCCACTGTCGAGTTCGAAAGTTTGTAAAAGGGGCGTGCCAAAGTGGCTCCCTGGTAAGGGCGCCCCAGGGAGGCTTCCCCCTATATCTCGCTTATTCGGAGGATATGAGAGCTCGCACCTGGCAGGGGCTTTATAGAGTGGATCTATTTCACAATATGTGGAAATCTCAGATTTCGTCCCCGAGCTTGGACTGTGCCTTCAAAGGCAGTACACACGCTCAAAAAAGTTGTTGAGATAACCACGCTGCTTGGGTCGTATGGCCCCTAGTAGAACGCTTACGCCGTTGGAAGCGTCAAAAACGAGTCAAAACGGCTAATTTTGATCAATGCAAATCGAAAATTTTCGTCAGCCCCACGCCTTGAGCATCGCCAACCCCATCCCCTCAATATACGAATACGGCCAGTTCGGCTCGTTTTTGAGGCTTCCAACGAGGTGAGCGTTCCAGTACAGGCTGTAAGAGACTATCACCTTCGCTATCACAACCGTTTTGTCATTAATATTTGCCTTTCCAACCGCTCGGGCATAACTCGTTCACTTTTACCACCTAACAAAAACAGCCCTCATTACTGTATTTGCATGCTTTTCGTCTTGCTTTTCGTTGGTTTCTATAATAACAGCTTCAGACCTTCGATTTACGTCATAAAACCGAAACCATTTTTTAGCGTGTCTGCTGCCTTTAAAGACTCCGCGACCCTTCACAGCCTATTTTTGTTGGCATAAAACAGAAAATGGCCCCTGAGTTTCGTATAGGGCTTCATCTTCGAATCGTCCAAAGTGCTTCACGTTATTATCAACCGCGAAACGTGGAGATCACGTGCCGCTCATCAGGCAGATTGTGCTAGAAAATTTGTCGTACTCTCCCTCACATTCTTTATATTCGTGAGTGCGCGTTCGTCGCGGGACGCCTGTCCACGACCAGATTCTCTCCCCATCGCTTCCCAAGTCTTCGTTGCTTAAAATGTTTCCGTAGAGAAAACTCCTGACTGTTCCAGTACGAAGTATGATTTGTCTCGCCTGTGCAGACTGATGAAGCTCGGGATTCTTAATGAACTTTGAAAAAAAATTCTTCTACGATGAATTAGTAAAACAGAAAAAGGGAAAATATTAACTTCCTTTCAAAAATCGAGCTTTTCTGCGTGCACACTTAACGCAGTAATTCTGGTTCACTCTGCACTCCCAGTGCATAAACGTTTTCAACATGCGATTTGGGGAAGTCGTCGTGCAAATAAAGCCCAATGGGATTCTTATGGAAACCTTGAGAGAGATCAGACATCCTCTGACATGTTCCCCATCGAAGCTCGTAAAAACAGTTCTCTCTCATATATTTTCTTTTTTCTCCTGCCGCTCTAGGTTTAGCAGGTGAAATTATTACTGAAATGTCGTTTTGACTTCTTCGTTTTGCTCAGAGACGGTTCGCAGATGCCAAGATCGAACAAACGCAATTTTGAATTTTTCAGTTGCAGCAGTATTCGCCGTCTGCCATCTGCTTTCGCGGCAGACACAACTTACGACGTTCACTACTGTTTTTCTGGGAAGTGCCGAGGGTCGCGGAATCAGGGATGTGCGGCAAACGGTTTTGAAAAATCGGCAAACGGAAATCGACAAAATTTGTCCAAAAATGGCCGGCAAACGGCGATTGGCAATCGACAAACGGCAAAATAAAAAAAATCTTGTACAAAAACGATACAAATGTTCTGAAAGAAGCAGTAAAAATAGTTTTTTCTCATGCTTATTTCGTACTTCAATAGCCAGATAAGAAATGGTTTTTCAATAGTGTACGCCCGACTGTCCTTGAACCTCGGCATTTTTATTCTAGATCAATGTCACCACAAGGTTTTTCAATAATACCCCAAGAAGTTTAACCTCTTACGTTGGTACAATTCGTGATATAAAAAAACAGCACCGGAATGAGCATTCTATTGAACCCTGGTAGTAGGAACATTGTGGTGAAAGGATAGTAATTTTTCGAGGTTCTCTAATGTCAACCTTTTTCGGAATATGTAGTAGTCATTCAGTTGATTTTTGTGTTTCAAATTCATCGCACAAATTTTAGAGCAACCCAAATTAAGGGGGTGAGCACTCGAAATTTGTTCAAAAAAAAGAAAGAGCCAATGTGTCCTTACTTTAGGTGATTATTTTCTAGCGAGCGTAGCAGCCATGCCGCTTCTCTGGCAGAAATAGCCGCTGCGGCTCTGCGATAAAGCCGTACCAGCCCCTACATGCGCCAGAGCGGCCCCGCGAAAGTTCCGCTGCGGCACCGCGATCCGTGGCTGCGCTTTCACGAAAATAGGACCAACCGAGAGTAACTCATATGAAATTAATTATGAACCATACTACAACTGGGCGGGGCCTAGGAACAAAAATGCGCACCTACGGTTGTTCGGTCTTTTGTCTGACTGGAACAGAGGGTATCTCCGTTAATGCGGGCAAGAAGATACGAGACTTGGGTGATGAAACTTAGGTGATTGGATTGGCGATACCACGCAGGACAAAGCGTCGTAGTCGACACAGGCTCGCTGATGCATTCTCGCGGAGCCGGTGTGGTTATGAAACGGAACCGCTGCGGTACTATCGCGCCATGGTCGTAACGTTGCTGAGGCTCAAGGCACTGCAAAAGAATCGTATCCACACTGTGATGTTCGCAAAGTCGCTGCGGTACTACCGCGGAACTATCGCAGCACAGTTGAGGGTCGCGATACTTTCCCGGCTCTGTCGCGGCAAGCTTTCTCAGAGTACGCGTCGTACTCGGTGGCGTGCCTCACGGCGTGTTTACTATTTGACAGAAATTTAGATAAGAGGTAATGGCGTGGAGAAATACAACTAAAACGCACGTTTTCGAACAGTCTTTGAGACGTTCCTAAGAAGCTGCTCCATATTCGGCATCTCTCCAACTCCAACCTTTTAAATTTCCTCTGAACTGCGCGCTAACAACTCAAATACATGGGATTGGGTAGTTTTTGAAGCTTTCCAAAAATGCGACTCGTGCAAACCACGGTTGTCTCAAACCACCTCCATCCCAACCTCACGCCACCCCTTATTCTGAACTGATCACCGTAGACTTCGTCAGTCCAGTTTACAGTCAAGCTGTGGGTATAATCAGAACGGATGTTCCCCACGACGTGTGCACTTTTTTTCCACCCTTTTGACTCAGAACTCCAACTTTCGACTTGCTAGCATGTTTCTCAGGGCAACTGTGAGCGTAATAGAAGATGGTAAAGCGCATAAGCCCACAAACTGCCCGTGAAGTCCAACATCCTCTACGCGACGCCTTAAAAAAATACTTGAGAGAAATCGAGCTCTGAACCATTTTGTGCCCTCTCCTTCAAATATTCAGGGTGTTAACTCTTGTCCCGATGAACCCCTCATTAATTGATCAAGCCTCAGCAAGGAGGGGGTGATTTCGGTTCTCTTCCAGACAAGATGACATAAACGAGCATGACACTACAACACTAGCAATTGCTTTGACGTGTCCGCACGATAGGTTATATCGACTGTCTTGAAGTTTTGAAGTACGTATAGTCTGTCTCTCTACTTTCGAGGCGGTCGCTGCAAGGCCAATCCTATTCTCGGCGTTCGTTATCCATCGCGCACCTTTTGCCGATATTTGCCGAAAATGAGAGGAAAAGCGGCAAACGACAATCTACAAAAATCGTTCGAAAACAGCCGGCAAACGGCAATTGCCGCACATCCCTGCGCGGAATCCGATTTTCTCAAGGAATGAAAGCACCTCATTATAGTAGATATTCGTTTCCTGCATCATTTTTGTCATCTGGCCGTTGTAATCTACCACAGTTACATTTGTATGCAAGTGGTGTTGAGCGGTTTATCTTGATCGTTTAGAAAAACCAAGAAAGGCAATTCATTTTCAAACCGTAAAGGTGTGCAGTGTCATGACGTGTTCACTAAAATGAATGAGCCGTCTTTGTCATCTATAATGCAAATGATTCTGCCCGAATTACGTAGATGCACATTCAATGCAGTTTGGGACTCGTGAAGCTTGAGCCTGAGGATAACTGTCCAAAGAACTGCAGATAGTGGAAAACTCGCAATTTCGTTGCCCCGCAGAAAGGTTTCACTAGGCAAAAAGTTGGAGTAGACTGGTACACCCGACAACTTTTTTGTACTTTCACGACTACCTCTCCATCTTGTAGTTGGATCGTCTAAGGACTAACCTTTCGTCTCAGTCAAGATGTAGAAATGTTTGTAAATTACCTATTGTGAGCACCAATTTTGTTATCCCTCAATGTTACTTGATTGAAAAGCTTCTTCGATTTTGATGTTTCTTCCTGCTTTAGATTATATGCTCATTATTTGAAGCAAAGTTCATACAGGCTTTGAAGGAAAAAAAACATTGTCTGAAATGTTTTTAAGCTAATGAAGTACGTTTCAACTTCGTATTCGTGGCAAGAACAAAAGAAGCTTCCTTATTGATGTTGTTGTACAAGCAAAGGGCAGATGTCAAAATATCATTGTGAAAAGATTATGACGACATGATAATTGACCAAGTTCATTCTAATGCTCTTCGTCTGATAATCCGAGTACTTCACATCAGAGTGTTCACTCTAATGCTTCTCGTCTGATAATCCGAGTACTTCACATCAGTGTTTTCAAGAAGAAAAAAAGCATGCAAGCAGCTCGTCACATTTCGCTCAGCTGTCGTGGGTAGGAATAGTTTTCCACTGAGCTCACCTTGTTCTTTTTCTACTCTGTCGTTGCTGTCGTTAGCAGGTAAGTCAGCGCTTTTCAGTTTTGGTATGGCACTTCGGGTATCACATGTGCTCTGCCAATTATGTACTTCATGTTCAGCCTTCATAGTCATCTCCATCGCAACGCTTCTATTCGTCACGTAGTTAGCGTAATTAGATATATAACCCAATGTGGTAATTTAGCATTGAACTGAACGGAAAATCGGAGTTGTAACAGTATAACTCATTTCTGATGTCATACCGGAGCGATTATTTCATCTGTCGAAGTCCGATCATCTTTATTTCCGTACGTTCTGGGTGGATCCAACGGTAATGGGCGTGAATTCAAGGCCTGAAGTGATTCGGAACACTTATCAACAATATCGTCAGCCGGCCATGAGCAAGTAATACAGTGCGTATCCTAATTATAGCAACACACTCAAAGCCCTGATATCAATGTCCTCGCAAACTTTCCTTGACCGGCATTATCAGCCTTCAACTCTGTACACAAAATTTCACAGAAAACTGTCAAGAATTGAGATGTAAATTGTATACAACCTATAAAGTCCTTGTGTCATGATTCTAGCAGCACTTTCAGTATTCAATCGCTATTCTACGTCTAATTCGGGAAAACGAACCTGTAACAAGTTTTCAATTGTCTATCGGTCCGCCTTGGGATCCTTTGTTGATCTCCATGCCCAAGCGAGTTTTTAGGATCATTTCTAAAATGATCTCAAAAGCTCGCTCGAGCATGGAGATCAACAATTGGCACTTCCACGTTCAATTTGCTCCAGGCAACGATTACAGCTGCCTTGAGGTGTTCCAGTGAATCGTACATCCTACCTCTAATATAGATATGGCAGGATTCTCCAGACGTTTTCCGTTGTGTTAAAGGCATCGTTCGCCCTGGAAATTATTTCTCATTTTTCAGGCTCAATTTCATGATGGAGCCCGGTATACCACACTGGTAAACTTTGGCGCGCCGAAAACGTTGGGCAATGAGGTTGGAAGGCGTCAAAGATTAAGATCCGCCACCGATTCTCACTAGTCATCTAGCACTTTTTCCTAGAATGTTCGTGCGACCGTAAGACAACATGAAAAATAGTTACGGCACGAACTCCACATGCAGAAAAACTCCGAAAATGACAGTGACGAGGTCTCCAGAAGCAGAAAAACTTCAAAAAGGATTTTGGCGCAAAATTCAAATTCGTATTAACAATGTGTTCCGATTGACTTTTCTTCACAAATGAAGGTTTTTCATGGGCCCCTTCGACATTTTCGTTTACTTGAGAGGCCAAGCTACACAAAAACACGGAAAAATAATATACGGTTTTCTGCGCGTACGATGCCTTTATTGTCAGGTGAGCACGCCGGCCAAGCCAAGAAAAGTTATTTAGTTTTGGTGGAATCGGGCAAGGAACGGAAGGGGGGGGGGACAATACTCACATAGTGCCACGGAAATCGCGCGCGGTGTGATTTGCTCTGCGATGCATATCACGCCGAACCATCGCATCGCGCTCAAACCTAACCATACTTCGACACCATTTCGCGTCCTCACCCAAACATGCACACATTTGAAGGAGCAAGGTTTTAAAAGTCTTTATGCTCATTTCCTCTGTTGTTTCGTTTTCGCAGATATCTATTTTTCGAAGTTGCTCGCTTATCTACTTCACTGAATTCGGGTGCATCTTAACTTCTAAATTTTATTTTTATTATAACCATATATACATTTTCATGAGGATAGCACAAAAACCGTTTTTGTCTCGAACCCTGTCTCCTTCTGCGAAATCAAACAACAGTTCGGTAAAAAAAATCAGAAGTTGTATAAGGACGTCCGCTTTTTTCGCCACATATGGCTTCTCGCTAGGGGTTTATCGTGGCGAACGATTTGAACACAGAAAATTTAAAACAAGATACTTGTAACATAAAAGGCTGAAAACAAGTTACTTGCATCACATCTGAGCCGATGTAAGTTACTCGTGACTTATCTCAGGTCATTTATGTTACATGTAACATATCGGCGAGATATTGCGTGCGGTGCGCCTCCGATATGTTACATGTGTCTTAAATGACCTGAGATAAGTCGCAAGTAACTTACATTGGCTCAGATATGTTACAAATAGCTTGTTTTCAATTTCTGAGAGGATACTGTGTGCAGCGCGCCTCCGATATGTTACATGTAACTTAAATGGCACAATATAAGTCGCAAGTAACATAAATCGGCCGAGAAGATATTTCCAAGGGGTTGTACGACGCACTCGCGGGGTCACGCTTACGACTGGCGTTGCTGTTGGTTCAATTACCCAAGTTTGAGGTAGTTAACCTCAAACCAGCAAGGAAGGCCCCGCACTACATTTTTTTCCTTAGTGTGTCGTCTGAGACGCGCGCTCTGAGTCCCGTGTCGTCTGCGTCACTTGATGGCCACCCATAGTGAAATTATAAATGTAAGCCACATGTAACATAAGTGTAACTTACGTGCAATATCAATTCCTGTTACATGTAATTAAAATGTATGTTTCATGTAATATAAATGTAAGTTACTTGAGACTTTCAAGTAAGTTACATTTATATTACAAGCAACTTGTTTTGATTTTTCTGAGAAAAACTCACTAGATAAGCTCTTGCCTATGTCTGACGTCGAGACCGTGCTCGCGCATCACCTCCTTCCACTGTTCTTCGATGCTGTAGGAGTTTGCTTAGAAAAACGCTCCGGCGATGTCCTCACATCGCAGTGCAGATGTGTGATGAAATCGCGAACGTGCGCTGAACAGCAGGCAATTGCGAGAAAAACTATGGTTTAAATCTGATGCAAGCGCGATGCCATCGCGGCTTAGCAGCTGTCCCGCGAACACCGCGTGCGACGGCTGACTTCGACTCCCCGATTCCTTTGTCGCGCGATGCGACCAGTGCTAGATCACCCTTCTGAGTGCGATAGCATCGCTCCAAGTAAGACCTAGTGCATACTTCCGCTCGACTTGCGATGGCGACAATGCATAATATCCATATCGATTTTTGGTCGATATGTATGACAGAAACTATGTCGCTTCCCTTGTCGCGGGCAATATGCACTAGGCCTAAGGTTGCCCCCAATGCCACACCATATCTTGAGATTGCCTCCACTGAAATTACGCCTTTCTTTGCGGAAATCTCGTTAGTAGCAGTGCGTACCCGTCAGGTCCACCCAATTTGAACTCATTATTGTCCGAGAATATCACCTGAACACAATGATTACCTAGATGAAGCCTGAGGGCAATGTCTGCTCACCTTAGACAGTCTCCATGTTCCTCTCAGCGAGCTGAAACCGTGCGGCATTTGACACTGGGCTGAGGTGCGCTAGTGACGCATAGGAGAACGCTCTATAATTAGGTTGCTTGCTGCTGATCGCCCTTCATGCGATCGTTCCGGATTCCGACGTCGTTTGGCTCGTACCTGTTTGACCGCCTTGTTCGAGGTGGACACCAGCCGTCCTACTCGACGTTCCTTGTGATTAAACAGCTTTCAGGGCCTGCCATTGCCTTTCTTTGAGCCATATGACTCAGGATAAGGGAGAAATCGATAAACAGTTGCAAAACGGTGATGGTGTTGCTGCGCTAACCTTCTTATATTCGAACTACCCTTGTCCAGGGCAAGAATCTGAAAAAATTGCGACCTCAAAGAGAACGGATCCACGTGACATTATAGAAATGCGTTGAAAATACATACCTCCATCCATATCGTTTTTGAAACGAAAAATGTTTTGACTGATGAGCAAGGGAGCACCTCCAATGGAAACCGTTGCCATAACTATGACAAAACGGCTCTAACAGTTATACACAAAATCGATCGTAATTCTTGATGGTTCCCTGTGAAAATTCGTGAACAAAGGTTTTCGGGTGTGCAGAGACGCATGTGTACAACGCCACTTGATGCAAGTATGTGTGGACATCGATATCAGAGCCTGCTGTGTGTTGCTATAATTATGATACGCACTGTATACCCCGGCGGAACTTCATCATTTGGTTCCCACACAAATAAATATTGCAAGCGGTGCACATAAAGTTGAGTGGTATTGAGAGCGCATCTTTGACAATATCATGGCTAACTTACCTATTCGCATTAAAGGCAGTGTCCACGATAAATCTCGTTCTCGAGGTTTCAGTGTGAAAAACTAAGCTGGCAGATGCTGGAGAGTGTAGGGTGGAAGAAATCAGCAAAACGGGCCAGAAATCAATGTAAGCTGCTTTGAAGGTTATACCGTTGTGCCTGCTTATCCCGTTCCGCCCCCTCCGTTCGGACGAGCTTGCGGCGCCGTGCACGTTTTCGATGGCAAGTCGCCAAGAAACTCTGCTGCGTTCGGCCTGATTTGTATAGTTCTGCCCTGGACAAAAAGACCGAATATCGAATGGATCCGATTGACCCCCTTTTTCATCCGATATTCGGATAGATTTGAATCGCCTCTTTTTCGAGGTCTGGTTTTTTTGAATATACTCGAATGACGTTTCTTTTTCGAGTTCCGAATTTCAAATAGATCCGAATAAATTCGATTAAAATGTATTCGAATAATTTTTGAATAATTTCAAAGCGACAGACTGAAAACAGGCCAGGCGATCTGTCAGTGGATCCTCTAGTGCGAAGTGAAACTTACTGCCACTGATCGTGTGTGTGCGCGTGTATGCTGCGTACCCTTTTCTCAAACTTTCCCGCTGCCTCTATCCTCGCTCCGCACAAACACACGAAGGAGAAAACTTGATTTGCCTCGGGAACAGGGGATAATCATATGAAAAAACTCGAGCGACCCCAATCGGATCAAAACCTCAAGCAGATCGGAGTCCTGACGCTTTCCAAACAAATCCCAGACCATACTCATGATCCTTGAACGCTTCGGGTTAAAATGCAAATTCCAGTGGAAATTCAACCGAATTCGACCATGCCACATATGTAATTAACGGTTTGCCGATTGATGAAATAAAAAACCCCGGGTTCGTAGTCGATAACAAACTCTCGTTTGATGAGCATAGTAGGCTCATTGCTATTAAAGGCGCAGGACACCCATAAAATTATTTTTCAGGTTTAATTTATGGTTATCATGGAGAATATCACATGCTGATCACAAAGGTATCCCCAAAATCACTCAAGACCCTCTACAAAGGAATTATGGCTTGCCTATATTTTGAGGGTGGAATATTGGTAGACGAGTTGTCTCGTGCCTGTGTTTTTCTTCAATCGCAATCGTTGCGCGGTAGCAAGCCAGGATAAGGAGACAAACCAACAATAGGCTGGAAAACGACGGCTTGTTGAGATTTTATTCATCCATCTAGCCGCTATCGAAATCAAAATTCTGGTAGGGGATGTGGCTCGTGGTGGTAAGCGAAGGAGGTCGGGCCTGTGGTGGTCGCTTATATCTTGCTTTTTTGATGGAGTTGAGAACTCCAAATTGGCGCGTGCTATACAAAAGGGGTCTACTCCACAATTATATTGAAATCTTAAAATTCATATCTGAGTAGGTACTGTGCCTGTACTGTGCCTTTAAGGCACAGCAGAGGCTATTTTTGTTATTTGGATTCGTGAAGGCAAGGGCCGGTTTAACTTTGACACTGCCGAAATTCGGGTTAGATAGAGTGGAATAACCCACCTGAACACCGTCTCAACGTTTCACTAATTATAGGTTTATACTTCTGGAGAAGGCAGCTTGAAGTTAGGCATTACGGTAGGTGCAAAACTAGTTGGTGGTCTCTCAGAATTCAAGTGAGGAAATAATGATACCGCTTTCAGAAATTGATCTAGTTCCATGGAATTCCTAGGAAGTTACGAGTGATAACGTTATCACATACATATCTGATAACGAAAGAAATTTTTATGTTCATTAACGAATCTTAAAATTTCTAACCTACCTTTCATACTTCGGAAACTGCGACAAAAGTCACAGTTCTACAATGGGTAAGCATACCAGAGTACTGCGACATTTGGAGCTGACTAAAAAAACGCGCCTTCAAGGTGAGTTTTTTGACGCGGATTGCAGCGATAAATGTCGCTTGTTTTTTCGAATTCCTCGAAATTTTTCCAGCGACTTAAGACGCAGTTTAAAGATTATGAGTTTGAAGAGAGGAGGGGGAAGAATGGTTCAGAAATAAAGGACTACCACTGGACACACTTGCTCTCCGTAAGAGAAGAAATTATTTAGTTTTGATTTTTAAGATGTTGAACGGTTAAGTGGAACTTAAACTATCTGAATTCTTCACCTTGAGACGTTCTAACACTAGATGACAGGGGTTCAAACTCATCTACCCTCGGCCTCGCACTCGGATGAAGCGTAATTTTTTTACAGTTCGAGGGGGATTGGAGTATCTGTTCTTTAGCAAAAGGCCACTGGTGCCTATTCCCTTCGCTATTTTTAGAAGGCAAGATGTTGAATGAAATTCTCGGGACAGAACTCAGCCCTTGCCGCTGAAATAGACGCCGGAATGTTTCGAAATCAAGCCCCCAACGTACGATGAGGACGCCAATTTTCGAATTTGCGGCGCACGCAGCGAGGCGCGAAGCAATTTCGAACTCCTTTGACGGGGTCATACCTGCCGATGGAAGGCTTGGTCATCTACCGTACACCGTCATCTACGACGGGGCAAATTTATTTGGAACCATTCGAAATTATGTCTATTCGAATGAACATTCGAATCGTGGGCTTCGATTATTGAATAGATTCGAATACCCCCTTTTTTTACAGGTACGATTATTGAATAGATTCGAATACCCCCCCCCCCATTTTTTTAGACCCGATTTTGAATAGTTCTCGAATGGTGTGATTTTAGAAATTTCGATGATGAATACGTATTCAATTGGCAATTATTCGAGTATATCGATTCGAATTTATTCGAATGGCACAACTATATAGTGTTTGCTTGCTGAGCGTTTGCGGAAACTAGCAGGGCCAGTAAGCTCGTCCACGCCCTGAACCTTAGAAACTGTTATTTTTACTCATTCTGAACGTTTTTCTAAGCTGTTTCTTCACTATTAATTGCGACACGACCAAACAACATCATATTGGGTACAACTCGGGTGTGATATTCATCATGAACGCTGCCTTTGATCGGCTGGCCTCCGCCTGACGCGGTCAGTCCGCATCTTCGCCGAGGTGTTCCAACCTTGTAGTCAGCCGTGCCCATTTTTCACGGCCCATAGCACAATTTTTTCACGATCTTGCAGTCAATATTGATTTGTGTCCGCCCGCGCTCACTCCAACCTGACTCCTCAAGCGATTTATCTTGTAATGTTCTGCCCACAGCTTGTATTGGCACATCTAGTTAAGTCTGGTTCAGTGTTGTTTCCTTCCTCAATTAGATTGCCTCTGTGATTTTAATGATTGTTCGAAAGTCCACTCAGTTCGTTGTTCTAATTGTGACACGATCCTTTGTTTTTAACATTTTGTGCTCAATTACCACATGTGCTCGTAGCTGCAAGTTTAGTGCAAGTCCAATTATTTTCACAGTAAAACACCAGCCGCGGGAATCAACCATTCACGACTAAAACGCTGCTTAATCTTACAGAAATGTTCTCGCACAATAAAACTGCTATCCCTCTACACTTTACGAGATTGAAACGAGTATTTTGCGGAAGTGCAAAAATATAGAGTGCGGCATGGATTCGAACCCGTGACCTCACTCCTCGCTGCAGCATCCACAGTCACTGCACCGACCGATCACAGTTGGAGCGGCCCAGACTTCGAGAATGACGGTGCGCCGCCTGGTTCGTCATTGCAACATTTTTCGACGTTACAACACACTACGGGATTATTCCTGGTATAGAAATCCCATCGGTGTGTCTGAGGAGGCGACGAAGACTCATGAATTACACGTTATGATGCGTTTACGAGTAAAAACCCATAAACTTCATGCAGAGAGAAGTTCGGCCGCTGCAACGTAACAATTCGAATTCTACGTCGAAAACTGATTCTAGAAACGCTTAATTCATTTGGATTGGCCTCGGCATGTAATGATCCTTCCTGCGTTACGGTTTACCGCAATGTTAAAAGAACATGGTGCGGTTGCGGTCACACGCTAAAACTACGGTGGAAGACGCCAGATTTCATTATCGATTGACAGCACAGCTGAGTCGCATGGTGGGCTACGGTTTTTCTATCTTTCTTGTTTGCTTCGGCATTATTTTGTTTCTGACTCTTCTAATATTACGTAAAGTGGCTTTTCTTAGTGCGCGAGAGGAATTCGGGGTTTTTTCGATTTCAAAGCAGAATTTTGAAAAAAAAAACACGTCGAACCCCGAAAAAACAGCTAACTAAGACTCACTCACTAAGAATAACCCCCATTCGCAATATTTAAAAAACAAAATTAATGCCGAAACAAACAAGGAAAAAAAACCGTACCTTACCCAGAAAATGAGCTGTGCTGTCAATCAATAATGAAGTCTGGCCCCTTCACCGTTGTTTTAGTGTGTGACCTCGAACGCATCATGTCCTTCTAACATTCAGGTAAACTGTACTTTTCTGAATACAAAAACCACTTTCGACCTTCCATTTCTCTAGTATCGTGTCTTGAGGCAGCGGAGGGCTTAAGCCTCTTGACAATTCGTGGGACAAAGGCACAAGCGTGAAATATAAAGTGTAGTCAGTGTCGACACCAGGGTGTGCGGCAATGGCCATTTGCCTATTGCCGTTTGCCGGCCATTTTTGTGGTTTGCCGTTGCCGTTTGCCGAATATTTCGTCTGAAACGGCAAAATTCCGCCAAAGTACGTCGAAGCAACAGGCTTTGCCCTCACCGCACTTTCTGTGTTGGTCAGCGATACAAAGCTGCTATAAATAACTAACTTAGGTTGTTCGAGCCCATGTAAAGTTTAATTGTACCTATACAATCGGTAACTGATGAAAAGATTTTCCCTGGGTAATCAAAGGAGTTCCTTCGAGCTCTAGGTTGTGCGGGAGCCTCCAAATGTCTGTTTTCAATAATCAAGTTCTTAACTTCTTAAAAATGCCACAAGCCCTTTTCCGGAAGCATACCTACTACAGCAAGTTCTAAGGTTACAAAACCAAGTGATATTAAAGTTGTAGCGTAAATGCAGTATCTTTTAGACATATGAACCAGTTGATTTCCGTGTAAGTCGCTCCGCTAATCCTCGGATGGTGTTCTGGTGGTAATAATTAGGACAGGAAGTCGATCAAATCTGCAAATACTTTGTCAGGCTATTTTGGAATTTAACAATACTTATAGCGGTCAGTAAAGGCAGTGTTCAATAATATTTTGGGTTTCGAGATCGATTAGCTGAAATGAAGGGTTTACTCAGTGACAAAGCTGAGCTTGTTAAGAAATGGTATAAATACGAAAAAATAAAAAAAATCTTTAAAGGAAATTTAATTATCTACGGCGATGGAAAAGCTTGCAGGCTTGTTGATCTTGACAGTGACTCCTTATCACCTGAGGCCTTCAATTAGCTATTGAGATATGGGATTTTTCTTTCTGTAAAGGCTATTAAAACGCTAGGCACATGGCAACTGGCAGATATAGCATGGAGTACGATATGACTAAGCGAATGTTGGTGTATTATTGCAAAAAACAGAACATTTCGCCGTTTGCCGGTCGTTTTTTGGGTTTGCCGTTGTCATTTCCGTTTGCCGAGATTTTAAATTCCTTTGCCGCACCCCTGGTCGACACACAACACGCACGATACACACTCAAATCTCACCATACTGGACTTTCACCATACTCGACGATCGTGCCTTTTTTCGAACGGCTGAAGCTACGTCGCAGTTTCCAAGAGCACAATACACTAACAATCTTGCAGTCGGTCGACCAACCAGAGAAGGTGTGGAATTCAAATTAAGTTCATCTCATCTGTCCATAGAAAATCTAAGAGCTCGCTTCGATATTCGCAGCATATCCAGGGGTTAACTTGTGCAGCATGCTGTTTTGGACCACTCCGTTTAGCGACTCAATACAATGTCAAAGGTAGTTGCAAAAAAAATCTTCTCTGTTCAAATTTAGTTTCACAGTTGTCCGTTTCTACCCTTACCTTACCGTCCCATTAGCTGACGGCCTGCCGAGGCTGACCTCGGAGACAGTACGCCGATGTGGGTGCCATGGGGAGATATGCATCACGAACAACTGCCTTCCACGCAGAGCTATCCAGTGCCATTAGTCTAGCACCAGCCACAGACAGTCTGCGTCTCGCCAAGTCATCTTCAACTTGCTTAATCCGAGTCTGTCTGAGAGCCGATCGCTGCACTTTCCATTTCACCGGTCGTTGTCTGAAGAGCAACTGGTGAGGCAGGTGTTCTATGGGCATGCGGCAAACATGGCCAAACCAGCGCAACCTACGCTTTCTGACTTCGCATTCGGTCGTGGGTTGGTTTCCGCAACGTGAGCGAAAATTCTCATTCTTTGCATTGTCGCGTGAGGACAGGACAAGGAACCGTCGCAGACATCCCATTTGAAAAACTCCGAGTTTCTGAAGATCCGATTTGAGCAGTGTCCACGTCTCAGCTCCATACAGCAAAACTGGCACGGCAAGCAAACGGTAGATCCTCGTTTTTGTTCCGAAGGCTACGTTTGGACGCCTTCATAAGCACCAGTCTAGAGCTCCGAATGCAGAAGCAGCATGGCCAATACTGCTATGAACTTCAGCTGTTGAGACGATCTTGCTTTGTTGAATAACCAAGCCAAGGTACTTGAAACTATCCACTTTCTCAATCTGGGCATCGTGGAGGGTGACTGCAGCTGGTGACCCATCACTTGTCATCACCTTCGTTTATTCGACATTTATCGTGAGACCATATGAGCTAACTGTTCTCGCGATCTGGTGCTGAATGTCGGTAGCCTCGCCATTATTGTTAGCAAGAACAGCGCTGTCGTCAGTGAACATTAGATCGGTTACGAAATGATTATCACCGAATTGGACTCCTTGCCGGCCATTGAAAACTTTCCGGATGATAGCGTCAACTATTGCATCAAACAGCAACGAAGACGCAACACATCCTTGTCGCATACCATTTCGAATCGGTAATCAGGCGGAAAGTTCCTTCTGTACGGTAATGCAACTGCATGAGCCTGTATAGGCCTCTTGAAGAAGACGCACGATCTTTTCTGGTACGCGTTCCGAGCGTAAAGACAGCCACAAAGCCGGTCACGAGACGCTGTTAAATGCCGCGCGCAAATTGATGAAGACAATAGCTGTGCGCTTGGCGCATCGTATGCGTTCCTCAAGAATCTGCCTGACGAAGAAAATTTGATCACTGCATCCACGATCAGGATGGAAGCTTGCTTGCTCTTCTCTGGCTACAGTTTCCCGATGCTTTCAAAGACGCGGCTGCAGAATCCTAGTGAACACTTTGCCAAAAATGGACAGCGAGCTAATACCGCGATAGTTTTTGCATTGACTACTGTCGCCTTTTTCAGCACAGGTACTATAATCGCTCGTTTCCACGACGCAGGAGTTTTCTCGGTACGCCATATTAGCTGCAGTAACAAGAGTAGACGGCGCATCAAAATATCTCCACCAGCTTTTGAAGCTTCTGCAGTTACCATGTTCACACCAGCAGCTTTTCCCGACTTTAGTGGCTTCACAGCAGCAGCACTCGGGACGTTCTGTGGACAATCGGACGAAGGAGCCCTCAGCCTTAATGATATTGTCGCTTGTGTCCTTGGTTTTGCCAATGAGTCGTCTTAAAGTCGAGGACAGTGAGCGGAAGTCATGCCTTGATTATGCTTGCTCCATTTCTTCTGCAACTGTATTCCAGTGCGCCTCCCGCTCCATATCAGCTGCCGTCGAACTTCACGATTCAACTGGACGTACGAGTTGTGGTTGACAAGCTTTGCCTTCTTTCGTTGATCTACGGGTTCCAGACATCTGTCCGAAATCCATGGTTGCGTTCCCTGCTTGACGGGAGGACATATGTTTTCAGCACAACTACAAACTAAACTAGAGAACTGCTCTTCTTCTGCATTCACTTAATCGTGCGACATTAAAGAAGGGACACTTGACAGCTCCAACTTTAATCGCTGCACAAACTCTGGCTCCTTCAACTTCGACCAATCCCGTTGTGGCTGTGACGCCGATAGAGACTTGTCACGTTGAAGCTTGAGCCTGACTTTAGCTCAGAGTAGATGATGGTCAGATCCACAGTCAGCGCCAAGCTTGACGCGCACGTCCTGCAATGATGACCGGAAACGCGTATTGACGAAAATGTAGTGTAGCAACTCTGAGTCCTTGCCATTCGGTGCACCCCAGGAGAGTTTATGCTTACGAGGGAGCTGGTAATGAATGTTTCCAACTAATAGTCCATTGCTTGCGGCGAACAACAGTAGACCCATACCATTTTCATTGACTTCACCTTGTCCGTATCGGCCCAATGTTCCTTCCCAGCCCGACCGATCTGCTCCAACATAAGCATTAATGTCCGTGTCCATTCTTCAGTCATTTCCATTTTTCAGAGAGTTCAGCATGTCCGTTATTACTACCATTTTTGTGGCTGCTTGTCACTGCTATTGCTTTTCTTTAAAGGCAGTGTTCACGATGATTTTCGTTAACGCACTCTCTACTCAAAACAAAGCGTAGGTCACCGAGTGTTACAGAAATTACGAAGAAACGGCGAGAAACACACTAAAATACCATACTTCAGTGACATTACTCTCTGGCCTGGACTAGTTGTCCAGTTGTATGAACATGTTCACGGTGGTTGTAACCGGTAAAAAATGGGATCAGTCAGAAATGGAAGAATATTCTAGGCAAAATAGTATTAGCTAGAGTCTGAAGGAAAGGACGGAGCAGTGGAGAGTAGATAACCGTAGGGGACGGGTCCACAAATGGTTTCATTGTCACAACGAACAGTTCCTATGAGAGTAAAGAGGTGGGGTGAGAGTAAAGGATTTCATGACCTTCTAGTGCGTTTTTCTCGGTTCCTTCGTCGCTTATGTTCTACCCGGGAGCCAAACAATCGATTTAGCTATTAATCTCCAAATCGAAGATTATCGTGAACAATGCCTTTAAGCATTTGTAGTACACGGACTGCTAACTCAATTTAAAAACAAACTGAACCTCTGCTCTCTTTGAAATGGCTTATTGCATAGACAACTAGTGTGCAAGCACTGTGGCGACGGATTAATAATCGACGGGCATTGTATATACTGGGAATTGCTTGTCCATCGCCACTGTACTTGCACACTAGTTGTCTATGCAATGAGCCACTTCAAACAGAACAGTAGTTTAGATTTTTTAAACTCGACCCAACAGTTCCGAGTACTACGAATGCTGAAAGAAAAGCAATGGCAGTGATTAGGAACCAGCCACAATAATTTTCAAATGTAGCTGAACGACAACACGAATATTTTCACCGTTGTACCCCTATTTCGCTAACGATTGGCTGAGTGAGGTTTGCCTAGTTGACAATAGTAAGTAATCAACGTATGCGAAGTCTATAAAATGCAGCCCTGATTATGTATCTTTTTCAAGACTATGATGACACATAGAGCTCTTTTTCCTCTGTCACGCAGTAAGATGAAGCGCATCGCGTTGCTCGTGAAGCCTCAGTGACTATTTAATGCTCTTTGATGTTATCATGTCGTAATAAAAACTGCATAAACTAAAGCTTGCCATCTAACATGCAGCCTTCTGCATTCGGAAAAAGACGAACTCTCGCCGAACTGTTATGTTTCAAAAAACGGGAGAACCTGGTAAAATCAATATGCGGTTACGCTTAATACCAATAAACATGGTACGAGACATCGCAAAAGAGTGATCATCCCATCATGACAGTTTAACCCAAGTAAAGCCCTGTTTCAACTTCGTAGCTTCTGTTTTCGTTAGAGGACCGTCGCAGCGATGTTGTTGAAGGGGAAAATTCGTTGTCAATGGTAAGTTGAGACGAAGTTCAGTTTTACATATTGTCAATCTCTGAGTGGGAGAGGAGGGGGAGCCGCGACGCTGCTCTTGCAGCGTCATCAAGAAAGCTGAGCGGTCGTTTTCGAGAAAGCACAGTCGTAAGAATGGTGGGACAACCGTTCCGGTTCCAAGATATTGTGATAACAGCTGCATTGCAGCTTCCTTGAAATAAGATATCTACAAACCATACATCGCTACTCTCATTCCAAACGGGAAACGTCAGCTTCAAAGTAAAGTCCAACCTCAGAATGGCTCTTGAGTTTCACTGTTTGTTTTGGAGAGAATCTCGCTCTAATCACAAAGATCTCTCCAAACTCGCTCAGAACCCACGACGAACGGAGTTATGGCCCCTCGAATGTTGGTAATTGGAACTACAAGGATTTTGTGGACGAGTTGTCCCGGGCTTAATTTTCCTTGTCATTCGCATTCATCCCACTGGAACAGACTATATTATAAAGACATACTGATAATAAATGGAAGAACATAGATTTTGATCAAACTTCATGGCGTGACTCGACCCTACTGAGCTCGAAAGCTCTGAAGTGAGCGGAGCGATCGGGCGCCGACTTGGGGTGGGGAGGGTGGGGGAGGGACCCCATGCTCGAATTTTTTGGTTATTCTGAAGAGTTGAGATTCCGCGTTAGGCAGGCTTGCTACACACAGGGGCAGAAGCATAATATCAAATTTCGTCCGAGAGCTTGGATTGCGCCTCTAAAGAATGGCTTTGGAAGTGAGCGGAGTTGAACGGGAGATAGGTCAATAAGGGAGAGTGCTCGAGACCATTGGAGACTCTAGTGAAGAAGTTCCTCAGAAAATGAAAGTTGTTACACAATCATTACACACAGCGTGGAGAGCGGCTGCAACGAATGCATTTAACTAATTACTATTTGGCGATCAAGCACGACATAGTATTGAGCGCCCTACGCTGCAGATGCCGTGGGTGGTCAGGTGGCGCGCGTTCTCGACATGAAGACGTTGAGATCACAGTCTACA
Source organism: Aplectana chamaeleonis (assembly GCA_029168955.1). Lineage (NCBI taxonomy): Eukaryota > Metazoa > Nematoda > Chromadorea > Rhabditida > Cosmocercidae > Aplectana > Aplectana chamaeleonis. The sequence continues at coordinate 318,832 of JAPDOI010000270.1, read as the reverse complement.
GAGGTCAAGAAACGGGGCGAGCTCAGCTGTTATGGCTAAACACTGATCTTTTCTGTTCATTTTAGGATTTTTAGCGGTTATCCAGAACGCCTTTAAAGTTTTGCGTGCTGCGGTTTGTGGCTCCCGTGCAAGAATCCTGAAGGTCACCTCAAACTCCATGTTCTCATGACATAGTCTCCGGTGGGCCCCCAGAGGTGTGGCCGTGTTGGACTTCCTCAAATCAGCGATATGTTCCTTTACACGCGTGCTCAGAGTACGACCAGTTTCCCCGATATATTCATCCTGGCAGAGGCTACACTTTATGACGTACGCTACCCCTGATGTCATACAGTCCCCCCCCCGGCCGGACGGGCATACCACGCAATCGGGGGTGGCGCAAAAACGATCGTACAGCCTATTCCGGATCAGCTGACGCTTCAGGTTAGGGGGAGGAACTACGACCACCCTTACAGCATCTTCAAGGCTACATTTCCGCAGAGCCGCACGAATCGCAGAGCTGAAAGCGTCAGAAACAAATGGCAAGAGATTTTGGATTCACCGTCAGCTGCTCGAACTTCGCGTATCCCAGTGGTTTTGGGTTTCCACCGATGCTGATAGCCATTGGAAATAGCGACCAACCCTTATGAGTTGGTTTTTCCTTCGCAGTCAGATGAAACCATTTTAGCGGTGCTGAACAGATTCCTGATCACCGCCTGTTTTGCTTTGAGTGGATGCGCAGAGAGCGAGTGAACCAAAATGTTTTTGTTGCTAGGTTTACGATACCATTTCATTCGATGAAACCCGCGCTCCAGATGAACTTCTACGTTTAAGAAAGGGAGCCAGTTGTGTTTTGGTTGTTCCCGTGTGAACTTCACGCTATCAGATTGGTGATTGAGTAAGCTGAAATAGGGGTCGATCTCTTTTTGAGTTGAGCATCGTCGATATAACGACAATATAATATAGGTCGACGTTCTAGTACCGGTTTTTCTATTTTTGACATGAAAGCTATGGCCAAGGCTGGAGCCAGGCGTTGACCCATTGCTAAACCGCGAATTTGCCTGTAATAGTTCTCCGACCCCCTCCGAAAACTGCACAAGAAAGGCACTCCCTAAAATCGTTCATCAGCTCAAAAATCGCTCGTATGGCCTGGTCGTTAGAAACGTTTGTGTAGAGAGCCGTTAAGTCGAATGATTCCATGGCGTGGTTTCGTCTAAACCAGGTGTCCCGCAGTTTTTCAAGGAACGTGTGAGTGTTGGTCAGGTGAGCGGGAATGTGTTGCAAAATTTGGGTGAAAATGAGGTTGAGCAGTCAAGAAATCCTATCCGTAGGCCCAGCGATGCTGCTGATTATTGGACGCACTTGAAAATCTGCTGGAGAAGTAGACGATAGCGCATCTTGGTCCTGGCTCTACTAACAACTAAACTACTAACATGTTATGATGGTTCAAAATACCAAGCTTACCCCTCTATCAACTATCTTCAGCTTAACATTCCGGGCCACACAGCCCATCACATTCCAAAGTAAGGGCCAGAAGGCGGAGTTTCTTATGTGTGCTTTCTAACTACTATACCTAGGCACAGCGAATATTGGAAAATTCCGGATAATTTAGAATTTCGCCTAAATATTAGAATGTATTGGAACCGTTTCTGTTTCCAAGTATTACTTTAGAGGGCGAGGCTTTCTCAAATCATCAAAAGGTAGAAGAACATCACCCCATAAAACTGAAACTATTGGTTATTTCGAAATTATTCAAATATTCGAATAATATGGAATAATTGTCATTAGCGATTCGATGAATGACAAGAATTTGCTCTGTCATTAATTGTGAAAGCGTCATCAACCCAAAGAAACAGGGAAATTCGGAAAAACTCTGTGATTGGTGCGAAAAATTCAATTATCTGATTATTCGAATATTGGAATTGCTCATGTATACTAAATATCCTCTCATAGTATTCCAAGCGTTTCCATGTGCGGGACTCTTGAGTACGTTCCTGACCATATTCTTTTCAAAAATCCTTTATCTCTATTCATTATTCATATCCCTTCTTCAATATCATGTCCTCCATCTTAAAATCTCATCTTAAAGGCATCGTTTACGATGAATTTCGTTTTCGAGTTTTCTAGTTATAATGAGAGCTCTAGTACCCCCTATAACACCAGCGTTGCAAACATCGCGGAAAAATCACCGAAAACGCCTTTTTCAGATTGGAAATATTTCAGTCGAATGAAGAGTCGATAGTTAGAGATCGCTGTTTCGACCAACGAACTCACGATCAAATGAACTTGTGCAAATTATCGACTATATATTCCCTTGTTATGTTCTAGAATGTTTCTTCTTAAAAATTGCTTGTAGAAACTTTTCCTCCAGTTCTTCAAGAAAATTCTCTTCTGGCTACTTTTTCTATCTCGCCCTATATATAGATAACGAGAATTGCTTTAATTTTAGTTCAGTTGAAGGTTTCCTAATTTAATACTTTAATACTATTAATGACTTCATCAATGGTTTGCCTTCACACTGATTTCCACGATAAGCTTTGCGAATAACTTTCGATATGATAATTACATTAATCTATTAATTCCATCACACATTTTAATGCAATATTAGCTAAAACTTTCCAACTGACGAAACAGTATTCTTCTTCACTGACGAGACCCGAGAAAACTGTTTCAATAAAGTTCGGGTGAAGAAAGGGTCGAAACTAACTTTATTGACATTTTTTAAGTGAGATTCCAGAGGAAAAAAAAGTAATACGGCTAGATTCATATTTATGCTTTTTCGCGTGATGTGTGGAGAAGACAAGTGTAATCGATGTGTGTAGAGAAGCCGTTTTTCACGTAATCATTAGGTATATTCCATCAACTTCCCCTCAGCTATTGGCTGAGAGCAAATTGTGCCAGATGACTGACGGAAAAACGGTGAGTGGTTTTCAGCGCGTAGGATGCCTTTAGAAGATGCATGACTGCTTTCTTCCCATCAGCTGTTTGCCGGTGACTTTAATGCTCATATGGCTTTGGCCTTAGAGGGGAAGACGTTGAAGAATGGACTAGTGTGACGAGTGTGAACTGCTCATCCTAAGTTTTGATCAGCCCACTCGTCTCCTTGCCAACAGCTGACAGTGTAGCCCAGACATCTCTCTCGACTCATCAAATCCTTCCAATGATTGCACTTGATCCATTGCCACAACTCCTTCCAGATACCACACTCCCGTGTTTGTTGGCATTGATCTCTCAAATTTTCTTTCTCCTTACTCCGGTGTTCGCAACGGCCTATTCTTAATCTTGCCCTCGCAGACTTGCACCTGTGCAGCGTAGTGGCACACCGTCTCGTGGCTGATTATCCATAAAACGGAGATGTGCACTAGAGCGAACGACAAGTGACCGATGCCATCACCCTCTCATCCATTGCAAGGTAGCCAAAATGCTGATTGCAGGGGTCGTGACGGAGCAGCATGAACGACAGCAACATCAACATCAGCAACATCAACATGGGCTAAGAAAGCTTCGTTTCACACCCCTGGTAGTGCGTATCATCTAGGTAGTCGAGCCAGCTGTGCTCTAGCCTCGCTGCTCTGTGGTTGATCAATATTGCTTGTGTCTTACGTAATCTAAATAGTCAGCAGCAAACCCGACCCATGCCTGAATTGCGGCAGTCCCAGACTGGATATCGCGCACTTATTCAATCTCCCGAAGATACCAGCAATTTAACCTATGGCTTTGGTGGCTCAAAACGACTTAAACGGTTGGTTTTCGCCTGACGCGGTCATTCCGCATCTTCGCCGAGGTGTGCCGTCCTAGTAGTCAGCCGTGTCCATTTGTCACGGTCCTCAGCCACAATTTGAACACAATCCATTGGTCGCTATTCCACTTCCTGCGAAGTAAAACATCGCGCCTGAATTGCCTTTCGATGCCAAGTGATTTCAAATCCTCCTTCACCACATCCGTTCAAAGCTTCCGTCTACGTCCAGGCGGCCGCTTCCAAACGGGACTTGGAAGCATCCTTAGAGCGTGTTGAAAAAGACGATGTGGCGGTCTTCTTAAAATACGCCCTAACAGACGAAGACGACCTTCCGTTGTTGCTTGAGATGGCATTGGGAGATGTTGGTACCTCCCTCGTTTCAAACGTTGATGTAAGGCGTCAATCTCGTTGTAGAGATCTTCGTTGTGGCACATCCACGGCCAGAAATATCCGAGCAATCGTCTAAACAGCTTCCTCTCCGTGCAATCCAACTTTTCCATCTGCGTCTTCGGTGCTACCCACGTCTCCGATCCGTACATCATGATAGGGCAAATAGCGGATAAGTAGACGCGCAGCTTAACTTCCTTCGCGATGGGGGTAGACCACAAACATTTGGTGAAAGAATTGAATGCAGACGTAGCTTTCGCACATCGTTGTTGAATATCCGCCTGCATAACTACCATCGTTCTTCAGCAAACAGCCCAAATAACAGAAATTGTCCACCAGTTCGATACGTTGTCCGTCCACACAAACTCCCGTTGAAGGTCTCTGAGAGACCCACACCTGTTTGCAGTTGTCCGCACGAAGACGAAGTGCTTAGGCTGCGATATACTTCGAAAAGAGGATCACAATCCTTTGCAGTTTTGCGTTGTTTTCAGCGAATAACACTGTCGGCGGCATACTCTAGGTCGACAAGGGAGTGTCTTGATGGTGTTAGGATCACGTCGACAGGAAACTGTTCTGCAACTCTACGCATGATGTCATGAACGGCAAAGTTGAGTAGAAAAGGTCCTGCTACAGCTCCTTGCCTTACTTTTGTTCTCACCTCGAAAGCTGACGTAAACCCGACAGGCTTACGAACTGCTGCTGTTCCTCTTTTGTTCATGTCCTCGAGTAGTCGAACATACTTTTCCGAAACTCCATCGACTCACAGAGCGTTGAGCAATCAATCACGATGAGGAGAGTCGAATGCGGCTTCAAAGTCCAGAAAAGCAAGCTGTTATGACTTCGAATATCGCTGCCACGATTCAAATACTCTTCTCACGAACTTTGGGACAGTACATGTAGAGCCATTTTAGGCTTGCCTGTGCTCGTTTTCAGACATGCATCTTGCTGTAAACACAGACCTTTGCACATTTTCGAGAAGAGGTTACCACAAGCAGAACCGACATCTGTTCTGTTCATGCAAAATCGCGCAGACCGATTATTTTCACATGTTGAGTACAAACTTTTCCGATTCGACTTCAATTGATCCCGAAACTTCTCGAGAATGAAAAGACAAAATTTCGAGAACCAACAGTTCCAAAAAATCAAAATTGGAGTGGCGAAGATGAGCACATTTCTCGTGGTGTCCCTCAGAACTTTGTCATGAAAAAATCGCTTTCGGCTATAGTCCGATTCGGGACGGACAAGACACGTTCAATTCAGCATTCAGACACTCAAGGCACCAGGAGGGCAGAAGAAATCTGTTCAGTTCTTCAACCAACAAGTTTTTTTACTTCTAGCATACTTCTGGTTGTATATGCTGCCGGAAAAGATTTCAGCCTCGGGCATTCTCGAAATCAAGATATCAAGCTATCAGATAAGATATCATGTCGATCAAATGAATAAGATATTTGCCAATCCCAGTTGTTCCCACCATAGGTTCTAGTTATACATGGATGTAGGCCAACAAGTACCCATGGTGCTCTTTTTACCACCCTTGAACTATACTTGTGCCATTCGAATAGAATCGAATCGATATATTCGAATAGTTGCTATTCGAATACGTATACATTATCGGAATTTCTAAAATCGCACTACTCGAATACTAATCAAATATCGGACCTCAAAAAAGGGGGTATTCGAATCTATTAAATAATCGAACCCCTGAAAAAAAGGGGGGGGGGGTATTCGAATCTATCTGATTATGGAAGCCTACAATTCGAATATTCATTCGAATAGTTCTAATTTGGAAAGGTTTCGAATAGATTTGCCCCGTTGCTGCTATTTATGGTGTACGGTAGATGACCGTGTGTTCCATTGCCAGGTATGTCCTAGAGCCATTGATGACTTCGGAATATTTCGGCTACCGTAATCCGGCAATCAATTCAGGACCCATAACCCGATTTCCCTTCGCCCTCTAAATTGGCTCATTAGCTTTTCTAACCCATCCATCACCGCTGAAGCAGGAGGTTTTCGATGAAGTTTCTCGGAGAGTATGAACAGCATTCTGAACTGGGCTGGAAGATTTTTTAGATGGGGAGCTCTGCAATTCCAATATTCCTTGGAGAAGCTCTATTCACTTCAAGTTTTTTAAACTGCAGTCAAAACTACAGCGCTCTTCGATTTATTTGAATATGACTTGGGGGTATTTGACAATGAAATAATCTTGTTTGAATTATGCATTTTCTTGCTTTCCCGCAAATGCTTGATTCTCCAAAATCCGGGGCCCAGGGTCTTCTTTGCCGAATGAGAGAAATCAGGCAGTAGAGGTAGAAAAACAAATTGGCAAAGGCATGTGAATCACACCTAAATAGTGTGATTCACAGCGACGCTCCGTAGTTTGGATACTCCTAGTTGATTCTGTGCACCTTACCAGTAGAGAAGGCACTGAAAAAAAACCCCTGGAAAATTTCTACGCGAAAATAGAAATCATGGGAATTCTTGTTTGTGAGGATTTCATTTATGACTCCACCCAGGAGTGGCGGCTCGATTTAGAAACATTTCGGCGTCTATTTCAGCGACGAGCGGTGAATTCCTTCCCAAGAATTTCATTTAGTACATTGGTATACTTCAGCGAAGTGTGTCCACTTGTAGTCTCTTAATTCTGAGAAAACTCCTAGGAATGTTCCGCATAAGTGAATCCAAGTGGTTGAATAAAGACTTTTCGCGTGAAACTGTTTTGCACCCTTTCCACTCTCCAACATTGAGCGAACGTAAATGTTATAGGCCTTTATCAGCGACTGTGGATCTTTTGATCTTAAAAACAGGGTCCGGGCAGAATTTTGAATTCGTGGCTTCACGCTGAATCGGAGCGTATGGTAGAGCGAGCGGACATTGCTCACCCGTGCGTTCTGCGTCGCGGTCGGTGAGCGTCGCGCACGACGGATAGGGCGGCAACGCAACATCTCAGCTTTTGTGTAAACAGGCATGTCCTGAAGCATTATTTACTTTGCTGCGTTCATTTTATGTTACTAACGATGATCGCTTCGCCGTATGTGGTGCTGATAACTCTTCTTAACGATGGCGGCTTTTCCGCGTTCACCGCGCGCGCGACACTCACCGGACCGTAACGCGTGCGCACGCAGTTTACTTCGAAGTATAAGATCCATTGACAGCTCACCTGGCCAGTTTTCTGTTTGTCGCTTTGAAATTATTCGAAAAATTATTCGAATATGTTCGAATCGATTTTATTCGAATCTATTCAAAATTCGGACCTCGAAAAAAAGTCATTCGAATATATTCAAAAACCGAACCTCAAAAAAGAGGACATTCGAATATATTCAAAAATGGAACGTCAAAAAAGGTGAAATTTGAATCTATTCAAAAATCGGACGTTAACAAAAGGGGGACATTCGAATCTATTCGATATTCGGTCTTTTCGTCCAGGGCACAACTTTACCTTGAACCGTTTGTTAGTGAAAAAAATTGTTGTATTTGTTTTCGTTCGTGTTAGCATTTCTCTTTTTCATGCATTTTATCATCGTCATGTATTTCTCTGTTTTGAATAGCGCACTCCGAGTGCAATCAATTAATAAATAAATAATTAAATAAATAATAATCACGACGCGAGCCGTTCTCATATTCTAGTGCTCAAGTGCTAGCCTTTTGTGATCCTGTAGCTCCACGCATCTTTTCAAATGATCACATTTGATGAATCAGTATTGTATGGCTCCTTCATTAGAGGCAGGGTTCGTAATCAAATCGCTCGCTGCTCTATTCTCACGAGTAAAAATGAATGTGAACGAAAAGTCGAATAAAAACGCTTAGGAGCAATTAAGTACGGTCAATCAGGGGGTGTCCGCGCTCCAGTTAACGAGATTTTGATGAATTCTTTGTTTCGCCTTGTTTTATTTTGCTGTCAAAATAGTTGTCAACTCGTATGAGAGACTACTGACTACGTTTACGGCAAAAATATTTGTTAGCTCATATAAGAGAGACTACTGACTACGTTTATGCTAAAATAAATGACGGTAAAACAAGCATTCGTAAGAATCTCGTTGATTGTTAAAATCGTTTGAAATGATGGTTTTACAAATAGAATAATGAAATAAATAAATTGGGGTGAGCGGACGCCAAGCAGTTGACCGTCGTAGCTTGTTTTTGCAATTTTTTCGATTTCCCTTTCATCTGCACTAATGCGCACTAGATTCATCTCTTCATTCATGAGAATAGCACGACGATCGATTTTGCCACGAACCCCATCCTTAATCAGGCACTATCTCGCTTTATCAGCATAAAACCACTCGATCATGATTCATAAGCCCTCTTCGGCTACCTCATGGTCCGACCCCTCAACGCAATGAATCATACCATGTAACCTGCTGCAGTTCTTCTAGCCACGCCTATTTCAAATCATGGGTTCAATTTAACATGTGTACCGCAACTTCAGGAAATTTTATAATTTGAAGCCTCGACCTATTGAGCTACTTATTCAATCCGTACTGAGCACGCTTCCTGATACGAGTTAATCTAAATCACTGATCCCATCACAAGTGTATTTATTCGCTATGAGCTGTCAGGTTGCTATTCCCACTACCACAGCATCCTCTTCATAATCACAGGCTTTGGTCTCAAAGCCAAGGTGAGCATTTTCTACTCATGGCTTGTGAAGATTGCGTGAGATGGTTAGCTGCACAGTCCAATGCGCTATTTGTGAAGAGAGTAGGTGCAGCTGTGACTTAAAGTTGGGAGCTGGTTATGCGAAGTTTGTACCATTACATATATTTTGTGTACCACTACATACAATTTGTCAGTTCCCTTACCGGTTGTAAAGAAAGTCGAGACGCAATTCATGTCACTCTGTGATCATCAAGCAATGGGCATTTACTCTTAGCGATCCCACTAAATTATTCACCTCACAAAAAGTGCGATCCAAAATTATGATCGAAGATAGACGTAATCTCTCCGATCAAATCTTTCCAAAGTCTTGGCTCCCTGTTCAAGCATGCCGCATTCTCTCTGGCAGACTCGAATATTCATCAGAAGTCATAGTTACGTGCTTTTGATACACAGTCAGAGTCAATATAAACGAATAGCAACAGTTTACTTCCACAGTTTCGTGTTAGCAATTAGCACGACGTTAGGTATCAGGAGACAGAAAAATCCGAGATCAGTCGGTGAGTGCGACAAAACGAAGTTGTCTACTCGATTTTATGAATCTAGGCAATTCTGCAGTGCAGTGCCCTAATTTTTGTGTTTCAACATCATATTTTTAGTGTCCAAATCTCATATTTTCAGTGTGTCAGTGCCGTATTCCGAAACGGAGTCGTAAAGCGAGCTTCTATCACCAGTTGCAAACGCACAGTTTGCAATAACATCGAAGTCCTCAATGATGTTCAATGTTTTTCAGATTAGGGAAACAAATGAACTGTAGCAGCGCAACACAGCAGCTGGTCAGAGATCATGGCTTCGTTGCGGTCGTCGCATCACAAGCAGTTTCTGCCTCCATATCAGGATTGGTTAGCATTGTTATCGCTAGGAAGTGCAGAAGTTTATACTTCCATGCCAACTGCAAGGTAAGCTCTGAAGAATTCCTGTCATCCTACGCCATTCGCCACGCGTTAGTTAATTTTAATCAGTTTGCCAACACCTGAAGTTTCAGATTTTGATTGCAACACTGTTGTACCTCTATATTGTGCACTCAGTTTTCATGACAATCCTACAAGTGAGTTGAATAGCATTGTGCTCAATTATTTGATTCACATGAGTTAGATTGTTGCAATTTCCTTTACAACGCTTTTTCCTGGAGAGTGTTTAGTTCATTTCGATTTTCGACGAGTTTCGTTGGTTCCGAAACTGTCTGTTTGCAAACAGATGCGTTCTTTTGTGCTTCCATAGATATTGTCAGGGAGAAACCAAAGTAATAGTGGAATGCTTGATCGGAAGAAGGTGCAACTTGTGTCGCAGCTCTTTGCTTATTTCGTTTCAGTCAATGCACATGATTCAATATCTCTCGTTTTCGAATCCTTGTGATGCTCTAGTATCGAGTGCACTCTGCTTTAGTATGAGATATCCAGCAACAGCATGTATGGTGTCTTTCGCAGTCTTGCAGGTAGATTAAGTTTCTTACGTTTTAAATATGATCAGGTGGTACAAGCATCGCATACTAGAAGTTTCTTTTCAGTTCTGCATGGTCGTCGAACGAGCCGTAGCTCTGTGGAAGCGGAATGACTATGATACATATGGGCGCGGACTAGGTGCTACCCTGGCTGCGTTTTCTGTGGGTGGAGATTCTGAAAAGGCCTAAGAAAGTCTTCTAGGTCATAGCTCTCTGCGAATTTGAACTGAATCTTTTTCTAAGACCAGCGGTTACCATTTGAAGAACTATGACCATGCGGCTGTTAATCAGAGAATTTGGAGCCATTAACAGATAGGTCAAAAGCTTTCCATGTAGTTCACCATTTTCTAAGCCCACTGACAACTGTTTCTGTTTTTCTGGCGTTTGTTCATTACGATAATATAGAGAGCAAAATGACTGTTAAGCTTCTGAACGGTCTTGCAAGAGAAAGTTTTGCGTAGGATCGTTAACCTGTGTCATCTATGCACTGCCATAGGTGCCTAAAGCTTTTATGAAAAGTTTGCGAAGATTTTCGATTCTAACCTTATCACTAAAAACTATAGCTTGGCTACCAGGTGTTACTGAAATTACGAAGGAACGGCGAAAAACGCGCTAAATAGGGACTGCTTCAAACTTTCCGCGAAGATTTGATAAACCATGTTGTCGTTGCTGCAAGTCCGTGACAGTAAATAATTGACCAGTGCTTGAAATTCTCTAAATGGCTGCCGCATTCCGAAAAACAGCATTTCGGATTCGGCTCAAAACTTTCAGCTGGGGCTTATTTAGGGCGCTGAACCCGAATCTGAGACCTATGCCTTACAAGACTTAGGGTTACTGTATGTTACGGTAGGCATGATGCCTTTAAATTGGCGTTACTTACCCTGAAAATTCGAAAATCAAAAAGTGGTCCTTAAATTTTTGTTCAGCGTCAAAAATAACACCCACAGAGAAATTTCGAGGCAAATCTGAGACTTCGAGCGAGCTACCGAATACCCCATTTTACATATCGTAATCCAAAAAAAATCGATAAATCGACCACAGATTCGGGTTGGACATCGAAAAATCCCCCATTTTGAAGCTTCGGACCAAATCAGACGGGATTTTCGAAATGTTGTCAAGTGGGCCGTAATCAGCACCCCAAAACAACCCCCAGAAAGAAGTTTCAAGCTCAAACCGATACAATTTTTCTTGAACGCTAAAAAATTGCTATTCGTGTACCTCTTTCCTCTTCTCAAAGCTATGAAAATGCCTACTTTTGGAAATCTCCTGTAAACCTCTGAGGCATTAAGTGGATTTGGAGAAAAGATTATCAATGCTGTGTCCCATGCCTGTAACTTCCAAGACACGGTTTTGTAAAAGCCCACGGGAAATGTAAAGCAAGCCCTAGTATGATCCTTAAGATCAGTAAAAGAACTCTGGCCCAGACTAGTTGCTCGGTAGAGTGAACGAGCTATCGGCTGTTGCGATCGGTGAATGATGTGTCAAACAAAGATGGAAGGAAACACTATGCAAAACAGTATAGCGTTAGGGTCCAAATTGAGGAAAAGAGCAGTTGATAGTTTCGAATTTTAAAGGAGGGGTACCCAAATCATCTCATCGTCCCAACGAACAGTCCCAGTGAAAATACAGAGGCGCAAGGAGGGTCCAACACCGCGTTTTTCTGGTGCGCTTTTCTCAATTTGTTCGCCATCTTAACTCTATCCGCGTACAACGTATTCGATTCTGCGATTGATCTCGAAACTGGAGATTATCGTGAACAACGCCTTTAGCTCCATAAAAACAGCTGGGTCAGAAGCCTTGTTGGTACTTGACTGTTTCCTAGGCTCTTGTGCGAGCGTGTTTGCACACATGACCGCACACTTGCTCGATCTAGCATCCACTGTGTCTTGATTGCTACTCTGACAATGAGTGGATTGTTGAAAAGCACTGTGGCTTATTCTGATAGTTAGATGAGCAATTGCACATCTATCATTGTGTTTCAAACAGCAGCCACGAGCTTCTGATGATATCATGCAACGATTTGATCATTTCGAAGAATAGTCTAACTTGCGCTCAGAATTCTTTTCACCGTGCTTGGTAATTACTGCTGAGTAGTAGAGTACTGCATCTGTAAGCCTTTGGGAGCTTCGGGTGGCACTAAGACCGTTGTTTGCGTTTGGAATCTTAAATAGACGGAATTTGTATCCCCAACAATCCTCGATTCACGTTCTAGCGTTTAGAAAAATCTCCCCCTGGATGCACTTCTGTCCACAGCTTTGAGGTACTATTCTTTGTTATCGTTACGGTTACATAACTCCCATATTCCCTTTTGATCTCATTCCTACCTTGACGTGTAGTGGGGTGTGATTTCATGATTTGCGGGTAGACGAAATTGACTTACTTGACTTAATCCGTTGGCTTTCGCCTGACGCGGTCATTCCGCATCTTCACCGAGGTGTGCCGTCCTAGTAGTCAGCCGTGTCCATTTGTCACGGTCCTCAGCCACAATTTGAACACAATCCATCCATTGATCACTATTCCACTTCCTGCGAAGTAAAACATCGCGCCTGAATAGCCTTTCAATGCCGAGGGATTTCAAATCCTCCTTCACCACATCCGTCCAAAACTTTCGCCTACGTCCAGGCGGCCGTTTCCAGACAGGACTTGGAAGCATCCTTAGAGCGTGTTGAGCAAGACGATCTGGCGGTCTTCTTAAAATTTGCCCCAACGGACGAAGACGACCTTCCGTTGCCGCTTGAGATGGCATTGGGAGATGTTGGCACCTCCCTCTTGTCAAACGTTGATGTAAGGCGTCAATCTCGTTTTAGAGATCTTCGTTGTGGCACATCCGCGGCCAGAAATATCCGAGCATACTTCTAAACAGCTTCCTCTCCGTGCAATCCAACCTTTCCATCTGCGTCTTCGGTGCTGCCCACGTCTCCGATCCGTACATCATGATAGGGCGAATAGCATATAAGTAGACGCGCAACTTGACTTCCTTCGCGATGGGGGTAGACCACAAACACTTGGTTAGAGAATTGAATGCAGACGTAGCTTTCGCACATCGTTGCTGAATATCCGCTGCATAACTACCATCGTTCTTCAGCAAACAGCCCAAATAACAGAAATCGTCCACCAGTTCGATACGTTGTCCGTCCACACATACTCCCGCTGAAGGCCTCTGAGAGACCCACATCTGCTTGCATTTGTCGGGACGAAGACGAAGTTCATAGGCTGCGGCATACTTCGAAACGAGGTTCACGATCCTTTGCAGTTTTGCGTTGTTTTCAGCGAATACCTTAATGTCGTCGGCGTACTACAGGTCGACAAGGGAGCGTTCAGATGGTGTCAGGATCACATCCGCAGGGAGCTGTTCTGCAACTCTACGCATGATGTCATCAACGGCAAAGTTGAATAGGAAAGGTCCTGCTACAGCTCTCTGCCTTACTCCTGTTCTCACCTCGAAAGCTGACGTAAATCCGACAGGCGTACCAACTGCTGCTGTTGTTCCTTTGTTCATGTCCTCAATCAGTCGAACATACTTTTCCGGGACTCCATCGGCTCGCAGAGCGTTGAGCAATCGACCGCGATGAGGAGAGTCGAATGCGGCTTCAAAGTCCAAAAAAGCAAGCTGCAATGGCTTCGAATACCGCTGCCACGATTCAATTACTCTTCTCACGACGAACACTTGGTCAATGGGCGATCTTCCAGGTCGAAAACCGGCTTGCTCATCTCTGGTCGTTCTTTCACGATGTCTAATGAGTCGCTCGAGAATGATACGTTCTAAAACCTTGTACATGACACGAAGTAGAGAGATTCCTCTGTAGTTCTTAGGATCCGTGACGGATAGCTTTTTGTGAAGAGGTACGATGATCGCATGTCTCCACGAATCGGGTATTCTTTCGCTCATCCATATGGCACGGACGGTGTTGGTCATTTCACGAATCCCAGACGGAGGGAGAGCTTTCAGCATTTCAGCAGTGATGTTGTCATCTCCACCTGCCTTTCCATTCTTCATTTTCCGGGCACAATTCAAAACTTCAGCCTCAGTCGGCGGTTCCTCACTGACATCGTAATGTGCTCTCTGAACATGCGGCAGCTCTGGTACTGACGGCGCTGGACGATTCAGAAGTGAACTGAAGTAATCCTTCCATAATGGCAGCGTCGCATCACCAACTGCAACTCCGTTGGTAGTGTTGAGGACAGCAGAACATCTCTTCATCTTGCCGCTATACTGTCGTAACAACGTGTAGGCTTTCCTCGGATTCTTCTCCTCCCAAGCCTTCTCAAACTCCTTAGCTCTACACGTCCATTCTCGTTCGCGGTCATTTTGAAGCTGCCGACGCAACTTCCTCCTGAGACGCTTCTCCTCCACGAAGTTTCCTGCAGTTCGGAGAGCACATACTCTGTTGTAGATAGATGTTGTTTCCTCTGAGACGTAGGCGAGCTTCTTCCTGGGCTGTACAAACGGGAGTGCCTCTTTCGAAGCGTCCTGGATGCACTTGATGAAAGAGTCCGCGTCGCAAAGTTTCTTCTTTGTCCGCACTCCAATATGAACAGAAACGCGCTGTCGGAATTTCCTTTTGCATTCTTCATCCCTGAGACTTGTCGTATCAATCCTCTGGAGAGGCTTAGCCCCTCGCTTCCTCTTATGAATCCTCGCAGTGAAGTTCAACAGAACTGGACGGTGATCCGAATCGAATGTGACATCCCACACAGCTCTAGATCTTCGAATGCCCGATACTGGAATATTCCTCGTCAGAACAAAGTCGAGCTGTAGTTTCAAAGATGTCATCTTCCGCTTCCGCTGCTCCTCCAGAGATAGCTGGGTTGGTCCCTGCCACGTAAGCTGATGGCGGCGATGATTCCTCTTGAATGTCGATGCAATAATCAGACCACTGCGTTCACAAAAGTCGACAAGGCGGTAGCCATTGTCCGATGTTTGCTCCACTGGGTAGAACCATTTACCGAGTACTTCGGATTCCTGATCAAGTCCCATCTCCGCATTTGCGTCAATCCCCACGACAACAGCATGTTGACAAGGCATCCTGGCCAGCAACGCATTTAGATCCTCATAAAACGCATCCTTCGAATTGTTTTCGGCGGTTTCAGTGGGCGCATGAGCACTCACTATCCACAGATTGAATCCTCTGTGATCCCGCAGTTGCACAAATGCATTCCTACACGACGTTGAGCCGAATTCCTCGATCATACCATTGTAGTCCTTCCTTACAGCTATCGCACAGCCTCCCACTCTCCTATCATCAGCGTCACCACAGTAGATGACGTACTCTCCGACGTTGATGACTGGTCTATCCTTGAGGCGAGTTTCCTGCAAAGCAGCAAACGGTGCATGGAAGTAGCTCAGAAGATTGGACAACGCAGATTGTTGGATATCACTCGACAATGACCGGCAATTCACTGTGGCGAAATTGTGGCTTGTGGCCAAAGACTCCATGAACTCCCTAGGTACGGATCCTAAGGTGTTATGGACCAGAGGCCTTAGTGTGCCGGACGGCAACACCTTTATGCAATGTGCGGGATACTTTAGAGATATAGTTGTGCACGCTATATCGCTCGAACGTTCCCTGTGTACACTCAAACGTCTGCTGGATTCAGAATAAGCAGGGGCACCAACGAGCAGGTACCAACAGACTTGTATACACACCCCCGGGTAGACGAAATACAAGCAGTATAGGCTGTTAAGCACTCTCGTCGACTTTGTTCACTCTAAATTCAGACTTAGTCGAAAAAGTCACATTCGAGTGGTAATTGACCTGCAGCACAGTTGTGAGGTGTCCCGAAATTAACCCGCAACTGCATACTCCATTTCCTCGCTACTCGCAGGGTTGTGCTTCACTATCATAGGAGTGGTGCGGTTTTGAGGCTGATTTCTTCATTTTTATTGTTGCTTTTTTTCAAAAAACAACCGCTTCGCATCTATCACAGTGATAGTACGACTGCGAGTAGCTCAGAAATGAAAGGTATGTGCCACCTGCTCTTTGACTCATACTATCACAGCAACATCACCCAGGACTCTGTGAACGTATGCGTTCGCGAGTAAAAAATAAAAAGGCTGAATTTCCAACCTGGAAGCGGTAGATTCCTTGGCGCATCGTTTCTTATTGGATATTGACACACATACCCTAATCGGCTGGCTTACCTCTAAAGTGATCAATCCGCATGTTCGCCGAGGTTAACCGTCTTAGTACTCAGCCGTGCCCGTTTCTCACGGTTTTCAGCCACACTTGGAACACAATCCATTCATTTGTCGCTGCTCAACTCCCTCCGAAGTGATAAACCGCACCTGAATTGCTTTTTAATGCCGAGACAATCCAAATCCTCTTCTACCACATTTGTTCAGAACTTTCGCCTACTGTCCTCCCAAGCCTTCTTAAGACCTTAGCTTTATACGTGCATTCTCGTTCACGGTCGCATTGAAGCTGCTATCACAAGTTTCTCTTTGAACGCTTCCGCTTCACGACGTTTCCTGCAGTCAGGAAAGGAAAATCTCTGAGGCTCGTAGTGTCTATCCTCTGTGAAAGCTTAACTACTTGCCTACTCTTATGCATCCTCGCAGTGAAGTTCGAAAGAACAGGGCGCAGATCCGAATCGGATGTGGCATCCCTCACAGCTCTCGACGTCGGATACGTGTTCCTAGTGAGAACAAATTCAAACTGCATTAAACATATGATCAATTTTCGTTTTCGCTCTTTTTTTAGCGAAAGGTGGGTTGTTCCCTGCTACGTAAGCTGATGACGGTTATGATTCCTCTTGAGTGTCGCAGCAATAATTAGACCACTTTTTTAACACACAAGTCAAAAAAGCGCTCACTATTATCCAATCTTTGCAGCAGTGAGTAGAACCACTTACCGACTTCTTCGTATACTGATCATGTCCAATATTCGGATTTGCGTCGATTCCGACAACAGCAATTTTTCATGTTATCCTAGCTAGCAACGCGTTAGCATCGCGCATCCACCGCATTGTCTTCGGCGGTTTCGGTGTCCACTCTGTTCACAGATTTAATCGTACTTGATCTCGCCCGCATTTGTACGAATTCATCCCGACACGACGTTGTGCCGAATTTTTCGATCACACCATTCAAGTCCTTCTCAACAACAGTTGCACAGCTTCTTAGTCCTTATTTATCAGCACTACCATAGTAGATTGTGCACGCTCCGACCTTGAATAAGGGTCTGTTTCTGAGGCGATCTCTCTGCAAAACCGCAAGCCACACAAAGAAGTAGATCAGCAGCCTGAACAGCGCAGATTATCGAATGTCGCTCGACAATGACAGCCATTCAGGTTTCCAAAACTGTCGCTTGTGGCCAAAGACCCCACAAATTATCTGCATGCAGGTGGCAATGATTTGCGGACACCTTTGTGTAATGTGTTGGACACTTTCGCGTTGAAGCTAAAACGCTTAAAGGCTCACGATAAATCTCGTTTTTGGGTTTTTAGTGTGAAACACTACGTTGGCGGATGCTGGAAGGGATGGGGTCGAAGAAAGCATCCAAAACGGCTAGATTTCGATAACAACGATGGCGAAATGAAGGCTTCGTTATCTCAGTACGCCTGCCCTTAGCCCTTCCCGCCTCCTTCTGAAGAGCTTATGGCGCCGCCGACGTTTCGATGGCAACTTGCCAAGGAGCTCCGTCACGTTGAGCCTGGAGGATTCGCGCACATTTCGCCATTAGAAAGCGCTTGTGGAAATTAGCAGGGCCATTAAGCTACTCGTCCATGCCGTAAACGTTAGGAACCGCTATGTTGGCTTATTGTGAGCGCTTTTCTTTATTGTTTCTTCACTATTCGATAGCTCACGAACCCATTTTTGAGTCGAACTCGAATATGATATTCATCAAAAACACTGCCTTTTGACCGTCTCTGTGTACACTAAAACGTCTGCTGGGTTCAGGTAAAACAGGGGCACCAGGAGAAGGTCAAAGATTTTAATACACGCTCATATTTGCAATCATACCTGCATCGTCAAAAAGTTCAGTAAGCTGCGAATCATAGAGGATGGCTGCTTGCTATACTAGCTGAACGAGGAGAAACAACCGCTCCTCAAACTGTTTCACCACTCTGGTTGTGGGGATCACAGTAATATCTTTTGCTAATACGAAGCGCTTTGAAGCTTAGAAAACTTTCTTGAGATGCAGAGTACAGTCGGCACGAATCGCGTTGGCACTTGCAGTTCATGTAGTTTGCTTTACCGCTACTTCGCTAGTCACATCTTATAACACACAGCTTTTGTTTCCTGCAATATTCCCCCAAGCATTTGGATTGCGTTTGGCTTGTGCCATCTGAAACTGCGTCTTTTTGTTTTACCGACTGCAGCTTGTCGTTTATCTCAATTGAAATTTAGATTGTGTATTCCCTATCTTTCTCAGCATGGGCTATGGGTAATATGGATCTCAGTGTAAAGACGGTCTACTGCAGTGCTGGGACACCTGAAACAGCCACGAAGGTCACCGTTCTGGTATTTACTCTATGTGGGATCGATACAGCATCTCTGATTATGATTGCAGTACTGTACGCCTTCAATATAACTGCTATCAAAAGGTGATTTTCATACTTATCTAGAGTTCGCGCAATCATTTTAGTCTGTTGAATGGGCGGGACTGCGACGGTAGGTCATCCCGCGCGAATCGAAACCCCATTCTCCAGCGAGGCCACCAACCCCGCACGGCCAGCCGCCTGGTCCATGCGTCAGACTAAAATGAAAACGAAAACCATACAATAATTTCTTTTCAAATTACTATTTGAAAGTGAAACAAGGTCAGACTCGAAAACTCATTATTTGAATATTATATGGAAAACAAGACTTTTAAGGAAGTTACTTCTCCAGATTCGCACCTATAAATACATATTCTTCGGTGAGGACCCTTTTGTCTAGTACAGTTCAAAGATTACAGTCGCTATCCACGTTGAAAAATCGCGCCAGGCAACATATGCCACGTTCAATACAAAATGCGTTGTAACGAAACTAGAGGCAGGATGATATAGCGAGTTTCCATGGTAATGTAGTGGTTGGCTAAGGTCCCGTCATAGTAGGACGATAGTCCGACGTAACGGAGCCTCCTAGGTGAGTCCAGCCAATGATCTCTCCACCGAGCCGCGGCCAGCTTCGCCCAGTCCACATATCGTCCATCACTGGATGAGGGATCCCGCCGCGACGCTGCTTGGCGGGAAAAATTGCGCGATCAATAGCCACTCGCCCTTCGTTTTCCCGCGCGCAAATTTTCCCGCCAAGCAGCGTCGCGGCGATCCCTCATCCAGTGATGGACGATAGGTCGTCCATGCGCCTTCATACCCCGTTCCTAAGGCCCTAGTTATACACCGGCGGGACGCTGCGGAAATAGCAAGACAACTATCACTTAGAGTGCGCGCAATAATTCTAGTCTGATGAATGGACGGGGCTGTGACGGTAGATCACCCCGCGCGAATCGAAACCGCATTCTCCATTGAGGCCGCCAACCCCGCACGGCCAGGCGCCTGGTCCGTGCGTCAGACTAGATTGAAAACGTTAACCATATATGCGCCGTAACTGTGCTCAGGCATTCCAAAAGGAACAGTAGTCGCAGAAAAACGCGCCGGAAGGCCGCACAGAGCAGTTATACACGCCGCGGCACCGTATATGCTGTATCCTTGCGGGACCTGCCCTGTTGGAAATTTGCCCAATTTCCGCCAGCTGAGATTATTTTTTCAGATTTAAAGTCAGTAAAACATCACCAAAAACGACGCCTGCTCAGCGTTTGCTATAATGGCGAGGAAGAATTGAATTATTAGTGATATTCCTGCAGAAGTAAAAAGTGCATCCAAAGGCTTAGAAAAAAAACCGATAAAAATACCACATTCAAAACGCCTGGAAAATTTTTTGTCCTGCAGTGATGTTGCGTCAAGGACGCCAAAGACGCAACATTGCCCAGACGAGTCCTAATTCACGCAGCGTAACGGCGGCCTCAAAGAACATAACGTTGGGCGGTCCCTAATTACCGAAAGCGCCGGCGGCAATGTCATCGCGAGACGTTTTCATTCCGCTGGTGTATAACTAGGGCCTAACGGAATGCCGCAATAGTTTCGATGGTATCATCGATCGATTTTCAACCGGAGTGAGACAGAGGCAAATCGTGAGACCTAGTGGATCATCTAAGGGCATGTGCTTGTCCTCGTTTCGCATGCTTTATTAGGGTATTGACGGGGGGAGGGGGGACTAAGTGGGACCACGAACTGCATAGGAGGAACTATCGTAGGACAACTTTTGTCCTCACTTAGCGTGTTTTACTCGCATGTGAACCGGGATGGACTATGGAAAACCTAGATAGGAGGGACTTCGGAAGACCTAGAGAGACTATCAAAGCACAATTTTGCGTCCTGTTTTGCGTTCTTTATTTGCATATCGATGGGGTGGGACCACGGACTATTGCCCAACTATGACGAAGGTCTAAACTTACAAGGGCACAGACGGACTCTCTAAGCGATTCTCAAATTGTGGGACACTGATGCGATGGAAACATAACTCCGCTTTAAAACAGCGAGGAACTAAGTATTTAAAGAATTCTGGTGGTCCGCACTTTTGCACCCTCAACTTTGTTATGAGTTATTATTGCTCAAGCACAACTTTCTCGTGTTGTTTTCGCAGTGCACTAGAATGAAGGACTCCGTCTCTAGCAGTTCAGCCTCCACTCGCGACCACCTTGAATGAAACAGTCTGGAGTTTCAAACTGATAAGGATGATTTAATTCCCCTAAGCGTGCGTAATCAGAGAGAAATCCAACTTTTTCGGGAAGAAATGTCGCTGTTTGCGCTGTATGTGAACTGGCATGTAAGTACTTGAAATAAGTCATAAAAAAATGACTGGTGGGCGTCACTGTTTTCACACGAGTTAACTAAACGGATTCGTACTATGTATAAAAATTCTACCGCCGTTGGTATTTTCAAGCAAGTTCAGGACTATTATTATAAAACAATAACTTAATTGGGGTAGGCTTACGTCCAATCATTCTCCAATGGACTAATCAAAATCTGACTTTCTCGCAATGCGGTTAGGGGCTGCCACGTGGGTACATCTCGAAGAAGTCCACGTGCCTGTACGCATGATCGTAACAGAGGTTCATCGAAATAAGCGAAATACAAAATGCATGGATGAGTTCAAGGAGCGGCGATTGGATAACAGTCTCAAGGTCTGTGTACGAAATATTTTCTGCGTGCATTTGTGCCTGATGAATACCAGCACCCTGACGATTACGTCCTTCCGCTTTGGTCGGACATTAAATTGTCCGATGTGCAATCCCGGCAAGATAATTATGAAGAAAGAGACTCGCCGTCTTTAATCCCTTATGGGGTGCGCTGCATGTTCGACCTCGTAATCTTAGAGGATTGAATGCATTTGGGAGTGAACAATGAATTCCGGGGACCAGCCGACTTTCAAGTCAGTGCTTTAATTCCTGCAAATGAATCTGGTACCCATTGATCAACCCCGGAGGGACAGAAATCTTGGTTGGCCGTAAGAGAGGATCGAACCCCAACATGAAGACCTCCGTTATTTCCTCAGCAGAATCTGTGTGTCTGCCGAAAGGGAACTGCTTCTAATTGTTGATTTTATTTTTTACATCTGTGGTTAATCAGGGAGCTTCTAGTAGTCAGCGACGTTCATAACGTTGCAATCTCCAACCAATCCTCAGCGAACATGGCAAAAAAAACTGGCGAGATATCTACGTTTGTGGAGGATCATTACCATAGCTTCATCACATTCTATCACCAAATCGACGGATTGTGATTTCCTTGCAACACAGCATCTGTTTGCTTTGAGCAATGAAAAGAATTGATCTGAAAAAGAGGTGCAGAACGAAATTCTCAGAGCTGTGAAGAACAACCTTGACCAGCTCAGGCACTTTAGAATGCGTGATATGGAAAAGGACTCGAGATTTTTCTTTTCAGGAAGATCTTTGATCTGCAGTCCTCCTATCAACTGCAGGAAAACGCAATCGTCATTCGGCTGATACTGCCTCTGTCATTGTTCCAAACTGTTTGCCATGCGATCTTCTCAACTTCCAATGGAGTGGTTTCATTGTTTCAAAGTCACTTTTCTTACGTAACATACAGGACACTTTTTGCACTGACATATGTGAGTTAACAATATGCTTCATAGAGAAAAACAATTATCATCCGCTGCGCCAGCTAGTCATTGCTAAAGCGCATTCTCTGGAATACCCCAACGCTTTCCTTAGACAGTATCGAATTTCTAAACGATGTCTCATTGGTGTCCTTCAGCGAATCCGCGGAACATGGCAAGGAGGCTAGTTGGGCTCAGCTGTGAAGCCAAGTAGAATCAAACTTACGTTGTGATGATAACATCATACCTGGGGAGGATGCCGCATATTGAATTCAGATAGGGGAAAGCGCAGAAAACTTCATCTTTTCGGCGTAAGTCTAGTGTCCCGAGATCACACTCATTCCTGACGCGAGAAACAATAGACACTCCCATTTGCTCTGAAGGTCTTGCCGCAATTCAGACCAACCTGCACTGAGGGAAGTCGCACTTTATACTGATTCGAAGAAAAGGGTTTCCCACTACTTACTCACTTACTTATCCCCTAGCTGGCGTTTTGGAGCAGGTCGACCTCTCAACCAATACATTGCTGTGGGTGCCACTGGAGTTCAGACAGCCTGAATAACACGCTTCCATTGTTGACGGTCCCTGCTAACGGTCTTGGCATCGATCACACTGCACCGGTTGGTGATTTGTTCGGGCCAAGTTTTCGTAGGGGCTGTTCTTTCAATCTTCCACTCAGAGTTTGTACGGCCATCTGCTCAGATTCTGCACACGTGGCCGAACCATCTTAACCTACGTGACTGAATCTGCGGAAGCTGTGCCCGAGGAGAGAACCATACAGTTTTGTCGATGCGAAGGGGATAAGACGAGGCAATTACTGTGTGCGGCAGGTTTTCTCCTGAGACTCTGTTGTGGGGTCAAAAAATGAGGCCTTTTCACTGGTAGATATATTTTGGGTAGCCTCTTAGGGAGCGTTTTCAACTTCTATTCCTCTAGCGAGAATGATCAATCGTTATTTATTTTCCAGATTATCCCGTACTACACTATGGTGTCTCCGCTACTGTTATGGTATGTGATAAGGAGATCCAGGCACTTGCGGGAACGAAAACTGAGAATGCTCAGCACAAGCCCAGTCAACAAAAATGAAGTATATTTCAAAGCATATAGTCAAATGTGGCACTACACCGAGAAACAATAAATATTTGTATTCAGTTTTTAGCAGAATGTGCAATGTACACTGCGGCTAACTAGTTCGCGGGACTTTGTAAGAGATAGATCGGTCGTACGAAACACCAGCCCATTAAGAACCAACATAGTTTCGATACAGAAAAATGCGTAACAGTAGTAGCCGTAAATTCCCAATAACACAATCCCATTAAAGACTCAGAATAGAACTTGTGTACCCCAATATATTTGCAAGATTGCATTTGAAGGATGTTGTGGTCGGTTGCACACACTGCAGCAGTCGCAGCCACCTACCTAAGTCATTTCAAGCGCACCTCAGTTGCGTATAGTCTTCTAGGGAATCCTGTTTCATTAGGCTGAGGAACCGGCCAGTTAGGGGCCAAACATCCTTTGTTAAAAACTCCGTTAACAACTCTTCTCGACAGGCTATGGTCGATCGATCTGATTTCGCTGCAGCCCAATCTTCTTGTAGTTAAAAAAGTAAATTCGTCTGCTAAATTGCTGAGTCTTCCACTGCTTGGAGACGTTATAGAAAACCCGCTGGGGTATCTGGGGCTTAGTTTTAGAAGGGAGCATACACGCTCAAAAACGTAGCTGAGAAGACTATTTACTTGAGTCGTATGCCCCCTAGTGGAACGCTGCAGCGGTTAGTTGAAAACGTCAAAAACGAGTCAGAACTATTTAATCTGAACGATACAAGCTTTCATCTGAGACTAGCTAATACAGTTTTGTGCAAAATAGTCTTCAATTTCCAGCTGACCCCATTGTTCTGAGCAGGACTCTCCGCGAGTTGCGACTATTGGAAGGAGAAGAGTCGGAAAAGACCCCGAGACACCAAAGGGGTACGTTGTGCCGATGGGGGGTTCGTATCAGGGGCTGGAAAAAAATTCTCAGGGCAAACTTGATTATTGGTGACCAAATCAATTAGAAAGAATTCCTTTACAAACGAGCTTCTGAACGTAGAAAAGGCTCAGAATACATTTTAAGCTTGTCTCCCTCGATTGTGCTGTAAAAAGCAGTATTGAGCTTCTGGAATGCTACAAACGTAAAAATGTTAAGAGAATCACTTCTTCAAGAGGCCTTTCTCGCCCTTGTAGACAACCTATCGAGCTCTGCTTAGAGAATGCTAGAGCACACAAAAAAGGTTTATAATGCAATCAAAGCCACAATCCAGGCATTTGGAGAGGAAATCTAGACACGCGACATCAAGCTGAAAAACAGTTGCTACCAGAATCCAGTCCTTGATACCTTGAAGGTCCATATTCATCGGTGGTTTTCTGTGTACAACATTTGCTTTAGGGTTACCTGGAAATATCAACAGTCATTCATTGTGGTAGACCTCTTCGTTTGAACTATTTATTTATTTATTTTTATTTATTTATTTACGTTGTTTAAGACAATCGTAGGAAAGAAAAGAGAAATGAAGAAGAATATCTCGAATGATCATCACAAACAGCGACATGAAAACAACACGAAGACGAACAACCAGCAAGATTGCTCAATGCTCAAGGATTTTTGGAGCTATTAGGCGCTTGAAAGATTCTAAAGATGGTGCTGCGGGTAATCTCTTGCTCAATGCCAAAAACATTGACCCTGCCCTGATCGAGAAACAAGTGGCTCTTTATCGCATTTTAGCCCTCCGAAAAGAAATCTTACATCGACCCCCCCCTAGTGACAGACCTGGCAATACTAAAGAAGTGCTGGACCTCAACATCACATATTCCATTGAGAAGCTTATACACAATCATAGCATCAAACATTTTACTTCTTGATTCGAGAGTTGGTAGTCTAAGGAAAGAATTTCGGACATTAGACGGAGGTATGTTATTGTACTGAAAACCTTGAGTCCTGATGAAAAGTTTTCTAGTGAAGTTACTTTGAACCTTTTCAAGCTTCACCACACCTTTTCTTTTAGTTGGATTGAAAACAGTGCAACCGCATTCCAACAAAGGTCGTATGTAGGTTTTATAGGCTTTGAGTAATATATTTTGATCTTCAGTAGAAAGCGCCTTCAATATTTAAAAGGTGCGAACAACGGCCTTCCTGTATATGTGCTCATAGTGAGGAGAAAAGTCGAGCTTATCAGTGTAATGAAATCCCAGATCTCTCACTTTATCCACTATTTGGATAGGAGTTGAGCCTTAAACGTAAGAACCGTACATAGGAAAATTACCCAGTCTCAAATGTAAAGTTTTACTAGCTGACAGGGAAAGTTGCCAGGCAGCAGACCATCCCTTCAGAGTATAAATAACAGATTGCATGGCCACCTTTCTTTGAGCGCTGGAAGTGTCACAGTAAATCTTGACGTCATCTGCAAACTGCTTGCATCTGACACCTTGCAGCTCTAGTAATACTGGAACTTTTGCAGTGTAGATGTTAAACTGTATAGGGGATAAAACTCCTCCCTGGGGTACATCGCTTGTGGCCTGCATTGTTCCGGATAGAGTCATATTTACATTAACTTGGAAAGTTCTAACAATGAGAAATTGCTATAGCCAGAGTAGAATTTTAGGATTGAAATTTAACGCGCCCATTTTGTGCAAAAGTTTTGCGATGTTAACTCTATCGAAAGCTTTTTCGAAATTAAAAGATATCACGTCACATTGTCCATTGTCATCTAAAATCTCTGACCAGTCATTCAAACACTCCAGTAGATTTCTTTCCACTGATCTCCCCTTCACAAAGCCGTGTTGATTTTTATGAGTTTTTGCATTTGCACTTATATGATCTAAAATATGTTTTTTGATGAATTTCTTGAGGAGCAGGCAAAAAACCGACGTGAGACTGATGGGTCTGTAGTTCTTCGGATTTGTAGCTGGCTGCTTTTTCAATATCGGAGTAACATACAAATGCTTCCATCTTCTTGGAATTTCGGCTAACAGTAACGATTGATTATAAATGTAGGACAGAGGACCAGCCAAAACATGAGCAGTGTTTCTGACAAAGTTGAAAGGTATCTGATTAGGGGTAATTGAAAAAGAATCAGGCCATGTAATCAAATAACTATAAACTGAGAGAGTGTCTAATGATGGAACATCTGGCATAGGAATCGGCGCCCCAAAGTTAACAGAGGGAATTTGAGAATCTTCGGAATTGAAGAATTTTGAGAATCCTCTGGCAAAAACATTGGCTTTATCAATGTTTGTTCTTACCGTATCACCATCAATAATCAAATCACAACAACTGTCTTTCTCAGAGAGCTTACGTCTTAGGTACTTAAACAAGTTCTGCTTGCGACCAGAACTTATTATTCTTTTTTCTAGCGTTGAGTTGTACTTATTCAAACGTTTGGTGAACATTTTGGTGAATTCGTTGTACTCTGGCCAGTAACCGCTTGTATTAGCGTAACGGAATAATCTCTCTTTATGCTCGAGCATTCTTCCCAAGTATGGAGGCAGGTTGCATTTCGTAGGAACTGAAAGCACCCAAGGAACAAACAGACTACGAAGAGACTAGGAACGAAAAAGAACTACTTGTCAAATGGGTCAGTTCAACGCATTGCAGGGCGGCGCAGAGTTCTTTTAACGCCTCGTGGTACCAGTATGTGATGCTCCGCCTATTGTCGTTTTGGCGTATCACGTGTTCTGCCCATCTGCGTTTCGCGCACTCGATATGGGACAACGCGTCTCGAATACCAGGCTCCTCCAAAGCTCCTGACTGCTCTGTCCTTGCTGCCACTGCCTTCGTCGATATGTACTCGGAAGACATCTCTTCAGTGCCCTGTGTTCAGTCACCATGGCGAAAGAGGTGATCGTATTGTGGGCCCATGTTTCGGTACCATAGCAAAGAGCTGGCACAGTATAGTCCAAGAGGTGAGCCCGCGGCTCAAGATCCTTAATCTCTTTTTTCACCTTTCGAACTTGCTGCCCAGGCTGCTCTTCTTCATCGACCGATTTCGTTCGTGAAGTGGTTTGCCATGTTGACTCCTCGAGCCAGGTACACGTAACTATCAAATTTGTCCAATTGGCTTTCTCCGATGTAGAATAGCCCACCATCGCACCGCTGGTTCGCCATCATCTGAGTTTTCTTCATGCTGGTCACTGGCCAATCGTCTTGTCTACGCCACCTAACTCCCATAGCATCTCAGTCATCTCCGTCGTGCTGTCGCTGATCTGTATAATGCTGTCCGCGAACCGCAAATTTAAAAGTTTCTTTCCATCAATAATCAAGCCTTTGTCGCCCCGGTCGTGTCGACATATTACATATTGGAGGGCAGACGTGGAGTTTTGGTGGAATGTGTCGCCTTGCCAGTCAGCCTTCTCGATTGGAATTTGCAGCTTGCGTTCAAACAACTGGATAGTTGTGGGCGTTCCTGACTTACACTGCCTTAGTATATTCACACAAGAAGGCTCTACTCCGTTGTGTAACAAAGCGTTGAATACTGCATTTGCCTCCACTGAGTCGAATGCTTTCTTGTAATCGAAAAAAGTGAGGCACAACGGCATTTTGTATTCCCGACATCGCTTTAACAATTGGGATACAGTGGAGATGATCCATACAGCAAAAACCATATTAATCCGGCTTGTTCTTCTGGTTGGTTTGTATTCTTAGTGACCTCCAAACGATTGAGTATAATCTTCGTAGAGGAAAAGTCTTGTATGAAATCGACAGTAGAGCAATGGACGATAGTTTCCGATATCCTCTTTGTTTCCTCTCTTAGAAATCAACACTGTTTTAGAGCATTTCCATTGATGTGGTATGGACCGAGATTCCAGATAGGAGTTGAAGTGTTCAGCAGGTATTTTGCACGGATCTCAGCGAGTCCGCAAAAATGCCATCAAGATCAGAGGCTGTTCCTTTCTTAGGCGACCGGAAAACATTATTCACTTTAGGTGAGAGAATAGTAGGTACCAGACTTGCCGTAGGAGAAGGACATCGCGGAACCACAGTTGATGGACTATAAAGATCCGTATGGAAGTCCGCTCCACATCCACTCATTAAAATCTAGAATTTTCATGTTTGCCCTTCGGAAAAGTCTTTACAGCGTGGTAGCATGCGAGACCGTACTGACAACGTCTTGGGCTCCACGGCCGGAAGAAACTCCCTTTTACAGTGTTCCCTTATGAACTCCTTTACTGTTGAGCGACAAGCGTTATTGCTCACAGTCTTTCCCAAATGTGACATAGTTGGATCTTCCCCGTTTGGCCGCGGAGGAGTCTCAGAGCCGTAGGATTTTACCTCTCTTTTCCGGGCTGTCGACCTTCCACTGACACCTTCCCTCGTTTAAGTAGACCGCAAGCGAGCTCCTCAAAATCTGTTTTGGAGTCATCCGCCGACCTTCAAGGATAGGACAGTCGTTAATCGCTGCTCCCATTACAGTTTCGTCGTACCGGGGAAAACTGAATGGTAGGCGTCGATGTGTAATCCTTTAGAATAATTCAATTATTTAAGCGAACCTTCACTCGAAGCAGTCGATGATCGAATCCACAGCCAAAGGATGGCACCACGCCTGCATCTATCAGACTCCTCCTTCGAATTTTCAGCACATGGCCCAGCTCCGAGTGTGTCTGTCCGTTGGTGTTCTCCCATGCCAAACTCCCGTGCTGTTCCGTCTCAAAAAGGAAGTCGCCATTGAACAGGTTGCAAGATGACAGTGGATGCAGCATTCGAAAACCGCTGCTAATCCTGAAGCTGACCAAGCCTGGAACTGCAGCCATTTGCGGTTCCCAGAGTTGCATTGAAGTATCCACAAATGAAATTAACGTAAGACATTTGCCTCCTGTTTGTTGCCTCAAGTTCGCTGTAGAAGTTATCTTTCTCCTCATCTTCGGCCACATCTGTTGGGGCATAGCAGTTTACGACGGAGATAAGGGTGTTCTATTCAGTTCTCAGTCGTAGCACAGCTATGCAGGGACCCAGAATTTCGTGCGAGTGGACGACAGGCTAAAGTTCAGGGTGAACAAGAAAGCCGACTCCTCCAATACATATTCTTAGCAGCAACCTTCTGTGCCATTACGATCAGTTCTCCTAGGTACGTCTTCCTCGTGTACGCTTCTTTCACTTTAGTTTCCTGCAAGCAAAAAAAACGTACCTAATCCTTGTAGACTGGTGTAGGAGAGTTCTGAGATCTGCGTCCGATGCGGCTGTTCGACAGGTGTACGGGCAGATGCATTTGTCCGTGTTGTGTGAGGGGTTTTCCAGTGACGCCCCGTCCCGTTCCTCGTCCGTCCTCAGTAGAGTTATCTTCGGGCATATCCGATTCCGGCTCGGTTTCATATTATTAGCGAATGTAGAAGGTTTGCGGTCTAGGTACTCCCAGAGGGCAGAGCCGATTCTATCGGGAGCCGCCAGTTCTAACATTAGTAAAACTACCAGGTTGTTCAATAAGTTTTGTCTTCCGATAAGAAAAACACAATTTAATAAAACACGGTATAATTTCCCTGAACATTAATGCACTCGCCCCAACGATCCTCCAATCTGTGGATCCCATCCCTGAAGTGAGAATCCGGTAGGTGTGCAAAATGCGCTTCAACAGCCGTTATGACCTCTTCATTTGATGAAAAACGCTCGCCACGCATAAATTATTTGTGTTATGGAAACAAAAGGAAGTCGCTAGAGGCCAAATCTGGTATATACGGTTGATGCTCCAACAATTCGAACTTTGATTAATGGATTTTAGCCATTGTCAAAATGCTCTTGTGACACGGTGCATTGTCCTGATGAAAAAGGATTTTTCCTTCTGCAAACCGGGTCTTTTTTCACGAATTTCTCCCTTCAACTGGTAATATTCAGAATTAATTGTTTTAACAGTTGGCAAGTAACCCCCAAACAAAGTTTCTTTCACTTCCCAAAAAACTGATGCCATAGCCTTCTTGGCCGATTTCCGGACACGAGCTCGTTTCGAAGCCGAACAACCAGGTTCACACCACTCTTTAGACTCTCGTTTTGATTCAGAATCATGGTGATAGGCCCAAGTCTCATCCATAGTGATGAATCGACGCACAAAATCTTTTTAAAACGCTCCAAATGTTGCTAAGAAAGTCGCAATCGAATGTGTTTTTCTGCCATTGTTAGCAATGCGGCACCCATTGTGCACACAGCTCTTTAGAACCCAAAATTCCACTTGAAATATATCTCACACTGCCTAATGAGATGTGCAGAGCCTCCAATAAATCTCTTACAGTCAATCGACGATCTTCCTAAATCATATCCTGTATTTTCGCTAAGATTTCTGGTGCTGATGCACTTTTTGGACGTCCTTCAGGTGCATCGTCTTCAAGGCTTGTACAACCACGTTTAAATTCAGCAACCCATTTTCTTCTGTTCCAATTGTAGGTGAACAATCATTGAACACTTTCAACATTCGTTCGTGAATTTGTTTTGGTGCTACACATTTCACAAATAAGAACTTGATCACCGAACGATAATAATTTTTTTTCCATCGCTGTGACACGGCGACACTAAGTGCCTTGTAAACAAGGAACGAACTGATATATTGAAATGAATTTTGACATGCGTTCGTATGAAGAGTGTACCAACAAAACAAAATTTTTTTTGGCTAGTAGCAACGCCCTCTCTTATCGAACGACAAAGCTTGTTGAAGAACCTGGTAATGCTTCGTCGAACTGCGCGACCATTTGTGCCGTTGGCCATTTCACAGGACGAATCCTGATCATCAATGTTTACCCTTTAACCACGATGGTGTGAAACATGAGGGGGGAATCCAGTCGTAACTAAGTAAATCCGCTAAACTGTTTTCAACTTCAGACCTCCATCGTCGAGCTGGTGTAGATTTTGTTTCTGTGCTCTATCAGAAAATAAACTCATGATTTTCAAGGCTGCCCACCCAGATATGTGGACAAAAATAAAATTATTGAGTATCCGCCAAAACCAAATTTTTATTTTCCTCTAACCCAGTGAGGATTTTGAAACAAATTTTGGTAGTTGGAATGTTTTGGACTTGGTCCAGACGGACGATTTTCGTGTGATTTGTGCGCAACGAAACCGGATTTTGATACGTCCATATCCTGACGACGCGGTCAGCTTCGGACGTTAACAAATAGTATGTTGTAGAGAAGTTTGCTGGCATTCAAAAACTGCCATGAAGCCTAACAAGAACGAAACCAAAAAAAATTCCAGTTGCGCCCGTGCTGCGAAGCGTCATTTTTAACGATACCTTGACGAAGTGTCGACTTTAAGGGACCCTCCTGGCACTTGTGGGCAACCCATCCAGCTCTGCTTAGAATATGTTGATGCGCACAAAAAACGGCTCTGACTGCAATTGAAGCCACCCCTAAAGCTGACTTTGAAAAGGAAATCCAGACACGCGAAGCCAAGCTGAAAAAAAGGTTGCTCCAGGAATCCAATCGCAACTAAATTTTTCCACTAGTTTTCAACTTCAGACCCATACCGTCGAGCTCGCGTAGTTTTTTTCTATCCTCTATCAAAAAATAAACTAACTTTGAGAAACCCGGTCACGTAGTTCGCGAAAAATTGGAGTGTCATATAGGCCCAAGGCCCAAGCTTTTTGTTACTTGTTTTTGAATGTCATTTTCCAACTAATCGGTTTTCTTTGTTTCCTGAGCGTAGGTTTTACAGTTGAGTTTAATATTTCGGTAATTCTGCAATTTTTTGAAATTAAGTTGTGCACTGCTTAAAGGCAGCATACACGCTCAAAAATGATATCAATTTTAAGAAATGAATCGAAGGTCTGAAGCTTGTAATATTCAGAGATAACGAAAAAACCGGAAAAAATCAACTGAAATGAAGATATAGCGGTTCGTTCTATATTGGCCCAGAAGTGGACGAGTTGTACCGCATTGGCTGAAATAGCGGAGTTAGCTACAAATTTGTTGGGATAACGACGCTAATGTACTCGTACGGCCCTTTCTGGAACATTAACGACGTTAGAAGCGTAAAAAATGAGCCAAAGTGACCGTAGTCGGGCACTGAACATTTTGTATTGAGGGGAGGAGCCCGTATCGATGGGCAGGAAAGGATGATATTGTGACCCAATAGGGCTCAAATACGGTCATTTTAAATCGTTCTAAACTCTTCCAACTTCGTGAGGGCTCTCCTAGGGCCCGTACGACCCCTTTAATGTAGTTATCTCAGCAAATTTTGCTAGCGTGTATGCTGCCTTTAAGTGGACCTGTTTCGCGTCTCAAATAAAAGAATAAATAAATAAGAGGTAAAATGATTCTTCTACAGAGGGTTCAAAAACTACTCCAGCTCAAAGATGGGGGTAAATTTGTGAAATAGCGGAAATAATTAGTTGCGAAGGATTCTGGAAGTTAACGACTTTTTTCACAACAAATTCGCTTCTGAGCTTGAGTGATAGAATTACGACACATGTGGGGTAGTAATACAGAGGTCCGGCAGAAGGGGGAGTATAGTAAATTCTCGGACATTATCGCAACGCCGTGCTGGGGGAAACTCGGGAACGAAAATAATCGTGTTCATTAATTGCACAGGTAGAGTCCGACAAGCATCGACAAAGTCCTGAGGCCTAGTGAACACTTCCTGCGACGGGAACGCGACGCAATGCTTTTTATCTATATCGAGCGAAAGACGATATGGCTGATATGCATTATCGCTGCTGCTCGCCGCGACGATTATGCACTAGGATTGAAGCGGTTTTTTAAAGACTTGAGCCACAAAGATCCTATTTTGAGCATCCTGTACATTTATTTCCGAACTATGTACATATTGTTGCTGCTCTAGCGCAACTCTCAGATAGTTGGTTCATACAATCAGTGGTGGTTTTTTAAAGGCAGTGTTCACGATAGAAAATGTGTTCTTGTTTCCATTAGGAATGGGAAGTGGAGGAGCACACTGTGACGTTGACGTCGAAAGTACGCACGAAAACGAGCCAGGAAACGCTCCAAAAGAGCCCGAAGTTGCCACTCCGAGCGCAAGGCAAACCCCAAAAGCGCAAAACAAATGAATGCTCGAGGTCGTGAGATGAGCGATGATTTCCAATCATTATCCCCATTATTCCCTTCATTCTCGGCTTATCTCTTCACTCAAGGCAGCTTGCATAGATCGGCTGCAAAAGACGGAAGTTACAAGCCTCCGACAACTCGTCCACCATGCTTCCTGAGCTCAATCTTTGAGGGACCATAACTCCGTTCCCAGGTCTTGTACGACTTCAGAGCAATCAATGGAATCAGCATGGGGCCCTTTTCAAGATACGCGGAAAAATAAAAACGATTCTCACTGCCTTTGCGCTATTCGAATGCCTTTACAAATCCACTAACTTATCAGCCATGGCGATCGTACCTGAAAACTTTGTAACGCTAAATCCAAGCTTACTCTAATTTCCCTTGTTTCCTTTTTACATAGCATTATCAGAAGGGAAATTGCTGAAGCTCCGAGAAAATGTGCTGTTATGGCGTATCTCTATTGTCATTCTCACGTGGACAGTTCTGAATTCGTTGTCTATCCGGTTATGTTTTACACGCAAGTGAGCGAAAAAACTCTCTAACGTCAATCTCGCGTATCGTATTCAACAAGTGAGTAATTATGTGGACATAGTGCAAAGAACTTCAACAGGTGACTCTTTGGCCTGTTTTTTCAAGTGAAGTCCGACAATACTGGCGTCTACCAATGACTTGATTCCTGGCGATTCCGTTCCCTACACTTCAGTATCAATACGACATACGGGGCGACAAGCTCTGCCTAAGTCACAGTTCATGACAACCATCTTTACTATAGACACAGATTTTATATTCGATGTCGTTTTATTCATTTCAACAGTGGTCATGCCCCACTTTTTCGTTTTTTCATCTCTAGACGGCTCCTCCAAGTCTCAACTTGGTTCATCTATGAAAATTCAACGCAGGCTCACCTGGTTATTCGTTATCAACCTTTTCGAAAGCCATTTTTTTCATTAAATGAACGGAAGGCTTACCATAAATGAAGAATTGTGAACACCGATAACGACTCGTCCACTAGGGCTTCTGAGGAACAGAGACAGAAAAACGCATGTAGAACTATCCCAGGGTGTTCAATAAATTTTGTCATTCTATAAGAAGAACACAATTATATGGTTTAAAATACACTTTATTATTCAGTATAACCTCCCTGAATATTATTTATTTTATTCAAGCTCTTGATCGCAACAGAACATTAGCTGAACTTCTTTTGCGAAGAGCTCGGCAGTTTTCCTTGTCGTCTTCCGTCGAATGTGTTCTCCAATCCGTTGCGACCCCCATTACTGTTCTCTCCAAAAAGCTGAGGTGACGTACGAGAACGCGTTCATGGTTGAACGATGAGATCCGCGGGGAAGATGATCCTTGTGTAGCGGCAAGGTCGATCGATGTACTGATAGTCGTGTTACCATGTTGTAACCTTAACTTTCTTCGCCCCAGAGCTGTGGAACGGCTAGCACGTGCTCCTCATGAGTAGGAAGAAAGTCATTGTTCGTGGTGTGAGTTCCACAACGCAGGGTTAGTGCTCTTGTTTGCTTTAGCGGTAAGACTCATCGTACGAGCCGCCAACCAATTCCATACGATCCACTTCCTTCATCGAAACAGATAGTGTGCTTTCCCATGTCCGAAACATTTATAGTTTTTTTTGCGTAAGAAAATTTACGGAAGTGATCCGAGTTATCCGACAAATCCAATAGGCGTACTTCCTCAATGATTTCGTGTCTCATGTGTCTGGACAAAACGCTCACATTCATCTCAGTTCCGTGGCGCAGCTTCGAAATCTTGGTCGTCGTCTTACTCAGACAATAGCAGGCCCCGGGCGCAACCGACTCCGCCTCTCCCCGCCCACTGGAACCGAAACGCAGAGCAGGTGATACTCGAACTTGCGGCGCGTTCCGGTTGTGATTGCAACGTGCAGTGCGTTCAGGTTGCTCTCCAAGCCACATGCGTTGACTGACGCACGCATTTCGAAATTGGATGAATCAATTGAAACAAGGGAGAGCATCTGGGCTTCCTGCGATTTTTGAGTGGGATTCTAATTGTTTCTCGTGTGGGGCTTGTAAATGATTTCCTCTGCTTCATTTGCGCTCAATATTCGACCATCCTAGAATTCACTATAATCTTCATAATTAGGCTATATTAAGACTGTATTCAAAAAATAAAACGTTAACATGACTTTCCGAACGCATTCTGCAAATATTCATGAAAGGAATGTTTCGGATTTATTCAACACTTTGGAAAAAATGAGAAAAACGAATCGCTCGGATATTCAAATTTAATCATCCACTCCGAAAAATCAAAAAGTCCGAAATCGGAAAAGCAATTGATTCGGAAGGGTTAATTGGATTCAATACGCATTTCGAGTATTCTGAAATACGATATTCAGCTTATCATCTGTTTCCAAGTGAAATTTATTGCCATTCATCGCGTGCATATGCTGCCGTACGCTGCGTCTCCTTAACACACTTTCTCGCACACTCTACCCTCGCCCCGCACAAGCGCGCGAGGGGACAGAATAAATTTGGCTTGGTACCAGATGACACCTATCCGGTCGCTCTAATTTAGGCAACGATTTTCCAAGGAAATTCAGTAGAGTGGGGTAATTCGGTGAACGTGTGGAAATCGTTGTATTCATCCTTGAAAAGCTAAAATGGGTGCGATATGAGATCAGCGAAGCGTCTGAGCCAGGTATGAGCGGAGATCCGCGTTTCGCGTTCCAAAACCCGCAGTTTCGCGCGATTTTGGCATTCCGCGTTCCGCATTCCGAAAACCGCAGAAAACGCCGCGGAATGCGAAAATATTGGGTCATGTGGGACGTAAGAAAACACTGGATGATTTCTGAGTTTCTCTGCGTTTCGCGTTCCGAAAACCGCATTTCCGCGCATTTTCATGCGTTTCGCGCCCGATTTCCGAAACCCGAGAAAAAATGTTTTTGTTCCGAAACCCGAAAACCGATCTCCAAAATTTCATATTTTTATTCTGCTCATCCCTGGTCTGAACCACTTCGAGGTATCAATTTTGCAACTGTGTTGCTTAAATCGGTTTATAGTAAGCGCCCGGGGCGCAACCATCTACGCTGCATGATGTACTGTGACGTCATCAGCCGACAGTTGCGCTCAGGGCGCTGCGTGAATCAATCTCGTCGCTAGCACCCGAAGCGCAACGTATGTGGCCCGGAAATCACCAAATTTGTCACCCTGAGCGCAACATGGACGCGGCTCCGGGTGCATGCGGAGTGGGCTCAGGGCCTGCTATTGCCTGAGTAGCTCGAACAGCGCACGTTGCTCGGATATCCTTTTTTTGAGTAGAAGAGGCATCTGCAACGACGAATTAATGTGGTAAGAATATAGAAACGCACATTAGAGGCAGTACTTTCTTCGTCTCCTGTTTCATGTAGAGAGCGACCGCTTCCGAAATCGGTATAAGGCTTCGATTTCTGCCTTCAACATGGAAGTGTTACTGGAACCCAGATTATTCATCACTTCTCTTACGTCAGCGCCTCGTTCTTCGTTTCCAATGGAGCACACATCCAGTGCGAAGACGGTTGAACCGCCGAGGTGGCCGGCGTACGGCTCACGCCTGCCGAGGGCGGATTGGGTCGGAGTATTCCTCTTCTTCGAGCCGGGCGGCTTCTTGGGGAGAGTGAGGTAGGGTGAGTCAACCGCTCACAACCGCTGCATGAGGAAAACTGGTGCTGTCCCTGAATATTAATACACTAAAAAACCAGAAATAAAAAATTCTTTTCTCACGAATTTTTTCCTTCAACTGGTTCAAAAGGTTGCAGTAATATTTAGAATTAATTGTTTTACCAGTTTGCAATTATTCCACAAACAAAATTCCTTTCGCATCCCAAAAAACTGATGCCATAACCTTCTCGGCCGATTTCCGGACACGAAATCGTTTCGAAGCCGAACAACCAGGTTCACACCACTCTTTAGCCTCTTGTTTTGATTCAGGATGGTGGTGATAGTCCCAGGTCTCATCCGTAGTGATGAATCGACGCAGAAAATCCACTTTATCCTTTTGGAAGCGCTCTAAATGTTGCTGAGAATGTAGCATTCGAACGTGTTCTTGCTCCATTGTTAGCGAGTGCGGCAGCCAGCTTTCTAAAACCCAAAGTGTTACTTAAAATGCGGCTCACACTGCCTCATGAGATGTGCAGAGCACCTAATAAATCTTTCTCAGTCAATCGACGATCTTCCAAAACCATATCCTATATTTTGGCTATGATGTCTGGTGTTGATGCGCTTTTTAGACTTCCCTCACAAGGATCGTCTTCAAGGCTTCTACCACCACGTTTAAATTTAGCAACCCATCTTTCTACTGTTCTGATTGTAGGTGAACAATCATTATACACTTTCAACATTCGTTCGTGAATTTCTTTTGGTGCTACACCTTCCAAAAATGAGAATTTTATCACTGTACGATATTCAATTTTTCCATTGCTGCGACACGAAGACACTAAATGGCTTGTAAACAAAGAATGAACTAACATATTGAGGCGAAACTTCACATACATACATTCATATGAAGAGTGTACCAACAAAACAAAAAATTTAGGGCTAGTCTATTAGCAACGCCCTCTCTTATCAAACGATATGTGTGCTCACCCACGATCTGTTGCGAAGCCCAAAGAATTTGCTGCCCAATTGGACAGATCAACAACAAATCAGAACAATCTCCAGGATTGTTTTTCTGCGAATTTCCTTGTTGATTTTCATGTCAGAATCCACAAAATGCTGAGGAGTTCTGCCCTTCCTAGCGACACCCCAAAACCATCGCAGATGCCGTATGGGTGGCCCGTCCTGCGAGGTTTTCTTGCAGTAAGACCTTACTGAATTTTCTGGCTGCAGTCCATTTGTAGATTCCACGCTGATCCTCTGTTCCATTTAAAAAAGGTCATGACGCAATGCATAACTCCTGCGCAGCGGTGCAGGAGATTTACGCGCTTTTGGTCTCATCTCAGCTTTTTGTCGGCGGTACTAAATAGTATGATCAAAGATACATTTTTGCTTCTTGATGAGTTTCCAGATGGCTCCCAACCCCAGGTTCCTTTTTCTAGCTATCCACCTCATCGACAGTCAAAAATTGCGGTTGGCTTGGGCACCCTTCTCCCTTGTACAACCTTGGATATGTGAGTACTTAGCTTTACGCTTTTACCCGAAGACGACCGCTAGCATTCTGAATAAGCCTGGGCTGAATGGACATGTTTCTCGTCGTGAGCGTCGAATTTTGCGTTGCGGCGATGGCGCTGCGATTCGATCCAGGTTTTATCATACTAGTTTCAAAGTTATTATCTACAGAAAGGATTGAAGAAGCACATAAAGAGTCATCTTGAAGAAAATCCAATTATTCTACCTAAGCAACATGAGTTTGTTCCTGGAAAATCAGTGTAGACGAACGTGCTTGAAACATTTATGACTGGACGGAAAATTTGGACTCGAAAAGGTGCTGTGATGTTTGTACTTTGCCTTTTCGAAGGCACTCGATCAAGTTGATCACTCCAAACTGTTGTATATATATATATATATATATATATATATATATATATATATATATATATATATATATATATATATATATATATATATATATATATATATATATATATATATATATATATATATATATATATATATATATATATATATATATATATATATATATATATATATA
Organism: Aplectana chamaeleonis; assembly: GCA_029168955.1. Lineage (NCBI taxonomy): Eukaryota > Metazoa > Nematoda > Chromadorea > Rhabditida > Cosmocercidae > Aplectana > Aplectana chamaeleonis. Next base: position 279,866 of record JAPDOI010000270.1, on the reverse strand, counting down.
TATATATTTACTGACTACGTTCAAATTTCATCCCTGAGTCACTAAGTGGCTCGAAAATTATCTCTTAAAGGCATAGTCCAGCCTAAACATCGATTTTCTGTTTTTCTGCCTATCTTGAAAGCAATCTCACGCTGGTTTCACAGATGTCGTTGGAATAGTACAAAACCACCTAGGAACGGAGCTATGGCTTCTCAAAAATTGAACTACAAAAGCATCGTGGACGAGTTTTCCGAGGCTTGTAACGTCCATCATTTGCAACCGATGTATGCGAGCCGATCTGAATAAAGAGAGAGGCTGAGAATCAAGGGAAGAACGGGGCAAATGATCGTCCTGCCACTAGATCGTAAGAAAGGGCTCGGAAGATCGTAAAAAGGGCGTACCAAAGTGGCTTCTTAATGTGGGCGCTCTAGGGTGGCTTCCTCCTATATCTCGCCTTTTCGGAGGAATTGAGAGCTCGTATTTGGCAGATGTTTTATAGGTTGGGTCTTCCTCATAATTATGTGAGAATCTCAGATTTCGTCCTTAAGCTTGAACTGTGCCTTTAAAAAGAACATTTCAAGTGAAAATAAACGCAACAGTTTCCTCAGTCAGGTCAGTCAAAAGTGGTGTACCTCAAGGTATCTATTGTATTTGTCTATTTTGTTTGCTGTTCACACCTCAGAACTTCCCGGTTTTCTTGAGGGTTGTGGTGTTAAGCGCAAGCGATTTGCTAATGATATTGAAATCTTTAGAAAATTTGATAACGAACAGGATCAGAATATGATTGCAGGTGCATTGGAGAAAGTTCTTGATTGGCCGTATGAATGAAAATTGTCCTTGGCTCCGGGCAAAACAGTTGTCAAGAGATTAGGAGTATCTGGATTGCCTTGCAATTACAATTTCAGTGGTCATGTGATGAATTTCGTATCCTCTGGTAAAGACCTGGGCTTCCATTATAGCAGCAAACTGGACTTCTCAGATCACCTGAAATTTCTGTACAGAAAAGCTTCCTCTAGAGCTTTCCTCGTTTTTAAAGCCTTATCTGTCAGAGATAAAAAAGTTTTGTTAGGAGCTTACAAAACATATGTCAGGCCCATTCTAGAAAGCGGAATATCGGTTTTTTCAACACAGAAGCGTAAAGATGTTCTACTATTGGAAAAATTCAAAACAATTTTATTCGAAGAATGCATATCGGAGCAAACGTAGGGCCTTATAACAGCATACCCGATGCAGAAGGCAGGAATAGAGAGCTCAAAGGGAGTGTCCATGATAAATTTCGTTTTCAGTTTTCCGCCAGGAATCGAAAGGCCGGGGTCTCATTGGAGCAGTAGGGGTGAAAGAACGAACAAAAACGAGCCCAACAAAGCTTCAATTGACCCCGAAATCCGCCCGGGCCAGCCCTTTCCGCTCGCGCTCGAGTTTTCCGAGGAACGGTTTGGTCCGCTTCTTTATTAGCATTGGAGCCCAAGCGCGGCTGAGTTTTAGCATTGGAGCGCATCTGCATACGCCGTCTACTTCAGGCCCATGCCCCCCACCGTTGATACGTGGCTTTCAAGAAGAAGAGCTGATATTGGATGTTTCGCAGTATTTTTCATTATTCTTTCTTTATTGATGAAGCAGTTAGACTCTATACCTTCGTTTTCTGATGAAAACTCGAAAAAGGATTTTTATCGTGGACACTGCCTCCGAACTTCATTCCTTATATTCTCGCCAACGACTCTATAATGCATGCGAAGTCTTTAAAATTGTATCTGAAAACTAACGTCTCAAATTTTTTTAGGCTATTTCGCTCCAGAACTAGGGGAAGCACGGAGAAAATCTCTTAATCAGCCCCCAAAAGCCACACGAGAGCTTTTTCCTTTTCATGTAGAGCTGGATCCACCTTTGTTTCTCTGAATCTAGGCGTCACTCCACTGCCCATTCCTCGTGCTCTGTTGAATTTGAGCCCTGCAGAGAGCTGTTGGGTTTCTAGAACTGTGATGCCAATACTCGATTTTCCATGCCTTTTACTCATGTTCTGAGCATCCCTATTTTTCTTTTACGTGTGCCTTAAACACCGTATTCAACAAATAAATAAATAAACGGTGATGAGAAATTTAGAGCTAAAGTTCAGAAGAATCGAAAAAAAATTCATTTGCAGAAAACTGAAAATTAAAAACCCTTGTGAAATTGAACCCAATTAGCGCTCCAATAATTTCGGAACACCGTGTAAAAGAAGCGAGAGATCACACGTTAGGCGCTAAAAAGTCCACGTAATCATTTCAGTATTGTGAACGGGGCTGCGACGGAAGATGGCCGCGCGCCATCGAAAAGTCGTTGGCCGGTGATACCGCCAAAGCCTCACGACCAGCCGCAATCATAGCACCTGGTGTTGCTCTCGGTGGGTTCCCTCATGTGCCACGCGCACATCCTAGGCGAGGTTTCAGGGGCTACTTAGCAGCTAGTTGGAATGATCAAGGGAAAGTTCTTCAGACGACAACCTACTGCAACACGAACACAACCGTTTTCACAGTAACAGCTGGATCAACCAACGGTAACGACTGACAGCTTATGTTGACTCACCTTTATTAGTTTTAGACCCTATAACAATGAATGGGGGTATAATGATGAAATCGCCTTAGGCGACTAAGTTAGGCGGCGCTGTAGTGGGGCTGAGTATGTTCTAATCGTACCTGTTCCATTCCAAACGTTGTTCTAAGGGCGAGGCCCTGCGGTAGCTCCTGGGAGGAAGTGCAGACAGCCGGACGGGGCCGCGGTCGTTGACGAACACCCACTGCCTCAACAGCCAGGCCGGCCGGCGACCGGCCTCATCAGGGCGATCGTTAGATCACTACCGCAGGCACGTCGGCGCCCGGGTAAGATCACATGGAGGAAGCATCGCCTTCGCGACACTCCCGACCACAACGGTGACCCTGCCATGGGCATAAGCCTCACGGAGGCGTAGCCTCCGCTACTGCTCACCACCACTGGCCTATTGCCTTTTAGGGGGGCCAACTCCACCAAGGTGCCGACCTTTAATCTCAGCGCCTTCGGCTCAAACCCATCAACGCGGTCAGCTTCTCAAAAACGATCCGCCAAACGGCAGTTTTAGCCTACACAATCTACGGCACGTGTGCAAAAGCACAATCAACAATGAGGCACAGAGCATAAAGCTCGGCAATGTCACCGGCAGGTTGATGTTCACAAGGCATCAAGATCAAAACGAGACCAACTAAAAATAACAACAACAAGTAAAACAACAGGTTACACAACAATGCAAAACAATAGGTCAGTCAACGCTTCGTCTGCGATGTTTCTTCGTAACAACAAAAATATCAATATGAAACGGCTGAGAAGACGATCTACCGGGCACTGGCCTGCTAAACTAGCTTCCTGTAAATAGAAAAATCGCAAAGTAATAAAAATGGAAACACACAGAAAAAAAAGGGGACTTAAACTAGCAATTTAAGTAAAAAGTAGTAACAAAATCCATGCTGTGAATTCAATAAAAACTGCATTCCCAGCGTTCACTCTGAACCAACCTGTTTAAGATGCAACCGCACTCGATTCGTATATCATCGAAAGTACTCCACCATGTAAAGTCAGATTTATGCCGCGGTGTATTGGATTGCAGTGTGTATTGAATGAAGTGATCGTAATGTATTGGCATCGCTTTTCTTTCAGTGGCGTTCACTGTGCTCGCTCTCGTGTCTTGGACGTTCACGGGATGAGCACGGACCGTCACTGGATAGTCTGGCTGAAAACCTTCCGCCTTGTTTCATCCTCAAGGGACTGATTTACCATGCCCTCAGGGAGTGGTTGGAAGGTGCGCCGGCACAGATTATTGTAAAATGACTTTGCATCGCCGCTGATGTCCGAACGCACCCAAAGATTCATTACACAGAAGGCGCGGTGATGACCGATTGGCGGCAGAGGCTGCAAGGATCTGTTCGGAGTACTCCGCGGTGTTGCTTGGTGCAGTTGCCCTATCAGCTCTCTCTCTGACAACCATGTGTGAGCATCGCACTCTGATGTGTAGTTAACGGAGGACCGGCAGAAAGCGCAAGGGTTTGTCCCTTGAGCAAGAATCGCACGCGCAATACCATGCTCCAGCGGGGCTGACGGGTGGTGTTGTGCTGTGAGTTGTATTGAGGTGACCTGCGAATTTTAGACGGTGGCTGACGACGATCAAAACTTTTGCACATCCGCTTTCCTGAAGCCTGCGAGTTTCCACGAAAACCGCTCTCAGAATTGGACGACAGTCCGGCCTGGGGCGGCCCCAGAAGAATGCCGCGTGATTTTTGTGGCATCGCGGACTGTGTAGGAAGAACAGGCTGCGAACGAGATGACTTATGACCGGTAGGCACCTGCTTTTTTGTAGTGGTCTGAATGGTCTGAGATGGAATACTTGGGTTGCTTGAGGTACATGGAGCATGGACTTTTGGATTTGTAGTTGGAATGTTCTGAACTGTGTTTTGCTTTGGATTGAGGGTCTGGTTTAGAGCGACTGCATTGTTTTGGAGATAGCGCTCCAAGTAGTCGATCGCCCAGTTACTAGAGTAGTAATGGCGCCACCATTCTAGTGTCTGTAGGTATGCTGACGGTTCATCGCACCACGGTTCGGGAAAAGCTGGTGTGCTGGTAGGTCTGTAATTCTCGTCCTCCGCTGTGACAACGACGCGGTCTCCGCTCATTGCAATGAGCGTCTGGTACGATTGCAGGACTCGCATTACACGCGTAGCGTTTGCCGAAATAGCGGACCGCATGTTGAATTGTCTCAAAAATATTAGGCAGAGACAAATTAAAAAGCTGTAGTGTAGTGAGGAAACGATCTAAGTTGTCCCACCTTGCCTTGACTCTGGCTATAAACACCTCCTCGATTTGATCCTTATGAACTTGGATAGCAGTGATGCTATGCTGAGTTCATCGACCCACGCCGTGAAATGCATATAACGAAAGCCTTTAGGCGGTCTTCGTCCAATGAGGAGTGATATTTGGTGGAATGTGTTCGCAGTGGTCTCCAATATGGGCTGTAGTGTCTGAATATGTGTTGCGATTTGCGTGGCCAGTTCAAAATCCTCCTTATCCGTGTCGGCATTTGGTTTTTTACGCAGGAAGACACTTTGCGCCTGGTCACGCAACAAGTTATTGTTGACCATGTAGTCAAAGACAGCCAAAAAAATTTGCCCGGTCAATTCCTCAACTGTTCGCGGCTCCGCTGTGTATGTAGAGGGGGAAACATTAGGTACATTGAAAAGACTGGAAGGGGATGGATTGGGGGCCAACCAAAGGTATCTGATCTTTTGAAATGCTGTTGGAATGTGTCGCATTGGAATGCATATTGGAATTGCCGGTGGCCTTTTTCTGCTTCTTTTCCTTCCTTTTCATAGCCTTTTCGACCCGGCATGGACCGGGTAATAAAGGCGTCTGACCCTGAGGAATGTCAGCAAAAGAAGGCCGATTTAACTCCTTGACCACGCTAGGCCCTCCCGCCACCTCACTCTGACCCGACGCGCTTTCGTATCCATCCTTTTCTTCCCTGTAGGAAGAAAATACATCAGGCGCGGCTGTGTGGGTCACTGTAGTGGGAGACTGCGCGCTTGAGTTGCTTACCTGGACGATTGAACCGGGGAGGTCGTTGGCTGTGTTGTTCTGGATGGTTGTAGTGTGGGGGGCACTTATCGAGGTGTCCATTTCTTCGGCCCCCTGCTCCAGATTTCTCTGGCTTGTCGGACGAAGAAACGGGGTCTGTAATGGTTTCTGAATTGGGAGGGGGTGATGAGTGATCGTGGTCGACGGTAGAAATGAAAGTGATCGTATTTTCAGAGGACATACCTGTCTGAGGTCGTGGTGTGCCTGACGGTGAGCCGCGTCCGCGGGTGGAAGATCGTTCGTAGACGTATCTTCGTCCTCTGCCACGATCGCCTCGCCTGCCTCGTCGACTTGAACTATGGGACATCATTTCGAACGATCGCTGATTACCAAATCTGGGAATGGGAAGATTACGAGGCAGCAATGAAATATGGTAGTAATTGTAATGAACTAACGATGAAATGCTCTAGTGGTGGAATGGAAATGATCAGTGAATAACTATGAATGTGTGGAGTGGAGAGGAGAAATCTTGAAATCACTCGGGTTGAAGGATGAAGAGAATGATTCAAGTAGGTTCTACACGGTATATATGGATTGACGGTCGAAATGATACTCTATGGTGACTTATTGAACGAAGGGAGGGTCTTAAAAGGATTCCTGTACCCAGTTCAAAAAAAAACACATCATGAACTGCACAAGGCTTCGATGATTAGCAGCCACTGGAGAAGAAAGGCGGAATGAATAGAACCGACGCTGCGGGATTGAAAAGGAAAAGAATAAGCCAGGATGTGAGCGATAAAAACGAAATCAGACGAATCTAGTGAATGTCCTACATTGAAAGACGAGAAGGATTGTGGGCATTAAGGAGGTAAAAAAAAAGCAAGAATGGAAAGTGTAGAGCGAGAATGATTTGGAGGAATGATGAAGCCTATCGAATTCGAAAAATGAGAAATGTTTGGTTTAGAAGTTTCGAAAAAATGTTTCTACCGCTTTCTCGGAAAACTCGTCCAATAGTTTGACTTCTGGAAGTTGCGTCCTTCAAATTACAACTGGTCAGATCCCAGAAATGAGTAATCAATGTATTGGAACAATGGATTCATAGTGATGGAGGTTTTCCGTCTCAGAACCTTGAAGAATGGCCAAATTGTGTTGATGTGCATGATAGATGGACGAGTTGTGCGTGTAGGCAATCAATTGTACGGCGGAAATGATGATTTGACAAACAGTGGGTAATGGGCGTTCGCTAAAGGTGAGGCACCTTTGACACGGGTTTCGGATCACCCGGTCATGTGTAATGTGGATCACCAGCCGAATCAGCCCAGGATGAGTCCCCATAGTTGTCGTTTTACACGTAGTGTGCCTCAACACCTTGCGGGTGACCCGCTTTCGTGTGTGTGAGCACTTTCGACTTTTTTCTTTTTCGAAATCGTCTTTTCGTGTCAGGACCTTGTTCAAACGGCGGATGTTCGCACTTTTTGAACAGGATGTGTTGTTTTCAAGATTTTTTTTTGATTATTCGATGGATCGATGAATTGCTGGCGTTTTGCCAACACCGAGGGGGTCGTAGTTTTTGAACGGAAGGTTTGGATGATGTTCGTTTGATCCGGAGATTCATCACGCTGTTTGAGTTGAGATAAGGTGAGATAAAGTGCGAAAGGACATAAACAGTGTGTTGATCGACTAGTCATGATAATGAATTGATTTCAGTTGGAAGTCGGAGCCCTGGTCTTCCGGTGAGGTTGAATCCTCGTCGGTTGGGGGGTCTGCTTTTTACGGAGGCTTTCCTTGTCTTCGGCTGTGACTTCGAGTGGTATGAGCTGGTTTATGGAGTGATTCAATATTTTCGACCTGCCCGTTCTTGCTTTTACTGATCTTATTGCTCCATCTCTGGATGGGATCAGTTCGGTGACGAGACCTAAGGGCCAGTGGGTTCTTGCAATGTTTTCCTGTTTGTTTAGTACGACTTCTCCGACTTGAAGGAATCTTCCAGCACTCTGCTTCACTGATTGCCGCAAAAGGTTTCTCTCAGCAAGTGCCTGAAGATAATCTCGATGCCATGACGTCCAAAAATATTCTAAAATATCCTGGAGGAGAGTGTACTGGATTATCAAACGTTCTTGAGAGTCGTCTAATTGGGTCACATAGTCTGCGCTGGAGCACGTTTTTTGCCCTGCTATGTGCCCTAAGCGATAATTGGGTGTAATGAGGTCGATCGGGCGTAACCCTAGTGCATCGAGCGGCTTATGAGTTGCTGTCACTGCTGTAATGGGCCTTGTATTGAGGGTGGATTCGATCTCTGTAATGAGAGTTTGCAGGTTCCACAAGTTTAGAGTTTGTCTGTGGATAGTCTTTTTCAAGGCAGATTTCACAGAACCTACTAAACGCTCATAGAACCTGCCCTTCCATGAAGAAAAAGGCGTAATGAACTCCCATTCGAGATTATCGTCTATACAAAAATTATTAACTGCTGGATTTTTCTTGAAGTTTTCAGCTCATTGACCAGGATTTCTTTGCTCAATTTGAAGGTTGGTGCGTTGTCGCTCAAGACATAGTCTGGAGCGCCTCGGAACCTTCTGAAGGCTAGAAGAAATTGCGTTGCTGAGTTATCCCCAACAATTTCCAAATGTAAAGCGCGGGTCGTCTTACAAGTATAGAGACAGACCCAAACTTTAGCTTCTTGGTTGATGTCTGAATGTATGACGAGTGGTCTGAAGTAGTCCAAACCTTTATTTTGAAATGGACGGCTTCTTTTCACTCTTGTGGATGGTAGATCAGGGGAAATGGGGTAACTGTACTGACTTCCCTGATGTCGTTTGCATGTAACGCACTTTGCGATTACGCTGTTTACTAGTGTGCGTAATTTTGGTATCAAATAATACTGCCTTAAGGATGAGACAAGATGAGATGATCCGGCATGGAATAGCTTTTGATGAAAATTCGAAATAATCATCTTTGTGAGGCGGTGACCTGGTAAGAGCAGAATTGGTCTCTTGGCTGATGGTGCCATCTCAGCATGTGCCATTCTGTTATTGCCGTGATGAATTCCATCCTTGCTCATACTCAAGTTGAGGCGTTGTATCGAGCGGCTATGTAAGCTGCAGCACCCTTCGCGGTAATGTTCGCGAATTACAAGGGTTTCTGCTGCTTTTTGTCGCCAATGTAATGTTTTTGCCCACAGTTACAGGATAAGATTGTATGTTTCACCTGGTTGATCGTGCGCTTTTTCTGTACAAAGGAAACTTAGTTTCTTTATGTACTTGAGTGCGTAGATCACCACACGGATCAACTTGGAGTATGAGTTGGTCTCATTAAATGGTATGAATGAGTGGTATAACTGTATTGATGGTGTAGTAACCGATTTAGAATTCTGCTGCTGCCTCTTTTGAAGAAGGCTTGGCGGAGCTGAAATCTAAATTCGAGTTGGGCCAATGCGACGGAGTATCGAGAATGAACTGAGGACCGTGCAACCACGAATGATTTGTGATCTCAGAAGCTGTAAGATCACGGGTTGCGCAATCTGCTGGATTCATCTCGCTATTAATGTAATGCAAATCATGTGTAATGTTTGCTTGTGCAAATTCGTCCAGAACTGCTTTGATATTTTTTACTCGGTTATTTACGAAAACTTTGAGCGGCTTTTTGGAGTGGACCCAATATAGTGCTATGTGTGAGTCAGATAGCAAATATAGTGCATTAAGCTGTAGTGCTAGTTGTTTTCGAAGGAAACTAGCTATATTGGCGGCTAGCACAAAGGCCAGTGACTCCATTCTGGGGATGTTTATTTGTCTCGGTGGAGCTAATCTTATTTTGGCAAAAAATAAGATTACTGCAAGGGTTGCCGCTTACTGGTCTGCATACTAAGTATGATGCTACTGCGTACACTCTTTTACTGGCGTCTGCAAACACTACCAAGTCACACTGACACTTGGAAGTGCAAGCCATGAATCTAGGTTCTTTTCCAACGAAACCATCTATTTCTTGAACAATCGTCTTCCACTTTTGTGTGGAGGATGCGTCCAAAGCTTCATCTCAGGAATATTCGTTGAGCCAAAAGTCTTGAATGGAGACTTTTGCTTTCACGAATAGAGGTGTGAGGACTTTTAGAGGGTCAAAAGTTGAAGCGAATGCCTGAAGCGCTGTGCGCTTGGTATTTACGGCTCTAGACCCTGTTTTCGTGGACACACTTAGTATGTCCGACTGAGGACTCCATCGTATACCTAGTAGTTTAACTGTATTGGTTGTCTTCTTCATGCGGTTTTAGAAGGAACTGTTTTGATAACGTCCTCACTGTTGGACATGAACTCTCTCAAGTTCATGATCATACTGGAGAACACTCCCTTGCACTTTTCACGTTTCTGTATGCCCTCCTCGGGGTTCATGGCCCTGATTATGACATTATCAACGTAAGTGTTGGCTAGGATTTCTTCTCGGAGGAGGTTATTTTCATCTCTTTCGAGAGCGTATTTGATGGACATGCTCAGTAAGAAAGGGGAGGCATTTATCCCGAAGGGGATTTGGCTGAACCTGAAGATGCGAAGGTTTTTCCAATCTGGTGGACTGGATGTATCCTTCAACCCGAGAAACCCTGTGACATCTCTTTGGTCTTCCTGAAGCCCATTTTGGTGAAATGCCTTCTTCACACCCGCTGTAATCAAAATAGGGGTGAGTCTTGAGCGTAACAGCGTGCCGCACAAGTCAGGTAGCATTGTAGGTCCTTGATGTGTGCAATCATTCGGACTTGGACAGCCTTTCGTATAACTGGATGCATCGAATACAATGCGCAGTTTTGTCGTGGAGCTCTCTGGCTTGATAATAGCTTGGTGGGGGATGTAATGTGCGGTATTTGTAATGAATTTGTCATCCGTCACCTCTTCTATTATCCCAGACTTGAGTTGATCTTCAAAGATTTCACAATATTCGCTCCAGACCTGAGAGTTGGTGTGGAGCTTCGCATACTGGTTTTCCAGTCTGCGCATTGCCAACGCTTTGTTGTCTGAGAGAAGAGGATGGTCAGCTTTCCAAGGGAACTTGACATGTATTTTCCCGTTGATGACTTGAACAGTATTGTAGTACTGTTTAATTATTTCAGAATCGGTTGTATTCTGGTTATCTTTTAGCTCTTGCATATCCAAACCCAGTAGTTTCCGAACTAAATTGTCCGTCTCACTGTCTGGTTTTTGTTCCGCCATAGTTGTCGCGGTAACATTGAGAGAGGAATCGCTCTGATTTCAAGATAAAACACAAAACCGAGTTGGGTTTTGGTTTTAACGAGACCTGATGGCAGATTTATGTTGGAACTCGTACCCATAATTTGCCAGTACTAGTCCATTCCAACCAATATATCCACGGGGACAGCTGTTGGCTCTGACTTTCCTGGGTTATGGTCCTCGAATTCCGGCGTCTCTGGGACTGTGGTAATGTACCGACGAGTCCACAGTTTGAGGCGCATCTGCTTACCGCTAACTCAGACTTGTAGTGTGATCTTTGTTTTGTAAGACTTTTCGGTATGCTGATGCCCACCGAAGGTCATAGTTGTAATGTTTGTGGGTGATTTTAGGGGAATTCCCAGCGACATAGCAGTATCTTTAGCGATAAAGCTGTGTTGGCTTCCACTATCCAAGAACACTGTTAACAGCTGATGGGACTTGGTATTGAAATTGTAGCTTAGAGCTTTGAATGTCATCAGACGGGGAACGCTACTTGAAGTAACGGTTTTACACGCTACAGTTTTCACTGGCGTGTGCTCCATTTCTGATACTTGGACACTATTCGTTAGGACAGTGCTCAATTCAGAATCTTCCGTCTCGTCTTCCGATGAATCTGAGCTCTCTGGTAAGTTGAAAATTGTAGTGAATGCATTGGTGTTGGTAGCAACAGGGGTTTTTGGATTATCTCTGATTCGAATTCTTGAATTCGGTGATCTAGATGTTCCTCTGTCGCCCCTTTGAGGTGATTGACTGATCGCTGACCGACTAGAAGAACGTGTTCTTTCATAAGGTGACCGCCCTCGATGATAATCGGTTAGGCGTCTAGTGGGAGAACGTGCAGTTCTTGATCTGCTCTGCGTCGGCGAGTGAGATGTATTTCTGGTTCGTGACGCTCCTTCACTGTAACATAGCGATTTATGGTGCCCACAACCACAGATATTACAGCAAGGAGCTGTGCATGTTGAGCAACTGTGCCCCTTTCTCAGACATCGGAAGCAGAGTTTTAAGTCAGCTGTCATGTTTCTTATGTCTCGGATGAATTGGAACTCCTGACACTTCTCTGCTCTGTGTCCTCTGCGAAAGCAGAATGGACAGCGGATAGTTTCTGGGCTTCTAGCGTTCCGGACAGGTGATCTGCATTGTCTGTTGCTGTAATGATCCTGTTTTCTGTTCGGGGACCTTGATTATATGTTCACCACTGTTGTGGTGTTTGAGAAGAGTGAATATGTTGGATCTGTGTTTTCCATCACCTCAAACTGATCAATTACCCGATCAAATGCGAGGATGAGGTCGTCAACTGTCCAACGATCAATATGTCTTCTCAGTTCGCCCACTTTCTCGCGAGTATGGCGCTGAAAATTCGAACGGACTATTCTCATTGTCCCCGTTGATCCCGATTGTTCTTCGAGGTTCTTTAGTTGGACCCAGATCCCCTTAATCTTGCAAAGCGTAAAGCGTTGCCCAATAGGGGTTTTTGGTGCTGGAGGCAAGTCTTCCAGTGTTCCCAGAGCCTGTTCCGAAGAATATCGGGTCGGCGATATGTACTGAGCAATAAATTCACAGCCTCCTGGTAGTTAGCTTCTGTGAGCTGCACTGACGCGATTAGGTTTTTTGCATTACCCTTGAGTTTGGATTTCAAATGTAGGAACTTTAGTGCTACTGGAACACTATTATTGTTGTGCACAGCTGCTGAAAATAGTTCCCAGAACTCTGGAAATGAGGCCATATCGCCGTGAAACTCTGGAAGCTCAAACTTAGGGAGTTTCAAGTATTGCTCATTTTCTGCAGTTGGTCTATTGTAATGGCTAAGTTGGTTATGCAGATTCGGAAATGTATTGGTATTTTCCATCCCCGCACCAGTAGGTTGTGACATATTGATTCGATTTGTTGACTCAAAATGAGCTTGTATTGAATCAATATTAGCAATGTCGCCAACATTATTGATTGTTATTGCCCTTGGGTCTGTTTGAATTCGCATCTCATGCATATAAGGATTTCGCAGTTGACTGTTGTCCATATATTGACCCGGAGGGTGCACGACATGGGATGTACTGACATTATTGCCTGCTGGTTTGGAGATTGTATCAACTGATGAGTTTGAAGTGGGTGTTCTTGGAATGTTCGGTAAGGGCTTTGAAGTGGGTGTACCTGGAATGTTCTCTGGTGGCTTTGGAGTGGGGGTATTGAGGGTAATGGTGGAGCTAGGCAAGGGTAGGAGTTGCAAGGCTACCTCGATCTTGATGAGAACTTGTTCTGCATCATCCAGGCAGTCGTCAAATGCATTGGTTTCCCAATGATTTTCAAACTCCTGACGGACTCTTGAACTATCCTCAGAATTTGGATATTCTTTGGTATGCTCCTCTGCCTTCTTCCAAGTCTCCTTAAGCGCTTCAATGTAGCGTTTAATAGAGAGTTTGTTTGTTAGGAGGGCCGTTTTGTGGTGATGTATTGCTTGTGTGACTTCGTCCAACCCACCTTTGACCTCCAAGGGGTCGTATAGCGATGGATCGATCTTCTCGATTGATGCTCTCAGAGCATTCGCTGCCTTAGTCATTGTTCCTTTTATATAGCCAGTTGATGACATAGTAATGGGCTTAATTGAGAACAGTATTACCCTGAAAACCAGTTTGTATATTTGTGAAACACTGATTATGCTGAGTGAAGTTTCACGAAAACGTTAATGGGAGTAGTGAGTCGGTATGTGGATAAAAATAAGGATCATGCTAAATTGTGAAAAGTTTTTTTTTTGTTGAGTGTATTGTTTAGCCACAGACTCAGAAAACCGCCGCATTCAATGCGTGTCAAACATGCATTCAACTCGAGTGACCACACCCATCGAAAGGCTCCATCACAGGGGTACGTGCTCCAAACAGCAGCACGTGCTGCAAAATTTTATAGGAGCATGTGCCGCGAAATTCAATCGCAGGAGTACGTGCTGCAAGGTAGTCCAGCGCTACCGTTGCAGCACACAGACGCGACGCGGCTGGCACACCGACGTGCGACGCGGCCAGCTCGCCGAGCTCCATCTGGGGCCGTCAGCTATTGGATGAGGCTTCCAGCGGCCGAGCGGGTAAAGTACCGCAAACTTGGGTAATTAAACCGCCGAAGCTGCCGACCTTTCAGTTCCGTCTCAGGAGTGCAGCGTATACTTTCCTTTTCTGGATAATCGTTTTGTCATCGAGTTGAATGTGTATCATGCACGCATTGGACGGCTTATTTGTTGGGGCACGTGCTGTAATTTGGAACACAATAGGAGCACGTGCTCCCCTAGCAGCACGTTCCCTGACTGTGCTCGAAACCACATTGTCTTCGAGTTGAATGCATATTCGACACGCATCGAATGCGGCGATTGCCTGAGGAAATCTACATTTGATTTTTTTTTTGTTTTGAAGGACATGGTACTGACTACTGTACTGGATGTAGTGATCCACGGTGATAATTCCTATGAGCTGGGTTTCTTTGATCAAGCAACAGAGAGGAGGGGTGGGTGTCACCCCGATCCCGTTAGGAACCGTTGAGCGAGCATTGGCAGTCTATGACACCATACCAAAGCTACCTAAACCGGTTGATCAGACCGTATAGTAGTGGGGCGAGGATCCTCTCATAGGTGCGCCCAGCATCTCCACGATACTGAGATCTTACTAACTTGCCGGAAATCTGTAATCCATGCTCTCCTTTCCCGCGAGGACGGCGTATTCTCCACCACACTCTGATCGCCGTCGTATGTTCAGAGGGGCGGGAACCTGTGCGTTCCAATCTTTAAGGCGCCGGCTCATTTCGCTCTCCGCTGTATTGATCGCAGTAACCACAGCGAGTTCGTGCACTCCACATCCGACAGCCCCTGTGGGGACGGCTGGTTGCCACAGTCCAGGCGTACCCATGTGTCAAGGCTGACAGAAGGGGTGGACCTCATAAGGCCTGTGAAGGCCAAGATGGCCCAGTGCCTTTTCGCTCAACTCATTATCCATCCAGACTGCTGTCTTTATACAACGAGAAAACAAAAAACCAAGTTCGTTTCCAAAGAAACTGTGTGGCATTATTATGAGTTACTTGTAGTGTTCAAAAAACCAAGTTCGTTTCCAAAGAAACTGTGTGGCATTATTATGAGTTACTTGTAGTGTTTAGTTGAGTGTATACTTGGTATGAGGTGTCGGTGGGATAAGGCTATGCAGGCATTAAGCAATCATGAAAAAGTTTACAAAATGAAAGACTAATCAGAAGAGAACCGGAAACCCGGTTGTAGAAGGTGAAGAATGAGCATGAGGGGCGGGTCAGGTCGAATCGAGATTGATCCTTGACCCGGATGCGAGAGAGTGCGCGCCAAGTGGAGGGCAGGGAGAGAGGTGTCTCCACTCGAGTTCGAAAAAGGCGCGCGAAGGAGGGTGGGAGGGGGTGTGAGTGGCGGTGTTATCGATAAACGATTATGGACTGCATGCCACTGGAGGGGCGAGGGTAAGAAAGATAAATAAGTGATAGTGGTTCGCAGATAGGGAGAAAGATAGGTGTTCTCGTCGGGCAGCGAGACTGATAAGATATCGATAACAATGCATTGATAAGGGAAGAAAAGAGTGATAGATCAGATCTTTCTGAGGAATCTAGGGACGAATGAGAAGGTTAAAGACCTCTCGCAGTGGTAAAAATGTTGAAGTGATCGTAGTAATGTTATGTTATGTCACCAACGGGTAATAACGAAACATATAAAGGAACAATTACAAATGAATTGATCGATTGACGATTTTTCAGGCGAATTAGCGCCACACGGAGGGAAATGTGGTAGTTGCCCAGCGATTTAACTCGCCTAAAGGGCACGAATCCTTCCGATGCACCATGTTGCTCTCGGTGGGTTCCCTCATGTGCCACGCGCACATCCTAGGCGAGGTTTCAGGGGGCTGCCAGCAACTAGTGGAATGATCAAGGGAAAGTTCTTCAGACGACAACCTACTGCAACACGAACACAACCGTTTTCACAGTAACAGCTGGATCAACCAACGGTAACGACTGACAGCTTATGTTGACTAACCTTTATTAGTTTTCAGACCCTATAACAATGAATGGGGGTATAATGATGAAATCGCCTTAGGCGACTAAGTTAGGCGGCGCTGTAGTGGGGCTGAGTATGTTCTAATCGTACCTGTTCCATTCCAAACGTTGTTCTAAGGGCGAGGAGCCCTGCGGTAGCTCCTGGGAGGGAAGTGCAGACAGCCGGACGGGGCCGCGGTCGTTGACGAACACCCACTGCCTCAGCAGCCAGGCCGGCCGGCGACCGGCCTCATCAGGGCGATCGTTAGATCACTACCGCAGGCACGTCGGCGCCCGGGTAAGATCACATGGAGGAAGCATCGCCTTCGCGACACCTGGTCAATTCGCAAGATTGAATCTGATGCGGAATCCATACATACTCCTAAACGCTCGTGAGGCGCGGGCGTGGCATTGGAGTATAAATATTTTCTACGCACGTCACACTGCCGCGCTTGCGGAAAGTATGAATACTACAGCGGAGCGATTTAAAGTAGGCCTTAACTTTGCCGAGCAAGCAAGATCTCTACCCGCATTTATGGTCATGGTAGAACAGGGTTGTTCTGGAATTAATTATTGTTGAACGGACAGAAATTGATGATGGAATGATAGCAAGGTGATGAAAAAGCCGTTACGGCCTTCGCCGTCATGGCGGTGCGGACACCACGCGCGTGGGTGGCATTAGGTCATTTATGCTCCGACGCCGAACTCGCGCCACGCTGGTGACGCGCTGGCGTTGAGGAGTATGAATAGCGACTTGTCGAGAACGAAAATGAGAGAAAGGAAATTAACATGTCATGATACAAATGTGCAAAGCTACCTGGTATTCTGAAGTCCTTTTTGCCATCACATCCATGAAAACCAGCACACACATGGGAGTATATGGTGTTAACTTTTGCCTCACAGCAGGTTGAACTCACTTGGGTTCCTAAAAGTGGAGAATTTTCACATGGATTTTGTTTTTTCTACTGAAACATGGGGCATAAGCGTTCATTCTCTCGTCAGAGCAGTGCCGAAAAAATGAGCAGGCTTCGCGGAAGCCGTCAGCGTTATCATTTTGAACTTCAAAGCAAGATCTGTAAATGTTCGCGTACTCTGGAAAAATTGCAATCTTAATCGCCTAGATCGTTCATTACCATTAAATAGTTGAAAGGAAACTGTGTGTGGCGTCATAGTGTGGCGCGTCCCCCGACGACTCCACCCTGGGGCTAGCATACATACCACTTCACAACAGTTGTGTCAGCTGACTACCCATTGACGCAGAAAAACTCATGGATTCGTTCGTTTATGAATTCATTTGAAAACCTGAAAGCGTGGAGGAATTGACTGCGTATTAACAAAAAGGTTTCTCGTCTTGTTTCTGCGGCTGTTTTTCAGCACTGTCAGAATTTTCAACAGCACGGGGTTCCGAACCCCATGCGGCTCGAATCCCACAAATACGGAAATTATCTCACAACTGAAACCATTATAGCACAAACCGAGGTTAGCGGACCGAAGTACAGAGCGAGAGTGTCCACGCTGCGACTAGTAAAAAATGTGAGTGACTACGTCCTAAAAACATTGCAAAAGTCACAAGTTTGAAAACATACGTTGTAATACGTAAAGGCAGCAGACACGCTCAAAAATGATATCAATTTTATGGATTAAACTGAAGGTCTTAAGCTGTTAGTATTCAGAAATAACGACAAAGACGAAAACAAATCGACGGAAATTAAGATATAACGTTACGTTCTATATTGGCCCGCCTGAATTGCCTTTCAATGCCGAGTGATTTCAAATCCTCCTTCACCACATCCGTCCAAAACTTTCGCCTACGTCCAGGCGGCCGTTTCCAGACAGGACTTGGAAGCATCCTTAGAGCGTGTTGAACAAGACGATCTGGCGGTCTTCTTAAAATATGCCCCAACAGACGAAGACGACCTTCCGTTGCCGCTTGAGATGGCATTGGGAGATGTTGGCACCTCCCACGTGTCAAACGTAGATGTGAGGCGTCAATCTCGTTGTAGAGATCTTCGTTGTGGCACATCCGCGGCCAGAAGTATCCGAGCAAACTTCTAAAAAGCTTCCTCTCCCTCTCCGTGCAATCCAACCTTTCCATCTGCGTCTTCGGTGCTGCCCACGTCTCCGATCCGTACATCATGATAGGGCGAATAGCGGATAAGTAGACGCGCAACTTGACTTCCTTCGCGATGGTGGTAGACCAAAAACACTTGGTTAGAGAATTGAATGCAGACGTAGCTTTCGCACATCGTTGTTGAATATCCGCTGCTTAACTACCATCGTTCTTCGGCAAACAGCCCAAATAACAGAAATCGTCCACCAGTTCGATACGTTGTCCGTCCACACAAACTCCTGTAGAAGGCCTCTGAGAGACCCACATCTGCTTGCATTTGTCCGGACGAAGACGACGTCCATAGGCTGCGGCATACTTCGAAACTGGGTTCACAGTCCTTCGTCCTTCGCAGTTTTGCGTTGTTTTCAGCGAATAACACAATGTCATCGGCGTACTCCAGGTCGACATGGGAGCGTCCTGATGGTGTTAGGATCACGTCCGCAGGAAACTCTTCTGCAACTCTAATGATGTCATCAACGGCAAAGTTGAATAGGAAAGGTCCTGCTACAGCTCCTTGCCTTACTCCTGTTCTCACCTCGAAAGCTGACGTAAATCCGACAGGCGTACGAACTGCTGCTGTTGTTCCTTTGTTCATGTCCTCGATTAGTCGATCATACTTTTCCGGGACTCCATCGGCTCGCAGAGCGTTGAGCAATCGATCACGCTGAGGAGAGTCGAATGCGGTTTCAAAGTCCAAAAAAGCAAGCTGGAATGGCTTCGAATACCGCTGCCACGATTCGATTACTCTTCTCACAACGAACACTTGGTCGATGGTCGATCTTCCAGGTCGAAAACCGGCTTGCTCCTCTCTGATCGTTTCCTCATAATGATTGATGAGTCGCTCGAGAATAAGACGTTCTAAAACCTTGTACATGACCCGAAGTGAAGAGATCTCTCTGTAGTTCTTGGGATCCGTGACGGATAGCTTCTTGTGAAGAGGTACGATGATTGCATGTCTCCAAGAATCGGGTATCCTTTCGCTCATCCATATGGCACGGATGGTGTTGGTCATTTCACGAATCCCAGACGGAGGAAGAGCTTTCAGCATTTCAGCAGTGATGTTGTCATCTCCACCTGCCTTTCCATTCTTCATTTCCGGACACCATTCGAAACTTCAGCCTTAGTCGGCGGTTCCTCACTGACATCGTAATGTGCTCTCTGAACATGCGGCAGCTCCGGTACTGACGGCGCTGGACGATTCAGAAGTGAACTGAAGTAATCCTTCCATAATGGCAGCGTCGCATCACCAACTGCAACTCCATTGGTAGTGTTGAGGACAGCAGAACATCTCTTCATCTTGCCGCTATACTGTCGTAACAACGTGTAGGCTTTCCTCGGATTCTTCTCCTCCCAAGCCTTCTCAAACTCCTTAGCTCTACACGTCCATTCTCGTTCGCGGTCATTTTGAAGCTGCCGACGCAACTTCCTCCTGAGACGCTTCTCCTCCACCAAGTTTCCTGCAGTTCGGAGAGCACATACTCTGTTGTAAGTAGATGTTGTTTCCTCTGAGACGTAGGCGAGCTTCTTCCTGGGCTGTACAACCGGGAGTGCCTCTTTCGAAGCGTCCTGGATGCACTTGACGAAAGAGTCCGCGTCGCAAAGTTTCTTCTTAGTCCGTACTCCGATATGAACAGAAACGCGTTGTCGGAATTTCTTTCTGCATTCTTCATCCCTGAGACTTGTCGTATCAATCCTCTGGAGAGGCTTAGCCCCTCGCTTCCTCTTATGAACCCTCGCAGTGAAGTTCAACAGAACTGGACGGTGATCCAAATCGATTGCGACATCCCACACAGCTCTAGATCTTCGAATGTCCGATACTGGAATATTCCTCGTCAGGACATAGTCAAGCTGTTGTTTCAAAGTTGTCATCTTCCGCATCCGCTGCTCTTTCAGAGATAGCTGGGTTGGTCCCTGCCACGTAAGCTGATGGCGGCGATGATTCCTCTTGAATGTCGATGCAATAATCAGACCACTGCATTCACACAAGTCGACAAGGCGGTATCCATTGTCCGATGTTTGCTCCACTGGGAAGAACCATTTACCGAGTATTTCAGATTCCTGATCAAGTCCCATCTTCGCGTTTGCGTCGATTCCCACCACAACAGCATGTCAAGGTATCCTGGCTAGCAACGTATTGAGTTCCTCATAGAAGGCATCCTTGGAATAGTCTTCGGCGATTTCGGTGGGCGCATGAGCACTCACTATCCACAGATTAAATCCTCTGTGATCCCGCAGTCGCACAAATGCATTCATACACGACGTCGAGCCGAATTCCTCGATCATACCATTGGAATCCTTCCTTACAGCTATTGCACAGCCTCTCACTCTCCTATCGTCAGCGTTACCGCAGTAGATGGTGTACTCTCCGACGCTGATGACGGGTCTATCCTTGAGGCGAGTTTCCTGCAAAGCAGCAAACGGTGCATGGAAGTAGCTCAGAAAATTGGACAACGCAGATTGTTGGATATCACTCGACAATGACCGGCAATTCAGGGTGGCGAAATTGTGGCTTGTGGCCAAAGACTCCATGAACTCCCTAGGTACGGATCCTAATGTGTTATGGGCCAGAGGCCTTAGTGTGCCGGACGGCAACACCTTTATGCAATGTGCGGGATACTTTCGCGATATAGTTGTGCACGCTATATCGCTCGAACGTTCCCTGTGTATACTCAAACGTCTGCTGGGTTCAGTAGAAGCAGGGGCACCAACGAGCAGGTACCAACAGACTTGTATACACACCCCCGACTGACTAGGGCTCAAATACGGTCATTTGGACTCGTTTTTAACGCTCGCAAGTTCGTGAGGGCTCTTCTAGGGCCTGCACGACCCCACTAATGTAGTCATCTCGACAATTTTTTCGAGCGTGTCTGCTGCCTTCAAAGGACGATCTAACCAGAGGTGGCCCACCACAAAAGTCAGAAACACCGGAAACGAATATCAAATTCATGTTCAGCACCCAAAAAAAACCCTGGGCGCAGTTCGGGCGGCGAAACATTTGGACCTCTAGTCCTCCAGGAACGGATTTGTTTGCAGCCATAGGGCTCCGCATTTCAAAAACACTTTTGCAGAAAACTTTGCTCATGTGGTTTTTGAGGTGCTGAACACGGTAATGAGGTCCATTTTCAGTCTCCCGACCGACTAAGGTTAGTTAAGGTGAATAAGGTGCTTTTATGAACACCGCAAGACGAGGGGAACCCCGGAAAAATGAAAATGGTAGTTGTATCAGTGTTCAGCACCCCATAAAAAACACCTCTAGACTCGACAGAAGGTTTGAAATCTGGAAAAATTCAGATGAGCAATCGCGATAACGGGCCATTGGCCATACTTGGCTAGGCTGTGGCTGCCGTCAAACCAATAGACTTTTCAACGATAGTTCTGTTGAACTGCATCAATCGTTGCTTTTACTGTTGCGAAATTTCCGTCGTGAAGGTGATTGGAATTTCACTATTAGTATATCGCCGGTGATCCTTGACCCATCACTACTACACCAAAACGGCACCTTTGAATTTGCTTCAGCCGCACATAGAGGAGTGAGGACCCCGTTGGCCGACCAGGGCCTCCCGGTTTTCGATTTCTCGCTCATAAAATCTCCTAGAAATCACTAAAATTTCTTGAGGGCTGTTATTTGGGGCTGTTATTTGGGGCACTGAACACGAATAAGAGGACAGTTTCCGAGGCGGTATGCACGAACGCGAGTGTTACGGACGGGTTGGGGCAGGGGTTAGGGCGTTAGCGCCTTCCTTTCGCGCCCTTGATTTCTTTGCGAACTCTAGAGATAATCAATAATTTGTGTCTCAGTGGGGTTTCGGCTGCCCCGTCATTCAAGGTAGGGTTGACGAGGGAATGATTTCTCAGTGCTACCCCAATTTTTTCTCAGCCCTCGCACTGTCATCAAAGGCGCCGACGTTCCAACTCGTGCCCCAACCCCTTCGTAACACTCGCGTTCGTGCAAGCCACCCTGGTTTTTTGAACTGTTATGTATGGCTACACTGAAGAGAACGTTTGTAACCTATCATTTGAAACTTATGACTTTTTCAGCTATAGATTCAGGTCAGAGTCACTCACAGTTTATATCACTCGTAGCATGGGCATTCTCGCTACACTTCATTTTTTTTCAACTCGCAAAAAGCTAATATGGTTTCTCTTGTTAGGTCTGCCGCAGCGAGAGTAGTTCTCGCTATTTGGACTTTCGTGAAATGACTCGAGATATCATAGAATCAGGAAAAAGAACACAGTTGGGATTAGAGCTGTTGTTACTAGTTCAACATTCATCGTCTTCATACTGTAATAAACACGTAATAAATAGTGATAGCCGGATATAGTTGGAGTTCTTGGATGAGTACGAAAGAAGGGCGAAAAAGTGTTCGATTACCTGAGGCTCTTCACTTCAAATCCGCTATTTCTTGGAGGAGCGCCACGGGCAGTCTGCCTACTCACGATATGCGTGTAAATTTTGATTCCTTGAATTCCTATTTTTTTGGATATATCTGTAGTCATGCAGCAAAAAAGCTCATTAAAACAAATTTAATAAGTCATGCGCCGACACAGCTGAGTTAACATTTGTAAGGATGGTTTGCAACGCTCTTTTCGCACTTCACGCCCACAGTCTTGTCCATTCATTCTCTGCTCTACTCGTTAACCTGCTTGTATTTATAAGAGGTTGTCGAGATAGTTTCTCGACACTTATCACCTGTAATACGGTATCCAAGTATTCGATGGTCTACGAATTTCATGCGGAAATTTACTAGGCATTGTCTTGCATACTGTTAAACTGTTGTTGCATACCTTGTTGTTAAAGGCAGCATACACGCTCAAAAATGATATCAATTTTATGGAATGAATCGAAGGTCTGAAGCTGTGAATATTCAGAGATAACGAAAAAACCGGAAAAAATCAATTGAAATGAATATATAACGGTTCGTTCTATATTGGCCCAGAAGTGGACGAGTTTTACCGCATTGGCTGAAATAGCGGAGCTGGCGACAAATTCGTTGGGATAGCGACGCTAATGTACTCGTAAGGCCCTTTCTGGAACATTAACGACGTTAGAAGCGTAAAAAATGAGCCAAAGTGACCGTAATCGGGCACTGAACATTTTGTATTGAGGGGCGGAGCCCGTATCGATGGGCGGGGAAAGGATGATTTTTTGACTCAATACGGCTCAAATACGGGCACGTTCTCTCGTTTTCAACTCTTCCAACTTCGTGAGGGCTCTTCTAAGGCTCATACGACCCCACTAATGTAGTTATCTCAACAACTTTTGCGAGCGTGTACGCTGCCTTTAAAGGCAGTATTCACGATGAAAGTCGTTTTTCTGTTCTTCCGCCTATCTTGAAAACGGTCCCATGCGGATTTCAATGCTTTCTCTGGAATCTTACAAGACCCCCTGGAAGTGGAGTTATGGCGCCTCGAAATTTAGCAAGGGAAGCATCGTGGACGAGTTGTCCGAGGCTTCTAACTCCCGTTTTTTACAGCCGATGTGTGCGAGCTGACCTGAGTAAAGAGAGAGGTTGAGAATGAAGAGAAGAACGGGGCGTTTGATCGGAAACCGTCGCTCATCCAACCACGAACTCAGGGCAGACGTGCAACTTTTTCTCTGTGAACGCTGCCTTTAAATCAATGTTTTCAATGTTGTATTTTGTAGACCACCGAAAGTTGAACATTTACTTATCAATGGGAAGCGGTTTGTTCGGAAATCAATGTGCATGAGGTCCTTGTCGGAGTTAGTTAACAAAATCGCCGTGGCCAGCCCGGTCCATTCGTATTAGAAACATTGACGATGGAGGTTGCAAAAAACACCCGTTGTGGTCAGGTGTGGCTGCTCAGACAAGCCCAAGGACGATCCGCGGCGCTTTTGCAGGATCGTCCGCGGCCGACGACCGGACGATCCTTCACCGAAGCCGCGGATGCGCCGGCAATGCGCCGCGGACCATCTTGCCAGCGCCGCGGATCGTCCTGTAGGCGCCGCGGATCGTCCTGACAGCCGCCGTGGACCGTCCTGAGAGCCGCCGCGGACAGTCCTTTTGGATATTGTTATCCAGCCCACCCCCAACCGACTCATTGGCCGTGGGACAGATTTTGGCGTTGGAGTACGCTTTTCGCGCTAGCATTCCATACTCCTCAGAAAGCCTCAATATCACAATTTTGCAGGGTTTCTCCATCGTAAGAGCTAATTTCAAGAGTAGAACAGCTCGACTAACATGCATAACTGGTTTCGATAGTTTAGCTGTACAACTGTGACATGTATCGCTGAAGTATTGTGAAAATATTATATTTTCAATCTTTTAGACATCGGTGATGTATAATTATGAATATGAACAAATGATTAGTGTATGATCATGAGCTTTAAATTCTCGAAATCGAGAGCTCATATTTTATGACTCTTAAGCAACAACTTTGTAATATTAGTTTAGACTGAAGACCTGTAACACGTAGTTATTGCACAATCAGTTGTTTGTGTTACCATGGGCATGCATTGCAATATGCCATAAACTGAACAAGTCTACGAATGCACATCGAAACCAGTTCTACATGTAAATTGAGCTGTTCTACCTCTGAAAATAAGTCGTACGGTAGAGCAACCCTGCGAAATTGTGATACTGATGCTTTCTGAGGAGATAAGAACGCTAGCGCGAAGAGCGTGCAACAATGCCGAAATCTGTCTCACGGCCAATGAGTCGATTGGGGGTGGGCGAACTGACTGTTTCCATCTAATTGGGAGTGGTGCTCTACTAGAATATCCCACTCGATGGAAACAGAGTTCATGTACTGTGCTTCTCTGCGTCAAATTCCCCTCCGCAATTGCGTATTGAGACGCTTCGCGGCCGCACGCGCTCGAGCCGGACGATATTCCGGCGCCGTAGCCGATAAGCTGATTGTAGGTGTTTTTTTTCATTTTCTTCAATTTTCTTGGCTTCTGTGACCAAACCCGTCCTTCTGTGTTTCTTCATATATTAAAGTATTATATCTACATGCACACCAATTGTATCCTTCCAGATGGCTCCGCAACAACTTCTAGGGAGAAAAAATTCACGGTGGTAGGTAATTTTTTCATTTTGACGTTTATTTTTGTAATTCTCTCTTTTTGTTTTCCTTCCTTACATTCCAGTGATTTATATGATTGTTTGGTTTTCTAGGGTAGATCTGGTTTCATGCCGAAATCGATCAAAGTCGGTATCAAACCGGAACTATTCTTGAAAAAAAAACATGAGGAGAATTACCAAACCAAACAATCATGAAAATTATTTGAATGAGAAAAAAAAAACAAAATCAGAGGAGAATCTCAAAAATGAACGAGAATATGAAAATTTACTTACCATCGGGAATTTTTTCTGCCCTAGAAGTTGTTGCGATGGCATCTAGAAAGAATAATTAGCGTGCATGTAGATATAACGGTTTGAAGAAGTTACAAATACGATAAAGTCGAAGTCAGCGGCTGGAAAATTGTCTAAGACTGCGGGGAATGAGTTGGTGGAGCCGTTCAATCCAAAAACAACTCAAAAATATATGTGGCTGCTTTTCATCGATCAGTATTGAGATGGTGGATTGGCGGTGCGCCCCGGAGCCACCCCCTCGAGAACAAACAGCGCCGCGGATCGGCCGTTTGACCGTCCCACTATCAATCGTGCCGCGGATCAGCCGCCAAGCGCCGCGGACCGTCCGGAAAGCTCATCTGCCGCCGCGGACGAGCCGTGAGTTTGTCTGAGTGACGCTGTCAATATGTATGAATTTTGTGGAACGATATCATGGATGTTATTCATTTCCTACCTTATATCATCCGATTATCGGTCGGGACGGCCACATCGGGTGTTT
The DNA here is from genome assembly GCA_029168955.1 of Aplectana chamaeleonis. Taxonomy (NCBI): domain Eukaryota; kingdom Metazoa; phylum Nematoda; class Chromadorea; order Rhabditida; family Cosmocercidae; genus Aplectana; species Aplectana chamaeleonis. Next base: position 254,168 of record JAPDOI010000270.1, on the reverse strand, counting down.
TTTTTTCACCCCATCTCATGCATGTCTTTCATGATTATCGACCGGTCTGGCTACGCCGATAAATCAACTATGACCGAGGTCTCAAACTCATTGTAGCACAACTGCTTCAGCTCAAACGATGGAAAGCGTGTTGCCTCAGATTTCATACATATTGATTTCCTGCCGACCGCTTCTCATTGATAAGTAGGTGTGCGGAATTCGGTGGGCTTCACTGTATTTATAGTCCAGTGTATCAATAATCCGTGCTCAAATTTTTTGGAAAAAAAGGCCTTTTCATGGTTTTGCAAAGAGAAGAAAGAAACATTAAAGACAATTTTAGAGTGGTCAGACAAAGAGATTTGGATTTGGCTCGGTACGTTTTTCTAGGCATTGTTTTGGGTGCTGATAACAAGTCTGGGGTGGATTTATTGATTATTCAGATATTTCATCTGATTTGATGTGAAGCCTTCCACCGAGGAAGATATTGCAGGTCAAACAGAAACTTTGGCGGCTTTCAGAATTCTTGGATGAAAGTGCCTTAAAGCTTCTCCATAGGCGTTGTTTGGAATGATTAGCGAAAATCAGTGGTAATTTATCGAATTTTCTTGGGTTATGGCACGTTGCGGCGGGTATTCAGCAGTCTGATCAAAGTTTTTTTGGAACGAATTTTCTGTGGTGATGTTTGGGATGTCGAGTACAAAATATCAAGGTAGGTTGCGCCAGTTAAAAGGCTCTATGCATATCGTTACCTAAATTAGCTCTCGTATGGGCGACAAATAGACCCCAGATTCGTGATCAGTGTCCTAAATAACGTCCATTTGTGAGTTTTGAAGCGAATATGAGAACATTTTTCTAGACGCCATGAAATTTTCGTGGTGGCGCCCTTACACTTTCGCGAAGCAATGGGAACCCTTTTTTATGGTCACGGGAAATTCGAGGCATGGATAATTTACGAACTGTCGTTCGCCTACAGCAACGAAAACATGGTGTTCCAAATAGTCGGGGTGTCGTTAAATCAGTTCCCATTAGTAAAACCTGGGGCCGGATTGGGGCAGGGCAATCTGCGCCTTTGAAAATCTCCGTGAGTCACAAAATCAATCGTGCCCCAGCGCCCCAGTTAGGAGGCTGGGGCAGCCAAAGCAGCGAAAAACACTGCTGGGGAACGTTTGATTAGTTGATCTAATGCCCCCTCGCTGCGACCTTTAAAGATGCCGACTGCCCTGCCCCTGCCCCAACTCGGCGCGTTGATGCATCCGGCTTCTGGTGTGCTCAGAATTGTCTCCGAAATCCGCAGCTTTGCTGCCAATAGGAGCCAGTTGTTTGCTACCACGAGCGTCTGTAGCAACTTTGCACTGATAAATCTCGGGTCAGGTTTGAGCGCCAGGCGCGATCGTCGATGATGAAGTGTTACCGTGAGGTTTTGCCGTTTGCAGAAAAAAAAACATATTTCTATGCTGGACTCTAGAATATAGGGTGTTCCGTTAGCATTGTGATTGAAAACAGACCATCACTTTCTGTGAAACGGTACAAATTGGTCAGAATTCGCTACTGCGATCTCGTCTACATTGACTGAGTTCCTATAGTATGGTGGAGGTAATTGCGGGAGGCATTGATTTGAAAGGAAACTGCGTCGAAAAAGCTTAATTCTGTAGTCATTCAAGGCATTTTGACAACGTTTCAGCATTTTCTAATCAAAAATCATGTGATTACGAAAATGGGGCATTCCAAACCTCAAATTTAACTTGTCGGTTTTTCCCGGAAATTTTCATTTTCGAGAAATGTCTGCTAACAGCGAACGCCACAAGTGTCATGATTGTATAGGCCCAGCCTTTCTTCTTGATAAAATTTACTGAGTCTACCGCGGACTACCTGAGCAAAATTTTGGAATAGCCAAAATGTTCAACCTTGTCTCGAAGGCAGTGGTCACGCTGAAAACTAGAAAAATCAGTTTAGACCGAAAACAGCTGAAAAACAATGAAGGTAGCGCGGTGAAAAACGGGTTAGACTTAGAGTATCTAGGGCCTAAAGATGCCCCTTCGTGCACACGTGCACACCGCCGCCCAAACAGATCGCAGTCTCATTCCGAGCAGTCAAAAATCATCGACATTCAGAGGAAGAAATAAATGCAAATTTACCTAATAAAAACAGTTGAACAATGAAAGCAAGCACTTCAGTCAATGCTTTCGACTAGATGAGTACACAAATATTCGAGCAAGTCGATCCGAATATTAATGTTCATTGATTGGAATTCAATTTCAAGTCAGCTGATGTTCTTGATACTGGAGATCATCGATGCCGATGATGTGGAGTGGGCTCGTCCATCATCAAAAGGCAAGAAAATTCAGGCTTCAATCTAGGCCCGAAACAGCGATTTTCCCGCGATTTTTCTTATAGGTTCTACTACTCTAAGCCCAGAAACGGGTTCAGAGAGAACTTGAAGACAAACATATTCGATCGCGACCACTGCCTTTAAAAGGCTGCAACCACCTCCAAAATGACATCGATTTATGACATAAATTGAAGGATTGGAGCTGGTGATCTGGTAAACTAACGATAAACCCGATAAAAACTTGAATAGTAGTAACGAATAAAGAAGTATCAGTTGTTTTTTTGTCGAAGTGAAGGTGAACGAGGTACGCCGCCGCATATCAGCTCAGTTGAAAGAGCGAAGCTAGTGATAAATTGGCTGGGGTAGCGATGCCAGTAGACGCTCAGGGCCTGTACAAGAACTCTCGCGACGTTGCAAGAATGAAAGCGAGGTAAAATCACCGAGTATCCAGTCTGAGAATGTCTGTGTTGAGGGGCCATTGTGTTAAAGAAATCGTAAGAGTGCATATTTTGTGGCTCAATTTGGCTCAAAGACTTTTGATTCGTTTTACGCTATTGACGGCGTAAGCGTTCGATTAGCAGCTACGCGACTCCGTCCCTATCTCTGTCACGTTTTTGAGCTTGTATACTGCCCTTGATGTGAAACGGGTCCATAACATGTGCGTTGTAGGTTTATGGCTAAAAACGGTTTGAACAAGTGCAAGCGATTATCGTTGCGCAATCACGAAGGTCATTTCAACAACTTCAGATCCTGAATTAGATGGGAGCACTTCTGCGAAAGGTACATCTGAAGTGGCCGAAGACCCAGCATCTAAATATTTGAATACAAACAGAGTCGAATGGAGGATATCTCCCGTTTTAGCTGAAGCTGTCCGACACTATAGGTATATATATTACTTGAGGTGGCTCTCAGATGATCGGGTTCCGTTACTATAACGCTTTGATATTCGGTAGAAAAACCATAGAACAATCAAAACTTAATCTACAAATAGAAGCCGCTGACTGTCCTCAGATGGTGCACTGTGTAATGTGCTCTACTTTCCACCTGTCGTTGCACATATTTCTCAAAATGTCGTTCACAGCTACTTCGGTCAGCAGGTGTTCACTACTGAGCAATCGCCCTTCCTGCATGTTGTTACCGTAGTGACTTTGATTTGATTGGATTTATCACTATGTTTCGGACAATCGCACAAAAGAGCAAGATAATTACAGAGCATACACGACAAACATGTTAGAAGGAAGTGAATAGGAAATAAGCTTTCACTCGACATTGGCTTGTGCAGCTAAACTCACTCAGGTCTTGAGTAGCTTCAATTCAGCAGAACCTTCATAGCTTGATCGATCCACAGTGTTTGCGTTTTCTCTCATAAACGCATTGCATGCCAAGGTGGCCCTGATGCTAAAGAAAGGTAAGTTGTAGCTAGTTTCTGGTCTTGGTATTCTTCTTCTATAACGAGGTCCTCTTGTACTCGACCGCGTGAGATAAAAAATGGGAGAGGAACATTCGCTCTAAGATTTGGATGTTTGCAAACCATGGAAACATCAAAGCTCCTCCTTGACTGAAGTTAAGGAAACCTAAATAGATTTTTTTTCGCCCTAGAAGCAGAGTACATCCTCAGATACGAATTCAAAATTTTATTTCATTTTTCATTAAATTATGTACTACTCTCGTATAACACGTACCAATGCGGGAATTTTTTTCCCCTCAAATACGCGAGATATGAGCGACCACCACGGGCCACACCCCTTCCTGATTTTTGAACTCTGTAGCGATTAGATTGATCGATGATTGTCAACCGCGTCGTCAATCTTCACTCCATTGCCGGTTTGTCTCCTCAATCTGGGTCGCACCGACTGCGTGCGAAGAAAAATACAGGCCTGAGACAACTCGTCCACTAAATTGCCGCCCTCAAAAAGTAGACATTTTCGAGGAGCCATAACTGCGTTTGTAGGTGGCCTCGAGCGATTTCAGAGATGGCATTGTGACCAGCGTGTGACTTTCTCTTTTTTTGGGTCTGTGTGCGTTCATATGTTGGGATGCAGCTGTACACTACATTTTTTCAAGACAAAGCTTTCTTGACGAAACTCTTTAGACATTTCTCTATAGCCTCGATTTGCCTTCATTTGCATAGTTTATAAACTGTTGTGCCGCACTCCAAGATTGGTCTAACATAATTTTGATGGTGACGATTGTAGAGGATAGCGTCTTGTATAAATGGAAGCTTAAATGGAATGCTTTCCTTTGAACATCTGAGATGTGATTGGAAAAGTCAACTTTGTGGTCGCCTAGGAATCCTAGGTCTTTAACTGATATCGCGCAGCTGACAATGCTATTCTGCATGACGTATCTGGTTTGCCGTATGCTAATCGTTTCACGAACATGACTTTTTTCACTTACTTTTCGTCTTTACCGAAATCATCAACTCTTTATACACTGGATCCGACTCATCTCGGAAAAGTGCAGAAGCTGTTTTCTTCTTCTCCGTCAACCTAGTAATTAAAGGAAGGATTGCTTTCCAATCGAAACGCAATAAAACATTGATGCGAGGACAAATTTGTCGTTGACTTCATATTGTGTGCTCGTAAAAAAGCTTATTTGGAATGAATCGGCTATCCGAAAATAATCGGATATTTTAGAATTTCTTGTCACAAAATCTTCTAGTGATTTAAAAGTTGAGTGTGCGAAGCCTCGAGCCAGGGTTGACCTGCAAAGCATGCCGTCCCCTTGATGTAAGGACGCAACCTCACCACGCACGGGGAACTCCCCGCCTGTTTTTGTTTTAAATTTTAATCGTGCTTAGTTTCGTTCTTTTCTGATTTCCTCTTTATAGTTAATTATTTTTTGCATAATTTTCCCGTTTGGCTCAAAAGTTTCCCAGAAATATAGCCGTTCTAGATAAGGACCAAATGAAAAAAACAGCTGTTAGGCGTGGATTCTACTGTGTGTATTGAGCTTGTGTCCCAACGTCAAGCCGACGGCATGTTTCTCGGGTCACCTCTGGCTCGACGCCTCGCCCGGAGGACGCGAACGGCTCCCTGACCTTCTTCGCAGCGATCACGCCTGCCGCCCCTGGGTAAAGCAGGAAAGAGCGATTTCCGCAATTATCCTCGATGAGTCGGATCCAATGTATACAACCCTTGGTGGAGTAAGTTTTTTGAAACGTGAAAGAACCTACGGACGATAAGTCGTTCTCCGTTCCCTCTTGTATCACGTGCTCATCAGCATAATTGATAATAACAACATCATAAATTCGACCTACTGAATACTTTGGAATACGCATGTATAAGTTAGCGGATTTCCCAGGGTTCACCCTAGTTAGATCCATGATTATGCTATGCACTAACCAAAATTGATTTCGTTTACACCCGATTCTCTCACTTAGTTTTCTACTAACAAGAAAAGCTGCGAAACGTTTCTCTGAACAGAGTTGTGAGCTTTTTTATAGATTTCTATAGAAAAATGCAATTACACCTGCCGTGATTTACGGAAATCTTACGGAAATCTGAAAATGAACGTCATATTCGCGTTCAGCACCCCCAAATAACCCCCTGGATAAATCCAGAGCAAAAAAAATCGATTTTCGGACTCCCAAAAGCCCCAACTGCGTGAGGCTGCTAAGGTGGATTTTTTCGCCCAAACGTCGTCTAGGATGGTTATTTGGGGCGCTGAACACGAAAATGAGGTCATTTTTGATACCCTTAGTTGATTATTGTAGGTTACGATAGAAATATGGTATTTTGGCTACTACAAAATAAAATAGTTCTCCAGAAAAAGAGCTTTATGGTGAAACTACAAACGTGTTTGTGGCGATTGTGTCAGACCAGCCCAATCGTTTCGAGGCCGTAATCTCCCAAATAATATTGATTTTCGTCCGCCCGCGCTCACTCCTACACGACTCCTCGAGCGGTTTCTCTTGTAATGCTCTGCCCACAGCTTGTATGAGCACATCTAGTGAAGTCTGGTTCAGTACTGTTTCCCTCAATAGGTAGGCCTGTGTGATTTCAATGAACGTTCGAAAGTCCACTTCCTTCGTTGTTCTCATGGTGAGAAGATCCCTTGTTTTGAACAGTTTTTGCACGATTACCACATGTGCTCAAAGCTATAATTCTGTTGCAAGTCCAATTATTTTCACAGTAAAACACGAGCCGCGGGATCAGACATTCAAGACTGAAACGCTTCATATTCCTACAAAAAAACTCTTGCACAATGGAACTGCTAATCCTTTACACTTTACGAGACGAAAACGAGTATTTCACAAGAGACCAAAAATTACAAGTGCGGTAAGGCATCTTTCATAGTCCTCACCGCAAGCGCGGGACGAGCGGTGGACTATGAAACTTTTCACCGCGCGGGACGAGCGGAAAGCCATTATGAAATCTTCAGCGGCGCTGCCATGGCGGTGCGGGTAAAAGTCGGCCCCCAACTGGGACTTGTACAGAAATTCCTGGCTTGCATTTGCGTATGCGGTGGCGCAGGATAGTCCCAGAATTATTTATGTTGAAGTGGACTCAAATCGAGAAGCAATTACAGATTGAAGCGGTAAAACCGCCGCGGACGTTCGGGCGGCACCGCTATGGCGGTGCTGATGGACTATAAAAGTTCTTACCGCCGGCACGCGTGCCGCGCGGTAACAACTTTCATAGTCCACCGCCCCTCCCGCGCGTCACGCGCTTGCCGCGCTTGCGGTGAGGACTATGAAAGATGCCTAAGGATTCGAACCGATGACCTCATTTCTCGCTGCACCACAAAATGTCACTACGCCAACCTGTCACGGCTGAGTTGGCTCTGACTTCGTATATGACTGAGCGCCGCCTCGTTCAACATAGCAACATCTTTCGGCGTTACAACACACTATGGGATGATTCCTTGAGTAGAAATAACATCGATGTTTTCTAGGAGGCGAAGAAAACTCATGTGTCGACGAGTGAAGCGCTAAAGGCGCATTACCTCCGTTCAGAGAAAAGTTTCGCAGCTGCAGTGTAAAAATTCAAATTTTAGGTTCGTAGAAGATTGATCCTAGTAGCGCATATTTCGTTTGGAATGGCCACAGCATGTAATGATCATTACCTTGTTAGAAAGCTGCCCTTTCTGAATGAGAACCTCCCTCTTACATTTTCAATGATGTTCGACGAGTTTCCATAGCTTTGAAAACACATTCTGTTGTTGCCACTTCTCAACGAGATCTGGTTGGTGAAGTAAGTTCCTATTGATTACTAATTCCAAGCACAAAGCAAACAAATAGGATATGCACAGAATTCCTCGAGTTGGTCTACTTAATAGATTGCAAATCGTACAATTGCCGTCTATATTGCCACACGTACTCTTTTATCCTTGTGACAATTTCATGTCACAAGGTCTTCAAGTTGTTTTTGCGGACTAAGTACCGCGCAATCACGAGTTCGCGTCCATATAAATAATTGAAGGGTGTAATAAATTTCTATGCGAATTCAAATCGGCAAGCATTGTTATGGAGCGAACTTCCTGTGTAGTCACAAAGGCTTACGCACATAATATTTTACAAGAAGTTCAGCCGTTCGTCTCAAAGATGTTAATGTCGGTTTCCAGGTCAGAAATACAGATGTCATGCAGCAGTGCAACAGAACAGCTTGTTAGATACCATGGCTTCCTAATTGTCGTCGCATCACAGGCGATTTCTGCCTTTATTTCAGGATTGGTTGGCATTGTTATTATTAGGAAATGCAGAAACTTATACTTCCATGTTAATTGCAAAGTAAGCTCTGAAGAACAGTTTTTGAAGAACAGCTTGCAACACGTATTCACATCAGAATAGGTGCAGCTCACCAACATCTGATATTTCAGGTTTTGATTACAACCTTGCTGTGCCTTTATATCGTGCACTCAGTTTTTATGACAGTAATGCAGGTGAGTTTATAGATAATCGACAATCATGCGCTTTCGTTTTGTTCGCATCAGTTTGAACAATTTTTTCTCAAAGCGCTTCATTCACGAAAGCAGTTAAATCTATTTTTTTTCTGAAGTTGCCAAACGCTGGACTTAATTACAGCTAAGTGGCGCGAGGGTCGGGAAAACGATACTGCATATCACGGAGTCATTGCCATGCAAGCCAGAAACGCGCTCAGTCGCGCTGCAACGGTTGAGCAATAGCTGATGGAATTCTTTCAGAAGTTTACAGCGTATTTGTCAAATATCAGAACATCAATTTCAGAAGTTTTTAACCTTTCGGTGCAAAAATAACTCGTCTACTATACACCTCCTGTATACTGTTGTTTTGCATAGCCTCTCTGAAATTTTGCCGAAATTCGAAGCATAAATTTGCATCGGATAAGTATGGTAGTCGGAAGCCTAAAAACCCCCTTTCTTGAACGACAGGCGTCTTCGCATTGCCGGCTCCGGTAACAGTTCCACTTCTGTGCATGTGAACTTAGAGAGCTGCTCCGTTAGGTTCACATAAGAGCAGTGGTTGTCTTTGTCAAAATGCTTTCATCACAAAAGTCCGTGAGCCTCGAACTTGAAGAGCCCGCAGTCGAGTAACTGCTATTCTACAAACAACACCAACGTCCTTTTGAGAGCATATAAAACCTATATTCGGGCGTTAATGGAGTGTGGAACAGCAGTTTTTAACCCTTGTAATAAAAGAGATATCCTAAAGCCCGAAAAATGTCAGAATTGCTTTGCTAGAAAGCTGTTGATCAGGAAGAATGGGTTCTTGTATAGCAGAATCCCGAGATCCCATTTCGGAATAAGTACTCCCACTTGTCTATGTTACAGTCAAGGAGGAACGTGTATAATGCTTGTATGGTCTACAAACTGATTAACGGCAGAATCAAAATGGGTTTTCAACAGTTTTTCCGTCTAGAACGAACTAGAGCGAGAGGAGAACAGTATATGGTTTTCAACGCTCGAGCAAGACCTAATATATCGGCTCATGCTTTTGCAATTAGAGCAGCAAATGTTTACAGCCAGTTGATGGAGAACACTGCACATACAGGCATCTTCACATTGCCGGCTCCGGTAACAGTACCGGTACCTTGCGGTGTTTTGAACGTTTTGCTGATGCCAAGTTGCACAGCAATTAGTGATGCGTGTTCAACAGGTCTCCTAGAAAGCAAATAATTGGAAGGATTTTTTCTTCGTTCACCATCTTCTTGTTCAATACGTGTTTCGTTTGCAGTATCGCAGAATTATTGTAATTTTATTTCCTTTTATTTTTCTCACGACGTCTTATATGTCGTATTAAATCTAATCTAATCTAATCTATCCAAATGCTGTCTATGGTAATGCCAACTTGGGTGTTTATGTGGTTTGGGGCAGTTCAGGCTTGCTTTTCAATCAACACCCAATGACTCAGGTAGCACTGATCATCACCGCAACACAGTGTTTATCATTCAATACAGGGAATACAATTCTAAACCTTCGGCGCCTACGGTAACAGCAGTGTTGAAAGAACGGTTAAAAATTACCCCCATAGAGACCTATAAGGACTTCGACGTCAATAAAGACGAAAGCAAACTTGTTGCGCACGTCTGTGAGCGGCAAAGGATTGACTTGAAATCGCATCAGAATCGCAATTTTCAAACCAAAATAAAATCTTAACGTTTTTCAATTTTTTTCGATATTGCATTTTTTCTCCAAAGAGGGCGAAACACCGAAAAAACGAAAAAAACACCCCCGGTCTATATGTAGAACGAGGGAACGATAACCGCAGACGCCCACGCGGGAACGGATTCGTGGTCCTGATAGGTTCTCGTCCCGACTCCATAAAGATTTCTTTCTACAGAAAATTTGTACAGTTGGAGAGTGTGACCTCCTGCGAAGAATCAAGTTTTTACAGGATGTTCGAGAAACCACTAGTTCTGACATTACAATACAAGGAACTTTGCCTGGGTATTCAATACGCGTCATGTTGAAGGCAGTGATCACGAAGAAAGAAGTAGCACTTTTCTTGGCTAGAACGTGAGCTTTGGGTCCCTACAAAAAGATTAAGAACGGAAGGGCGACGAAAAACGGCCGGTAAGCGGGTGAAAATCTCGTGGGCCAGACAACACATTGGGCAACTCCGCTCACGTCCTATAAGAGTTTCCCTGGATTCATGGTTGGATGAGAGATGGTTTTCCATCAAAAGCCCCGTTCTTCCCTTCATTCTCAACTTCTCCCTTTACTCAGGTCAGCTCGCACACATCAGCTGCAAAAAATGGGAGTTACAAGTCTCGGAAAACACGTCCACAATGCTTCCTTTGCTAAATTTCGAGGGGCCATAACTCCGTTTCCAGGGGGTCTTGTGCTATCCCAGGGACATCATTGAAATTAGCATGAGACCAATTTCGAGATAGGTGGAAAAACGAAAAAAACGACTTCTATCGTGAACACTGCCTTTAAGCCCAATGCAAGCCACCATCTTGCGATGAGAGAAAATTCACCCGTTGTCGTACTTATCCCAGTTCAAAAACTGTCAGACAATACCGCTGTACTTTTTCTATCTACCATAGACTGTGACATCCTCATAATGTGCTCACTCATCTGTGAACCATTGATAAACTTTGAATGAAAAAAAACTTTGCATTTGAGGATAGGAGCCACTGAAACACCACCGACATATGACATGAATGCCATTACCATTAAATCGGTGAGCTCAGTCAAAGATCTGGGATGTGTTTACACAAATGACTTTGATTTCTCCGCTCACTACGACGCAGTATGCAAAAAGGGTATGATACGAATGTCCCACATATTCAAAGCGTTATCTAACAGAAATAAGAACATCCTTATCACTGCATATAAGACCTATATGAGGCCACTAGTTGAGTGGGGTTGCGCGGTGTTCAACCCATTCAGGAAAAAAGATATTAGCAAGATAGGAAAAATACAGAGGAATTTCACGAGAAAGGTTTTTGTTAGAACTGGAGGCTATCTGCACTCTACTATTCCTTCATCTACGGACCGAAACTCACTTTTGAAATTAGCAACGTTGGAAACAAGAAGGAAGGTTTATGATGCATGTACAGTGCAGAAAATCATACATGGCAAGTACACTTTGACGCCTCAAAGTTTTATACATTCGTTCACTCGGTAACACGTGGTGGACAAATGAAGATTTCCTACCGCAAGCCGAAAAGTAGGCGCGGTCGGTTTCACAGCCAGAGCTGGATCAATATTCATTACCTTGAGCAAAACAGTAGATGCAATGTGCACAAACGCCTCATTCAAGAGTCGAATAAAGAATAAACTTCTTAAGCCGTGATTATCATGACGCAGAAAGCCATCGTTTCAGCCAAGTCCATGTGATCTCGTGTTTGAGTGATTGAATGTTTCCTTTATTATATCCAATCCTTTCACACGATTGTCTTTTACAACGTGTGCAAATAAATAAACAAATAAATATCGACAATGGTGGGAGTCTTCATGTCCGACATTCGTGTTCACGTGATCTCGTGTATTTCATAATGAATTGAGTGATTGACTGTTTCCTGTATTATATCCAATCCTTTCGCACAATTGTCTTCTACAACGTATGCAAATAAATAAATAAACAAATAAATATCGACAATGGTGGGAGTCTTCATCTCCGACATTCAATGAACCTTAGCATCAGAGAAATGTTCTCAGCGCTAGCTCTTGTCGGAATATTAAAAAAAAGACATTCTACTTGTAAAATTCTTAAATCTAGTTAACATCTATTAGAAATCGATTCAAGATTTTCTGATGAAGTAAAAAATAAACATAAGCCTGAGTTGCATCACATTTCGAAACTACTCAGAAAAATAATGCGAACAATAGAAAGGAAGAGGGTCCTTCCGCGATGTTTTTATATCCCCCGACTTCTGGTTTACTCTGGGTGCCCCGCACTAATCCACAACTAGAGCAACAGCCACATCCTCAAAATCTTACCCCTTGTGGCGATTGACTTTACGTCACCACAGTGCAGTGTTATCTCACAGCCTTTTCTTCCCATCTAGGTGTTATTTTACATGTAAGGGAAGAGCTGTTCCGACAATATATTTTTAGCTGCAGGTCTGACATGTGATAACGTGGAAGAGACCCGTAGCAGCGCAGTCACCCTCAATGCCCGCTAGGGAAACTACGCAATGTGGGGTAACGCATGCACGGTTGTATTTGAGATGTGGAACTAACTGCCGTTTGAAATCACTAAGAGGAATACCCACTAGGTGTATACGCTTAAATGTCATTCATAGTCGTTGAGGGTTGCTATCTGACTAGCGAGCCCTTCTGAATTATCACTTCCTTCTTCTCCTGGGCCGGAATTATGAACGCGTGTGGTTGAGGTGGAGGTTGAGGCATCGTTACCTTTGATGGCTATCTCACGAAGGCCTAACGTCTCGTACCGGTGCAAAACCTCTATTGCCCCAACCTCCTAGTTGGGTTGGTTGGGGGCACATTTGGTTAGTCCTGCTTTTGCGGGGTAATCCTCTAAGGAGTCGACGTTTTCCCCCACTCCAACCACGGGCGTTTATGAATTTCGCTCTTGAACACACATACTTAGCGGTGGCAAGCATGTTTCTGAATAGCGCTACTTCTGGCGGAGCAGAATGCGCACATCTCCAGGAAACGAGAATATATTGTTAGAAGGTTTGCGGTACCACTTAGTGATTTTGTTGGTCCTGCTGGCTTAGTTCGAACGTTTGGAAAGGATAACCAACTTGTTGATAGTTTTTCCTGCATATCTTCTTTCATTGAGCGATCAAAGAAGCATTCATTAATGTAGCTCAGGTAGAACAAGGGGAGGGATTTGAGCACAGGTGTTTTGTATAGTTGTGCTCGAATATTCGCAATCGAATAAACATTCGAATAAATTATTCGATTATTTATTCGATTATCGAGTAATCGAAAAATCCCGATTTTCGATTATTATTCGAAATCGAATATCGAAAAAAGCGGATATTCGATCATTATTCGAAATCGACTATCGAAAAAACCTCATATTCGATTATTATTCGAAATCGACTATCGAAAATACCAGGTATTCGATTATTATTCGAAATCGACTATCGACACTGACAATTATTCGAACATATTCGATCTTCGAATATATTCGAATAATCTAACACAGCCATTACCGGATCCTACACAGAAATTTTTCGAAGGGCCAGTGCACCAGCACTAGTGTGAGTCAGGGCTGAGCGTAACGGAAATATCGCAGACACCCGCCGCGACACGATGAAAATACTGGTGGGACCATGTATTCCCGGCACGATCAACCTTCGTCCCAGCACGATTTCATCGCATTACGTGCTGCAACAGCGTTTGTCCACAATTGCGGGCTATCAGTAGCCAAAGCTAAAGCCGCGAAAATTGGTAAGGCAGTCGAATCCACGACATATGCGCTAGATCAAAATGAGCACAAGATTTTTCAACAGAGCGAGATTTGTATATTTTTTCCCAACTTTTGACAAAGGTGCTTCTATGGCTGTCAACGATGGCTAATTTGGATTTTGTCCTTTTTATCGATTTTTGGAAACGAAATAAAAACGAATAGGTGGCAAAATGAGCAATACTCAAAGGAAGGAGTAAATATCAAATAGCCGCAAGTTTTGGGGCTCATACTCGTTAGGGCAGAAAATGTCGAAGTAACAAAGGCACGAAAAGCGAAAAAAAGCTAGGAATCACGCCTAATTCAGAAATTCCGCGAACGCTATCCCCAACTCAGACAGTAACACTGATGGAATTGCTGGCGCGTGGCGGGCCGAACAACTCCCATCTCGCTATACGACCGCTATCGTTCTAGGAGAAAGCGCGTAATTCCGAATGTATCGCGCCTCTTCACTGTGGAAACCCAGCGAAGACGCGACGCGACGTAGCGTGATCGAGATGTAGACTGATTATAACATCGCGTGTAGACTGATTATAACAATGAACTCTGAACTGGGTCTAACGAAATGCCCGCTCGTGACGCGCTGGCGTTGTATGAATAGAGCCGCCGTGGGTGGCATCAGACAGCTGCTAGTGTAGAAACGATGCTTATCGATTTTGCGTGCCACCACTCATGAACCCTGCCTGAGCGGAATATTGGAAATATTGAACAGTTCGAAAGCTTTCGATGCCAGTCTTAAAAACTGCCTCTTCAAAGCAGTAGCGTCGCAGAACTCTGAATTCGGTTGGCCCGTAGTTAAATTAATTCATTTATTCGAAATTATTCGATTTTCGATATTCATTCATTCGAAATAGAGAATCGAATATATTCATTCATTCGTTCATTCGAAAAATTTAAAGTCGAATATATTCATTCATTCGTTTATTCGAAAAATTTAAAGTCGAATATATTCATTCATTCATTTATTCGAAAATGTTGAAGTCAAATATATTCATTCATTCATTCATTCGGTCCGTTTAGTCAAAAAGCACAACTATAGTGTTTTGGTATCCGCCATTATTGGTGCCACTCACTGTTGCTGCGAAAAGTATCCACGCGAAGCACTCATTGAAAAGAACCATTAGGATCCGCGAAAAGAACACATGTGCCTTTAAATAGCTTGATGGTGGTTTAGAAGCTCAAAAATTGCTATAGTAGCTGCGTCGTTACTAAAGTTAGCGAACATCGCTGTAACATCAAGGGATTCCATAACACAGTTGCTGCTGAGTTGTGCGGGACGGAAAAGGTTCAATAAGGCTCGAGACTTGGGTAAGTGCGCTGGGATTATTGAAGGAAGTTGGGCACCATTAAGCTGACAAACCATCCAATGGGTCTTTGGTACCACTCACTGAGTTAACTAGTCAGCCGAACCCTGATTGCAGACAAATCAATTATTATGGGTCCTTCTATGATTCACATTTGATTTCCATGAGATGAAAGGTTTTGATGCGAAGGTGGAGAGCTTAGCCCTGGAGGCCCAAACAAGTGCCCAAAATGAGCTGGAGACGTTCTGTATCAGTGAGAGCCACCCTAAGGTTAACCGGAGACAGGGAGCGAGAATGTAACACCTACGATTTGAAACAGCAGGTGTGGTGACAGACACTGTTGTTGAGTACGCTTTCGAGTGATTCTGACAGGGCATTCATGAACTGTCAACTAGCCATAGAGATTCTATTCGGAAAGAAGAAAAACGTATAATTCTAACCCGTTCCAGTCGATGCACATCGTTCTATATCTCTTGGTCTCTAATCCTTGCAATACTTTAGTCTCAGCTGCACTATGCTTCAGTATGAGATATCCAGCAATGGTATGCGCAGTATCCTTTGCATCTCTACAGGTGGGTCAGGCTTCTGATTCTTCACTTATTTTCTTTATAGAAACCTTATGATTACTAAATGTGTCTTTGCAGTTCTGTATGGTTGTCGAACGCGCTGTGGCTCTATGGAAGCGGAACGATTATGATAAATACGGGCGTACGCTGGGTGTCATTCTTGCTACGTTTTCTGTGGGTGAAGATTTCCGGTAGCTTACTAAAGGCAGAGTTAAGGGCAGGGTTCTCGATAAATTCGGTTGTTGTCTTATCCCCATGGAATGGAAGATCTGGCGATCACAAAAGTGAAAGGGAGCAAAAATTGGAGAAAAATCGCTTAGGAACAAATTATCGCTTGGTGTGCTCCCGCTCCTAATCACCGAGATTTGTGTAAAAGCCTGTTTTGTCAACTTTTATTTGGCTTCTAACGTAATTTCTGAGCATTTCTGGAGACCACTGACCACTTTAGCAGCAAAATAAAAGACGTATAAGCAAGCATTCATGAAAATCTCGTTAATTAGGGTGCCGGTCGACACCGGTAATTAGCCGTTATACCTTGTTTTCAAGCGTTTTTCCCGCAAATTTCCTTGTTTTTTCACTAATTTTTACTCTTGTGATGACCACATCTACATTCTCATAAAGAGAGCTCAACATTCGTTTTTATCGCGACCCCTGCCTTTAATCAGGGATTCCAATTTTGAGTCCTCCACGGCACACATAAGGACTAGTGCCTTATACAGCAGAGTATGGTTCGCAAAAACGCTAACGACGTGTTTTAGTGCAGAAAACGTCACCCTTACTCAAGCTGACTGCTTGCTTAAAGGCAGTGTTCACGATGATTTTCGTCCGCGAGTTTTCCACTCAAAACAATGCGTTGGCAACCAAGTGTTACCATAATCACGAAGAAACGGCGAGAAACGCACTAATTCGTCTTATTTCAGTGACATTATTCACTTGCCTAGACTAGTTGTCCGGTTGGATGAACATGTTCACGGTGGTTTTCACCGGTAGAAAATGGGACTTATCGAAAATGGAAGAATATTTTGGGCAGAACAGTACTAGTTAGGGCCCGAAGGAAAGAACGGAGCGACACAGAATGGAGATTTGCAAAAGATGGGTCCACAAAAGATTTCATTGTCGCAACGAACAGTTCCATTGATACTTAAGAGGCGGGCTGATATCTGAGGATTTCGTGCCATTCTGGTGCGTTTTTCTCGGTTTCTTCGTCATTTCAGTTCTACTCGGGGCCAAGCAATCGATTTAGCGAATAATCTCAAAATCGAAGATTATCGTGAACAATGCCTTTAATTTGCGCTCTGGAGACTTCGGAACGCTTGTTTGCAGAAGTCATGTCGCCATTACTGTAAAGTTTTCTGTCATACTTATATAGAGAATACCCGAGAAGGCTTTTCTCCTAACATTCCACTGTGGAAACTCACCAATTTTGATCTTCCTAAGCACTGCTCTGAAGGCCTGTGCAAGCCTAAACTGGATAGTTCCCTCCCGTCTCTCAAACTTGCCAGCACCATTCATCTTGCAGAACCCTGGCTTTAATGTTCAAAGGCAGTAGTCACGATGAAAACATTATCGAAAAAAAAAACTACAAAAATCAGCTTAGATCAAAAACAGCTCAAAAACTATGAAGGTAGCGCGGTGAAGATTGGGCTAGAATTTGAGTTATTAGAACCCCGAATTTCCAGTTCGTGCACACGTGCACAGAAAGATCACAGTCTCACTCAGACAATCGCTGTGGTAAGTTCGATACCAGTACGATGTCTTCCTATATATACACGCCGGAACATATCCGTTTAGTTGGCGGAAAGTATTGAAAAACACCACCAGTTGTGAGCTCGATACCCCGAGGATATCATCGTATGAACACTGCCTGAGCATATCCGTTCAGTTAGCGGAATATAATAGAAAACACTACCCGTTATGAGCTCGGTACCAATAGGATGTCTTCCTATTTATACACACCGGAAGTTATCGGTTTTGTTAAAGGAAGGGAACAGCATATGGGTTTGCGTGCTAGATACGTATCGACAGATCAAATGGAGCGGGGAATTTAACGATACAAGCCTAGAATGTCAGCGCATTCCTCGAACTTATTTCGGGATATTTGGAGTACTGCGGTCCAGCTGGAACATAGCCGCTTGGCTGAAACACATTCACTACATCGGAGAGAGATCACTATTTCATTGACAAATAGGAAAACATAGAACAACAATTCCTCTCCATTAGGCTCGTCTCATCTCACTTTGAAAATTGGCGGTATTGCCCATTCCGGACGCAGCGAAACTTGAGTAGGGAACCTGAAGCTTTTTCATGACGCCTTGCAATCGTTCTTTTTCATTTTTTTCTACTGCAAGCTGGGGTTCTCATGACCATGCAGTCATCATTCGCAGGTTGAAGCCACCATCTTTTCTGTCTAATCTTCGCCACGGTCCAAAACGAAGAAGCACTCCTCGCGATTGGCCGTGGGGACGATCCCCTCAGCGTCCAAAATTGACGTCCAGAAAGGGACGGATGGTCTCTTTCTCGGACCGTCCTCAAATGGCCAACTGTCCCCTCAATGAGCTTGGTCGCCTTATATATCCGCAGCCGCCGTGAAAGAGGATGTTGCAGTGTTTATTAGTATCAGACAAATCAATAGGGGAGAGTGTCAGCACACACTAACTATAAGAGAATGGGCTGCCTACGCATGCTGGGGTTCAACCCCTCCTGCCGATTTCACTCGCGCCAGGATAAAAAAGGGGTTGCATCCCTACAAGTAGCAGTAGCTATTGCAGAGATGCTGCTAATCTTTTTGTACCGGAGTGCAACCCCTATTGTGGCGGAATACTGCCTCCGACTGGGAAGGAAGGGGTATACTCAGCTCATGATCATCACAAACGGGCCAAGGATTTCGATCCCAGGTAGGGTGAGGGTCGCAAACCATGCGTCAGCCATGGCTTCAAGACGACCACTCTGTTGTTGCACAATTTTGATTTGACAAGGGGTAGGCACTAAACAAAGAGACAAGATTTCAGACTCAGCTTCCGGAACGCTGCACGGAAACGCTGCTAGCAGTTCCATGTGAAGCCATGTACTTTAAAGGCATCGTTCACGATTCACGATGCATTCCGTTTTCGAGTTTCCCATATAAAATGAGAGCTATAGTTCCCTATATAACATCTACGTTGAAAAAAAACCGCGAAAAATCCTTTGAATACCCCTTCTTTTGACCCAAAACATCTCTATCGACTTCTGACAAAGGAAGAGTCGATCGCTACAGATAGCTGTTTTAACCGACGATTTCACGATCAAATGAAGTTGTTGAGAAAGGAAGGTTAATCGATGTGTGTAGAAAAGTCATTATTCACACAATCTTTTGGTATATTCCATCAACTTCCCCTCAGTTGCACTGTATCAAATGTTGAAAATTTATTTATTTGATGGCTGACAGCAAATTGTGATGGATGACTAACGGAGGGCCGCCCTCTTTTGACGGAATTGGAGACATTCAACCTCAATTACCTCTACAATGAGCGTTTTCAATCGAACAAACTCTCCCTACGTTCTTAGGTGGGCCCAGAGAATCATTTGAACAGAGAAAACGGTGAGTGGTTTTCAGCGCGTACGATGCCTTTAAGGCGTGTAGGACCACCAGGCGTGGGTGCGCAGGATGTTGTTAAGATTGTTCCGGTTTAAAGACTTTTCCAACACACGCGTGCGTTAGGTATGACCACTCTCAAAATGGAATGGAGAAGTCTACCTCTTTATGCCACAAATGATCACCTTGTACAAATCAATAAATTTTGCATCTCTTCTGCTCTCAACCTCGCGCTCGAGCCTTTTTGGGGAATCCTACTCTATTGTAATCGATTGATTCACTGTGAAACGCAGATGCACTCCAGTGATAAAATGTGCCCACATATTCTATATTGAATACACAATGATACCCTAGGACCTGAACTTTCATTGCAGAAATTTGACTTTTTCCTTATCACTGTCGAAAATTGAGGCCTGAAATGTTGCCGAACGGTTGTTTCTCCGATTCTACCATTGTATTTTGTCAGAAACAACCGCTCGACTTTTATATTACACCCTCATCATAAAGTAAACTCCAAAGACCGGGCGGTACAGATGGCCACAAGAGCATGAAGTGATGATAATAGTTGCATTTCTATATCAGACCGACCGACTCAAACTCTCAAATGAAAGTTGGAAAGCATTTTATGGCTTTGTGGTGTCCTACATGGTACTCATGATGTCCTAAACACTGACACAGGTCATTCCCAAATTGTATGTCGTCCCGCACACGCGTACTGGGGTCCTGCACACATTCCATGACGTCCTGAACACTCCTGCTAGGGCCTGCACATGTTCTACGTAGTCCTGAACACTCCTGCTAGGACCTGCACACGTTCCATGTCGCCGCGTACACTCCTACTGGAGTCCTGCACACATTCCATGACATCCAGCGCAGCCTTACTCGGGTCCTGCACGCGTTCCATGTCGTCCCGCACACGCCAGCTGGAGTCCCGCACACATTCCATGACATCCGGCGCACTCACACTGGTGTCCTGCACACTTTCCATGACGTCCAATGCACTCCCACACTCGAAACTAATCATCACGACGGCTGAGGGGGTTGTAACTTATATTTTTCCTCATTTTCGTGCACCTAAATCCGTCAAAATGTGCAAACGTGTTCTGGATTTAGCCTCACCTTTCTGAAAACAGGGGCATGAGTTGGGTCCTTTCTCAGGGAAATCGGTTGAGTTGTTTTTAAGAGGTGACGAATAACCCGTCCTCCGCGTCTCTTTTACAGTACGGATATGCAACCAAAATTGAGATTTCCTTTTCTTTTAGAGAAGTAAAGGCACACACACGCATATGCAAACTTCACCCTCCCGAAGGTTTCAATACCCTTCACCGAAATTCATGAGCACCCTGCACACATGGACGAGTTACACCCCGCAGCCGCCTTGACGGTTAGCTGCGAGTCACTCCCACTGGGGTCCTACATACATTGCATGACCTCCCGAACACTCCCACTGGGGTCTCGCACACATTCCATGATCTCCCGAACAGTCCTACGGAGGTCCTGCACACGTTCCCTAATGTCATGTACAAGGTACTCTTTCGGAAAAGACGACCCTTTCTGGTAAAAAGGTTTTATCATGCAACTACAGGATGATTTTGTCATTTTTTCGCTTCTAAACATGTAGAATCAGAGAGAAACATGTAAAATTTGTGCAAAGAACACGAGTACTTCTCTTCCTGCACACACTCTATAACGCCATTCATGATAGATAGATGATTCATGATTGATAGAAGACCATTCATATAGTGCATAAAACACCAAAAAAAATCTCATTCTTTAAGGTGGGTTGTCGATTCCCAAAGAGAACTCTGTACAATCCTACTGGAATCCTGCATACACTTGATGACGTCCTGCACACCTCTACTGGGGTCTTGCACACGATCCATAACATTCTGCGCAGTACTACTCTTCCTGCACACACTCTATGACGCCCTGCACACCCCTACTGCCGTCTTGCATACCCCTTACCTGTGGCTATCAGTAGCTTTACCTCCAGTCGAAATGTTCGGAGTGCTTCATTGGCCCACCGCCCATAACAGAATTGGAATTAAAAATAGATTGAAGGATGAATGATATACTATATGATCAGAGTATCATTCATATCATGCGTATGGTAAACCTATGCCACACAACAGAACACGGTTTTAGTCAGCGGTTCATAACACGAAGCTGCTTTTAGCTAGCGGTTCATAAGGCAAAATGGTGTTCAGTAAGCGGTTCATAAGACAAAACAATTTAGGTCAGTGGTCTACAACAGCCTATTCTTAACACTGAAACCAAACCTATAGCAAACCAACAGACCGCTCTATTGGTCGCCGTTTGGCATGTGAAGGCTTTTTTAGTTTGCTATTCGTTGGCGGTTGATAACAACTGTGCTTTTTGGTACCGAACTCACAACAGCGAGTGTCTGAGCATGCCAAGCAGTCAAAAATCATCGACACTCAGAGGAAGAAATAAATGAAAATTTACCTGATAAAACGGTTGAACACTCAAACAAAGCACTCCAGTCAATGTTTTTGACTAGATGTGTACATAAATCCGAAGGTTCATTGATTGAAATTCAATTCAAGCCAGCTGATGGTCTTGATATTGGAGATCATCGATGCCGATGATGTTGGGTGGGCTCGTCCACCATCAAAAGACAAGAAAGTTCAGGCTTTAAATTTGGCCCAGAACAGCGTTTTTTTTTGCGATTTTCTCTCATAGGTTCTACTACTCCAAACCCAGAAAACGGTTTAGAGATGAAAAGAAGGCGAGCATATTTGAGCGCGACCACTGCCTTTAATTTACTAGAAGCTGAAAGGAGAGCAGAATCTGTTTGGTAGGGCGAGCCTAAAATTGGCGCGGGTTGAATTTGCAGAATCTCCAATCAAACGAAACCGCGTCGCAGCAGAATATCTGTGAGAGCTTTCTCTTTTTTCTCACACCATCTCTCGCCACCTTTCTCTCCCTCTTCTCTCATGTACGCGACTGCCCATAACAACTTCGCCCCCATATGTACTATGCTCGTACAAATCTTGCTGACTTCGGCTCGTTGGATGTGTATCTCACCTAAAATTCAGGTTTTGTATTCTATATCGCTCTGCGCATGGGCTATGGGCGACATGAATCTCTCTGAAGAGACGGTCTATTGCAGTGCCGGAACAAATGAAACGGCTGCGAAGTTTACCATTCTAGTCTTCACTCTATGTGGGATCGATACGGCATCATTGATTATGATTGCAGTACTATACGCATTTAATATCATTGCTACCAGAAGGTTATTTCCGTTTTTTGTTAGTCAATATTTCTTTTCTACGCAACCATAATAAGTAGGTCGAGTTGGATGGTGGAAGGGAACCCTTCATTCGAAGATGGTTTGTCGCAGTGGACCACAGGATTATGTCTTCCTGAGCTGAGATATTAAGTCACGACATACAGTCTGCACGAACCTCACTGATACTTTTGGTTTCCTATTGACTGTTGTCTCGAATCTATCGGTGTATGCACTTTATAGCATATGTGCACCTGGTCTGCGCCAATCGCTAATGAAGATTCAAAAGTATCAGAACGATTAAGACCGACTGCATGTACATTCGCTCAGAAATTGTTCGTCAGCTCAAACCTTTTTGACAACATGAGCGCATGGAGATGCAGAGTGTGTGAAGGATAGGAGACCGGGCATGGAATCATTTACGGAGCAGGAGAATTGACCGGAATGACAGAGTATTCTACGTTGACTACATGCGGTGCTTATGGTTATAACAGTATAACAGCACCGCACAAGACAAGAATATCGGATTAGGCAGAAATTTCGATGAAAGCGCAGTAGCTACCTTTCATCTTTGCAGAAAAAACCCTTGCTCTCGAAAACCCTCCGAAAACCATCAGAAAGTAAGTTTTCTTTTGTGGCTAACCTATTTCTTCACCGTATCATAACCATATCAGCACTTTTAGTCCTCCTTTTTTAGCATACCAGGTTGTTCAATAAGTTTTGTCGTTCGATAAGAAAAACAATTTTGTGGTTCAAAATACACTTTATTATTTAGTATAATCTCCTTGAACATTAATACTTTTGCTCCAATGATCCTCGGATTTGTGGATCCCATCCCTGAAGTGAGAATCCGGAAGGTCTGCAAAATACGCTTCAACAGCCGTTATGACCTCTTCATTTGATGAAAAACGCTTGCCGCGCATAAATTTTTGAGTTTTGGAAACAAGTCGCTGGGAGCCAAATCTGGTGAATACGGTGGATGCTCCAACAATTCGAACTTTAAAGGCAGTGTTCACGATAAGAATCGTTTTTTTTCCTTTTCCGCCTATCTTGAAGACGGTCCCATGATGATTCCAATGATGTTTTTGGAATCGTACAAGACCTTCTGGGAACGGAGTTATGGTCCCTCAAAAATTGAGCAAAGGAAACATGGTGGACGAGTTGTCCGAGGCTTTTAGCTTCCGTCATTTGCAGCCAATGTATGCGAACTGACCTGAGTAAAGAGAGAAGTTGAGAATAAAAAGAAGGACGGGGCTTTTGATTAGAAACCATCGCCCATCTCACGATCTCGAGTGTTCCATTGTTCACGTCGGTGGGCGTGGAAAGTGCATCTGGGGGTGACGAGCTGACGGGTGTCCAACTTTGGGCCCGAAGGGGGCCGTTCCGAGCTCATTTTTTTTCAGTTTTTTCAGCTTTAGGGTTGCGCTAGGCCCCGTAGCTGCCGATCTCCACCAAAAAAACAGACATGGTTTTTATCGTGGACACTGCCTTTAATTCATGGATTTTAGCCATTGTCAAAATGCTCTTGTGACCCGGTGCATTGTTCTGATGAAAAAGAATTTTTTATTCTGCAAACCGTGTCTTTTTTCACGAATTTTTTCCTTTAACTAGTCCACAAGGTTAAAATAATTTTTAAAATTAATTGTTTTACCAGTTTGCAAGTAATCCACAAGCAAAATTCCTTTCGCATCCCAAAAAAACTGATGATATAACCTTCTCGGCCGATTTCCGGACACGAACTCGTTTCGGAGCCGAACGACCAGATCTCTCCGCCTCTTATTTTGACTCAGGTTTATGGTGATAGACCCAAGTCTCAATCATAGTGATGAATCGACGGAAAAATCCTTTTTATCCTTTTGAAAACGCTCCAAATGTTGCTGAGAATGTCGCATTCGAACGTGTTTTTGTTCCACTGTTAGCGAATGTGACACCCATTGTGCACAGAGCTTTCTAAAACCCGAAATGTTACTTAAAATATGGCTCACACTGCTTAATGAGATGCGTAGAGCCTCTACTAAATCACTCTCAGTCAATCGACGGTCTTCGAAAACCATATCCTGTATTTTGGCTATGATGTCTGGTGTTGATGCGCTTTTTGGACGTCCCTCACGTGGATCGTCCTCAAGGCTTGTACGACTACGTTTAAATTCAGCAACCCATCTTTTTACTGTTCTAATTGTAGATGAACAATTATTATACACTTTTAAAATTCGTCCGCGAATTTCTTTTGATGCTTCACCTTGAAAAAATAAGAATTTTATCACTAGACGATATTTAAATTTGTCCATTGCTGTGAAACGACGACACTAAATGGCTTGTAAACAAAGAATGAACTGACAGATTGAAATGAAACTTCACATACATTCATATGAAGAGTGTACCAACAAAACAACAAATTTTGGGCTAGTAGCAACGCCCTCTCTTATCAAACGACAAAACTTATTGAACAACTTGGTACACTCCATGCCAAAACTTTCGAGTGAATTGAAAAACAGGTTCTTCTCTTCAGTTCAGTTTTGTGTTTCGACGAATGATTAAAGGCAGTGTCCAAGATGAAAAAAGTTTTCGAAATTCCACTAGGATTGGGTAGTGGAGGGACAATCTGTGACGTTAGCGTCGAAAGAACGCATGAAAACGAGCCAGGAAGAGCCCCAAAAGAGCCCGAAGTTGCAACTTCGAGCGCATTGAAAGCCCCAAAAGCGCATCGCACGCCCACCGACGTGAACAAATGAATGCTCGAGATCGTGAGATGAGCGATGATTTTCAATCTTTAGCACCGTTCTTCCCTTCATTCTCAATTTCCTCTTTACTCAGGTCAGCTCGCATAGATCGGATGCAAAAGACGGAAGTTACAAGCCTCGGAAAACTCGTCCACCATGCTTCCCTAGCTCTATTTTCTAGGGACCATAACTCCGTTCCCACAAGGTCTTGTACGATTCCAGAGACATCGTTGGAATCAGCATGGGACCGTTTTCATGATAGGCTGGAAAAAAGAAAAACGATTTTCATCGTGAACACTGCCTTTAAATCATATACCGTTCGTGCGATACATTTTTCCTTTATCCGAGAATAACCGATTATCCGACTCCAATTTCCAAAGTATCCGACTCCACTCATTGAAACTTTTTATGAATCAGAAGTGAATGATCTGTTATCATTCCTATTCTGGTGCATTTGTATGTACGTTCTAATCTAATACAGGGCAAGTTATGAAGTGAGAATCACTATTTATTCTCCATTCTAGAATTTTCTTATGGAATCTACGCTAAGAATTAGTGATGAGAATTCAGAGGATTTGATGATGGCTGGAGGCGCACCGTGGAGACACCCTGTCTCTTCTCCTTCGCCAGTCGCATGGGGATGGGGCTTGCCCCGCTCCTCACTCCTTCCCCGAGCTGCGTACAAAAGGCGGCAGTGTCGGGTTCTGTGGTCTGCCACATGCCGGATGACGTTGACCTTCAGTGCCCATTGGCGCTGTGCTGCTTTTGCTATGATGGCCCACGGTAGTCCTCGAAACTGTTGTCCCCGTAATAAGCAGCCTTTGCTGCTGTCGAAGCCGGCATTTGAGGGCCTTCTCGACTCAAGGACAAAGACCGAGAGGGTGAGACTCGTTGGCTTTTGGTATAAGTCACCGCTGGGACGCAAGGGCGTGCGATTGAAGGCTACGCTACCACGTAACCCGCTATGGAATACGCCGTGTGAGAGCGCGTTTGTATACTACGCTACTGTGAGATATGAAGAGAGAACCTTAACTGTAAGGCGGACCTGGTACATGTCTTTAGTTATTGAAGCTCCAAGGATTAGAGCCTTATAGCGCTGCTACATCCAGCGGTGTGAGAATGGTAGGCTTGTGTTGTTGTGCTACTACGCCGGCACAACGCAGGACTGCAACCCATTATCCTTATGGATCTGTTAGTTGGCCTAGTGGTTTGCTAGTCCGGCTGTCTCAGTTCAAGGGACAAGATGATCCCAAAAAAAGGGCGTTTAACCCATCTTTTTGAGGGGAACATCTTAGGAGCTAATATTGCCGCAAGTGGGCACCCCGAACGGACGCATATCACCATCGGTGCGGGTCACGGAAGTGGGCTGGGGAACCAGGGATTGACAAAATCCTCGGTGTTGGTCACAACACTGCCCAGGTTCTCGTATTCGCGAGTTGGTCCTTGTTCGGTGCCTTAACACTACACAGTGGACTGTATATCCCATAGCGTTTGCGTTAATGGGTCTTCCATATAGTGAAACTATTGAAAAGTTCATTTCGGCATGGAACGTGTCTCATGCCTGGTGGTAAATGTATTTGCAAGATCTGAGCAGCGATGTACTTGGGTTGAAGAAGTTTTAAGTCTTGGTTTAAATAAAACCACTGGCGTGAGGTTCTTTCATTGGTCTGGACGCATCGCTCGGGAACACCTGAAGAAGGCTCCATGCCCAAGGAAAAATCACAACTAGGTCCGGCTCGGTTTTGCTGGTGCCGACATAGAGAGCGGTTTCTAGCATGAAGGCTGCGGCTCCGCGTTCAACTACGTCGGATGAAGAGTCTGATTTCAGATCATCTTATTGAAAGGAAGAAATTCCATTTAAAGGCAGTGTTCACGATTGAAATTGTATTTAAGTTTCCACTAGGCATGAATAGTGGGGACTCACACTGTAACGCTAACGTCTGAAGAACGCATGAAAACAAGCTAGGAAGAGCCCCAGAAAATCCCGAAGTTTTGAGCGCAAGGCAAATCTCAAAAGAAAAATACCCGACTTTTTGGCTGCACGTTTTTGGCTGCACGTCACGCGGCAATATTGCGTTACCGTATACGATGTTGCACCGGTGGGACACGCGAACTCGAATGGAACGCCACCCCAGAATCGGTTTTAGTTGTTCATGCTTATAGTGAAGCTGTCAATGATGTAAATAGTGTACAAAAGGTCATAGCACTTCCAGGTAAAAAGAAGGTGATTCCAACTAAGGTTTTCTGCTGAGAACGCTAAGAAACGGCATTGAAAGAAAAAACAACCCTCTGTGCGTTTGAGATATTGTTCTGCAACGATTTTTCTTATTGAGCCCCAGCTAATTTTTACAAAAGTTTGAACATTTTGCATTAAGGGCAGTGTTCACGATGAGTTTCGTCCCCAAGTTTTTCACATAAAACAATGCGTTGGGCTCCAAGTGTTACCAAAAAAAAGTACGTATCCACAAAAGATTTCATTGTCACGACAAACACTTCCGGTGATACTTACGAGACGAGTTGGTACTTAAGGATTTCGTGCACTTCTGGTGCGTTTTTCTCAATTTCTGCGTCGTTTTAGTTCTACCTGGAGGACACTGAATCAATATAGCGAATAATCTCAAAACTGAAGATTATCGTGAACACTGTCTTTGATAGAGCTGCCGACGGACCACGATTTCCATAGTCGAGCCTAGGATTAAGAAATACATCGATCACGAGGAGGTTTCGTCTTTGTAGCGGAGAAATCTATTTTCGAAAAGCGTGTCCTACCGGTGGGAGACGTGGTAGTGAAAGGGTTAAACACACCGGATGGATTAAACTTGTTTGGACTGGAGAGGCACAGGCAAGGGTCTACTGGTTTTTTTATGAAGAGCATTGTGGGAGGGAACCCGGTGGTTCAGGCCGCCCTCATGTCAGTAGATGCGGCAAGCTGAAAGTCGAGGATATCTCCTATTATTCCTGGAGCGTCATCGAAATGTTCTTCAACAGGACAATGCGTCCACAAATATGAGCGAGTTGACACAGGCAGATTTTGTCGTCTTACTACTATGGTCCGCTTGCTTCTCACACTTCGTTCCCGTAGATCAGTGTAAAGACATCGTTTAGGCTAAATCTCGTACTTCGGCTTTCAGTATACAGTCCACGGCATTGGAAAAAAGGCTACTGTACGGTTGCGAGACTGCAATAAGCATTCTGTAAGCTACGCCATAACTTTTCCTACGAGCCAGGGTCAAGCAGGGCGTTGCGTAATTTTTCAAAATCGGAGCGACCCCCCACCATCCAATTTTCTTCCAAAGTTCGAAATTTTCGCGACCCCCCCCCGAAACGCGATTTCTGAGCAATTTTTATTTGATTACTAAAACTGTCAGACGCCGAAAACTTGTTCAGTAAGGCTCCAGCGTTCAAAACCTGAGTTATGCTACGATTTCTCGTTTTGGTGACCAAAAATGTCAAGAATTGTTGGATTATCTTCACAAAATCTTCATTTTTGAACCTAATTTTGCGATCCCCCCACTAACCTTCGTTTTCAGGCCAAAGTTTTGCGACCACCCTCGCCGTTGCGAAATTTCGCAACCCCGCTTGACCCTGCTACGAGCACTCAAATCGTCAGCGGTTGACGAAAAAGTTTGAATAGCTCGGGATGGAGTAAAAAGCATTTCGTGGTGAAACTGAGGTAAAACTTGAAAAAAATCCGACAATGCGATCCCATATTTTAAAGTTACGTGGCCACCACCCACTCTGGAAATTTCCAACTTTGCCTGCACATCATCCACCGGTGCATCGTTGTTCATGCCAGTGTCACCGCCATCTGCCCCGTCCTGTTTCGCATTTTATAGTTAGGTATGGTTTCCGTTATCGTTTTAGTCTGACGCATGGACCAGGCGGTTCGCCGTGCGGGGTTGGCGGCCTCACTGGAGAATGAAGTTTTGATTCGCGCGGGGTGATCTACCGTCGCAGCCCCGTCCATTCATCAGACTAAAATGATTGCGCGAACTCTAAACTCTGGTACCGCCGTAGTGACCTGTTGATTTCGATTATCACAGCGCGGAGCGGTGGCTTTTTCGTCGGAAACTCCTTATCACTGGTTATATTTCACCGAGGCCCACCGCTCCGCTGCTGGTATTGATCGAAATCAACAGGTCACTACGGCGGTACCAGAGTTTACCTACAGTTGTAATTCTCAGTTTCAGCGAAACTTTTTCTCGTGTGCTACAAAACAAGTTGTTGACTAAAATTCGAGTAATTCACCAAAGTCGCAGAACTGTAGAGAACAACGTTAATGCGACACTTCCCACTACGAGAAGAAAGCATACATGACGAGTCTTTCTTTTTAGAAAGATCTTCAGTCTACAGTCCTCCTACCAGCTGCAAGAAAACGCTGTCGTTATTCAGCTATTACTGCCGCTATCGCTGTTCCAAACTATTTGCCACGCGATCTTCTCGACGTCCAATGGAGTGCTTTCATTGTTTCAAAGCCATTTCTCATATGTTGCGTACAGAACACTATTTGCACTCACATATGTAAGTCACATTCAACTCGTTGTCCAAACTTTTTCATATGTGGGTTCTCTAATTTTTCTTATGGTCTATTCCACTCCCAAAGGGTTAAGTTTCTTCCTGAGAGAAAAAATCATCAGAAAATTTTTAAGTCTCCATGCTCTACGATAAGGCTCCTTGGCTTCCATAATCATTCCTCAGTATTGCATGTTGAGTGCTGCAATGGAATCGTCAGCCCTTCTGACGAAAAAGACGAGAGTAATTGACTGTGTCCCAGATTGCTGCCCAATAATTGCATCAGTGTAGCATTTCTTATTTTCCTGGCGTAGCCTAGCCGTGAACACATGATACTGTCGCTCTCGGAGCCAAGTCCCGCGCAGCATACGCGAACAACGGCTGTTGCATCACGGATGATAGGACCACTGAGTCCCGTCACGCTTCACATTTCTCCCAGCACGACAGTGTTGTGGCCATCGTGCATCAACGCCCCTGAGGAGGCTGGAGAAACGAGGGATGAGCGAGGTTCCTGACTGGATGCAACGCGGGGCTAGCCCAATCAGGAACCTCGCTCCTCCCCCGTTTCTCCCGCCTCCTCGGGAGAGTTAATACACGATGGCCACCACCCGCACGACTATCATCGTGTCGCGTAATGCAACTGCCTTACTCCGCAATTGCGGACAGAAATTTAGCTCCATCAACGACAGTATAGGCGATTTTTCAAACATTTGCTCCTTGAAAAAGAATCTGTGAACATTTACCCAAAAATCAGACATTTGTTGACCCTCTTCGAAATCGAGAAGAAACACAGAAAACCGATGGAGAACGTTTGGCTGCATTTGTCCACATAGTTTGTGACTCAAATGTTTTGAGGATAGCCAAAATTAACACAATCGATATTGAAACTGACCGCATGTGGGTCAATTCTATTCGCTCTCTTTCTTGCAAGAGTAAAAGGCCCCTCAAGCGTCTGCTTAACATTGATTCCAAAAACGATCTTACGCTCCGAAATTTCGGAAATTCTGAGAGAGAAGATCTAGGAGAAAAAGCGGATCGTACGTTTTAGTTAGGAACGCGCCCATGACAACGGGTCAGGAATTGAAACGCAGGCAATCGCGGCGGTCGGTGGCTGGTTGAAACGCCCTTTTCTGTGTTTATTGAATGAATCCGGACGATCGGCGGACGTTTCGGCATGAATCATTCCTGCCTGAGATTTCGGGCTCAACCGCTGATTATTCCGGAATTTTCGGGGCGATCGGGGCAACGTGGATGCGATATCATTATCATTAACATGTTTAGACAAAGGTATTAACTATGTTGCTAGCATAAAAGGCTTTTCATCCCTCAGTGTGGGGTCCTCCTAAACAGGCAGCAGCGACCGTTCGTCCACATCGTTTATCGTGCTGAATACGCAGAAAGTTGGTGCGTTGAAACATAGTGAAACTCGTAGAACATTTCCACTGGCAGAACTGTGTGATGGAACATCATGGATAAACAGTCGCTGCTGCCTGTTTAGGTTTTCTCCTCAATGTGCCTCAAGGTGGCCTCAAGTCACTTTCCAGAAGATCCATGGATAACGGGGGATGATTTGTTTTGCGGAGGGGATATTCCCACGGCTTGAGGGGGAAGTGGTACCCAAATGTGTGGCCATCTCTTCAAGGTCCACGATGGGGTGCACTCACTACGGACCGTGGCGATCGGGTCATCCCTCCTGTGGGGACCTCAAAGGGTTCCGCGCACTGAGTGGTCTTTGGGAGGTGATTAGGCAGAGCTTTCGGTCTTAACGGGTCAACAGTGGCGTGGAATTGCAGGGTCGGTTGGAGGTTGATACTAGGAGTTTTCGGCTAAATAAAAGAGTTTTCGGTTCTTGCCCGCCCTTTTTCGTTTCGAGCTGCAGCACGCTACCTGTCCAGCTCCTCTCAATCGGCCACCGACCCACGCAATTCACTGAAAGTGCTGAAACAAGATGGAGATTGCAGTCGCCATCTTTTTTATCCGATTCTGAGTACTCTTCCGATGGATAGCTCAACGACCTAAATGAAAACAGAACCTATATTTTTTGACGCGAAATGTTCACCGGAACATGAATTTTTAGCCCCTTTTGGCGGGTGATTGTCTTGTGGTGCCAAACAGTGAGAAGATTAGGAGCGCAGAGAGATGGGCCAAGCAGCGCTGTTGGTTACCAAAATGGCGTTGACCAATGGCGGTGCCTAGCCATCACCTAAGATTCGCCCACCCTCCTTATTGTTCGGCGCCAAAAGACGACCATCCCCTTTTACCACCAGTTGCTAGAAATGTAAGGGAATTCTCGCTAGTTCACCCATATTAGCTACGAAATTTCCAGCCTAGATTTAAAACATGGCGTGAGGGTTTTGATTAATGTACCACCTGCTGAACCGCACTAGGAAGATGAATTATTTCTCTCCCACGTCCTACGGAAGATCCCACACGTGGCCAAAATCAATCGTGGTAAGATTTTTCTAAGAACGACTTAGACTCAGGCTCCAGAATCAGCCACGCAGTGTCGAATGAACACTCTGTGAGATGACGAGGTCAGCGACTCAGACTGTAACACCTGCCGTACCGACGGCACAAAAATGCCTCTTCAGGCTGATCGCGGAGCATGGCGGGACCGTACATGTTCGACACATTTGCTACGTCGCGACGTATACGATGCATGGCTTACCGCCTTTTAAGCAAGCCTATGGTTAAGCTGCTCACGTATGAGGGGCCATTGGGCTTTCTCATAGTGCGCTAGCGCCATGATCCACTCTGTTGCAAACAAGCAGAGACAAATGAGCGTTAGTGTTTTATTTTTGGTTTGGTGTATATGTAATTATTTATACATGTGCTTTGCTCTATAAAGGCGGAGAAAATCACTCATATGGCCATCCAACCGCCATCGTCCTGGGATCAGGTCGGCAATATCTCGTTTACGGACTGATCAGCGGACAACGCCGGTCGGACGGCGCCGTGGGTGTTATTTGTCCCGCCTTGGGCCCGCGATCCGACCAGCGTGGCCAGCGCGGGGCGAAAATGTGCTTCAAAACATCGCCGTCGCACGGTGGAGCATGAAGTACCCAAATGCGAAAGTTCGCGCTTTACTTGTGGCTAGAAATCCTACAGCAAGAAGGAGTAGAAACTAATCCAGCTTCTGTTATTCCATAGCGATTCCATACAATTCCTTTATTTCACCTTCGAGGTTAAAATTTCCGCATTTCGGAGAACGTCGCTGAATTATGAAATATCTAGCCCAACGAAATGATAGGAGGTGACTAGCCGCTCCCTCGGAGGCACTTATAGCCTAGCTCCCTCATTTTGAGCAGATCGAACTGGGGCTTATCGGCTTATCATGTCAAAGTTTCCTTATCACTGTAATATTTGGTCATGACCGACCGCACCGTTAATTGCTCCGCCCGAACTAATCTGAGCAAGCCACGCTCTAACTACCCTTTGGAAGAGAGCGTGTTTGTGATGACTCAGATTACTTCAAGTCTGACGGCTGTGAAACACATGTGTAGCTTTATTATACATCCTAATCAAACAGAAAAGACATGACAATGCGGGCTTCTGAGGGTGACTAGTTCTCCACTGTCATAGGTGTGAACGTGTATCATTTGCATTTCAGATAATTCCATACTACACAATGGTGTCGCCGATACTGCTATGGTGTGTTATAAGGAGATCTAGGCAGTTGCGAGAGCAAAAATTAAAACGGCTCAGTAGAAGCCTAGTTAACGAGAATGATGTCTATTTCCACACCTACAGTAGAATGTGGCACAGCACTCAAAATCTTGACAAATGAATATTTGATTCTTGATCCAACAGCCGAACAAAGAGTACAATATGAGGAGTCCGAAGTTAATGCGTTATATGACCCTTGGGACCAATTTTCCATGAAGAGCTCAAATCACAGAGGCACGCTGATGGCAAGTTCTCGGGTGATTCCGTTTTTAACTTCAATACGAACACCACAAGCTGAGCAACTAACCGTGTTAGCACTGTACAGTCACACTTCCCCATTTGATTTTGAAATAGTCAATTTAAGTGTTGCTACGTACAGATCTCTCGTTCTCCTCACTTTTATGATTTATTAGTTTTTATATGTGCTGCAAAAAATGTTTCTCACATTATACTAGTTAACTGGAATAGAAAACTGTTAGGAAAGATTCTACTGAAAAATAATGAATATGGCGGAAACGAATGCTATTGTCACTGTCGTGCCAGTTAAGCACCGTTGAAGTCTATTCAAGCCTAGGTTGAAAGCAACAGGTAATGATGTTGTTGTAGAATCGGAAAGTTCTATGGGTCCAGAAGAAACTTGTGGAAAATCAAGAAGCATCTTTAGTGAGCGGCGGCTGCAATTGTGCTGGTAGTGTTGAAAAGTGTAGAAAAAAGCCAAATTTTCGATCGCGTACACTATCTTCAAAGTGAAACACGATAACACAATCGAGCTGTCCTCCACAAACTGTACCATTTTTGGAAGTTTTTTGCCGTAACTGTGCAGTTACGACAAAAAAAAACTCTCAAAAATCGTGTAAGACTTAACTAGGGCATCGTCCTGACAGGTCTACGACTGTTAAATAGTCTACCACGGTAAACATGTTCCATCCCGTCATGCGGGTGAAAGGATGATTGCTTTGGTGAAGATTTACCGAGTAGTTGATTGAGAGTGGCGCTGTGGATTCGGTGGTGCAGTGCTATAAGGCGCACCCCCGAAAAGGGAATATGCTGGTTCAATCTTGCCCGGAGCCAAGCGTTTTGCGATCAACTCAACACCTTGTTTAAAAAAGCTATACCATTCAAATCTCGCTCTACTTAAACACACGCGAAGTTCAAAAGGAAAACCAATAGAGTGTCCGAAACGCTATCAGTTCAGTCTGTCCGATGCTGGGAAAATTTGCTTTTGATCAAGCTTTCTATAGGGTGATTGTTTTGGGCGCTGAACACGCTTACGAGGTCCTTTTCCACAAATCCGAAGATGAAATCGCGTTTCGGAAAGTGCCATTGGGACGGAAACTTGGCGAAACACCACTATAACTTCTAGAGTGCTTTAAAGGCACAGTCCAAACTCAGAATCGTTTTTCTGATTTTATGCCCTTGTTAAAAACGGTCCCACGCTGATTCCAACGATGTCTCTGAAATCTTACAAGACCCCCTGGGAACGGAGTTATGGCGCCTCAAAGATTGAGCTGCAAAAACATAGTGGACGAGTTGTCCGAGGCTTAAAACTTCCGTCATTTGCAACCGATGTATGCGAGCCGACCTGAATAAAGAGAGAGGCTGAGAATGAAGGGAAGAACGGTGCTATTGCTTGGAAACCTTCGCTTATCTCGGCACTGTTGAAGTCGAAAGATCGTAAAAGGGGCGTGCCAAAGTGGCTTCTCGGTGTGGGCGCCCCAAGGTGGCTTCCTCCTATATCTCACTTATTTGGAGGAATTGAGAGCTCGCACTTTGCAGATGTTATACGAGGTGGGTCTACTTCACAAATGTGTGGAAATCACAGATTTCGTCCGAGCTTGGACTGTGCCTTTAAAGGCACAGGACACCAGGCTACGCCGCGAGGTGTGATACAACCCAACATTGGTCCGACCGACCACCCAAGTCAAGCAATTTGCTCACCCCCCCCCCCCACCTGAGAAAAAGTGATGGCGACAACCGGGGGTGGGGGAGATCCTCACTTCGGAATTTTTATACTGAACGAATTTTCAGATCAAGGCTACATTAATGCATCGATTGTATCAATTAATCCTGAAAATGCAATATATCAATGTTTTATACGAAAGCAGCCAAAAACAACTCTTCTGCGACAATGATATCAAATGATTGTTCAATGGCTGAACGTTCATTAATGCCCTGAAAGCACATAGGCGCGGTTTCGGGCTTGAAAACCACATTTAGTAATTGGCTGTTTGGATGTGAAAACGCACCCCAAATTTCATGGACGACGCTCTGAATCGAACAGCGCTACATAGGGTGGGCGGAGCCTGTTTTCATGCTCTGAGGGCACATAGGCGCGGTTTCGGGCATGAAAACCACGTATAGTAATAGGCTTTCCGGATGTGAAAACACATCCAAAATTTTATGGACGCAGCTTCAAGCCGAACAGCGCTACATAGGAAGGGGTCCATGAAAAAATCGATAGCTGTGAAATATTTACAAGTATTTAACGAAATTTGAATTAGGGAGTTTCGCGTTGCTACAACGTGCGGAAAACCTAGTCACGGGCCCAAATAATCAATTAAAATCTTTTTACCGGGGTAAAAACGTGTTTGAAGACCCATTTTTAGGTGTGTTACAATCGATTGTATCACACCTAAAAATGGGTCTTCAAAGATTGTTTTCACCCGGTTTAAAGAATGAAATTCATTAATTTGGTCCGTGGCTAGGTTTTCCGCACGTTGTAGCAACGCGAAACTCCCTAATTCAAATTGCGTTGAATACTTGAAAATATTTCACAGCTATCGATTTTTTCATGGACCCCTTCCTATGTAGCGCTGTTCGGCTTAAAGCTGTAACTATGAAATTTTGGGTGCATTCTCACATTCGTATAGCCAATTACCACATGTGGTTCTCATGCCTGAAACCGCACCTATGTACCCTCAGCACATGAAAACAGGCTCCACCCACCTTATTTAGCGCTCTTGGGCTCGAAGCTGCGTTCATGAAATTTTGGGTGTGTTTTCGCATGCGCACTTTCGTTTTCAAAATGTGGGTTCCGCACCCGCGACCGCACCTATGTGCCCTCAGGGCATAAAATCCTATGCTTCAGGCGATATCGCATCTTGGACACGAGTCAATTTCGTGGAGTAAATTGCAAGAGATATAATAGTGAACAATGGTCTTCCAATCAGTCAACTATCCATTATTTCTTAGAATTGCGAAATTATCTACCTTTAGCGGGATCGAACCTGTGAATCTTGAATCGCCTAAAAATGCATCTTAGATTACGAATTTTCAGAACGTCTGTGGCATTTCGTTGACAGGATAGTCCGCTTGTAATGACCTCGATGACAAAGAATACTCCACACCACTGCTGCTGACATATCCAGGAGCACTTTGGTGACATACTTTACCTGGCCACGACTCCACCATGTCAGAATCATTAGCGATGGCCATGTCCTACTGTCTTCTATTGTCTTGCGTGCTTGATCACCAGTGAATTGTAAGCTCTTCTTGTGTGTTCCTGTCTTATTTTTACATCTCCATGTCATATCTTGCCCCATTTGTATTTTCGCCGTTGTTTCTCACTATTCAGTTTCTTTTTTGATCTCCTCTCTCATTTTGCTCTCTCATTATGATCTCCAGTTTATTTTGACTTCTTATTGCGATCACATTTTGCCACCTCTGTTTGCCGTCATTCTTTATAATAAAGGTATGGCTCTCAACCCCCCCCCGCCCTGATAGAAGTCCATCTTGGTTCTTGGTTGACCAAAGGTCAAACCCCCCATGTCAATGGATGTGGACGGGTCCGACTCCCTCTGTGATACATCACACCTCAAGCCGAACCCTGCAGGACACTCAGAGAATTGTTTTCCAGGTTGTCTTCTTATTTCGGAGAGGGTCACACTCTGATAACAATGGTATTTTTAAAATCGTCCAAGGCCGCCTACGAATGCAGATAAGGCTATCGCCCATCACTGGATGAGGGATCGCCACGACGCTGCTTGGCGGGAAAAAATGCGCGCGGGAAAACGATGGGAGAGTGGCTATTGATCGCGCAATTTTTCCCGCCAAGCAGCGTCGCGGCGATCCCTCATCCAGTGATGGACGATACTTGAAAATGCCTGTACTTTGAGGGCAAAAATTTGGTGGAGGAGTTGTCTTAGGCCTGTATTTCTCTTGACTCGCAGTCGGGGCATGAGAGCAGAACAGGATGAGGAGATAGGTCGAACAGGAAATGAAGAACGACGACTCGGTTGAAAATCATGCATCCATCTAGCCGCTAATGATATCGAAAATCAGGAAGGGGGCCTGGCCTGTGGTAGTGGCTGGACGGGGTCGGGCTCATGGTGGTCGCTTATATCTCGCTTATTTGGAGGAATTGAGATCTCACATTTGGCACGTGTCATACAGGAGGATTCTTCTACACAATTACACGCAAATCTCAGATGTCATATCGGAGGTTGTACCGTGCATTCATAAGCACAGTCAAAGCCCAGGGACGAAATTTGAGATTGGGCGCCCACCTGGGGAAGCCACTTCGGCCCGCTCCTTTCACGATCTTTCGAGCT
The DNA here is from genome assembly GCA_029168955.1 of Aplectana chamaeleonis. Lineage (NCBI taxonomy): Eukaryota > Metazoa > Nematoda > Chromadorea > Rhabditida > Cosmocercidae > Aplectana > Aplectana chamaeleonis. The sequence continues at coordinate 216,413 of JAPDOI010000270.1, read as the reverse complement.
CACCAGTGGCGACATGAACAATGCTTCCCGATCAAAAGCCCTGTTCTTCCATTCATTCTCCGTCTCTCTCTTCATTCAGGCCAGCTCGCATACAGCGGTTGCAAATGACGAAAGTTACAAGCCTCGGACAACTCGTCCACCATGCTTCGGCAGCTCAATTTCTGAGGGGCCGTAACTCCGTTCTCATTGGGTCTTGAGCGATTCCAGAGCCATTATTGGAATCAGCGTGGATATTTAGAAAATATTTAAATATTTAGAGTATTTAGAAAGATATCTAGAAAAACAGATAACCGGTTCTGAGGTTGGACTGTGCCTTTAAGGCAGCTGCGAAGAGCATACCCGGATTCTACGTTAAAACGGTCCTAGAAAGATTTATTTCATCCGGAATGACAAGGCTGACTAATTGTAATTTACCTGTTAGACAGGAATTTCGATATTGATATGAAACAGTTATTGTGAAGCGTGCTGGAGTGGAGGCCAAAGTAGTGAGTCTTATCCGGCGGTTTGCGTATAGAAATCCGTCATGTATTGCATATCAGTTAACTTCTCTTCACTACAGCTATTCAATTCATCAAAAACACATATGAAGCTTTCCGAAGAATGACAGGAGCTACGTATGTATCATAATCTAGTGTTACTGTCTGACAATGGGTGAGGGACAATTCTGTAAAGCAGCGGGTTGGGATAGGGGCTCTCCACACATTCAGAGAGAAGTTGTCCCGTCTTTGCAGTTGGGGACGTCACGCTACACCATTCAGGCGGAGTCTCACACTCACTCACTTCCCATTTGCTGAAGGCCTGCCGAGGCTGACCTTGGAGCCAGTACGCCGCTCTGGGTGCCATGGGGAGATGTGTATCACGTACAACTGCCTTCCACGCAGAGGGATCCAGTGCCATTAGTCTAGCATCGGCCACAGACAGTCTGCGTCTCGCCAAATCTTCTTCAACTTGCTTAATCCGTCTTTCTGGGCGCCGATCGCTACACTTTCCATTTCACCTGTCGTCTGAAGAGCAACTGGTGAGGCAGGCGTTCTATTGGCATGCGGCAAACATGACCACACAAGCGCAACCTACGCTTTATGATTTCGCATTCGATCAAGTGTTGGTTCTCGCAACATCAGCGAGTATTCTCATTCGTGACAAGGTCGCGTAAGGACACGCGAAGGATCCGTCGGAGACATCGCATTTGAAAAACTTCGAGTTTCTGAAGATCCGATTTTAGCAGTGACCACGTCTGAGCTCCATAGAGCAAAACTGGCCAGACAAGCGAACCGTAGACCCACATTTTCGTTCCAATGGCCACGTTTGGACGCCTCTATAATCACTAGTCTAGCGCTCCAAATGCAGATGCAGCTTGACCAATCCTGCTAAGAACATCAGCTGTTGAGGCGATCTTGCTTTGTTGAATGACGGAGCCAAGGTACTTGAAACGATCCACATTCTCAATCTGGGCTTCATGGAGGCAGACCGCAGCTGGTGACCCATCACTTGTCATCACCTTCGTTTTGTCGGCATTTATCGTAAGACAATATGAGCTAGCTGTTGTCGCGATCTGGTGCAGAATGTCGGTAGCCTCGCCATTATTGTTAGCGAGAACAGCGCTGTCGTCAGCGAATATTAGGTCGGTTACAAAATGATTATCGCCGAATTGGAGTCCTTGCCGGGTATTGAAAACCTTCCGCATAATAGCGTCAACTACTGCATTAAACAGCAAAGGAGACGCCACACATCCTTGTCGCACACTATTTCGAATCGAGATTGAGGCGGAAAGTTCTTTCTGTACGCGAATGCAACTGCATGAGCCTGTATAGGTCTCTTGAAGAAGACGAACGCTCTTTTCCGGTACGCGTTCCTAGCGTAAAGACAGCCAAAAAGCCGGTCGCGATTCAGGAGGAGTGGTTTGGGTGGAATTAGAGCCGCAAAAGGCGAGGCAGCTACTCCATTGCCGTGTAGAGAGCGCCTATCCCCATCGAGTTTCCATCCTTTGTTTTGAATACTGTGCACTGACAAACTCTCGAAGCGCAGAGAACGTCTCTGCCAGCAATGACGCCATCACCCAGCTCACGATATCTAGGGTGTCTTCAGAAAATTACTCTCTATTTACGTGAGTCCTAATGTCAGCAGTCGACGAAAAATACCTGAAGAGAAGAAGCGCAGGTAGAACATGAGAATAAGGTCTATACTCAGAGACTGAAAAACGCACGTAAATTCATGATGCACTAAGTGCTCAGCCGATTACGTGTACTCAAATAAGGTAATCAGTGCGTTCGAATTCACGTGATTTGAGGAGGGTTACAGGCTGATTTTTTTGTCACCTTACCCCGTTATTCAAATTCTGAATCCGTTCTGTTTTTTGTCAGTTTCTGTAGCTCTGAAGACCATTGACGATTATTGCTTAGAATAAAAGTGTCCCCAGTGTTGAAAATTGAAGTGCTTTGTCTGAGCTCTTGATCTGTTGTAATACGAGAACAGCTACTCAGAACTTTCTGGGAAAGCTTTCCACGGCTTTAAAGTATCTAGGATGATTGCTTCCACCTAGTTTCATTAAAGGCGCAACAACCTTTCCTCGAACGCGCAATAAGCTTACTTCAAGGCTGCATTCACCCCACTTCAAGGCTGCGCAGAGGATACTTCAAAGCCGCACTAAGCTTACTTCGAACCTGCATTAACCTTACCTCAAGGTTGCACTCATCGTTCCTCGAGAGTGCTTTAAGCCTACTTTAAAACGGCGCTCACCATACTTCTACACCTCACTTAGCTTACTTCGAAAGTGCACTAAGCCTATTTTGAAGCTGCAGAATGTATTCATTCTATTGCACCCGGAGTAACTGTCTTCTGTTGATAGTAATGACTAGACCAATTCTGTAAAAAAGGGGTCTCCCAAGCAAGTGTTTGCGTTACAAATGTTTCAGCAAAAAGGGAACAATAGGAAAGCGGAATGAGGAGAGTGTACAAAAAATGAACAATATCCTCTAAAAACTCTTTTCTTTGTTGAAACTTCTAAACAGCGGAAACAAACCGTTGCGGTTCTCTAAGAATAAGCGCATTTGGCCCGATAAAGGACTTTGATTATGTGCTCAGGCAATCGCGGGGGTCGGTGGCCGGTTAAAACGCCCCTTTCCCAGTCAAATTAATCGGATCTGGCTGATCGGCGGAGGTTTCGGCATGACTCATAACTGCCGAAGTTTGCCACCGACGTCCGCGACTGCAGGAGTGGTGGTTGGTGGGAGGTGATCAGGCAAAACTTTCGGTGCAAACACCTGGGTGGGACGTCACTTTGAGTGATCGGTGGGAGGTGATTAGGCAGAGCTCTCGGTGTGAGAGGGTCAACTGTGACGTGGCATTTTAGGGTCGGTGCGAGGTTGACACGCGGAGTTTTCGGCATGAATGGGGAGTTTTTGGGCCTTGCCCGCCCCTTTTTTCGTTCCGAGCGGCAGCACGCTACCTGTTCAACTCCTCTCAACCGGCCACCGACCCCCGTGAGTGCCGATAAAATATGTATACATATATGCATGTGTACTTGATAGCTATCACTAAAGGAGGAGATGAAGACAAATTCCCTTAGGAAACCATTCAATTCTTCCTCCTGAAGTACCACAATGGTTTGTTTTCGCTTTTTAGAAGTTTCGACAAAGAAAAGTTTTTATAAGTATAAGTTTATTACGAATGCGTAAGGAATCCTTATTACGAATCCTACTCTCATAAAATGGTCTTCTGCGGAGCTAGTGGTAACTGCCATGACCCTGCCCACTTCCATATCTCATCTACAGCGAGCTGGAGGGATTTTGAGTCATCTGACGTAGATATGAGGATATTGTTTTAGAGGATATTGTTCATTTTTTGTGCACTCTCCTCATTCCACTTTCCTATTGTTCTCTTTTTGTTGAAACATTTGTAACGCAAACCAAACCACTTTTGCTTGGAAGACCCCTTTTCTACAGAATTGTTCACTTTTTCTTGATATTACGCATTAATATCCTATGCGAGAATTCCGAACAAAGACCTCTTTACCTCCCCACTAGATCAGTTCTCTTTCTGTGGTTATAAAAATAAATGACCCAACCTGTTATAAAACTAACTCAGAAAAATCATCCGATGTGGCTGACAAGACCGATGTTCACATGATATAAGCTAAGAAATGAATGATATCCATGATATCGTTCCACATAATTCATTCATATTGATCGCGTCAGCCACAGCTGGCTACAACGGTTGTTATTTGCAACCTCCGTGTTTTTTTAATCGAACGGTAATTTTCTTTTTAATCGAACTTTAATCGATTTTTAATCGAACGGTCACGGTGATTTTCTCAACAAACTCTGACACAGACACTCGCTGTTGTGAGTTCGATACCAATAGGACCGACGTCTGACGATTTGTTATCGAATGCGGAATATCCATGAACCCTTTGCTATCCATCTCATCTAATTTAGTTTATCATATCAAGTCGCTTGACGTCGGTCGGTAGAATATGGAAAGGACTCAGACTACACAGCAAGCCATACCTTTCCTTACTCGCATATTTGTGAGTGAAGCAAGGTCATCAGAGGTTGAAGAAAATTAACAAATTCATTTCAAACTCTTCTACAAAACTCTTCTCACACTCCAAAAAGAACAGAGAACACGTAACTTGTACACAATTCAAATAAAGCCACAAAGAACACGTAGCATGTACACGTGTAATGTCACGTGATAATGGAAATTCAAAACGAGGATGATGGTAATTTAGCCATTAGAGGCGGACTTCTCTCAGAATATGTGGTACCACAAGACAGTGACCTATAGTCGATCATCGCCTGCTGGCGTCCCGCGGGACTATAAAGGGTTTTACCGGAGCACTTGGTGGACTCCTAGCGGGTTTACCGGCGTACATCTGTATTACATGGCGAAGTCCAGGCTGACGAGGAAGAACAGAGAACGAAGAAAATGAATAAAGATATAAACATGACAGTAATTAACATACAAAGAGGGCACGCAAATGAAATGATCAGACGCCAAATTTCGGATTTCAATCGGGGGCCTCCTCCTTTGTCTCCTTCTCTGCTGCTCAGCTCCATGCGTGTACTCTCTCCTGTGAGTGGCCGCAGAGACACGTCAGAGTCGTCAAATGTCGATACGTATGTTCCTTATTCACGCCGCTACCGCAAGCTCACCGCGTCTTTATAGACTCTGTAGTGTCTGTTGTTTGCTTTCCCCGTCTAATCTGCATCCTAGTAGGCATCCGACACCTAATCAGCGCCAGGTAATGCTTAGTGCGAGCTTAGAAAACCACGCAGTAACCATACATGGGCGATGTATGCTTAGGACGAGTTTTAAGCTCGCGGGAAGCTCAAAACCGTCGATTTTCGTTGAATTAGACGGGGTAAGCTTACTTTTGGCCCAATTAGACGCAGTAAGCTTGCCCAGAAAGTTCTGAGTAGTGTCTTTATTGCAATGCACAGTTCCCCCTTCTCACCCACACTTGCTACTACTGTTATGCACCATAGCGGCGCGGTCCGTCGCGTCCCTCTCTGATCCGTTCTCTTCAACCTTATATACCAGCTAAAAACCTCTGCATGACCACCATCCAATCTTCGGTATGACCGGAAATTATGCTCAGAGACATGGTTTTGCGGTGTTCTACACGAAAGATACATGGTTTCTCAGAGGTTTTTTACCTTCTTCAATCGTTCCGATGATAATTTAAGAGTCATCGTATTGGGAAGTGGGTAGTGAATGAGCCATCCATTTGAAGCAGAAGATAAATGTTCAAAAAAAGATTTCTTTGATAAAAAAGAATGAAAGAAGTCTTCCGAGTGTCTCGGTGGCAAAAAGGATTGTGCGAAGCTTCACACACCCCTAAATTTCACATAAAACGATGACACTAAGGTTAGCATCAAGGCAATCGAAGAAAGCAAAAAAAATTGAAAAAAAACTAACCGTCTCTGAGCATGATAGCCGGTCATACGGATGACTGAACGGTGGTCATGCTAAATACGATGGCTGGCTCATGGTGTGGAAAAGACGGATGAGGTAGGGCAGGCCAGAAGCCGCTCCGCCATGGTGCCACAAGACTAAGAGTTGGTCATTGGGCAAAAAAAAAACTCGAAATTTCACTGGTTACAGTGGTGCGGTAACTTAAATGCTGACTCTGGCGACGACTCAAATCCACTTGGGAAAACACAAGGACCAATGCATGTGATGTCGTGATGTTGTCGATGTCGAATGAACCCGAGTATGTAGAATGCGCATCAGATCTTAAATAAGTTCTTACACAAAGCATCGCTCGAAGCACAAACGGCTTCTCCCAATTATGACGTCACCGCCCGGATGACAGCCGAGGATCGAAACGCAACAGCGACTTTCGCAGTTGCGTTTCGATCCTTGGCCGTTCCCCATAGGAACCTCGCATACTGTTCAGTTGCTCTCATAGTTACTGCACTGCCATTGCCAGAGATTGAGAGACGCAGGATTGTTCGTTCTTCGAGTAATAACGTAAGGGTCACGTGATCATCGGGTATGAAAGGCGACTTGTCTCGCTCAGGCGAGCACTTGGCTTTTTGATGCCAATCCCTAGAGGTGGTTCTGGATACGTCTGGAGGAAAATTTGTGGCCGCCGATGGGATCCCCTATAGCCCGCATGAGAAATGGAACCGGATCTCGCTCCGAGCGGTACCGCATTCACTCGGACAGCAGCGTCGGTTGCTCGAATAGAGGGATGTTATTCGCTGAAAGCAGAGAAACAGCTCGCGTTGCGCTCCGGCACGCTCTGGACGGCGATATGTCTGCGTGGGCAGTTGCCGAACAGTGGTGCTTGACAACATATCATTATCAAATCTGCCCGTATATTTATTTTCTGTTCATAGATTGAGTTTTGGCTTAGCAACATTTTGTACTAGAATAGACCATTAACCCTAGACTTATGTGGGCTATAACTCCAAAAAATGTATTCTATGTATCAAGTTGAATAGTACGCCCTAGCCCTTTTTCCAATGATGATCACGAATCAGTTTTCGCCGAACTTGACCACGTGTTGTGGACCATTCAGAAGTAATTTTTTGTCCTATAGAACATCTTAGTTTGTTCTCCCGAGAAACTCAGTTTATAGGCTTGCGGATCGATGAAGTGGAGGGTGAGAGAAATACTTCACTTCAATGACACGAAAATCAGAAAAATTAGATTGATCCAAGAAACTAATTAATTGAGCTTGTACAGCGAAAAAATTCCAATTTGATCGATGTATGACAAATTGCCGAAGTATCTCAGGTTTGCTGCGCAGTCATAAGTTAGCGTGCATAAAACAGTCTAAAGTATGTTCAATGTTAATTGCTCAAGCTAACAACAGTTCAGAAGTTCATGTGGGCATTGAGTAGGCTCGATATTCTCAGGGTTACTCTGAGTCACCGTAGATTTGATGCTATTGATGTGGCGTAACCTACCTCAGTATTCAGAAAATCGATACCTGGACGTCAAGTTTATGTTAAACATCCCAAATAGCCCCATAGAGTGGTTAGATCTGAGACTTTCTTCGAACTGTAAACTCACCGCAGCCTACCAAGCTGTATCAAAAATAGATAAACGGGCGTCAAATCCGTGATGGGCACCCCAAATAACATCTAAATAAAAGCTTCAGATAATTCTGTTGCAGCGTTCTCGGAATCGTCAGAAGTCGCATTTGGCCAATTGATGGTAAGCTACAAAGCAGTGTTGCCGAATTTTTTTTGAATTTGGAAACTGGACCCTAGATTCATGCTCAGGAACTTGCATAACCCACAGAAAAAAATTTGAAGCAAATTTTAAAAGTTGGAGCCAATACTTTCCCTTAAACACCTTATCCCCATTGAATGATTTGACCTCACTGAATAAACCACGCCATAATTCGGTTGGGAGAATTGTTGTGCAGCTGCAAATTTGGATTCAGAAACTTCATTACAGGTACAGTCTGCACGGATGACACTGACACATTGCGTTACCTCTTTTGCGTTGGCGCAAACTTGGTGCACGTATGTAGATGATAAATGTGAAATGTTTTTGAATATTCTGCATCATACAAGATATTTTTTTCTGCCTTGGGTGCTTTCTGATCCTAAAACTCGCCTCCACACTTGAAAGGAATGCTTGAGCATAAAGAGAGCTTTTTCCTTCACGCTAACGCCAGCGGTTACTGGCATGAGTACATACACAAAAATGTTCACAAAACGTTTGAATGAGTACAACTCAACGGCAAAAAAGAGAATAATCAATTCGGGTCGCGAGCCGAACTTGCACAAGTACCTAAGACGTAAGCCCTCCGAGAAAGAAGGTTGTAGTGATTTGATTGTTGATGGTGGTAAGGTGAAAACAAATATTGATAAAGCCGATGTTTTTGCAAGAGAAACCTCAAAAGTCGATACTTCTGAAGATTTTCAAATTCCCTCTGTTAACATTGGGGTGCCAATTCCTATGCCAGTTGTTCCAACACTAGACAGTTTATGGTTATTTGATTACATGGCCTGACTCCTTTTCAGTGACCCCTGATCAAATTCCTTTCAACTTTCTCAAAAGCACTGATCATCTATTGGCTGGTCCTATGTCTTACATTTATGATCAACCTTTGTAGTTATCCGAAATTCCATAAAGATGGAAGCATTCATATGTCACTCCCATATTGGAGAAGCAGTCAGCTACAGGTTCAGAGAACTGCAGACCTTTCAGTCTCACATCGATTTCTTGTCGGCTTCTTGAAAAATTCATCAAAAAACATATTTAGGATCATATAAGCGCGAATGCAATAATTCCTAGAAGTCAACATGGCTTTGTAAAGAGGATTTCAGTGGGAACAAATCTATTGGAAAGCATCAATGACTGAACAGATATTTAAGATGATGGGCAATTTCTAGAAGATTAGTGTGGCTTAAAGAATTTCTACGCGGATGACGTCAAGATATACTGTGACACTGTCAGTGCTCAAAGAAAGGCGGCTATGCAGCCTGCTATCAATGAACTGATGAGATGGTCTGCAACTTCCCCTGTCAGCAAGTAAGACTTTGCATTTGAGACGGTGTAATTCTGCTATGTACGGTTCTTACGTTTTGGACTCAGCTCCTATTCGAACGGTGGATAAAGTGAGAGATTCGGGATATCATTACACTGACAAGCTCGACTTCTCTCCTCACTGTGAGCACATATGTAGGAAGGCCGTTGTGCGCAACTTTCAGATATCGAAGGCGCTTTCTACTGATGATCAAAATATATTACTCAAAGCCTCCAAAATCTGCATAAGACTTTTTTGCAGTGCGGTTGCACTGTATTCAATCCAACCAATCCAGATGCGGTGAAGCTTGAAAAAAATCAAAATAACTTCACTGGAAAACTTTCCATCAGGACCCAAGATTTTCATTACAATAACATACCTTCATCTGATGTCAGAATTTTTTTCCCTTATACTACCTCCACTCGAATTAATGCGTTAAGTGCCTGTTGCTATGATGGTGTATAAACTTCTCAATGAAATATGTGATATTAGGGTCCAGCACTTCTTTACTACCGCCAGGTCTATCATTAGAGGAGGTAAATGTAAGGTTTTCTTCTAAAGAGCTAAAAATGTTTCTCGATCAGGGCAGGTCATTGTTCTTGGCACTAAGCAAGAAAACACCCGCGGCACAATCCTCAGAATCTTTCAAACGCCAAGTAGCTGCAAATATTCTAGAGCATTGAGCGAGTTTGCTGGTGGTTCGTCTGCTTGGCTAGCGTGTTTGAGGTTTTTTTTTCTTTGTCTTTCCAACGTTTGTCTTGAACAACGTGAATAAATAAACTGAATAAAACAAAATAAATATATTTTATGACTTTTGCGCCACAGCATAAAGGAACGCAGAGTATCGGTGCGATCCGTGCCGACTCTATAAGGGTGGGTTAATTTTTTTTGTTGCAAACGACTAGATCGTCCAGTTAAGCTTTCTTGTAAGAACCATGAGTGAAGTCAGACGCAGAATGAAATTCGAAAAAAACTAGTACCATGGCTTCAGAAATAAAAGTTTCATTTGCATACTTCTCCCTGCTCTTTTGACAAAAAAAAAACATTGGCCCTGTCTCTTCACCCCCACGAAAAAAACGCGTCTTTTTTATCTTTTGACGAGTGCAACGATGTGCGAAATGCAATAATCACGTGAAGATAACTCACCTAAGTCTTCGTGCCATAAAAAACATAACATATGCAGTTGATCTCATTTCGCTGAGCTCAAGTGGTACAGTTCATTCTGATGGGAAACGACACAAAAAGTTCACAGCTCCTCAAGACTATGGTGTTTGCTTTTTGATTGCTCTTTTAAACGCCAGTGACCACTCAGGTAAAACTAGTTGTCCAGAATCGGACGAATAGTTGTTGAGAATCGGTCGATAATCGAGAAGTTGTCCAGAAAGTTGTTAGGAGTTGTCGAGAATTCTGAGATTCGCAGTATTTGTCGAGATTCGCGGTCGATTTGTTCAGAATTTCAGACAGAGTTGCCGAGAATTCGGGGGAACGAGTGCTTACCGAGAATTCGGATAGATTTCTCGACACCTCCTTCCGAAATTGAGAATATGTTTCGAATATGTCGAGAATTTCCCAAGAATTCAGGACATCACTTCAGAACCCTCTTTACACCACTTTCTTCAATTATTGCGACTGCTGTTTTTGTTCTTTTCTTTTCATGTGGGCCCTCTGTGTTCTTTTTCTTTTTTTCTCTATTCTTCTAGCTGGTTATCATTTATAATATATTTCACCGACTTCATGAATATCAAACTCGCTTCTTTTTTGAATTTTCATCTTCTCAAAAAAGCGAACATGCCAAAACATGGGATTTTCTAGTTAAAGCATTTTGAAAGTTTACGAGCTTTCAAGGACAGATCTTTTTTTCCATGATCGGTAGTTGCGGCAGTCAGATTTAAAATATAGTATTCAAGAAGTTACCCAAGAAGTATCAGAACAACGTTTAAAATTAAGATTGTTAATTCTAATAAATGCCGAATGATTCAGTTCTGACCGAAACTTGCAACTCTAAACCTTGCAATGGTTGTTTATCATTACATTAATGTACAATATGTGGACCCGCTTAAAGTCCACATTTCGCAAAGTATGGGTCACGAGAGTACGATATTTGAGTTTATCGGGGTCTATTTACCTTCCATACAAACTTCCACCGCCTAAGATGAAGGCAGAACCCCTCTACAGTATAATGGTTCACACCTTTCTCAGGTGTGGTCCAGCCGGAAGTCGGCTATTTTTGAAAACTAGGAGCCACGAGAGTAGAATATTTGAGTCCAGCGTGGGCGATTCACTCTGTATGCAAATCTTCACCGCCTAAGATGGAGGCTGAACACCGCTACAGTACAAGGGCTCACACCTTTCCTTGGAGTGGTCCTGCCGGAAATCGACATCGTGTGAAACTAGGAGTCACGAGAGTTGGATATTTGAGTCCAGCGTGGTCAATTTACTCTCTACTCAAACTTTCGCCGTCTTAGAGTACATCCGAAGACCACTACACTGATGGCGCACTGGTGCTGGTCAAGGCCAATAGCGGCCCATGTTGAACGATTTTGTAGACCCACAGCACACCACGTAGGGGACCCACAGGTCCCCTACGGGCCCAAAGTTGGACACCCGTCAGCTCGTCACCCCCAGATGCACTTTCCACGCCCACCGACGTGAACAAATGAAAGCTCGAGATCGTGAGATGAGCGATGATTTCCAGTCATTAGCTCCGTTCTTCCCTTCATTCTTAAGCTCTCTCCTTACTCAGGTCAGCTCGCATACATCGGCTGCAAAAGACGGAAGTTACAAGCCTCGGACAACTCGTTCACCATGTTTCCTTAGCTTAATTTTTGAGGGACCATAACTCCGTTCCTAGGAGGTCTTGTACGATTCCGAAAACATCATTCGAATCAGCATGGGACCGTCTTTAAGATTGGCAAAAAAGCAGAAAACGATTCTTATCGTGAACACAGCCTTTAACAGAAGTTAACTGACATTATTGACTACAGTGTCAGACAGAGAGATAACAATTAACCTTTACACTACTCAGAATCTTGATCTGGTCGATTAATCTTCCAACTAGCAACTATCCCAGAATCACAGTCAAGTTACATCTGGCAAATACAAGTGCGCTCTACTCTCTGCACATATATATGTACATATGTATGTGCCTCTATCAAGCAAAAATACTTCTGTGAAAAATCTTGATGTAAATAATGTGCGCATAACGCTCCACATTAATTTTTCAAAGCTTTCTGTTACCTATCGAACTTGTTTTTGTGATTTCTGCTTCGAAAAGTTCTCCTCATCAACAAAGTTGCGTTAGTGAATCTATTCAGCACATAAGGCGTAATGAAGAGTCCACGACTTACGAAGGTCAGCTGAGTCAGTATCATTTTTGTTTAAATGATGAATGAGATTAATTAGTGTCTGAACCATCAATGCGTAACCTGGAAGGTTACGCAGACGCAGACAAATCTTTTCATCATTACTGCAGTAGGTACACGTACTTCATCCACACCGCTCACCATACGGCCTCGAGGACGTTAAAAGGTGACGTAACGTGTATGGAGGACGAAATATGAGACGCAGCGGAAGCGCCAATCTGCGGACCGCAGCATTGACTTCTTTCGCAAATTGTTCGTTAACGAATAGGAGGACGAGGGATGTATTCAAGAGGGAGTGCCGGTACGGTTTCCATGAATGATGACTGGTATGAGTGTAACCGTTATCGTGCAAAATCTCTTCTACTTTCGTCTCCATCGTTGCCATTCCGTCGGTTATCAATTTTCTCGCAGTCTGTATGAAATCGCGAGTAACACTGCTTTTTATAAATGTCGGGTGACAGCTGCGCGAATGCATCAAGATGTTCTTAGACGCCGGTTTTGTGTACCATATACTCTGGACTTGATGGTTGGGTACCTTAATTTTTGCGTTCAAGACCGAAAGAGATCCATTGGGTCCTGGTTCTTCCGCTGTTAGTTTATTTTGAGGGGCAGTACGAATTGAGATCTGACAGTACTTGATTTTGCTACTATGAATATGTCTTCCATGTGATTTTGCTACTATGAATATATCACCAATGTAGCGATCAAAGAATGTAACATCCGTTGTTACCGCACTTCTTTAAAAACTATCCATGAAAACTATTGCCAGCAGTGGTGCGAGCCGATTAATCATGGCCAAACCACGCCTCTGTCTCTAGATAGCGTTGTTGAATCGGAAGAAGTTGAAGTCAACAATAGCGGATAGTGAGCCTTCGATGCTTTCTGGTCGAATTCCGAACAGGTGGATCTGATGTTGGTGTTCACACAGAAGGTTCATGCAGGCCGTTACTGCCGCTCTGGTGTTTACATTGGTGTATAAAGAGGTTACGTCGAAGCTTTGGTATACGGCTTTGAAAGCAGTCAAATCGCTGTTTTTCAGATTTCCCAGAAAATGATCCGTGTTCACAAGGTGAGAAGGAAGAAAACGTAGGAGGGGTGACAGGTTCTGCTGCAGAAACCAGCTGATCGCATCTGTCGGCTACTGCAGGAGGGAACGATGAGTCGAGTTTTGATTCCAGCATTTGTTCGCAGCTCTCCTTCATTAGTGATCGGAAGCTTATGCTTTTTTACCAACTGTTGGTAGGTCGGAATGATTGGATGTGCAGGAATAAGCCTTCTCACAATGTTGCTGTCCACTTTCTTATCCAGGGTTTGTTTGATAATGTTGCTCAAATTCCTTAAGTTTCTGTGGTATTCGTTAGTAGTAGAACTTGTTTAAGTCACTTGGTTTTATGCAGACGGCGAAAAAATTGGCAACCGACGGAATGGCAACGATGGAGACGGAAGTAGAAGAGATTTTGCACGATAACGGTTACAGTGATACCAGTTATTATTCATGGAAACCGTACGGCACTCCCTCTCGAATACATCCCTCGTTCACCCATTCGTTAACGAACAATTTGCGAAAGAAGTCATTGCTGCTGTCCGCAGATCGGCACTTCCGCTGCGTCTCATATTTCGTCCTCAACCCATGTTACGTGAAATTTCTAATGTCCTCAGAGCCTTATGAAGAGCGGTGTAGATCAGGTGCGAGTACCTACCGCAGTAATGATGAAAAGATTTGCCAGATTCGTGATGTAGTTTATAAGGTACTGTGCCAGACCTGTGAAGAATATTATATTAGCAAAACCGGAAGACCCCTACGCTATCGCATGGACGAGCACATGACGGCACTACGTTCTCCCAACTCTTACCCAAACAGTGCTTCCTTCAGGCACCGAACCCTCCGCCACGCGTATGAAGCTGTTCCAAGTATGATTGTAACCCTTTTACGCCGTAATATTCCAAACACAGCAGAAAAGGAAGATAAGGGAGGCGTTAGAGATAAAAAGGTGGTCGTCGCCGGTGAACATCAGATAGGAGATAAAGGAGGCATTACGGTTGTTGACAACATCACATAGCGATTGAGGAAATGATAGCTGCTCTAATGACATCTGGTTAAAAAGTTTTCATTTGTCGTTTGCGTTGGCTGCGAGTTGGCCTACCCGAGTCTCGTTCCTGAAGAAGACCCACCGCGTACAGTTTAAGACCCGACCAGCACTCATTCCCTAACATAATTCTTCCGATGTGTTAATGATATGATGTATGCTAATGTAAATATTTGTAGCGCCTGACAAAGGGTCTAAGACCCGAAACGGTACAAATAAAGGGCTTATCATCACCTTCTGCGATCGAGTTTCAATAGCCATTATTCCAATCAACATTAATGAATCACAGGGACGGAGTGATACCTTACCTATCGTTATCTCAACATGACTTGCACGAGTCTCACAAATAGAAATGAGTATTTCCAAAATACTGCTCTCCCTGAGCCTCTTGACGGTTTACAAAATTTTTTTTCGAAGACTGCCAAAGGTCTAAAAGTTTGGCGAGCTTTAAAAAGGTGTGCAAAAATAAATATTCTTTCCCCATCTTTCCGCATATCAAATTTTTTAGACATTTTGTAGTCCAATGAAATAAATGCCCAGAAGCGTTTGTTCGCCACAAATATTTTTTTCATCATCTTCATACTACTCCCACTTACGCAGATCTCCGTAATCTTTTTTACCAGAGTGAGTCGCCTATTTATAAAGAATACCCGATCTTTTCTACTCTGATAAAGCAGAACCCCCTCCCTCCCCTCGGTATAACATTATTGAACCCATTGTCATCCGGAATGTTGAACAAATTTACCCGAACATTGGGGAAGAATCAATGGATTTGATCTGAAGTTTCGACCGGTACTCGCCCATCTTGCTGGCGGTGTGATCAGTTCGCGGTATTTTCACGAGAAAATTGTTTAGTCTTACCGTGCGGTAAAGCCATCCACGTAACAGTTTGGATCGAGGGAAAATCTGCGGATGAGTCTAACAAGGGAAGTGTCTCAGTGGTAAACGCATCTGCAAAAACGACTAGTATAGTTGGAATCTCTTGGGCCCAAAAGTGAAACTGCAAAGTATCCCGCGGGACAAGAACTCTCTACACACCGAGGGGAAGTTCTCTCACGTTTTGCGGCTCTAATTCCACTCGCGATCACTTCGCTCGCGTTGAGTGGAGTGACGTTTCAAACTGCAAAAATGGGACAACTCCTCCCTCTGTGTGTAGAGAGCCCCTGACCTGTATCCCGCCCCGAGCTGCAGGCTCCAAGAGATTATAAACTTCGCGAAAAGGCAAGGGTACGACACATTAGGCAATTTTTTGGTGGTCCAAAAAATTTTCTCGGACTTTGCTGAGAACTTGTATGTAGGGCTTAACTAGGGAGCTGAAAACTAATTTTGGACTAAGTTTCCAAACTTCTCAGGTTTACTAACAGGTTACGGCAGGTACAATTTCATTTTGGGTGCAAAAACTACCTCACCATCGTGAAAATTGACAAATGGATATTAAATTCGTATTCAGCACCCTTATTCAGCGCCACACCGCATGAAAACCTGGAGTCAATTCTGAGTCTTTGACCGTACCACAGTATACCCTCCCTAATCTACCTTGAGCTGTCGGAGATCTTAAAACGGACTAGAGATTCGTGTTAAGCACCAAAAATAACACCTGGAGAGAAATTTTGAGCTATTTCTATCGTTGCGCTCCGAAAGTCGTCAAAAGTCGCGTTTTGCCCTCAACTTTTGCGCTGATTGGAAGTTTTGAACGAATTTAGTCGAAAACTTTGAGAAATAGACAGATGCACCACAAATTCTTGAAAAGTACACCAGATAACTGACATAGAGGGGATTCAATTTCAGATCCAGATCTTAAAAAAGTTAAATGCTTATGGAACCTCCGAATTACTAGAAGAAATTGTCAAGAAACAATTCGTGCAATTCCAAAACGCCATTACTAGGTGCAAAGTCCGAAGAATGTGCTTTCAGCCAAAAATTGTTAAGGGGCTATTTTGGGCGCTCAAAACGAATATGAGGTTTGTTTTCGGATTTTCGAAGGATTTTACAGTTCAATTTGGAAGGTACAAAAAGTGCGAAAAAAGGACCGTTTCAAGTTTTTACCCTTTTGGAACCTGCAGCTCGGGGTGAGATACTGTGCACTCTTACTATGGAGTCCCAAGAAATCCTAACAATTCAGGTCGTTTCTTCAGATGCGTTTAGCGTCATATATACTTCCCTTGTAAGTGCATACTTCCCCATGTCGCACTTTGCCTGCAGTTCAGTGCTACAACTAAGGACAGAAGCAGTTCCGTTATTCCTCTGAATTGCTCCCGCATTTTCATACATTCGTTATTTCCGAGAAGATTTCCTTTTGACCTAACTCTTCGCGACTTTGTGATATGACTTCGACTTCGATAAGTATGACTCTGCTCATCGCTGAATACAGCTTTTCGAAGATAGATATCATCGCATTCAATTTCCTAATCATGCAATTACTTCAAATCTATCTTCATCAGTGAGCTGTACTGGCCTATTAGCAAACAGAGTAAAACCTTCTTCTGTTCTCGAACATGCATGTGTTTTACCAAATCTTTTTTCAGAAAGCTTTCTACTAGCTCTTTTTTTCCGATGGATGACACATAATAAATGGCTTCTCCCCAGCGTCATCCACCTGATTTGTCTCTCCCCGTAATTCTATATACATGCTATAAAACGGCGAAATTCACATGTTTCCTACGCGTGCTGGTGCGGAGCGGAGATTAGAGACAGTGGGAGAGCAGAAGGCAGACGGAGGCCCGGGCGTCTTCCGCGCCGCTCGCGCCTCGTATAATGTGAATTACGACGTTTTATAGAGGGTACCTTATTTCACAATGTTTTGTCGGAATAGATATGAGAGTGTGACCTTCGCATCATAAAAGATAAAATGATATCTTCATAACAAATAAGTGGAGAACCTCCACTTATTTTTTGTTTTATTCATTGTGCCTACTGCTATTAGTTTGGATTGTTTCTTGCGTACTGTTCTTTCTTTTTGGGGGGCACCTTAGCGTGCGAATATAAAAAATCCATCGCGTCGCTCCCGTCAGTAGTTCACTTATGTATCTAAGCTATAAAACTTAACAGAAAGGGATTCAAAAAGACTGTAGCGGATTCCCTGGAAAACTAAATCAATACCTGGCCAGTAACAAGAACTTAACAGAAGGGCACGGTGTCAGTTGGAATTATGAAATTCTTCACAATTGTGACAAGCCGCCGGCCCTAAAAAGATTGAAAGGGTTAAAGTTCCTTGTGCGATCCTAGGAGTAGCACATTTTGTCGAGGTCGATCTGACATGCTCTCCGGACTCGTAAAAACGTACGCTCTGTCTGTCATTTCCGCGTGTGAATATTTGACTCACAGTTCTCCATACGCTACGCTATGTTCTGGAAGCAGGGGCCGGCTGAGTTGAAATCTCTGCGAGTCCCTCGCGCAGCGCACGGGTTTTATCTTCTTTCCATTCTGCCATTGCATCTTTTATTGAGTTGCACGCGGCATCACCAGAATCAGCCCGCTTCCGCGGCACCAATCCACCAAGAATATAAAGTTAATCTGAAAGTCCCGGGCAAAACCAAACCTCTCCAGCCGCTTCGCGGCTGGAGCGATAGAATACACATCGGTGGACATTTTTCGATGAGCTGCACATCCAGATTGATGGAGTAGGCCAGACATTCGAATGTGCTCAGACAGTAAGACCGGCTGAGCGGGAGGAGAAGTAGGCTCCCCGCCTGAGCGGGTGAGCTTATTTTGGTTGTGGAGCGCTTAACCGGATGAGCGGCCGGGCATGCATTTTACCGCCTGAGGGGTATGGCTTTACGGGGTGAACGGGCAGACACAAATCCATGGCGTAGCATATCACCGGGTGATCGGGCAGACATAGCGTTACCGGGTGAGGGGCATGTGTTTGCGCGGTGAGCGGGCAGTTACACTCTGTTTCATTCCAAGTGAACTCATGTTTTCGGTTATCACAGCGCGGAGCGGTGGCTTTGTCGTCGAAACCTCCTTATCACTAGTTATATTTCACCGAGGCCCACCGCTCCGCTGCTGGTGATAATCGAAATCAACAGGTCACTAGGGATGTACCAGAGCTTACATGCATATCACTGGCATTATACTGAAGAGCTAAAGCAGACCAGGGTCATGTACGGCGCAGGCAAAATGGACTTCAAGCTGATTCGGGTGCTGGTATTTCAACGGTTGGTCATCCACACTATTCGGACCACTGACCCCTCACCCCCTACGGTTCGCTCTGACCATGGGGTGTGACAGCGGGTCAGTTCATGAAATTCAAAGCAAGGCAAGGCTTGCCACTTCAGGAATGAAGCTCAAGCCTCGAGCTTGCTGGGGACTAGGGAGGACCCACTAGGGGCTTTAGGTGCTTTATCTGGAACTGCAGATCGATATCATTCACAAGGTAAGCAACTAATACCAATTGAGCGGACGTCCATTCAGCGGCTGAGGGGGGCAGTGAATGCTGGGCGAGGGAGCCATCATTTGCCAGATGAACGCTCCAACATTTACCGGCTGAGGGGGCAGTGAATACCGGAGCTCGCCCGGGTACAATGTTTAGTCAGCCGGTATTGCTTGCCCCTCAGCCGGTGTTTCTTCCTGAGTGCGTTATGGATGGGCCGTTGCGCTGGTCGAAAATGTTAACCAGCTGCTTATCTTTGGCATCAAGGCTCAAAGGTAATCATGGTATGACAGATTGTGAACGGCTACTACCCTACCTAACAACTATGAAAGAAAGGAAATTGTCGAAGTGGTGCTGGGACCAGAGTCAAGCATTGTTGGAAATTCTCCGAAGTTGTGGGTCGCAACCTAATGGGGGGGGGTCGAATCATCGGATTTTGAACTCGTTTGTTTTCGGGCATAACTCACCTTCATTGCAGAATGTTTTTCGCACAACTCAGTTGCTCGGTCCTATTTGTCAACCGTTGGCGAGCTCGTGAAAATCGCAAAGATCCAAATAAGGAAAAACTGTCCTTCTAGTCGTGTCAGAGTCATTGGCATTGCCCTGAGGGATCGTAACTGAGCGGTTCGGTAAAATAGACCCGTTAAGAAAATAGAAAATGCAAAGCCGCTCGTCTAGAAGGAGAAATAGGGAACATTGTCTGTTGAAAAAGATGGTGTTAAAAGCCTTCTTTTCCAAATTTTGCACTCCAAGAAGGCGGTTGTCGGGCATAAGGTGCATCTACAGAGTGGCTATCGTGAACTACATTATCTGGATTTAGTAAAAAAGAGACTCAACGCATAAGGATATCAAATCTTGAGAAAAAAAATCTTGACAACAGTTTAAGCAGCAGGGCATGGTGAGGAATAAAATCACGAAAAAACTTTCTTTCAAAAAAATTCAGCTAACGCATTTTTTGTAAACCATTCAGCATATGCAATTCTGTTTGACTGCCGCCAAAAGTCAATACTAAGGCTGCAAATGGCATTCGAAAAAAAAACGTCTTTTCTCATCACTTTTTCCACCGGGAATTTTTTCTATTTCTCACGTTACACAAGCGGCTTCGCTTTTACCTATTTTTTCATTGATTTTTTTCCTTACCGATACGGTGAGCTACGGCCTATTAGAGCTAAAGGGTGTCCGAATGAGAATGGCCGACCATGCGGCCGTCATGCGTGGCAGGCGGCCGTCGCGTGAGCGGCTCTCAGACGAGTGTTCGAACGATTGCCCCCTCGACCGCGGAGCTCATTGATGGCTTGCTGACAGCCGCTGCCGGCCCCGCTCCTAGTGAATGGCTGCGGGGGAAGCCTCGCTGTTGTTTCGTATGCTCGTCCGAGAGCGGCGCACGCGACAGCCGCCTGCCACGTACGACGGCAGCATGGTCGGTCAGCCTCATTAGGACACACCTTATTTAAATGGCACTGGTACGCTCAGAGAACCATTTTTTCGCTACATGGACACTTGCAATTTGGACCAGTATTTAGGACCGTTAACAAGGATAGTGGATTTTGTAGGAATGCTGATGATAACATTGTCATGCCTTTGAATGTCAATGGCTTGCTAGACAGCGTTGCTGGGTTTTCGTACTCGTGTGCAAGCGAATGTAGTGGCGAAATGTTGTTCGCTGAGTATCTTTGCTCAAAAAGTAGTCAGGTCTTTGCTGAAAAAGTGTTCAGGATCTTATTGAGTTTTGTTGATAAGAAACCGTGTTTAAAGACAGCATACACGCTGGTTAACGTGTCTGAGATAACTACGGAAATGGAATCGTACGGCTTCTAACACAACGCCTACGCATTTCGAAGCGTCAAAGACGACCCATAATGCCGCTACACGAATAAGAATTTAGCCCCGCCTCTGAATTTGCCCGCCCCCTGTTCTTGTGTCCTCCTCCAAAACGGGGGTGCTGGACAGGTGTGTGCAGCAATTGCCGTTATCCGATTGCCGTTTGCCGTTTGCCGGCCATTTTTGGGGTTTGCCGCTGCGGTTGCCGTTTCCCGAAATTTTCTTCTAAAACGGCAAATTTTCGGCAAAAATTTGTTGAAACAAGGTTTGCCCTCACCGCAGTCTCTGCGTTGGTCAGCGATTGGGGCTGCTACAATTAATTATTTTGACTACTTCCAGCTTCTGGTTCCTGCTCATTCAGTGTATAATTGTACCCTTTCAATTGTAAATTATGAAAACTTCTCGACTGGGTAATCAGAAGAGTTTGTTCGAGTTCTAAAATGTTTGGGAGCCTCCAGATGTCTTTTTTTGATCATCAAATTCTTACTTTTTTAAGAGGGCCAAAATTGCAAAAAAAAACCTTTTCAGAGGCATACCGATTACTGCAAGTTCTAAGATTACAAAAACAAGTCATATCAAAGCTGTAGCGCAAAAGCCACCTTATCCAGACATATGAACCAGAGAAGAACTTGTGTATTTAGGATCACTTGTCGTCGGTTGGTTGGCTGATGGTAATAATTGGGACAGGAAATTTATCAGCTCTGCAAACACTTTGTCCGGCTTTTTAAAAGTTGAACAATATTCAAGGCGGTCATTAAAGGCAGTGGTCAATAAGATCTTCGATTTCGAGATCATTAGCTGAAATGGAAGGTTGACTTAAAGGCACAGTCCGAGCTAAGGGACGAAATCTGAGAGTTCCACATAATTGTGAGGTAGACCTACTTCGTAAACACCTGCCAAGTGCGAGCTCTCAATTCCTCTGAATAAGCGAGATATAAGAGGAAGCCACCCTGGGGCGCCCACCCCCGTAAGCCACTTTGGCACTCCCCTTTTACGATCTTTCGAGCTCAATAGTGGTGAGTAGAGAGATGATTTCTGACCAGTAGCCCCGTTCATCCCTTCATTCTCAGCCTCTCTCTTTATTCTGATCGACTTAAATACATAGGTTGCAAATGACGGAAGTTACAAGCCCAGGAAAACTCGTCCACCATGATTCCGTACCTCAATGTTTGAGGGGCCATAACTCCGTCCCTGGGGGGTCTCAATCGATTTCAGAGATATCATTGAAATCAGCGTGGGACCGTTCTCAAGATAAGCGAAGAACCAGAGAATCGATTCTGAGGTTGGACTGTGCCTTCTATGACAGAGCTGGGTTTGCTAGGAAATGGTGTAAAGAAGAAAAAATGAAAAATCTTTGAAGGCAACTATTAGAACCGCATTCAACTTTTCACCAGAAATCCAAGGGTCCGAGACCCATTGCAACACCAGTGTGGGAAACCGGCTCAAAGCGAGCAACCATGATCATTATGCGCCCCGAAACTTGAGCGTGGTGTACTCGCTCCACCCTTTTCCTCGGTAGCTACAGGGGAGGTGAGTAAATCAAACTCAAGTTTTGGGACAAATTTATTGCTTATTTCATTGTTGCTGAAATTGGCCTCGTGCCAGCTTGTGGGCCCAATACGCAGAAAGGGAAGAGCCCAAGAGCAGTCCAGCTGGCTACCGCACTGCGCGCGGCGCTCCAGCGACGAAGTCAGCGCAGCGGACATCCCGTCGCGCGCGTCGCATGTACCAGTCAAACGCCCCTCATTCTGTGCATTCGATCAACATGCCCCTCGGAGCTCTTGATTCGAAAATTCTAAGGCTGTTTCTACCATGAGCACTGCATTCAACTAGTCTAGTCTCACTCCATTCCTGTAGCCTCACAAGACTAACCATTCAATCGTAGTTTGAAGGGGGCGAAATTGAAGTCCTTGAGCCTACTTCTTGCTACTATAATAACAGTAAAAACTGTGACTCCTGTTATGCCCTAAACCGCGCGCTGCTGATAGCGGTGTGAACTGTCTTTTACCATCATTCCCGAACAATGATTGCGTATTCACCCTTCTATTCGCACCTAATTGTGGTACCAGTATCTTCCACAGTCTTTCTGTTGGCGCACACTCCCATCGCACCAAGCTTGCTTACGGTTTGGTGATCTTTCCCAGATCGACTAGGCTGGGACGCGCTGGCAGCAGGCTCCTCCCGCCCCCCCTCCGAAAATAATATACTGGCCTGTCACACTTTGCACTGCTCAAGAAGACGCCTATGTTTTGAATCTCTAGCACTGATTTGTACGGAAACTTCAAATGGAGAGGAATTAACAGAATTGTCGCCGGCGAAGCTTACAGCCTTGTTGATCTTGGTAGTGACTCCTGATCACCTGAGGCCTGTAAGTGGCTACTGATATATAGGATTTTTCTTCCTGTAAAGGCTATTGAAACGTCAGGCTCATAGTAACTGGCAGATATTGCATGGAATACGACATGACTAACAAGGAAGGGTCGCCTACATCAGATAGAGTTTCGGGATGTTTTTTGAATATGTTCTAGGGGGAGGACAGTGTTCCAATATCCCATACTTAAAATTTGCTAAATGCCTCAGGCAGTCCCTAAAAACTTTCAAATTTGAGCAAGGCCAGAACGGTTCGGCGAAAGTGAGTAGAGCTGATTTAACGATTGAATTACCTTTGTGTATGTTCAGAACAGATAAAAAACTGGGCAACAATGCATAATTTCTGATCTAAACAGAATCAATGCACCAAAAATTTTACATCTATTCTGAACACATCCAAAGGTAATCCAATCGTTGAATCGGCTCTAATCGTTTCGGCCAAACCGCTCTGGCGTTGATCGGATTTTCACCTTTTAGTGACTGCCTGAGGCATTTAGCAGATGCTGAGCATGGGATATTGGAACACTGTCCTCCCCCTAGAACATATTAAAATTGCATCTCGAAACCCCTTCTGAAGTTGTCAACCCTCCCTTGTATGCAAATGTTGGTGTATTATAGCACAAAACAGATTTTGCCGCTTTCCGTTTTGCCGTTTGCCGGTCATTTTTGGGGTTTGTCGTTGTCGTTGCCGTTTGCCGAAATTTGAAATTCCTTTGCCGCACACCCCTGGTGCTGGGCCATTTCCACCGTCGTCGATGTGTGTGGTTTACCTATTCTACCTATTCCACCACCCACAAATGTCGCCGACAGTGGGAATGGCCCAGCACCCCTGTTTTGTGGGAGGACGCAAATACAGGGGGCTGGTAGGCACATGGGCGGGGCCAACTTCTTACTTGTGCAGCAATATTGTGGGTCATTTTTGACGCTTCAAAATGAGTAGGCGTCGTGTTCTGAGCCATACAAATCTATTTCCGTAGTTATCTCAAACACGTTTACGAGCGTGTACGCTGCCTTTAATGATCCCTGTGTACTATCAGGAATTCCAGGCAATCTAATTGTAAGTGAGGGGACATATCAGATCTCTCACTTTAATCTAGATAGTCGAAAAAACTCACACGCATTCTCTGTTGATCAGTGCTCCTTCTACGACTCTTCTGTAAGCACTGCTATTAACGGCGTAGTATACCCTTGACAATAAAGTTTGAGATTTTCATGTTATTGTGAAGAAGACCCATTTTCTGACACATGCTGAGTGCTAGATTGATTGGTTGATTTATTTGCGTCTATTTAAGACAACTGTGATAGAATAATACAGCAAAACCAGCATAGAAACATAAAAACGGAATCGAAAAGCTGACAACATGAGTCATTCACATATTGAAATTTGAGAAACACATTGAATCGCACGCTGAGTGCTAGATCATTCGTTTAAAAGAAGAGAAGCTCCGTGTGGTAGGAAGTATGTCAGATTTTGAAGCTTAATAAGCAGATCCAGCTCGGACTGTAAATGAATGTTCTCTGGCGCCTGATCTCGTCTTGGAGTACCATATTTAATAGGGAGTGCCTCTAGTCCTCGAAGGAATGAGCTTATAGAATTTAGACGAGCGCACAAAAACCCGACCAGATAGTACCTTAGAAACCCAGCAGACATCGGTGAACTTTCTTTGCGAATACAGTGAATGGAGACCAGAAAATGTGTTTCTTATTTTGGGAGTGGGTACCCGAGAATGCAGGAATCCATTGTACCTTATTACAAGTTTTCTCGTATAGTTGTTTTGAACTCTCTCAATCAACTGAATGTATTTTATTTTATGAGGGTTGAACACGGATGTACCGTTTTCTACTAAGGGTCTGACAAAAGTTTTATAAGCTTGCAGTAAAACAGTTTTATTCTTGGTGGAGAGCCCCTTGAATATCTTATATGCTCTAGTTAACGCCTTCTTAGTAATCAATTTCAAGTGACCAGAAAAATCTACTGCATTGTTATAGTGGAATCATAAATCGGCTTATTGACCGCTGGTGTGATTGAGTCATTTAATTCGTATTCGGGTAGGGAGACGAATTGCCCCACTCTTAAGGGCAGCAGACACGCTCGAAAAATTTGTTGAGATAATTACGTTCCTGAAGTCGCATGGCTCCTAGTAGACTGCTCACGCCGTTGGAAGCGTCAAAAACGAGTCAAAACTGCTAAATTTTAGCAATGCAAATCGAAAAATGTCTGCAACCCCGCCCTTGAGCTTCTGCAACCCCACCCAAAAATATAAACTCGTCCAGATTGATAGTACTAATACGGTCCCTTTAGCTGGTTTTTTATGCTTCCAACGAGACTAACGTTCCAGTACAGGCTGTAAGAGTATATCGGCTTCCCTATCTCAACCTTTTTGCTGCTAACGTTCGCTGTTTCAACCGCGCGCCGTAAAGCTCGTCCACTTTCACCTGATAAGAAAATAACCGTTATTCCTCTACTTGCAAACAAACAGTTTTTGTTAGATTTTAGTCAGTTCCCGATACAACTAGCTTCAAACCTTTGATTTATGTCATAAAATCGATACCATTTTGAGCGTGTCTGCTGCCTTTAAAAGTTTGTTTTTTCGGGAGCTAGAGGCAGTTGCCTAGTTTTCGACCAATCCTCAATACTGTCGATGGCCCGCTGACGGCAAAACAGATCATCTTCCATGAAATCACACTATATTTTGAGATCAGCCGCGAATTGTTTGCAAGCAACCCGCGAGTTTTGGAGGAGGAGGGGAATATCAGCAACATGAATGGTAAAAAGAATGGGAGATAAAACCCCACCCTGGGGAACACCACTAATTACATTTTCAACCGATGTCATAACGTTGTTTACTTTAACCTGGTACGTTCTCCCTGCAACATACTCACCCAGCCATCCCTCCAAAAGCGGGTGTAGACCAATCTGTTTACCTTTATGCATCAATTTTTTTTATGACCAACACGGTCAAAAGCTATCGAGAAATCAAAAAACATGACATTACAGCATTTCTTCTCATCAAATAGGCTAGTCCAATCCTCTAAGCACTCCAGCAAATTGGTCTCCACTGATCTTCCTCTCACAAAACGCTGCTAAGCCTCAGAAATTAAAAGGTTTTTTTCAATATGTTCCACAATGGTTTTTTTGACAATTTTATCAAAAATTCTGCAAAAAAAGAGAAGTTACATTAACGGGTCTGTAGTTAGACGGCTCATGCGCTGGCTCTTTTTTCAGAACAGGGGTCTCAAAAGAGTGAATACATTTAGTTGGGAGCTCTGAAAACATTAGCGATTGATTGTATATACATGTGTATATGCCAAAGGCGGTGCAATAATGTGAGCTACTTTCTTAACGAAAAATAGAGGTATATGGTCAGGGGTTATAGAGTAAGACGTTTTCCAACCACGAATGGTGTCGAAATCCTCTATTTATTGAAACCACGGGACTACAAGCATACGATGACAAATCGGTGGATGGAAAGGAGGTAATTTGCCATCATCGATAGGGTATACCTTATAGAATTCATCTGCTAAAAGGTTGGCTTTCTCAGTGTTTCTTACCGCTCTAGATTCTCCACTAATCAGAGCACCAATCCCACTCTTGAATTTAAGCTTTGTATTCAATAATTTGTAAAAAGTAGCTTTTTGCCGCGATTCAACAACTTGCTTTCCCAGCTGGGAATCATATTTTTCAAGTTTCTGAGTGAATTGCTCAGAAAAAAAGTTTATACTATCCCCAATTCCCCGGAGAGTTAGATTGGCGAGCGACATTGAAGAGGCGATCAAGTACATTTTGCAAATATAGTGGTAAAGCCGATCTACCAGCGATTACCCTCCCACATGGCACAAACATATCGATTGAGATAGTATATCAAGAAACATCTCGTATCTATTGTTGACAGATCCAACCGTTTCAAATGATTCCCTCCACATCACCGAACTCAATCACAAATTTTACGATGAGCTGTGAGGTTGAAACCCCAGCAGAACAAGCAGCCGTAATTGCGTGCTTCTTCAGCGTCTGCATACCGTTACGAATGGGTGTTTAATATGCTCTCCAATAATTGTATCTACATATGGTGCGTCACACAACTTCAACGTGCGAAAGGATGGTGTACTCAAACTTCAAACGCTTCGCCGAATCCAAGCTTCTCAACAGTGCAGTCCTTTGAGTCATGAATGCTTACTTTCCTGGAAAGCAAATTCTATTCATTGGCGCTTTCTGTACTTTGATTTTTCAAATTGGCAGCAGATCATTCAACTCCGAGTTTGTTCTCTGAATGACACCCTCTGAGAAATGATTGCCCTAGGAAGAAGATCTTCATCCCGTTCCTTCTGGCAACACCTCAAAACTGAACAGCGATGTCTTTTCATAATTGTATAGACAACTGAAAATTTGATTGAGTCAGACCCTGTGAGACCGTCGAGTAAAACATAGCCGACTGAAGGAGTTGTGCTGGTTTCCAGTAAGTTTCCGTGCTGTCCCACCACATTTGATTTACTATGCCGAATATTTGTTTCATACACAGTCTCTTTTCTCACATCTCGTATTTATTGGCGGAACAAAATCTTTATCGGATGTTATTAAAAGCAGGGTTGTCGATAAAACTATTGTTGTTGAGTTTTCATCATCAGAAAGGGGGACTGCCCAGCACAAAAGCTAAAATAAGTGAAAGGTTGAAACGCACAAAAACAAGTAAGAATGGCTTACTGGTGGGGGTCCGCCCGCTCTCAACTGACCAAATTCTCACAGATTCTTGTTAATGCGCTCTCTATTTTGCTGTTGAAGTACTGAGTACAGTACCGAGCAAATTTTTTGCAAAGAAAGCGTTTTGCGAAGTTTCTCTCCCAAGGCGCCGCAACGCCATAACTTGCTTCAGAGTGGTCCAATTTCAATTCTGAAGTCATTTCTGGATTGCTTCCATTTAGTCCTATACGATAGTGTTCCAAAAGAATAGATTCAACTCCGAAAGTTCATCGAAATTTGCATATTTGCACCTCTAAACCCCTCATAATGAACTGATCAGTCGGTCATGATAACAGAAATCTATCATTTTTTGACCTGTGTTCGCTTTGAATTTTAGAAGGAAATACACATTTTTCAACGAAATGCTAGAGTTAAAAGAGCTCTCAACACATACCATTACATTCGCCTTACTGAGAGGAACACGAAAACTATCTGAAAAAACTCATTTAGTCAACTTTGAAATGAGTTATGGCGATGCGGCGCTTTGTGAACTCAAAAAACGCCGCAAAACGCCGTTTTTGCAAAAAATATGCTCGGTACTGTAGTCTCTTATTGATAGTGTTCAGCTACTTGAAGGCAGTGTTCATGATAACCTTCGATTTTGAGATTATATGCCCATTCATTTGTTTGGCTCCCAGATCTGAAATGACCGAGAAATCGAGAAAAACGCATCAGAAGAGCAGGAAATCCTCAAATCTCGCCCCGCCTCTGAAGTCTGTCTCACAGGAACTATTCGTTGCGACAGTAAAATATTTTGTGCAACCGTCTGTTGCAATTCTCTACTCTTTTGCTTCGAACACTCTTTCAGGTCCTAACTAGTACAGTGTTGCCTAAAATATTCTTCCATTTTTGGTTAGCCCCATTTTTGCCGGTGACAACCACCATGAACAAGTTCATACAATCGGACTACTAGTCGAGACTAGAGAATAATGTCACTGAGATAAGACTTTTCAGTGCGTTTCTCGCTGTTTCTTCGTAATTCTGGTATCACTTGGCTGCCATTGTTCTGAGTGAAAAACTCGGGAACAGAAATCATCGGGAACACTGCCACAAAAAATAGTGTTATACAGCCCAACCCCCCCCCCCCATTTGGCTCTCGTTAACAAAATTAATGATGAATAATCGATAAAGGGAAGCGTATAAGAAAAGTGGAGAGCGGTGTGTCTTCATTGCCGCCTCGTCCTTCTATAGGGTCAGCAGTTAAAGATCTGCTCGGACTAGAAAGTAGGAAAACACCGCCACCGGTAGTCAAGATCGTAGAAAATCTTGGAAAATTTTATAGCCAACTCGAAAGAGCCGATTTGGGGGTGCTCTGGGTAAGAGCACCCCTACTTTATCAGCAAACGAATGAAGGCAACACAAGCATTTTGGAAATCCCGTTCTTTCACCGACTTTTCACTTATTTTCACTTTTTTGATGGCCAGATCTAGCTTCTCATAAGGATAGCCAAACATCTTTTTATTGAGAGCCCTGCCTTCAGAAGAATTTCTCGGTATTCTGAAGCAGAGGAATTATCTGTTGTTCTAGAAATTTCCGTCAGTGACTTCTGAGATCACCTCGCTCTTGTTTCATTCGCTCGAAATTCACCGCACATTATGAGCGCATATGCAATAAACAATACAAATCATATGTGCAATGACTCCCCTTCGACTACGGAGCAGGACTTCAGAGGCAGTATCCATGATGGAATGAGAGCGGTGCTGACTGTTCATTGCGTTTGATCAAGATTGACGACTAGAAACTGTTAGCTCTTCCACTGGCTAGAACAAGCTACATTGTCCTCTATTATTATCAATACTAGTTGAAGATAATGAACAGGTATCACGTTTATTAATTTAGGCGTGAACACTGCCTCTAAGCCTTGATGGTTATAACAGACATTTCGAGGCTCCCTAAAGTTTAAGAATTAGTTCACAATTTTTTTCTTTGTTTCTTCAAAATTGCATTTTGAAAGCGCCCAGTCATTGAAAGATGCCAATTTACCCGGAAATTAGGCTACGGACTTGCCATATCAATGCTGATGAGACACCCAGGATGTTGATCGAAATCACAGCGCGAGCGGGCAGAAGAGCAGTTCGGCTGGCACACGTGACGAGCGCGACCGAAAACTGCTTCGCTCACGTCCTCGTTCGGGCGCGTTTCCCGAGGGCCCTGAAAATATTTTTTTCATTAGCGCCCGGATAAGGCCTGTTTTACACTTCCATCGCTGATCACCGTGATTGCATGTTTTGAATACAGATCGACGTGCGACGCGATCTCGATTGATGCTCCTAGTTAGCATCCCATCGCGTCGCGCGGCGATCAGACTCTGAAGGAGACCTACCGCGCCCCAATCACGACGTGAACGCAGCGGTTTTCCGTCGCTCACGTCACTGTACCAGCCGGACTGCTCCTTAGCCCAGCCCGCGCTGTGAGTTCGATCAACATCCTGGAACCCCTATCCAGCAAGTTCAGCTAAGTTTGTGGCAGGTCGTAAATATAGCTAACCAGCTTGTTTCTGGATTTCAGCAGGTGCGCTAGGGGATTGACATGGCGCGAAGCGACGAACTTAAAGGCAGTGTTCACGATAATTTTCGATTTTGAGATTGATCGCTAAATCGGTGGTTTGGCCTCCGGGTAGAACTGGAATGACGAAGAAATTGAGAAAAAAGCCCTAGAAAGGCACCGAAACCTTTACTCTCACCCGGCCTTTTTACTCTCACTGGAACTAATCGTTGTGACAACGAAATTTTCTATAAACCCATCCCTTTAGAATTCCATACTCTCTACTGCTCCGCCCTTTCCTTCGGACCCTAACTTATTCTGTTTTGCCTAGATAATTCTTCCATTTTTGATTAGCCCCATTTTTTACCGGTGACAACCACCGTGAACATGTTCATCCAGTCGGACGTTTAGTCCAGGTCACAGAATAATGTCACTGAAATAAACGTTTCAGTGCGTTCGAAGCCGTTACTTCGTAATTTTGGTAACACTTGGGGGCCAACACATTGTTTTATGTGAGAAACTCGGGGACGAAAATCGTTATGAACACTGTCTTCAAAGGCAATGTTTACGATGAAGAACAGCATTTTTGTTTTCATTGTTTTTGAGTACTTAAGCCCATGAAATAGAGATCAAGAGCGTCTCCTTAGCATTCTCAAAGAACGGAGAAAAACTGTATGAAGAACTCTCTAGAATATTTGATTTCACCTGTTTTTTTTATGAAGACTGCAGACAAAGCGTCAAACCTAACGTCGGAATCGGTTCCATGCTTCGAAATCCTCATGAGAATTTCAGCAACCGTTTCCCTGATATAACGAACGCAGGGCAACTTCTATATGACTGAGGAGTGGTGATCTCATGGGTCGGCTGTTCCACGAAGCTTACATCCACTGCCTTACCATTTTTTGTCGCACTTCGGATCTTACTCTTTTTTGAGGGACCCAAAGTTTACAATTTTGTAGAGCGAAGAGTAAGTTAGCAGCAGAGTGCATGGAACCTACGGTGTCGCCCTCTTCCCATATGGTACCTCAAGTAACACCTTCTGTTCAAAGACTATTAATGATGTTTAGCTTAAGTGCGATCGTCTCCTTACTCGTGCTGACTTTCTGTCTCAAGCCCAATATTCTTCCTCTATGTTTCTGCCACTAGAATATACCCTCAAATATACACTACCGCTCGTAGGACTCGTTCCGTAAGCGAGCGAGGTCGGGTTTCCGCGTCTTTCGCGTCTTTTCTGTGTAACTCGCTTCATGCTCAACTTTGAGGGTAACTAGGAGAATTTTACAATCCAGGCGTTGAGGGCTACCCAACGGTATACCCAGGGTATCGTTGAGAACAGGGGTGTGCGGAAATTTCTTTTCGGCAATTTTTTTTGCCGAAATATTTTACCGAAGTTTTTTTTTCGGTAAATCCGGTAGAAACGGAAAATTCGGTAATAATTCAAAGCTATGCATTCCATGCAGGACCACAATTTACAGAGTATTTTCATATTTTATGCGGACACAATACAAAAAGAACTTCAATTTTATAGAAGAATTAGCATTTTGAAGGCAGCATTCACGATAATCATCCTCGGTGACTTTCCACAGTGAAATGATAGGCGAGAAGGTTCCTAGGCTCGCAGTGTTGAAGAAACGGTAGAAAACGAGCCAGGAGTGGCAAAATAGCGGCTGCAAACAAGGCTTTGGGATCCCAGAACCCCCACGTGCCTCATTTACGACCCTTCTATGCGAACAAATGAACACTCGAGATCGTGAGATGAGCGATGGTTCCCGATCATAAGCCCCATTATTCCCTTCATTCTCAACTTCTTTCTTTGCTCAGATCAGCTAACATAAATCGGCTGTATGCAAGCCTCGGACAACTCTTCCACTATGCTTCTCTAGCTCAATCTTTTGGGGACCATAACTCCGTTCACAGAAGGTCCTTAGAGTTCATGGAACGCGAGAGATTCTTAATAATCATTCACCTTTGAAAAAGAGGCTAGGGACTCACGAAAAGCTTTTTGGAAATAGAAATATCTTGATGCGTCCCTATGACAGCTGTTTCGAGAAAAAGAATGAGAAAATCTCTAAGAAACCAATAGAAACAATATAGGTGGGCCGACGTGTACCCTAGTAGTGATCGGGTTTGCAGCTTCTTTCAAAACATGACCTGCATCATCGTTGAAAAACTAGCAAGCCTTGATAGAAAAAACATCTTTTTCTGTTGATGAAGCAAATGGATGAACGGTGTAGGCACTCACTGACACCCGTTTTAGCTTGCTCCCAAAAACGATTGTGGCAACATTCCCTAACTTTTATTGAGTTTTGCCATAAATGGGGCTATATCTATATGCATCCACGCTCAAAGATAGGATCCATTTTCGATCAAGGTGTTTACCCTCAATACCGGACAGAGAAAATGCTTTCTTACTTGCACTCTACAATGAACAACGTGGTATTTCTCATAACTAAGAGTGGATAAGAGACCATTCTTACCCCTAACCCTCTTCATGCAAGCGGGGCGCTTTAGCATAGCGGTCAATTTAAAGCAACTCTCCGCTGCTCTTGGGGGGGGGCGTAATGCTAGCGTGAGTTAGATTATACAAACAAGCACAGGTTCCACGTTAGTGCTTCCGCCCGTATTAACACAGGAGTCGCTCAAATGATTGATGAGACCATCGGAATCGAAATGCATCATTAGACAATAGTGTGGGGATGCAACCACTATTTTGGTTCCTGCGGCAAAGCCACAGCGGGCCGGGACCTTTCCCACTCTCCGCCCCGAGAGCGGTAATGAGTATGAGAGGAAAAAGAAAACTCAACAAGAATCAAATGTGGAATCATTTACAAATTTCTAAAGATTCTGCGCTCTGCGTAAGTTAGAGATCACGGTCCGCGGGCAAGCGCTTCATTTCAATTTTTTTCCAGAAGCGAAAGCAACGCGGATTGCACGGAACAGCGGGTACAACACGTGATATTAGAGCCTACTACATCTGGAGAGCGGGCAAGGACTTGGTTGAACGGTGAGAAAAAAAATTACCCAAATTTTTTGCTAAAATTCCCGGTAAGTTCCAAGATTAGGTCGGTAACTCGGTATATGATTCCGAAAAAATGATAATTACCGAAAGAACCCGGTGAATCCGGTAAATCGGTAAACAGTAAATGCACATGCACACCCCTGGGTGAGAACCATGGAAGCTTCGCAATCAACCAGCTCTCTATGTACCATAGACACAGGAAAACACAGATAGTTACGGTAGCGCCCCAATCCCAACGGTACCGTAATTACAAACCTGGCTGATTGCAAAACCTTTATAGTTTTCAACGTAACCACCACAGAATCTAAACCAGTGGGTAGCCCTCAACGCCAGGGTCATGAATATCTCCCTAGTTTCACTGAAAGTTGAGCATGAAGCGAGTTATACAGAAAAGACGCAGAAACCCGTCCTCGCTCGCTTTCTGAAGGAATCCTACAAACGGTGTTCTAAAAATCTACTCAAGATTACAAAGCAAAGTTGTTACAAGGACACAAATGCCCACAGAAGGTTGGCTAGCGTTGCTTCTAACTTTTTTAGTGTCTACGTTGGAATTCTCGTCGTTCTCCATAGCGTTCCTTTACATAACGAGCTTCTCTGTTTATTGTCAATGAATAATGTTTTGGTCAGATTGGGCTACAGATGGACTGTGACCAGAACTCGAAGGACTTGGTTAGGGACGTTGGATTTCAACTCGCCATTGGTTCACAAGTGATTGCTGGATTGATAGCTGGAGTCATAGCTTTCATTGTTATAAGAAAATGCAGCAGTCTATATTTTCATATCAACTGCAAGGTTCGTTGTAATGCAGAAGAAAACTATCAGTTCGCACTGTTTTGTGAGCAATAGTAGATGAGTGCCCTCTACCGACCCCCCTTCACTTTCCATTCCCTCAACACTACGCATCCGTTTTGTATTCACCTAATAGATTTCAACTGGGTAGCGTTTTCTCGTTGTTTAGTGAGCATTGAGGCAGTCAGCGTGGACAACATGTGCTGTAAAGCATTTATGTACTCTGCCAACGCGTAGCTAGATGCCTCCGAGGGCGCGGCCTGAAACGCCGCCCCATTCCATGTAGCGAGAATTTAAGGGTTTTAGCTACGATAGCTAAAACCCGCATATTCTTTTGTCGTTCGAACCACTGTTCTCTCTGACGCTAAACCCGTATATTCTCGCTATAATTTTGTAGCGAGAATCTACGGATTTTTCGACAGCCTGTGTTGAATTCAATCTCAAACCCGCGTTGGCTACGCGGAACGCAGGAATGCGGTTTGTACAGTGTTGGCACAGTGAACCCACGGAGAACTTGACAGGTCGTGGAGGGTGACCCCATGTCGCTCTCTGCAAGACCTTGCAAGGGATAATTTTGGCCGCTGGTATGCTGCAGGCCGTGGGGAAGAAACGGCGATGCGCTCGATCGCCGCGGGGATCGCCTTTCTAGTACAGATCAAGACTGGGTGGGTCTATCGACCGTGTGCTGCAACGAGAATAAGCGTAGAATATGCGGGTGCCGTAGCGAGAATTTAAGAAGACTATGCGGGCGCTGTAGCTAAAATTTTACCAACTGAGGCTAAACTTTCCGTAATTTACGTAAATTATCGTGTCAAAATTAGACTAGATGCCTCCGAAACCCTGGGCATCTCTGGTTTCCGTGTGAGGCATTTAGCTACGCGTTGGCGGAGTATATGTAACGAACTCTCTATAATTTCGATTGAGTGAGAGGTTCCTCGATTCTCTTTATGATTGCCTAATCTCATCACAAAGAACTTAAAAGAAGTGATCCCGCAAAATATAAAAGAAATTATCAATTCATAACCATTAGGTTTTTCGGAAAGAATTGCGCGCTGAATTTGTCCAATTATTTCTCTCCTATTTGAAAAATTTTCATAACAAATTTGTTTATTAGAAAGAGGTTTTTTGTGTGTATTTTTCTGATTTATTTTTGTCCATGTCTACTTTGTTTTTTTTTTAGGAAAAAAGTTTAGAAAATGCTTGACCAAAAATTTCGAATGCGAGCTTGCATATGGTACGACTTCAAGCAGAGCAAATCGGCTGTTGAATCTTGCCCTGACTGAGGTATACGGCGAAGAAGCTCTGTCAGAAACAGACACCTGTTAGAACAGAAACACGCCGATGACACTCCCAAACCGTCTCCGAAACCGGATATACCCGGCAGAAAGGCGATGCTTTGTGTTTGGTGGAACAGCAAAGGATTGGTGTACTTTGAAGTTCTGTATATGGCTCAAACAGTTACGGCGGACATCTACTATAATCAATTCAACCACGTGGATCAGGCACTGCGTCGTCAAGGTGTCGAAACGACGTCGGCAAAATTCCTCCACGACAACGCTCTTCCGCATGTCGCGAAAATCACTGGAGAAAATTGAGGAATTGGGCTGGGAAGTCCTGCCTAATCAGCCAGACAGCACAGACCTGGCACCATCCGATTACCATCTGTTCCAGTCGATGCTGCACTCCTTGGCCGAGAGAATGTTCACAAACTGCGAAGAAGTCCAACTCAGAGTGTTCAACTACTATGAGTCGCGGCCGGCCGAGTTCTTCAAAAGAGAAATCCATTCTCTGCATTTACGTTGGCAATAAGTCATTGGTAGTAATGGAGATTATCTTTTGAATCAATCTTGTTTAATTTCGTTTTCATAATATAAAGTTTTTCGGACTCAAACGCGCATTTTTCTCCGAACAACCTAATGTTTTCATCTTTTCCCTAAATTAATGGCCACTAATTCCCTTGTAAGTATCATAACGTCAGACCTTCCTAACAGAGCCACTACTTCCACGGGCGGTTACTTCAGCTTGCTTTTAGGATCTTTCAAAGTCAATCTGAAACTGTATTGATTACTTCCTTCGTTCTGTCCATCATTTGTGATTGACTAATAAATTATTGTTATTAAAATTAACACAGAAAATGGGACCGAGTTTTAATTTTTGTAAAGTGCGCACTACTTTTAGAAACTTACTGCACGGTAAGCCTTCGTTACGCATTTGTAGCGGGCGCTGCAGGAAATGCAAGGCATCTGTCCTAAGCTAGGGCACCTTGAAAAGACCATCGTGAAGATAAAACACCTCAGAACTCCCCATCGAGCTGTAACCCGAGGAGGTGTATGGCTGACCGTTGTTGTGCCTAACTTGGCTGGATGCTTTCGAACTAACTTTTTTCAAATTGATTCTTCCCCAATTTCCATGCATGTTATCGTTTCTGTTTTTTGTGTTGCTCTCATCTCTCCTTAAAGGAAACCGTCTACGGAATCGCACCGGAACTCGAAGTGTCTGGGGCCCACGGCAACAACCTTGTGGAACAGCCCCCGATAGCCTTATACGGCCTTAGACTTTTATCTGGAGCGCTTTCCCGGCCCACTCTTCTCAAAACCTACTTATCAAAGCAAACAACTGGTCGGCTCCAGGAAAAAAAAACAATATTCGAATGGGGTATATTTGTTTGAGCTGGGAGTGATAGGAGATGGTTAGACACATTGGTCATCGGTTGCCATTTTTGGAGTAGATTGTTAGTTATTTTCTTTGAACGGTGGCCGCTCCATACATCAAAGTTTAAGACCGTATGGAGCTTTTTCGTGCAACCTTTTTGCCGTTTTCTCTACATTTTTGACACCTCCTACCTTTTATTTGCGGTAATAACTCGAGGACGGTTTTTATCGTGGACACTGCCTATGAGTGGAAAACTTTTCCATCTTATATCACCCTTACAATCATTCGGCTCATTGCTTATAGCAATTGAGTTTCACAGACCTGTAGTCACCTAGAAAGTCGTATCAGCACCCACGTGACGAAATTGAATCTCGAAGAAGTAAAACGAGTCTCATTTGACCTTTTTGATGACGACGTGGTGGCATGAGTTCTACTACCTTTTTTCAATATCATGTCACACAGCTGACGTGATTGCAGGACGCCATCATAACTACGGTCTTTAGGAAAATTCAGTCGACCGTACAGAATAGATGAAAACATTTGTGGCGGCATTTGTGACACTATCGGTTAGAGGGGATTCGATCGCAAACTACGATACACTCCTTCCATTTACTCGACTGAATTTGGCGAGACCTAGCTGTATATGGCCCAGACAACGTTTATCATCTATATCGACAGAAGCTCTGAGATATTAGTAGACGCTGCTCCGCATAGCTTACAGCAGGATATGCGGTTCCCAACTATTGTATGAGAGCAAGGAAAATGTTGAGTCGAAACGTGATCAAAAAGCACACTCCAACATCAAAGGTAACACTTGATGTTATAGTCCGGTCGCGGTCTGCAGCGATCCGCCAAATGTGAGAATCTCAATTCGCTCAAAAAAATCGAAAGAAAACGAGGAAAAGTCGACATTTTGCAGAAAAGAAGAAAGTGGGCCACGCTCAACGACAAGTTCTGCATCTAAATAGGATCAGAACGCGATGAATTTTGGTAAAAATCTTTGTTATTGTTATCGCTGTAGCTTTATGCTGTGGTCTGCTCTAATGCAATGCGATGGCCGCGAATGATAAGGAAAAAATCAGGCTTGATGCAACCCGCCAAAAAACTTCACAATCTTTGAATGGCCATAACCCCGTTCGCAGTGGATTCTGAGCTAATTTTGAAACACAATTGTGATAAGCGCGATATGTTCTCCGTGGCAAGCAGGATTTCTGGTAAGCGATTCTTAGGTTGGAGTGTGCTTTTGAGAATTCGCTTAACAGACACCTCATTTCGAAAGTTACCTTCGCTGGTAAGGGTTTGACGGGTACACCCCATTCTGAAAGTTCTCTCCGCTAGTGAGGGTATGTTAGTGAATGTTAGTCAAACGAGAAGGCCAAAATGTGTAGTGTCTCATCCTTGTCTTCAGTGTAAAAAACTCAAATGTTGTAGACAAGAATCCCCCGCACTTCTCTGTCTTTCCGAGAATCCTGGAGCAAGTAAGTTTTTGAGTCGTACGTAAGGGAAGTTTCAAGTCGTACGTAGGGGAATATCCGTATCTTACAGTTAGAGGTTGAGGGTTCTTCAAGTCGAGCGATGGTTAAAATGAGAAGTTTGTTTCCAGATTTTGATTGCAACGACGTTATTCCTGTACATTATACACTCGGCTTTCGTCAGTTTGCTACAAGTACGTCTATTGAAAACTACTAAGTTCCTGCAAACCTGAAACTTCTTCTAAAAAAAACTGAGGTTACGCTAATCAGGGATATCATGTCATTCGTTACATGACCATATCGAATCCCTGCGAAGCCGTCGTTTCCAATATTCTTTGCTTCTCTACAAGATTCCCCACGACGGTATGCATGACAGCGTTCTCCACTCTGCAGGTATTTTTGTTGTAATTATCTCCGAAGAATGCATTTAGTGCTGGGCTCCGACTGTTACGTAAGAGCAGAAGTTTTAGTTCGGCATGGTGGTTGAGCGAGCCATAGCACTTTGGAAGAGAGACAGCTACGAGAAAGACGGGTGCACTCTTGGCGTTGTTAATTCGGCGGCGTGCGTAAGTGCCGGTTCGGTTACCTCTAACTGCTATCCCCAGTGTTTGATTTTTATGCCATTTCTCAGACACTCTCAAAGGTTATTAAGTCAGCACAAGGGGTTTACAACAGCGGTTCCTTATCGGGGTGTTGCCCCACCCCAGCTAATGTACAGTACCCACGGGTGCAGTGAAGGTAATCCCTACAGCTTCAGTGTCCTGGGGCCGAATGCATCATTTAGCCGGGTTGGGGCAGGGCCACGGCAGTCTGCGCCCTTGAAGAACACTGCAGAGCACAAAATCAATCGTGCCTCAACTGCCCCAGCTAGGAGGCTGGGACAGTTAGAGCAGCGAAAAACACAGCTGGGGCACGATTGATTAGATGATCTACTGCCCTCGCACTGCGATCTTCAATGATGCCGACTGCCCTGCCCCTGCCCCAACCCGGCGCGTTGATTCATCCGGCCCCTGTCTCCCTCGCAAACTTCTGTTGCAGGGCAATCACCCCTCTGCAGACTGCGCAGAACAAACCTCTTAGCGCGCTCAGAATGAGTGATCGTTCGGGAGGAGACTCGAGATCATTCTACATGCCTCGAAAAACCTAGTGAGACTAGCTGTGAGATGGAGCTCTTCACATACTTTTTGCGGCCATCACGAAGGCGTTCTTTGAACGAGTCTCTCAACATCTATTATGCAGATGACTGGAATATTCATCACTATTCATCTGATATTCCTGCTAATCAACTCACAGTTTGAAAAAATGTTTGCGGGATGGCCAATGAACACGCCCGCCAACCGTGAGCGGACCTTCTCATTCGGAGTGACCTTTGCAGGCCTCGTTAATGAGAATATCGAGTTCGTCAGGAAAGACATAAGCAATCTGAGAAATTAGTTGAAGCTTGTCATAATTACACTAAGCGTAACTTCCCACCGGATTTGATGAGAGGTGTGCAGAACCTGACAGAAAAAGTTTTTTTGAGAATCCATTCCAGCTCGGCTCTGACAAGCTTATTTGCATTTTTCCGCCATTTTTTCTCCAGAACAATAATCGGTATTACTTAAGTTCTGATTGTACAATTATGAAACTTATTCATCTAGAGGAGCACCTTTAATCATCCTCTCACATATCCCCCTTCAAAATTTAGTGCCATGGTACTCCTATTTAGTCGTTTATTGTTGTGAGTTAGCTGGGAGAATTCTCTGAAGAAAAGTGACTGTGAGTTTGGGCTACCCTCGTCATGCTCAGAAATTATTCTAGGTTCACCGCCATTCTTACCAGATCTAGCCCACGTTCGCTATCATTCTCTCTCCTCTCAAAGCACAGTTCCTCTCACACACCCTTCAAACATTTGCGTATTCATATGCCGATCCTATACAATGCCAGTGTAGACCAGTGCTCTGTTCTTGATTTACAGCCTACACCAATGGTTGTCCTATACATTAGTATTATGATCCTACATATAGTTAGGTCCATGGTTTGTTCTCCCAAGAAAAAACACCTAAATCTCACCCGCTGCGGTCCGCTAATCGATTCCAGCCGGAAGAAAAGCGCAGCTGATCAGTTTGCCAGCCGCCGGTGAGATTTGAATCACCCGCGCCAGCCGCGGGTGAGATCTCAATATTTTCTTGAGGAAGCGTACCACGGACCTTACTGTACTCTCCGTGAGGTCCTGCACACCTCATCAAAACCCGCACATTGAAATTGAGGACCTGCGCATTCTCGTCGCTATCCTGATTGGCCCGCCAGTCGGAAAAACATGCGCCGCCATCGATTTGATCTGGGGCCGGATTCATCAATCTTCAATTGGGTTTGGGTTGACCTACGGTAATTCTGACCGAGTGCCTAAACTACCCTACAACCCCAATCCTGATTCACCAAGCGCAAATCAGTGTAGGTTGCTTTGACTGAGACTTCTAATAGTCAGCAGTAATTGTAGTGCACACAACACACGATAATTACCGCCAAATCATAAAAATTCATGGAAGACCAGCATGAATGGAATTTCTCGTGAAAGGGTGACACAAAGACAGTTTTCCAGCAGAAAGGATGCGTTTTCCCAGAAGTTTCAAGATATTCCTTATAGTTTTTGATGTGTTTACATTACGAAACATCCCATACTTACTATACAGTGGGAAAGTGTGAATAGTTTCTTTTCTTTCTTTTCGATTGGATCACAAGAGGTGGATTTCTTCAAACTGCTAAATACTGTGCGTACATAGAGCTTTTGAAACAAACTCTTGTCGTCTAAAAATAACAGAAAAAAATTTCACGTGAAAAAAAACAATGTACGGCTTCTTTATCTACGAAAAATTCTCCTGCTTGGTGGTCCTGCATCAACTCTGAACTTATGAAACTGGTTGACCATTCATGTTTTTTGAATGAGAATGGATGCTCTTCGTGGTTTGAATTCTGTGACGAGCTAATGATGAAAAAATATTCGTTTCTAAGCGAAATATTGAAAAAAATGGATGAAAGTATTCAAAAAAGAAAATTAGTTTCACAAAGATAACACCATGTATTCAGCAAACCGTAGAAGGCTCACAACATCAAATTTAGTGTGAGAACAACCACGGGCAGCAGATACAAATCGTCAAGGAAATGGTAGAAAAGTTACTGAAGAGCTGAAGAAAAGCTGAATAGAATTCACTCTGAAATTATTAGTGGCAGGGTGATAAAATAATATTTATTATTCAATTTCATATCAGTTAATACTCATATTTCCAGCAGATTTTGATAAGACTGTTTCATTGTTGCATTCATTACTGAAATGTTCGAGTGCACTTATTCACTACAACAACGAAGAAAAATTAGACAGGAGCTCTTTTCAAGGAAATATTACAGAGCTTCCAAAAACGCTTTCAAGAGAAATTATGGCTACGGAAAAAATTATTAATTTACTTTTAAAAATTTTCTGGTAAGTGTTTTAGAAAAAATGAACCCTTAGTGCCAAGAAATCGGCGTGTAAGGAGCATGAAACTTCATTGAAACGTTAAGAATTTCTAAATGAGCAAAATAGCAGTGGAATAGCCAACAGTTGAATAATAGAAGTAGTAGTAATCGAAGAATAATGCCAACAGTCGAGAAATAGCCAGAGAATGACTAACAGAGTAGCAATATGCTCAAAATAACAGTCCTCGTGAATCGATATCAAATTTGGCAATGCTCCAGACGCCGCTGCGCACTACTGCACGCGCCGATTAGCATTGGCGCGCGACATCTAGTGGGTTGGTTTGCCGTCTACCAGCCTCCGTCGCCCGGTAGCGCTGACCCAGTAACCAACCGAGCAGCGCGTGGGTTGGTAGGTTGATGAATCGCTGAAATGGTGCTGGCTTGGTAGGTTAGGGGCGCTAACCGTGGGTTTGCACATTGATGAATCCGGCCCCTGATCATATGGCAACCCTCTCCCTGATGAATGAGAAGGAAAATTTCTGACGAATCATCGAACAGTTTAAGTTTCAGAAGCAAATTGTCGATGGTCAAAGTTCCGCACGTTAGAGTAGGCATGTCTATCAAATGACCTACATACACGCTGTTTTTTCAAAAACGTTGGAAAACTCGTCGGAAAACGAGTTTTCCAACGTTTTTTTTTTGCGCGCGGGTGCGCAGACATCGAGAAAGCGGAGGGCAGAGAGGGCGCAACATTGCGCGCGTAAGCACGCGCGCGCACGCGCATTGAGTGACGGGAATTTGGTTTTTTATTGCAGAGGATACATTTATGATGATTGTAAAGCAATCATAACAGCTACTCTTTCCACCCCGACAAACTCCACTTTGACGCGTCTTTTTTCCCTTCCCTCGATGATAACTGTGAAGATACACGACTATACGAGTAGTTTTTTGAAATTTATTTTTGCATTGTTGTTCGGCAAGCTTCTCCACCTATGACAATACACTAAATACAAATTATTTGCGTCATGGATAATGCACAATGTGTCGCGGGTCGAGGTAAAGACGGGGATTGTGTTGGTATTCTTATGAGGCCGGTCCGGGACTGTCGTCACTTGCATCGGTGGGGTTCAGTTTCCACCTCCTAACTAGCGCCCAGGAACCCGGCTTCCTTGGCGACCATCTACTACTCACATACAGACGAACTATACGGCACAACACTGACATAAGATAAGAGTAATAGGTATTTACGACAGTACGTATGATATCAAGTAGTAGATTAAATGAGTATGTATATAAACATTTACTTTGCTAAGCATAAGAACAATAAAATTCACGACCTGCTCTCACCCAACTTCTCTCTAACCTCAGACCTGCGGAGTCGGAATCGCCTTACCGCCCTGTGCTTAGCGTACCAAGGTGAGTAAGGGTCTTTAGGGGCGTATTAGTTGCTATCCCATCAGCAACAGCCATCATCAACCGGTTCGGTCGCGCTCTCCATCGACTCGGCCACCCCGACAAGTATGTACAGCAGGCCTGCTATAGAAGGAGAGGCTGGGTCACAAAAGTATTTGCTGTGATACTGTTGAAGAATGTATCGTGAGCATATCATTTGGTTCCGAGTCAGATTTACTCTGTTCCCTCGCGCGCTTGTGCGGAGTGAGGGTAAAGACAGCGAGAAAGTGTGCGAAGAAGGAGACGCAGCGTACGCGCGCCGACGCACTCAAAGAACTGAAATAAATCACACACGGAAACAGAGGATATGTAATAAAACTGTTCAGTACCCCCTCCCTGGTTCCGAAAAGTTGTAGGCTCAATACGGGCGTATTTTGTGCTTTTTTACCTTCCAGAACGCTCAGTAAACTTTTGAATGTCTGGAAACAGACATCATAATCTTGTTCAGCGCCCAAACGACCCCCTCTCCCTGAGAACAGTTTGGGTGGAAACACGTTTTCCGAACTTTGTACAGACTGATAGCGTTTTGGACTTGCACGGATTTTCGGTCGAGCGTTTAACTTATTGTTTGTATCTTATCTCTAGGAATCCGCGTTGCAGGTATTATCATGCTATCTTCGGAGCGAAGCGCTTGTCTCTCCATTTCTCAAATTGTGCCATTTTGTTTTCTTGAAAAAAAAACCGTTCGGTTTTCATGATGAGGCTATCATAGCAGCGTCCCCTATGCAGAGATTGACGATACATCAATTCCTCCTGTCCAGAGATTGCCAATACACCAATTAGGGGTTTTGAAGGTATTTTAATAACGCTCCAGATTTGACTTAAAATTGTTCCAGAGGGTTTGTTGTGGTTAAAATCACGAATACGATATTTATTTGTTGATTTTTCAAGGGTTCTCAGCCTGCTTCGTTTGAAGCGTCAGTGAGCCTTTCTAGGCTACCGTCGCGGTGTCGCGAATACACGACGGTGCTCAGTGGTTTATTGAAACAGAATGCCGACACACGATCAGCTGAAGGGCGGGGTTCTGCGACCGATCGCGCCGCGACCATTGGCATCGCGATACGACAATCACTGTGGGGAAAATGTTTTAGGCCTATGGTATACTTTGTCGCTGTTATGAGCGACAGGCATGCAATCTAACACAAATCGTGGCGGGACCCGCATTGGAGCAACGGCAACGGTCGTCGTAGGAACAGATGTCGCGTGTGGGTAGCAGCGACGTGTCGCGGAGGGCTGACATACTGCAACTGTGCCATAGCCTGTCCCTACCACTGTGCAGTGCACTGCGACAGCGACAGATTTAAAGGACGGGAGGCGGTCGCTGTCGCTGTGCAGAGCGACGCGACCGTGTGTCGC
Source organism: Aplectana chamaeleonis (assembly GCA_029168955.1). Lineage (NCBI taxonomy): Eukaryota > Metazoa > Nematoda > Chromadorea > Rhabditida > Cosmocercidae > Aplectana > Aplectana chamaeleonis. The sequence continues at coordinate 172,015 of JAPDOI010000270.1, read as the reverse complement.
AAAAGTATACCATACCACTTAAGGACAGAACCCGACTTTCAAGCTTTTCGGACTTCTCCTATAGATGTGGCTCAAAATCACTCTCTTAGGGTTATTCGAAGTGCTTAACACGAATGTGAGGACCGTTTGTCGATTCTCAACAGTTTGCGGTAAATTACGGTGAGTATACGGAAGTTTGATCAAAGCCTCAGATTCGCTCCGAATTTGTGTGCGGAGGTCCTTTGGGTGTAGAATACGAATTTGATGTCTGTTTGCAGATTTTCAAAATTTTAAGGTAGGTTCTGTCCCTTTGATGGCATGGCACCTACCGTAACCTACAAAAAGTCTCAGAATTTCAACAAAGGTCCCAAATTCGTTTTCAGCACTACGGAATTCCCCTACGTACTTGTTTTAAGCGAAATCCAATTCTTTAAACACTCCAAAAGTAGCTGATGCCCCTACTCCGAACTCTTATTTTTCTGTGGAGCTTGAAAAAAGCTTATAATTCTTGTATCCCGCAGTTCGGAGCGGGATACTGCGCAGTTTTACTACAGATGCTTAAAGGCAGGGTTCGCGATAAAATCGGTTGTTGTGATTTACTTATGGAAAGGTAGATCTGGGCATCACAAAAGTCAAAATAAGTTAAAAAAAATTCGACAAAAATCCCTCAGGAACATGTTATTGCTTGGTATCCTCCCGCCCTCAATTATCGACATTTCCGAAGAAGCCTGTTTTGCCAACTTTTTATTTCGCTTCTATAGTAATTTCTGAGCATCACTGGAGACTACTGGCTAGTTCAACAGCAAAATAAAAGTCGGATAACCAAGCATTGATGAAAATCTCGTTAATTAGGGGGCCGGCCGACACCAGTGATTAGCCGCTATACTTTGTTTTTGAGCGTTTTTCCTGCGAATTTCCGGTTTTTTTTTACTTATTTTTACTTTTGTGATGACCATATCTGCATTTTCATGAAGAAAGCTCCAAAGTCGTTTTTATCGCGAATCCTGCCTTTAAGAGAGACTGAGAATACAATTCGTCTCCACGGATGCGACCTACGCTTTGTGTACTACCCTTGTGAGCGCAGGAAACTATGGTGACTGCTTCCGTGATTCTCGATTCCCCTTTGAACTGCTGCACACGAATAGCCTGATTATTTGATGGCAGGGCAAGCTGCACGAGAATTCAAATCCTGTAAAAAGAATACTCTAGATGCTTGTGTGCTTTAGGTGATATTGGCGTTGGGATTGAGCTACTGGGCTCTAGGACCCATGAACCTCACGCACGACACTGTATATTGTACCTCTGCCACTCCAGACACTGCTGACAGGGTGACTACGTTGAATTTCATTCTATGTGGTTTTGACTTGGCGTCACTAATAGCTGCTGCCTTGCTGTACTTCTTCAATACAATGGCTATTAAACGGTAAAATTTTTTTAACTCCTCAGTTAGACTTGGTCACATTTGTCTTTGCAGAAAGTTTTATGATCTACATTCATCTTACCAGCTGCGAGAAAACATGACCGTGATTCGACTGCTTTTACCGTTAACATTATTCCAATCCATCTGTCACGCTGTTTCTACGACTTCAAATGGAATTGTGACGCTGCTCAGCCACCAATTTTCTTACGTCACATTCAAGACAATATTCGCTGCTACTTATGTGCGTTATTTTTCGCAAAAAAAATCTTCTTTCATTGAGTATTAAATTGAGATTAAAAGGCTTCTTTTAGAGTGCATGAGAACGAATCTTTGGTATTTATAGCCAAATACCGCTTTCTAAACAATCACCCTATTACAAGGCATAAAAGCTCTATCCACGCCGATAGTACGGTGCTCTCTCTCTTAAAGCGTTCAACTGTGGCTTTTCGCTGAAATCGCAGTAGCTGCAAAAGCTGGCATCAAGTAGGAAATACTTTCCGGCGATTACTTTGTTTGGAGTGCTTAACCGTTACTCGCCTTTTCCATCCCCAAATATATTTCAACTTGACTGTTTACTCTGATCGTTATGCACATCATTGACGAAGAACTCGAAAGCGACTGCCATGTAAAAATTTCTCCAAGTCATGATGCAGAAAACTAATAAAAGCGCTTCACGCTGGGTCCAAGCCTCTATCGCGTTAGCATTTTGCTTTCGAACGTCAACGGCTGTGATTAAACTAATTAGGTAGAGCTTTACTTATGCTTAGCACTAGAACCGACAGTGAATTCTCAGGTTGGCCGCCTCAAAAGCCGACCGCATCACATGTTTAATGACCAGGGGGAGGTAGCTTGTGAACGTTCACGAACGCATTTCAGGAAACGGCTCAGATAAAGGCAGTGGTCCAGATGAAAAAACTTGTGAAAAAAAACCTAAAAATCTAAAACGGCTAGGAGACCACTAAAGTAACGCGTCAATAAACGAGCTTAAAATAGAGCTATTGAGATTCTAAGATGCCAATTCGTGCACACGTGCACAGTTCCGCTCAAAAGATCGCAGTCTCATGCTGAGCAGTCAAAAATCATTGACGTTCACAGCCAGAAATAAATGCAAATTTAGCTAATGAAAACAGTTGAACAATGAAAGAAAGCACTTTATTCGATGTTTCACTCAACGAAGACAGAAATACTTGAGAAGGTCCGTCCGAAGGCAACTATTTATTGTTTCAATTCCAATTTCAAGCCAGCTGATGTTCTTGATATTGGAGATCATCGATGTCAATATTGTGGATGAGACTCGTCCAGCATTAACAGACATGAAAGTTCAGGTTCGGAATTTGGCCCAGAACAGTGGTTTTCTCGAAAATTTTTCTTATAGGCCCTACTATTCTGAATCGAAAAAGGGTTTAGAGAGGAAAAGAGAGCAGTCTCATTTATCGCGGTCTCAATGTCGTCTCATTGCTGAATCATTGGCGATCAAATTCCTTTCTTTCAGTTGGTTCCCTACTACACAATGTTCTCACCGATTATCCTGTGGACTATCATAAGAAGATCGAGACAGATACGAGAGGCTAAGTTGAAAGAGCTTGGTCGGCAACTCAGCAACGGAAGAGATATGTATTTCAAGGCTTATGGCAAAATGTGGTGATACCTGTCACAGATAAAAGTTTATCCTGCACCCAAAAAATGGTTTGAAGATGTGGAATGCTGGAACATCCCTAAATTGACACCGGAATTCTGTTGATATCTCCCCCTTGTATGTCTTCGTACACATGACATGTTGATGTCATCTGGAGTTGAAGATCGGTAGCCTCGTTTTCCCGTTGGCGATCACAACACTATCCTAAACGAATATTGGGTTGGTTGAATAGCGACTTTATATCATAGGTTGAAGAAAACTTTCCGAAGTTCTCACGACTTTGAATAAAAAATATTTATTCTAAAAACAAGCAAAGCTCACCAAACAAAATCATTTCCATCAACTTCAAGGATCCTTCGCTACCAATTGGGCAGAGCATGAATTCCCCACGCGCAGAACTCGGGCTGTTTTCAGTCGAAGTATTCTTCTAAGGTCATTTTGACTTCGTCATGGTTAGTTAGTTGTTTTCCATCCAGGAAGTGCTGCATCAAGCGGAACAGATGGTAGTTGGAAGGGGCAAGATCTGGGCTATGTAGAGGATGAAGAAGAACTTCCCAGCCCAGGCCCATCACACTGGGATGAACACTGTTTGCCTTTTTTACGACATGACCTCAAAACAGTCAGAGTTTTACGCGTCGGGAACTCCTGATCTGCCCAATCGGTAGCGAAAGATTCTTGAATATGAAGGAAGTTATTTTTTATTGGGTGAGCCTCGTTTGCTCTTGAAATAAATGTTTTTTTTTATTCGAAGTCGTGAAAACACCAGAAACATTTGCATCAACCTAATAGTTAAAGCGGAATTACATATTGGCTGCTTCCTGCTGTAAGGCAATGATAGTCTTTGACGCCGAGATTACCAGCTAGATCCATTGCCTGGTCCTTTAGTAGAGCTGAAAGGATGAAAACGTTTCGAGAAACCCATCAGAAGTACACCAATTCATGTAAAGTGTGCCCGAATGAGAATGGCGACCCACGCGGTCGGCGTGCTTGGCAGGCATCCGTCGCTTGTGTCGCCCTCGGACGAGTGTTGGATTACAACGACGGCCGTCCCCTCTCCCACTGATTGATCGGCGCAGTGCTTGCTGCCAGCCGGTGCCGGCCTCGTTCGTTGTCGATGGCGGTGGGGACTTTTCGCATGCTCGTCCAAGAGCGGCGAAAGCGACGGCCGCCTGCCAAGCACGTCGGCCGCGTGGGCAGCCATTCTCAGTCGGACGCACCTTACTCTCACTCCGCTCCCGTACTATCAGTGATGCTGTTTCTCGTGACAAGAAAATCTTTCGTGAACCGGTCACATCGTTTTCTCATCTCCGGAAACGAGTTGTATTGTTAGTATCTCTTGCGCGTCTATGGTAAAACTGTTCAGTATCCCGTCTCGAGGGGTTAGTCCCCAGAATTTATAAGCTCAAGACGATGGTTTTTGTACTTTTGTGCCTTCCAAAATGCTAAGTAATCTTCCAAGAATCCGGGAACGGACCCAATCACCACGTTCAGCGCCCAAAACAACCCCCCCACGAGCAAATTTTGGATGAAAGCACATTTTCCGAACTTTGTGCAGGCTGATAGCGTTCTCCACTTGTATGACTTTTTGGTTGAGCGTTTACTTAACCTTTAATTCTTCCAGGGGGTTATAGAGGCGCTTCATTATTTTCTGGTGACCTCCCCGCACGGGTTCACTGCTTTTCGAGACTCAACTCACATCACCACGATAAAGTTCATAGAAGCATGAAAATAATTAAGAACTAATCTCAAAAGCAGCCTAATGAAGAACTAAGTATATACGATGCTTCCCAAAATAGGACATCGTCTCGTTTTCATCCCTTTCATAAGGTCCAGAAGTGAGTTTTAATGTAATACGTCTCATCATGAGTACACGATACGCTCTCGAAGATGAAAATCGTTCGTGCAAACACATTAAACAGGTTTTTTCATAGTGCATGTGACTTTTCGCTTGTGCCACATTAGGCTCCGATAGCCTAAGGCACTCCCAAACGAATTTCTAAATCCTACGTCGAGAGCCCGAGACTAGGCTCCGCCTCGTTTTCTGTGACAACTGGTTTTTTTGGTGTCTCGGCACATTGTGGGTTTACTTAAGTGACATTCGTATTACCTATTCCGCAGCGCCCTACCGGTGTATAGCCAGGCTCTAATTGTAAGAGAAAGTGTAGCATCGCACGACCAGTAGTAAGGTGCGTCCGATTGAGAATGGCGGCCCAAGCGGCCGGCGTGCTTGGCAGGCGGCCGTCGCGTTCGCCGCTCTCGGACGAGCATGCGAAAAGCTCCCACCGCCATCGACTACGAACAGGGCCCGCACCGGCTGGCAGCAAGCACTGCGCCAATCAATCAGCTCTGCAAACGGGGGGAGAGGGGACGGCTGTCGTTGAAATCCAACACTCGCCCGTGGGCGGCACATGCGACGGCCGCCTCCCGAGCGCGCCGGCCGCTTGGGCCGCCATTCTCATTCGGGAACACTTTAGAGCCTATCCTCTGGTTCCGAGCCTAATTTACTCTGTCCAATCGCGCCCTTTTGCACAGCGAGTGTTGAGACAGCGAGAAAGTGTGGGGAGAAGGGGACGCAGAGTACGAGCGAAGACGCGCGCAATAAACGGGAATAAATTTTACTCAGTAACAGAGGAGAGGTATCATGGTCTTTACGCACTTGCCTCTCATTCCAAAATTAGAGCAGGGGCATCCGAAATCACGAATGTGCGTGCAAAATTCAATTAACGACAATCATTCAGTACGGGAATGCAAAACAGAATTGTAAGTGGAAGGCTGTCAGGCAACATCATGAGGTTATGACATGTAGCGGTTAAGAAGAAAAATAGTTCAAGTGCATCCCATGGGCAGAAAACCAACTAATACTTTTTATGTTTTTGCGCAGACAATCCTTTGAGTCACTGCATAACAAAGAAAAGATCACAGAAAGCCCTCAAATTTAGGGGGACGGTTCGCTTCAAGGTCTCTCGCATTGTCCGCTTCACAACCACTTCTTCAATTTCGGTGTCGCAAGAGCAACTAGACGAAATTTTTTTCGAACGAATTTTTTCGCCGGAAATTCTTTTTGTTTTGAACATTAGATGAGTGAATTTGATTTACCGAAGCTTATTGAGAATTAAGAAAATGTTTAGCGCAAGTTTGAATGTTAGGATTTCCCAACATGAAAAATGTTTCAGTACTGGATCGTCTGCGCCTCTAATGGCGCCTCAGTACCTCGGGCTGGATTGAGCTGGATGAGGGAGGGCCGGCCTGTTTTGATGAGATTTTTTACATTCGCCTTGCTATATCTTAAAGGCAGTGGTCGCGATCAAATATGCTTGTCGTCTTTGTCTCTCTAAACCCTTTTCTGGGTCTTGAGTAGTAGGACCTACAAGAAAAAATCGCGAAAAAACCATTGTTTTGGGCAAAATTTGAAGCCTGAACTTTCTTGTCTTTTGACGGTGGACGAGCTCACTCCATATCATCGGCATCGATGACCTCTTATATCAAGAACATAAGCTGGCTTGAAATTGAATTTCAATCAATGCAGCTTCGGATTTATGTACACATCTAGTCATAAACATTGACTGAAGTGCTTGCTTTCATTGTTCAACTGTTTTTATTAGGTAAATTTGCATTTATTTCGTCCTCTGAATGTCGATGATTTTTGACTGCTCGGCATGAGACTGCGATCTAATTCGTCATCGCTGTGCACGTGTGCACGAACTGGCTGCTTTGGGCCTTGAAAACTCTAATTCTAGCCCGTTTTTCACCGCTCTAACTTCATACTTTTTCAGCTGTTTTTTATCTAAGCTGGTTTTTGTAGTTTTTTCTATAACGTTTTTCATCGTGACCACTGCCTTTAACTACCAGGCGCTGTTGATCCATCAAACTTTCCCTGCGCTATCAGGTGGGCCCGACCAGTGTTTCAAACTCAAAAAAAGGTGAACAGTTTCCGGCCCGTACTATGCCCTTGAAGTTGAATCTGTAGTAATCCTTGAATAACTGCCTGCAGGAAGGCGAGAAAACTCAGACAAGCCTTCGCTCGGAGCGGGACAGGCTCCTCCTAAATACGAACGTCATCGCTCGGACCGCAGCAAAGGGTCGAAATCTCATCGCGATCTCCATCCAATTGGAATAGCAGCCTCGGCCGCTGTTGAGTCGCTCTCAGGGCGACAGCGGTTTTTTCGCCGAAGGTATAAAAATGCAAGATTGGTTGCCCTTTGAAAAATAACATGCCGGTCACTTGATCAGCGGGTATAAAAGGCGGCTCGTCTCGGGTAGACGGGCAGATGGCCTTCCAAGGCCACTCCTGAGAGATGGTTTCGGTTCACTCTCTGGACGACAATTTTCGCCTGGCGAGGGTACCCCCGTGTCCCGCGGTGAGGAAGGCTTCCACATTGTGGACCATAACAGGATGGTATCCTAGTTGCCGCCTGTGCCTGGATTAACCTCGTTGCCCTCAGACTGTAGAGAGCACCCTACCTTCTTGTAAGGCTTCATCCTCTTGAAAAGATGCGGAAATAAAAGGCAATAAGCGATTGGGGGATTTTCGAAAATCGCTCGGACAGCAACCGGACAGAATGCAACCGATCATCGCTTCGAGTGGGACCACGGCGACTCGGAGAGCGGCTGCTGTGGCCCGAGTAGATTCTAATCTTGCTCTGAGCGGAGAGACAGCGTCTCTCGAGTTGCCCTCCGGTTTGCTCCGAGCGATGATTTGCCTGAGAAACTGATTGAACACAAAAAACTATGACGATGTCGTTCGTATTTAGGAGGAGCCGGTCCCGCTCCGAGCAAAGGCTTGTCTGAGTTTTGTCGCCTTCCTGCAGTCAGAATTTCAAGGATTACTACAGATTCAATTTCAAAGGCATTGTACGGGCCGGAAACTGCTCACCTTTTTTTGAGTTTGAACCACTGCTCGGGCCCGCCTGATAGCGCAGGGAAAGTTTGATGGATCAACAGCGCCTGGTTGTTAAGATATAGGAGGGCGTACGTACTAAATCTCATCTAAACAGGCCGGCCCTCCTTCACCCAGCTCAATCCAGTCCGAGGTACTGAGGCGCCATTAGAGGCGCAGACGATCCAGTACTGATAAAATTTTCATGTTGGGAAATTCTAGCATTAAAACTTGCGCAAAACGTTTCTTAATTCTCAATAAGCTTCATTAAATGAAATTCACTCATCTAATGTTAAAAACAAAAAAATCGTTCGAAAAAAATTCCGCCTTGTTGCTCCTGAGACACCGAAATTGAAGAAGTGGTTGTGAAGTGAACAATGCGAGAGATCTTGAAGCGAGCCGTTCCCCTAAATTTGAGGGTTTTCTGTGATCTTTTTTCTTTGTTATGCTGTGACTCAAAGGATTGTCTGCGCAAAAACATAAAACGTATTAGTTGGTTTTCTGCCCATGGCATGCACTTGAACTATTTTTCTTTTTCTTCACCGCTACATGTCATAACCTCATGATGTTGCCTGACAGCCTTCCACTTACAATTCTGAATTGCATTCCCGTAATGAATGATTGTCGGTAATTGAATTTTGTCAGCACATTCGTGATTTCGGACGCCCCTGTTTTAATTTTGGAATGAGAGGCAAGTGCGTAAAAACCATGATACCTCCTCTCTGTTACCGAGTGAAAAAGAAGAACCATTAGGCTGCTTACTGTGAAACCGTGCATGTTTATACTGCTTATGATGTTCATTTAGAAGCTCTAAGTCTGCTTCCATAGCTGCGTCGTTGCTTACGTTGGTGTACAGCGCTGAAACATAAAAGAATTCCATTACACAGTTGCTGGTGAATTGTACCCGCCGGAAATGGTCTAAAAAGGCTTGCGTGTTGGGTAAGTGCGCTGGTATAAATGGAAGAAGTTGGGTGAGCACTGCACTGACAAAACAAGCGATTCGGTCCGTGGGACCACCCATGCAGCTAATTATGGGCCGGGCCTTAACTGCGGTCGGATCAATTTGTGTGAGGTCCTCCGTTGTCCAGAATATCTGGGTTTGGATAAGCAGGTACAACACGGGACAAGTTGGAGCCTCAATTTGCAGGCGCGTGTTTATCGTCAGAGCTAGCCCAACCGATTTCGCTTCCACAGTCCAGGACCTGTTACGCTTGCGGTGTTGCGACTTGAACTCTTTTTCGGAGGTATCCGGTAGACTGACGTGTCCGAGGGGTGGATCTCGGTTATCGCCACATCCATGTCGTGGGGAATCACCACAAACTCTCCTCCTTTGTCACTTACGGACAGCCGTATGGTATTGGAAGCCACAAATCGCGCACTTCTTTTAGACCCGAAATTTATGAGTGATTTAGGTTTTTAGGGATTTTTCCTGCCTGGAATCGCTTGAGAACCCTGAGTACTTTGTCGGCGAAAAGGCGGAAATTTATGTCGGCAAGTGCATTTGGTTCCTGTTGCTTGAAATACGTTGGGGGAAACGGGATGGTGGGAAATGTGCGAATCTGCCCCGCGCTAGCTGACCCTCAGTCTATTCTAGCCCTATAACGAAGCCGATCCTGAAGCTCGTGGAGACCGCAGATGACCTTGCGCATGACATGAGTAGAAATGCTCTGAGACGGTGAAAAACTCGGACCAAGCTGTAAAACTGCGAGAGCGTTTTCGGAAACAGGGGTATTTCTCAGCACGGTAACCCTTGGTTTTTCTGACGACGGTACGCTACTGACACCTTGATGAACCGAACTTTGATCCGATACAACCCTACGCCCCATTTTCTCGGCCATTGGCTGTACACAAAATGTCATTGAATTTCTTTTGTAGAGATACCCTGACCTTAGACCGGATACGATCACAAATAGACTTTGACCCCTCCACTATCCTCCTCCAAAGACGCCCTCCGAAAACTTCAGACAATTTTGTTCTTTCGAACTACATCTATTCAACAAAGCAGACAAATGATCTTGTTTATCACGGAGTGCGATGCGAAGAAGCTGCAGCTCGATCTTGCGTACTTTCGGGTCACTTTTCGGTCTTCCTTAAACGTCACGTAGATTCTTCTTCGAGATGAAGTTCGGGATGACGTGCATAATTATAATTTTCAGATCACGGTGATTCTCAATCTGTCTTCATTACCCCTCTATCAACGAATCATCCGATTCGGGCTCATTACTCATGTTGCTATTAACTTAATTTCCGCGTATGTGACTGCACTAAATTTTGCATACTCTATATTTAGCTAAATTTGCAACGAGTGGGGAACATAAGCTCCTTATTAGCTGGCCTCATAATATCGATTCCAGAATTTCTCTTGGTTGGAAATTACCATACATAGAAGTGTTTTAATCAAGCTATGCGCATCTATATATATATATATATATATATATATATATATATATATATATATATATATATATATATATATATATATATATATATATATATATATATATATATATATATATATATATATATATATATATATATATATATATATATATATATATATATATATATATCTTTTTCTTTCTTTTCTTGACCTTTGAGAAAATCTTTTCTTGACTCATAATCATGAAGAAAAGTATGTTAGAAAGCCAGAAAATTCGATTTCACTTTGAAAGACAAGTGTTCACGACTTCAACCGAAAATTGAAAGGACTGTGTAGGAGTGCAGAAACCACGTCGGAGGAAAACGGCTTTGAGCGAGCCCCAGTTAGCCTTTCAAGGTCCTAAAATGACTGCAATAGCGCACGAGGCCTAGTTCACACAACATAAATTCATCTTGGTGAACAGGCGAGGGGAAAGGCTATTATATCCAAAGGCTACAACCAGGAAAATTCAACATGTTCGCTTCGATGGTGGTAGCTGTGTGAGCTGGGCTACTGATTATCTGTGGAGAATCAAAGATAGTTCTCAAAGTAAACACTGCTTTCAAGGGTATTGGATAATTTTTAGATCAAAGGTCATCCTAATATGTTCTAAGTTACATGAATTAGGACGAAATTCCTGAATTTTAACAAAAAATGTTCAAGAACCCTTTGTCGAGGCAGCTATTTGTTCCCATATTTTTTGTTCGGGAACGATCTCAGACTATTGAAAAGAGAAGTTCTCTAGATAGTCGGTCTCCACATTCCACTACCGCCGCGATATGGTAGTTTCTCTAGTATCTCCAACTTATGGATAGCTGCGTCGAAGATCTTGAAAGAGGGCAAAGTGACGGGAACTGATTGTCTTAATATGTTACAGCGGATTAGTGAGATTCACAAAACAACCCACTCAGGCATAACTTTTCTCATCCATTCAGCCCAACTATAATTATTTACGACGGAATTCGTGAAAATAGGCGTGATGAGCCTTTGTTAGCAAGTGCAAGAGGTGCAGTCTAGAATGTGCATGTTTATCCACTTCTTGACTACTGAAAGATTTTACCACCACCTTCCACCATGACCGGTGTATAACTCAAAGGCCATCTTTCTTCTCTTTCTTAGACCTTTGCAATGGTTACTGAACCTCTCACGAAAGCGATCTACAACAAAAGCTAATCGATTAGCCTATCCAGTGAAAATCTTTCATACGTGGTTTGTTCGCCCTGTGTTTCCTTGCTTACACGACGCGAACAAGAGAGCTCTTCCAACTTCTTTACCCGACCTCAAACTTGGGTAATTAAACCGATACAAAATAGTAGTACAACGGATATATGTATTGAACGAGCAATCGCAATGTTAACAGTAACAAGAGAATCGTAATATGGCGATCGCCGAGCTAATGGAGAAATGAGTAATAACAAGAATAATAAGAACATAATGCGCATCGCAACTGAGATAGTCGCACTACAAAGGCCGAGAGGGCGAGGAAAGCCACCCCCTCGCACTTACAGTAATGCAGCCGCTCTCCTATTCCTCTTAATATATACGAGTTGATGGAATGATAGACAAGGATAAGGAAATGGAAAAGCGGCGGCATTTCCTATATTGTGTCAATATCTCTCGAAGCTGGAAGCTTAGAAAGCTTTCAGCTTCGATACGTGGCAAATAAATATTTCCGTAGAACTTTGCAAAATGAAATACTCTGTGAGGATTTCCACGTTATTTTTACAAGAACGGGTTTGCGAATAGGGCCGCCCTAAGTCTTATCACTTGTGCTGCGAGCAACTCAGTACACGGTGGTTCAACAATCCTTCATTCCATTTGACTATGAGCCGCTCACAGTCCGACTCTTCGGATATGAAGGAACTAACAGCACACGAAACGTATCCCTCCATTCAATGACGCAATACAGTAATCGCGATTACCAAGTCTCGGACATCGTAGCAATCATAATGGTCTACCGCACATAAGCAAGCAGTAATTTCGCGTAGTCGGATCTGCCATAGATTCTGTGGAGGAATACAGCCGGCTGGAACTGGCGCAGGATGAAGTTGTGCATAAAGTAGGCATGCGATGAGAGGCGAAAAGTCAAAACGAGGGGAATATCGGCCGTGGTGAGAGGAATATGAGTAGGTGGAAGGGAAGGGGGTCAGGCGGTAGTCGAAGTGAACGTAGATGGTGGGGAGTAGCATAGGGATGGATCAGAAGCAGACGAATATGACGAAAAATCGAGCCGAATAGGACGCAGAAATCAGAACTTTCGTTTCCTGAATGGAGGTCCGGTGTTGGCGCACAGAATAGTGTTATGACTCCCCCTGCAATGATTGCAGGTCACTGAACAAGTCTCAGCTGATCCGTGATCAGGGCTGACATCTAGCGCAGAGGTGAAGGTTTGAACTCTCATGGCACGGGTTACCGAATCCGCGTAACGATGACATCTGGCAGTAAGGTGACCGTCCATGTTCTCCTCGATGGTACAAAAAATGCACGACGACAATGATCGAATTTCATCAAACACAGTTTCACACAATCTAACATTATTTTTGGCTGGAAGAAGGACTGTCAGCCGTTGAATGACATTTGCACGGGTGCTTGTGATAGTACCGTATTTCTTTTTCACCGCGTTTACTTAGTTTTAATTCTCAGGAACAAATTTTGTTCCTTTAATCGAATCGGCAGCTCGGTCTGTAGGGCTTTTTTCAGAAGTATAACCTTTTTATCTCGTTTAGAGACTGGTTGTTATGGACGAGTGTCTCAGAGATGGCCCAGTACTCTTGGAAATTTTCTACTCTGCCCGAAAATTGGGGAAGTTTCACAGTTGATGGCTTTAATGATGTCTTTTGTGTGCCCGGTGACTCCACATTTGTGTTATCTGAACTTAAATTCAATTCTGGTGAAGTTGATTCTTGATGAGTGCGAAATGTTGTGACATGCAGCGCGTCAGCTTGTTGGCAGGTTTTTTCTGTCGCTGAGCATTCCGAGATGGATTTCCCGATAAGCCTTGCTCTCCGTTCGCGGGTGAATGCAGCAGAGCGGGAATTTTAGATTCGATTGAAGGAACCGAGTAGTGCTCTATTTTGCTGCTAATTGTTTTCTCATCGCTTTTTCGCGTGACACTGTTCAACTTATAGAGCACTTCCCCTAGTCGAGCTTTCAGCGCTGTAACTATAGCATCTGCTTCCAGAAGAATTTCACCAAATTGAATTTCTGTTTCATTTTGCTGGAATTCATCGAGGAAATTTTCCTTTTTAGACTTTTTTGTCTCCGCAAATTCTTTCTGTATAGTTTCGAGTATTGCGAGAAGGTCTCCTCGAGTAGCACATATCAAGGACAGTGCCTTTTCAATAGCTGCTGAAAACTTCTAGAGAAATTCGATATTCTCTCCTGTCCCCTGAGGACAATTAGGCTCGCCTGTGAACCCTCGAAACGCATCGAGTTGTGACATTTGAAGTAGTCGACACTCGTGGAATATTTGCTTTGTGAAAACAGAGTGACATCTGTTCATCTATTTTTGCGATCTTCAGGTTGTCGCATTCACTATGAAATCGGCAGTGTGGCGGGAATTTTCCTGGAGACTGACCTAGCTTGCTATGAGCAAGCGGGCGAGAACGTGGTAGCTTGTCAGCCGTTGCACCAAAAATTGCATCGGTGATTCAGTGGTAGAATACTCGCCTGCCGCGCGCGCGGCCCGGGTTCGATTCCGGCCGATATACCAAAATTTGTTGAGAGCAACTGAGTACACGGTGGGGCAACAATCTTTCATTCCATTTCACTAGGAGCAACCGCTTACAGTCCGACTCTTCAGATATGAGAGAACTAATAGCGAAGCGGAGGGCGGAGCAACATCGCGATGTGAGAAATGAGCATGTTGTTGAAAAAATGCTGTAGAGATGCGACAACAATAGAAGAGTTTCTTCGTTTTCTTTCAATAGTTGCGCCCGCATGAACGCGCCGAGAAAAAAATACAGAAGCATTCAGTCAAGAAGTTACATGTTGAATATTTCAAAACACAATAAGCCGGAGTGCTAAACATAAATCGAAAAGAAGAGTCAGACACACAAAAGACAATGAACACAAGGAATGCTGACTCATATACACAGTTTAACGGTACTAGCTCAGTAAGCGCTTTGAGAGACGACATTTGAGAAACCGCTTCGCGAGACGACGTTCGAGTTAGGAGGATCGAAGCGGTAAACTGCGGTAGAAGCTAAATGCGATTCATCTGTTGCAACCTATCGCAATCTTCCAGAACATTGAAAACGTACCAGTTTTGAAGTTCAGACAAAAAATTAATTGAGTCCTGGAGCTGTGTTGATCTTGCAAGAACCATCACAACATTCCAGCATTTCTTCGTTCTTCTTGAAAATAAATTGAATTCCGCCAACCTCTTTCAAAGTGTTTTGCATGCACGAGTCGAGTCATTCACAAGTCGAGTCATCGCGAAAAATATTTTGGGTTCTAGTTCGTTCATGGCCCCGCGTTCCTCATTCCGTTTTGCTATGTTTTGCAAGGTGCGCTGTTTTGTACAGTTCATCAACGCAATAGCGTTCAGTCCGAGAAAGCGCACACTGATTGCGAAAGCGTCATGCGGCGCGGTTTCGAGGACCTGTTCACATTCGCACGCGAGGATACGCTAGCAATTCGCCATCCGGCGCTGCACCGCCCCTGATCGATACGAGGACACCCTTCTTCGCTGCCGCCGTGCTGTCCAGCGCCGAAATCAGCTGATCGGCTGCTGCGCCTCTCCTCGCCTGCGGGTGTAAACAGATCCTCGGAATCGCGCCGCAACACACTTTCGCAATCGGCCTGAATTATGACGAAAAAGCTTTGGGAATGTTTAGAATTGTTTGGTTTTTCCTCACACGCACACAAACATCAATACACCTTATGTTTTTTCCATGGGACGGGGCAGGAACAACAATAAAAAATAAATTTTCCTTTGTTATTGCCATTTGTTTCGTAATTTTTCATTCTTGTTGTTCCTGAGTATATATATGACAAAGGGTTGGGTGCATTAATAGTGTGTGGTAGGGGAGAGGAAACTTACCGTTTCTAATTGTTCCCGGTGCTTTTTTTCCTTCAAAAGCTACAAAATTTGAACTTTTTCGACTATGCTTAGTGAAATTACACATACGCACAACCGCCTCATTCGTTGCCGTGCTCTGTATGAGTAGTCGCGGGTCACCTTGCTGAACAAATAATTGCTTCTACCAAACTTCTCTATCTCTTCGTATTCCGTCTTCTCTCTACCGTTTTTCCAACATGGTGAGAGAAAGAGCTGTATTACTCGGAGAGCGTTTCCTGTGTGATGCACTTGCCTGTTGCGGCATTTTATGCAACAAAACGGCTTCTGAGAGTAATAAGCTAAAAAAATCCGTGCGACCTCGTATCTTGTACGAAATCCACCACTTTGAAAACGGGAGAGATTTGCATCCAGCATCCCGTGGAGCATTTGGAGAGGACGTTTTCTCAAATAGTCAACGATTACGTTGATTTCTGCGATTCCAGACTCAGAATGAAATGTTTGAAGAGGAAGAATACAAGAGGGACCATTAGTACCTGATCTCGAGAGTGCTTTGTATACTCTCCTTCGAAATGCCTTCTTGGATGATTTTAGTTAGATGCGACTTATCTGGTGCCATTTAAGTTACATGTAACATCTAGGAAGCGCACTGCATACGGAATCCCATTGATGTTTTACATGTAACTTAAATGAGCTGAGATATGTCGCAAGTAATTTAAATCAGCTTAGATATGTTACAAGTAACTTTTTTACGGCCTAGATGTTACAAGTAACTTGTTTTCGTTTTTCTGAGCAGCGCCGCCCACAGAAAGTGGAATTTGCTGCTGTGCCTGGTCAAAATTCTGCGACGTGCAAAGCAACAAATAAAGTAGTTTCAGAGTATGCAGAGACATTTTTTTACAAAAAAAGCACACAGAAGTATTGGTGTCGACTAAATGTGAACAATGGAGCTCGAGAAAGGCAAAGACGACGACAAGAAGTCAATCATTGGTCATCAGTTTCGAGCCAGTTGATGACCGACGCCTGATACTACAAAACACCACTAGGGTCGTGCACCAGTAAATAGTCGACCAATTATAGATTGCTATCTTAACATCGAATGGGGCTCTTTTCATGGGTTTTCCCTATAGATCCTACTACACCAAGGTAAAAAAGACAACTAAGGAAAACGCGACAATCATGTTCCATTGTTAGCTCTGCATCTAACCGAAGATGGGTTCACGCACCCCCTTAGGCAGGAGTTCCCTGCAATAACACAGGAACTCTAGTTTTTCGACCTGATTGTTATATCGCGCTAGGAATCGAACGCCCTCCCCCCCTGAGCAATCGATACCCGTCTCAAAGCAGGATTTGCACGGAATGTGGGAGCTGTGCGTGCGGTGGATTTTAAAAAGGTTTCATTTATTTGAAAATCCTAAAATAATTTGTCAAATCTCAAGTTTCCTCTCAGCATCCAGTTGCTCAAGGAGTTTTGTTAGCAGACAGGATGAACGTACATATTGTACTAAACTATTTTATGAGTCGAGAGGTAGGGGTTTCGATCTGTGCTCCGCCATCCGCCAATCGTTCTATGGTGCTGGTCCTCTAGCGAGTTTCCTGGCAAGGTGCGGTAACTTCCTAGTTTCTCTGTTATTGACCACGTTTTGAAAGAACTTCTGAATTTAGTAAGGTTTAGTCGACATTTGGCCGAATAAGCACATTTCTGATTTGTTCCTTTCAGGTTCTCTGAAGACGGCGATCCCGCCGGGTGTGCAATAAGCCAATAAAGCATCTACCAACCTCGTGTCCAGTTAAACAAACAACTACTACTGATTATTACAATGCCGAGGTTCATGGAGAGTCGTACCTGGAGACTTATGGCGAAGCGTCCCAACTGATTTTCATCGACTCGTCAGGAAGTGGCTGTCACTGAGGGAGAAGATCGGCTCAGCTGAACAATCCGTCCACTTTCTTCGCCGTTGCCGGCACAATCGTATCGTGCCGAACTTCATCACCCGAAAACGCCTATGAAGTCTATGCGGCAGTGGAAACAACGATCGCCAGATACTCCAAATCGAATTGCGACTATTCGATTTGGAGTATCTGGCGACATGACACTTCGGCAAGGAAAATCATTTGTTTTCAATGTTGAATAAGTGTGTATGTAAGGAATCACATTGTGTCAGATATTTGGATGGGCTTGTCTGGCAGAGAATAGTGGACGGATCAAAAACGATCTGTGACTCTATTCGGTCTAATGTAAAACAAACTTTACAAGCTAAATTCGAGAGACTTTTGAGTACATCGCGTGGCCAAGAGAGGGAGACTTTGAGTGCCGTGTCTTCACGGAACCCTGATGGTCACACAATGAACGTTGCAGGAACGGAGCCTATTTCTACTCAGTCTCGAGTTACGGTATTAGGCGATTTCCACCTTTCCGAGAACGCTCGTTCAATTCTGGCAATGGGTCCCAGTTTCTCGCCATCTCAACCTATTTCTACCGTCACCATGCGCAAGGTAATCTGTAGTCTTCACGGGCTCCAAGACCGGCTGCGCTATAGAGCCAACATAGGCAATGCGACAATTTCTGCGCCAGTCAGAGCTTTACCCCAGATTCCTTTCCCCAACACTTTTTTCAAACAACAGGACCCCAACCTCGGCTCTGATATCACTTTTCGCATTTTCGCCGACGAGGTTTTCAAAGTTTTTGACCGCGCTCGCAAGCAGAAGATCTCGTCAAATCTTTCTCATGCTCAGGTCTGTGGTCTCAGAGAAATTCGGGAGTTGGTGGAGTCTAAGGCTATACGCCTTTCCGTCAGCGATAAAGGAGGGGAATTCGTCATAATCCCTAACCAGCTGGACAAGGCTATAACGGAGCAACACCTGCAGGATATCTCTCTTTACCGTCCCTCCACTGCCAGAGAATTTCAAGCACAGTATCGTAGACTCAACAGGGAGTGGATTAAAGTTGGAAAATCAGCAGATTTGAGCCCGTCTCTCATCACTCGCCTTAAAATTGACTTGCCCTGTTTTGTTTCTTCTCGTAAAGACTCACAAGTTCTCAGCGGAGGAGGATCTGGCCACCATCAGTCCCGTTTCCATAAAAGTCAGGCCCATCATCAGCTGCGTGGGTGGTCCCACTGATCGTATTGCCTGGTTCATCAACAACATTTTAAAACAACTACTAGACCACTTTCCGGCCCACCTCCCAAACACCACCTGCGCATTCCTTGACCATCTCGCAGCAGCATTCAACCCGCAAACCCGTGCATAATGGAGTCTTTGACGCCACCGCCCTCTACACCAATGTCAGTAATGACCATGCTATGGAGGCCGTTTTCGAGCTTCTCACCCAACACCAAGGCTCCATTAACATGTTCGGGTTAACGATTGCGCAGCTTATGACAATTCTCCATGAGTGTCTTAAATGCAACATTTTCAGATGGTCAGGACAATACTTTAGTCAGGTCAGAGGGCTGGCCATGGGACAGCGCCTAGCTCTACGCTTGCCATAGCATTTATGGGTAAAATCGAATCTCCGGTGCTGGCACGGCTTCCAATGCCATACTGTAGGTGCATAGACGACTGCTTTGTCGTCTGCCCTACCCAGGAGGAAATGGACCAGTGTTTTGAACTCATCAACAATCTCCAGTCGGAAAATGTTAAATTTACCGGAAAAACCGGTGGTAGACTGGCTTCCTTTCCTAAATGTCCAAATAAAATTTTCGGGGAATTTTCGCCACAAAATGGTATCGCAAACCAAGTAACAAAACATAATTGTTCATTACCAATCAGCACACCCTCACAAACAAAAAGGGCGGTTGTTAAAAATATGTATCGAACGGCGAAATGTGTCTGTACCGGAGAAAACGAGCAAAAAGAATCTGTTCAGATGGCGCAAGAAATTGCTGCTCTTAACGGATATCCCCCAGTATGGTTCTGCGCAGATCCAGAGGCTCAGCCGCACGCCGCGAAGAGCAGGAATCAGCAGTTAATGGCAAAATTCCCATAAAAATGCCCTTCATTTCGATGAAGTGAGCAAATCTCTGCGAAAATGCCTACGCAAAGCCGGTCTGGAAAGCTCTGTCGCCATTGCTGACATCCCTCCAAATAACCTCAAAAACCACCTCATCCGAAACCGTCTATATGACCGCATTTTTGCAACTCCCAATTGTGTGGTCTGCCCAACTGGTAGAGAGGGAGATCGCACTGCATGCGGTGTGGTTCTACAGGATCTCGTGCCAGCTGTGCGGCGAGCAATATATTGGTGAGACTTCGCGGCCGCTCTGGGTTAGAATCAAAGAGCACTTAGACGGCAAGGATAAGCAGCGGGTATCAACAGTTCTGGGTGTCACCGTGTTATCGCCCACAACGGCGATAATTACCATGTCGAGGTCGAGATATTTGCGCGGGAAACCGATACCCCTGCCAGAAAAACCCTGGAGGCATTTTGGATCCAGGCGAGCGACCCAAAAATCAATCGGAAGGGGGAGTGCCTATATATAGCTGGAGAGCTCAAGCCCTACCTCAGACTCGCATTCTAACGTCGAGAGGTAGCGGTTTCGATCTGTGCTCCGCCATCCGCCAATCGTTCTATGGTGCTGGTCCTCTAGCAAGTTTCCTGGCAAGGTGCGGTAACTTCCTAGTTTCTCTGTTATTGACCACGTTTTGAAAGAACTTCTCTCGAATTTTAGTAAGGTTTAGTCGACATTTGGCCGAATAAGCACATTTCTGATTTGTTCCTTTCAGGCTCTGAAGACGGCGATCCCGCCGAAACGTGCGTAAGCCAATAAAGCATCTACCAACCTCGTGGTCCAGTTAAACAAAACAACTACTACTGATTACAATGCCGAGGTTCATGGAGAGTCGTACCTGGAGACTTATTTTATGAGATTTTTCGCTTTACGCGGCAAGCTCGATGGGGGTTCGACAGCATTGATGACGTGTGCATTGAGGATGTCAAATTCCTCTACACGCAGTCGGCTCAATTCTACAAGAACGGCGTCCAGTGGACATTACATCATAGAACAGAATGGTGGTGCTCGCTTTGTATGGATTTCTGAGATCAATTTCTGAGATCCAAAATAAAATTTCACCGAAGTATCCAGCGCTCTCTGCATGGCCTGAGTGCCGCTCCGTGATCGAAGACGGTCGCGCTATGGAAAATCAGACCCTTAGATGGACTGTAACTCCTACCAGATTGGACCAAGGGTTCATTGATATGAAGAAGTCGGTATTGGGCGCATTTCATACAAGCTTCGAGACAAGCGCCTGAGATGCTAGGGGCATGTGCTTTGAGCTGAAGAAAACTTGATAGCAAAAGCGGCCACACAGCTTCGAAAGGCAGTCCAGCGACCAATAGGACGACCTAAGCAAAGATGATTGGGTGTCTTGCACAAAGATAAAAAAAGCTGCAGCCCTCTAACCTGATAACGCGAACGACATGGTCAAATGATGGAAATGCTCAAGAAAAGCAAACCCGGAGACGAAGAAGAGGAGGAAGAAGAGGACGAATAGCAAGCAGATAAAGGAGAGGAAGATGGGGAAGAAGAGGAAGAGTTTCACCGGGAGCCGCCACTAATGTACATTCGTCGCGACGACCAATTTCTTCAGGTAGTCATGACTCGACTGAATGCTGAGGTTTTAACTGGTTCTTCGCCGTCTGTTCGTGATTTCAGTAACGTATAGTGGCCAGCACAATTTTTATTCGTCGCAGACACTGCCATCAATTCGTTAGAGATTTTTTATATGCTACAATGCCTTTGTCGCTCGCTACTACCGTCCTAGTCATTTTAGAGTTATAATATTGTAATATTGTGGACCTAGCGGTCTTACCTCTAATTCCGGATATCTGAAATTTTTTTCGTTAGACAGTAGCCCGCATCTGCGATCAAGAAGCCACAACTGAAAGGCGGCATTCCAAGCGGATGACACCGACAATATGTATTGATGCTTCACATTTTTCACGAAAACACACTGACAATAAGCATTGATGCTTCACATTTTGATGAAAATAATTTCCAGATGCGAATGGAATGTGAAGAGGCTATCAAGGATTTAGTCAAAGATAAGGGATTCCTTCTCGCCATCGGGTCACAAGTGATTGCTGCTTTAATCACAGCAGTCATTGCAGTTGTCGTCATTAGCAAATGGAGCCATCTATACTTTCATATTAACTGCAAGGTAGGTCCGGAGATCGGGGAGAACTCTCCCTGGCTTGGCCAAAGAAGAAATACAAAATATGTGTAGGCAGCTCCATTATGAAGGATAGTGGTTTAGTGCGTGCCCAATAGAACTACAGTGCACTGCAAGGTTACACGAAATACCCCAACTTTGGAGTTCTTAACTTAGGGTGAATCTAACTTTTAGACGCTAAATGCCAATCGACGCAGCAATCTTAAAAAACTCTGAGTTGCATTCTTCGGGAAATTTAATGAACTAAGCAGAGCGGGGACTCAAAAACAAACCTCTGAATCTCATCGGTCAACGCTGTCAGTTTGATGGCATTTCACTTTATCGAAGAAAATCAATGATCGAACTCGACAGTTATGAGTGTTTGAGAATCCTCTATCCATAAAAATCACTGCCGTAGAATTTCATCGATTTTCTGGAATTATCGATTTTATTGATTTTTCGCAAAAATCAATAAAAGACTGCGGAAGTAGATTCAGTCGAAAGAGGACCTTCGACAATTACCAAAATTCTCGTTTCGCCTCTGCTTTCTAAGCGTAGATAGAAATAACCATCGCACTGCTAGCATTGACCGATGAGATTCAGAGTTTTGTCCGAAAAAACCTCGAATGTAGCCATTTCAAAGTAACGCGGCATTGCTGACGTTTTTGTGACAAAACCATTTCTGCAGCTTCAATATGAAATTGTTCATGGTAAGACTTACACGGACCATTCATTCGATAGTCTACAAAACTATACTGCGGTACAAACACACTGAGAATTATGTCTGAAGTGTCACATACCAACCTTTTAAGACGGTCACTTCCAACCTGTATACACTCGCCCAAAACGGATAAATTTAGCTACACCACGAGCTCTTATAGCCTGTTCTGAGCGTATGGGAAGTGTCCTAGAACACTTCGCCAGATTCTCATCAATTTGAGGTTTGGCGAACACAAAGGTCATTTCTGCATTGATGATTGGCCTGCACCACAGCCTGTGTCGTTCTCCCGACAGTCCTCGTCCATGGTGCACATTTGTGGCTAAGCTTGCCTTATCTTCTGAATATGCATAACACATAATTTCTGTTCCCCGAAGTTCCCATTCGAGGATGAATGCGTGTCCTCGTTCAGATCCCTCAGAACCCTTTCTTCGGTAAAAAACAAGTTCTGAATGACGAAGAAAGCAAAAGTGTTTAGGGAGAGACAAAAAGGCGCACATCACGAATATTGACAAGCTTACTCGGCTTAAACGGCTAGTTTCTGCCTGACGCGGTCTGTCCGCATCTTTGCCGAGGAGCGCCGCCCTAGTAGTCGGCCGCGTCCATTTATCACGGTTCTCAGCCACAATTTTAAAACAAACCATCCATTAGTCGCTATTCCACTCCCTGCCATATAAAACATCGCGCCTGAATTGCCATTAGATGCGGAGTGATCCCAAATCCTCCTTTACCACATCCGTCCAGAACTTTCGCCTACGTCCGGGCGGACATTTTCAGACAAATCTCGAAAGCATCCTTAGAGCGTGTTGAACAAAACTAGCTAGCGGTCTTCTCAGAATATGCCCAAACAGTCAAAAACGACCTTCCATTGCCGTCTGAGAAGACATCGGGAGATGTTGGAACCTTCCTGATGTAAAGCATTGATTTCGTCATAGAAGGTCTTCGTTGTGGCACATATATGCGGCCAAAATCATCCAAGCAAACGCCTAAAGTGCTTCCTCTCCGCGCAATCCTATCTTTCCATCTACGTCTTCGGTGCTGCCCACGTCTGCGATTGGTTTATCATCATAGGGCGATAAGCGAATAAGAAGACGCGCAACTTCTTTTTCTCCGCGATAGGGATGGACCACAAACACTTGGTTACAGAATCGAATGCAGATGTAGCTTTTGCACATCGCTGTTGGATATCCGCTGCATAACTACCATCGTTCTTCAGCAAACAGCCCAAATAACAGAAACCATCCACCATTTCAATCCGTTGTCCGTCCACATAAACTTCCGTTGAAGGCCTCTGAGAGAACCACATCTACTTGCATTTGTCAGGACGAAGACGAAGTCCATAGGCTGCGGCACACTTCGAGGCGAGGTTCACAATCCTTCACAGCTGTGCATTGTTTTCAACGATTGAGACAGTGGCATCGACGTACTCCAGGTGTTAGTCAGGGGTGTGCGTTAATGAAATTTCAAATTTCGTAAATCGTAAATCGTAATTACGACAAAACCATCGTAGATCGTAAACCGTAAATCGTAAATCGTAAACAGCAAATAATAACAATAACCACTGAAAATATTTAACTCCGGAACGCCAACGCGGTTGTAAGCGCTAAAACAAACCAAAATTACCGTATCTGAGCGATTTCTTACAGCCGAATTTTAGAACTTTCTATTGCTAGCGGAACTGCAACACCGATTCTACATTCGGTAAGGATTGCACTGATATGCACTTCGAGTTCCGTACTGAAGGTTGGCTCAAACTCGGTGCACGTACGTCGAAAAATATGGAACCAAACTAGCGCCAACCTTCAATAGAGATCGCAAAGTGTCAGTCCGACCCTTGGCAACTCTGCATTATCTAGAGCCGGGTATCGGTCGCCCAGCGCAAGTTATTTTTTCCTATATCTTCTAAATACCTTGGAGATTCATAGCTTTATGGTTTCTAAATTTTGCCGCTTTGTGTAGTTTAGCTCCCATAGTGGAGGAATGTAGCCAAGGCGCCCCAACGAACGTTCGCATTTGTGAGAGATAAAAGCAAAGGGCGAAGATGAAAGTTTAAACTAGCGCTCACGCCTTTTCTGAGTGTCCGCTTGCCGCAGACGAAGAGAAGTTAACTGAAGGCAACGATTTTGAGCGTCAAACTCTTTGGGTGAAAAAGGACGCCCCTCTTGTTGATTTTCGTCGACTCAAAGTAGACGAGCAGTATTTGAAGCAATTTTTGGATAGCTCAGACTGCTTCGCTCGATGTTTTGGCTCTAATCTAGTAGTAGGATTCACAACAGTTAATCTTCATGAAAAACTCGAAGACAAAGTACTCGTGAAGAGTGCTTTCGTAGTATGGTATACTTTGTCGCTGTAATGAGCGACAGGCATGCAATCTAACACAAATCGTTTCGACACCCGCATCGGAGCAATGGCAATGGTCGTGTTAGGAGCAGATGTGGCGTGTGGGTCGCAGCGACGTGTCGCGGAGGGCTGACATACTACAAATGTGCCATATCGTGTCGCTACCACTGCCGCTGTCGCTGCGCTGTGCTCTGCTACAGCGACAGATTCGAAGGACGGGAGGCGGTCGCTGTCGCTGCGCAGAGCGACGCGACCGTGTGTCGCAAAAGTATACCATACCCCTTCAGACTGCATTTCGTCGTAGGCGGCAGCTAGTGAAACGTGCGCGGCACGCAACGCGGATCAGTTATCCAGCGCCTCCAACTCCGACCGTGTGTCCCGCATTGAAATGATAGAATCGCGTTAAAGAATAATAATGGGTTCGTGTTGTAGTCACACGCCTGGGTTTGTCCCATCTCCGTACCAAGAATATTAGAATAAGCAAAGTGGGATTAGAGCAGGTCAATTAGAGATTATCAACTTCTATTGCATATATTTTTATTTACGAAAAACTACGATTTACGGTCCAAAATGTCGTAAATCGTAAACCGTAAATACGAGTCCAAAAAACACCGTAAATCGTAAAATCGTAAATCGTAAATCGTAATTACGCACAACCCTGGTGTTAGTATCACCTTCGCAGGAAACGGTTTTGCAGCTCTACGCATGATTTCATCTACGGCGAAGTTGAATAGAAACGGTTCAGCTACAGCTTCTCTCCTTGCTCCTACTTCCTCCTCGAAAGCCGACGAAAAACCGTCAGGTGTACGAACTGCTGCTGTTGTTTTTTGTTCATGTCCTCTACTATTCGAACATACTTTTCCGGGATTCCATCTGCTCGCAGAGCGTTGAGCGATCGATCACAATGAGTAGAGTCGAATGTGGCTTTGTAGTTCGAAAAGCAAGCTGTAGGGGCTTCGTATACTGCTGCCACGACACACCTAATCTTCTAGAAGAGCACTTCTTCGACGGCCGATTTTCCAGGTCTAAAAGCAGCTCGCTCCTCTCTGGTAGTCTCCTCAGCATGTTTGATCAGTCGCTCAAGAAAGATACGTTCGAATACCTCGTACCTGATACGCAGTAGAGAGATTCCCCTGTAGTTCTTGGGGTCCATGACGGATACTTTTTCGGGTGGAGGTGCTATGATCGCATGTCTCTTCTCGGATTCTCCTTCTTCCAAGCCTTCTCAAACTCCTTAGCTCTACACGTCCATTCTCGTTCGCGGTTGCCTTGGAGCTGCCGACGCAACATCCTAGTCAGACGCTTCTCCTCCACGAAGACTCCTGCAGTCCAGAGAGTACATGCTGTTGTAAAAAGATGTTGCTTCCTCTGAGACGTAGGCGAACTTCTTCTTGGGCTGTGCAACCGGAAAGCATTTCTGGAAGCGTACTGGTAGCGCTTGACGAAAAAATTCGCGTTCCTTTTTCGTCCGTACTTCAATGTGGATAGAAAGGTTTTTTTCGAAATCTCCTTCTGCATATCTTGTTCTCTGAGACTTGTCATGTCCATCCTTCAGAGAAGCTGGCCTCTTGTCTCCTCTTATGAACCCTCGCAGTGAAGTTCAACGGAACTGAATTCGAAACGAATGCGACATTCCACACAGCTCTAGATCTTCGAATGTCCAATACTAGAATATTACTCGACATAACATATTCGAACTGTTCTTTCGAAATTGTCATCTTCCGTTTTCGCTGCTCTTCTAGAGATAGCTGGGTTGATGCCTGCCACATAGGCTGATATCGGCGACGATTGTTCTTGATGTCGATGCAATAATCAGACCACTGTGTTCACACAAACCGACAAGCCGGTAATATTGCCCGATGTCTGCCATACTGGGAAGAACCAAATACCGAGTACTACGGATTCCTAATAAAGTCCCATCTTTGCGTTCGCATCGACTCCCCCAATAGCAGAATGTTGACAAGGTGTCTCCTGGCTAGCGAAGTATTCAGTTCCTCGTAGAACCCACCCCTAGAACTGTCTTCAGCGGTTTCGGTAGGCGCATGAGCGTTCACTATCCACAGATTGAAGCTTTAATGATCCCGCAGTCATAGGAATGCATTCGTACACGACGTTGAGTCTAATTCTTCAATCACACAATTGCAGTCCTTCCTTACAGCTATCGCACAGCCGCCCCATTCTCCTATCACTATCGTACTGCAGTAGATGGCGTACTCATCGAAGTTGATGACGGGTCTATCCTTGAGGCAAGTTTCTTACGAAGCAGGAAACGGTGCATGAAAATAGCTCAGAAGTATGGGTAGCGCAGTTTTTTGGATTTTGGATATCACTCGACAGCGATCGACAGTTCAGGGTGGCGAAACTGTGGTTTGTGACCAAAGACTCCATGAACTCTCGAGGTACGGGTTATGAACCAAAGGCCTTAGTGTGCCGGACGGCGACACCTTTATGCAATGTATGGGATACTTTCGCGATATAGTTGTGCACGCTATATCGCTCGAACGTTCCCTGTGTTCACTCAAACGTCTGCTGGATTCAATAGAAACAGAGGCACCACAAAAAGGCACCACCCGGATTGTGTACACGCCCCTAACTTGTACTTATACACTGTCAAATAATCTTCCTCATGAAAGCATTCTTGCCTTATGACCATGTAAAATACTGTTGCTTTATTATACCGACATTATAGCTCAAAATATGATCTTAAAATTGAATTGATTGCCCCAAGAAGATTTTTGGAGGAAAAGCGGGTGTCAATGGATTTAAGATCGCTACTGTAGTCACCCACATCCATGTTCCGTGAGAAACTATATCACGCTTTTCACCGTGAAAAATCCTTAAAGGCTAAAGGGGTGTTCGCGCTGGAAATCAATTTTCATTTTTCCGGCTCAGTTTCACGATTGAGCCCGGTAGACCACACTGGTAAACACTGGCGCGTCAAAAACTTTGGGCAAAGAGGTTGGAAGGCGTCAAAGATGAAGATCCGCCACCATTTCTCACCAGTCATCTAGCACCATTCCTAGAATGTTGGTGCGACCGTAAGACAACATGAAAGGTAGTTCCGTTACGAATTCCACATGCAGAAAAACTCCGAAAATGACAGTGACGAGGCGCGGCCAGAAATATCCAGGCAAACGCCTAAAAAACTCTGAAGTACGCTAAACTCTAGAAAAAAGTTTTTCGGGATAAAGACCGCCACTAGCTGATCAAAATTTATCTAGAACTAGGTGCGGCATTACGACGGGCTATTTTTTACACAGAATCCAGGTATTCGGCCAAAGTGAGATCTAAAGGGTTGGCTGAAGGAAAATAGAAATAAAAAATTCACTATATGCAGAAGCTGGGTTGGGTAAGATTTGGGCAGGAGCTGGGCTGAGAAGTATGCATTATTTCCACAGTAATTATTTTTCGTAGTAAACGAATGAATGTTTTTGCGTAGCTCCAGCGCTTGCGTCGAGGCATTCAGATCAGAGCACGTAAACTACAGCGCCCAACATAATTTTATGTATTTTCATTTCAGAAGTCGGAGAAGCTGAGAAAAAAAAAGTTTTATGTTAATCTTCTCACAGTCCTCTTAGTACCTCAAATTCCGGACCCTTGGAGGTCCAAAGTTCTATTGCTGAGGGAATACCACCCGTTGGATAGTAAGGGCGAAACCATGCAATTTGCCAACGTGGCCTGTAAAGGCCAAAACCTTACCTCGTCTTAATTGTTGTACACCAGTCGAGTTGGAAAATAAGACTGAAAAAAGGCAATTTGTTGGGCCCTACATGGTCAGCAGCCTTTTTTAAGTTGCAGATTTTTTTCGACTGGGGTGTGTCGTACAGTCGGCATGAAACGTACAGATACTTTGCGTTCCCTATTCAGAGGTGGCGCAAACTCGCTACCAAGTGTTATACCACACGTGCACCGAGTTTGCGCCAACCTTCAATAGGG
The DNA here is from genome assembly GCA_029168955.1 of Aplectana chamaeleonis. NCBI lineage: Eukaryota > Metazoa > Nematoda > Chromadorea > Rhabditida > Cosmocercidae > Aplectana > Aplectana chamaeleonis. Next base: position 143,518 of record JAPDOI010000270.1, on the reverse strand, counting down.
AACGCAAACTATCAGTGCGTTCCACGTCAACGGTACTTACTGTGCTTATCTGGGCTAAATTTCGGTCCGCAATCGCGTCTTGACACGCTTTGCGGCCGCACGCTCCCGAGTCAGAAGAGCTTCCAGCACCGCAGCCGCCGATCTGCTGACTCTAGGTGGGTTTTGGAAACTGGTAACCTAGAAAAATTGGAGAAAATTTTTCAAAAAAGCCACATTGAGTCGGCTTTGGCGCTGGAAACCCGACTGACTGGAGCGCGTGCGGCTGCAAAGCGTGTCGAGACGCAATTGCGGACTGGAATTTGGCCCAGATAAGCACAGTGCTATGGTGCTATGGTGTTTTTGAAGGCAGTGTTCACGATATAAATCGTTGTTCTGTTCCTCCGCCTATCTTGAAAGCGATCCCATGCTGATTCCAATGCTGTCCCTGGAATAGTACAAGACCCTCTGGAAACGGAGTTATGGCTATTCGAAATTCAGCAAGGGAAAATTGTGGACGAGTTGTCCGAGGCTTGTAACTCCCGTTTTTTGCAGCCGGTGTGTGCGAGCTGACCTGAGTAAAGAGAGACGTTGAGAATGAAGGGAAGAACGGGGCTTTTGATCGGAAACCATTGCTCATTTAACCACAAGTTCAGGGGAGCTGTTATAGGACGTGGGCGGACTGGCCTAATGGGTCAGCTGGCCCACGAGATTTTCACCCACTTACCGGCCGTTTTTCGTCTCTTTTCCGTTCTTAATCTTCATATAGGGACCCAAAGCTTACGTTTCAGCCAAAAAAGGGGAAACTTTTTCTTCGTGAACACTGCCTTCAAGATGAAGTGCAGCGAATTAGCTTCCACAAGGGTAATAGAAAATGGTTGAATTTACTAGGAACTTGACATTTTCTGGTTGTACACAGTTACAACTTCGTTTTCAATACTTGAGAGATCGCGCGACACGGACACTCAAATCGGTGAGTTTTTAAACTGAGTTTTTGTTGTAAACTACTATGTCAAAATGAGATATGTGGCTCTTATTATCTCCATACCAGCTATGGATGTTGTATTAAGCATGGATATAAAAGCAACAGTTAGAAGGGATCTCTATTTCTAAGAATTCAAAAACGTTATTTTTTCAATAAATTATACATGTTTTGTCGAAAAATTTTACGACGCCCATTACAACTTTTCGTTATCCCCCAAAAATTTAGCGATCTCCCCATCACCCTTTGGCAGCAAAAATTTTACGATCCTCATTCCAATTTCCAATTTTATGATCCTGGTAAAAAAAACGGAGCGAAACGCTCTCTCGAAGAAAATGGCTGAGAAAAGTATTCTACAGTGCGTTGCAAAATTATACGACATACCCAATTTCCGCGATTCCAAACTTCGCGTGAGTTAAGGAGACAAACGGTAAACGCCAATCGATGCAGCACCTGGGTACGATTCTTTATGAAAATAGAGCCACTAGCAGGAAACTGGCAACGGAGATTGTCAAAAATGACCGTTGCAAAACTTTACGACATAGCTGATGTTCTCGCAGAAATTTCTATTCTACGCCATCTGTATCAGTTCGTTTATGGTAGGAACTATTAGAAACATCAAGTTATTAGTCTTCAGAAATGACGGCGCTGAACCACTCAGGAAACTTAGTACGGTAGGGTTCAACCCAGCTTTTTGTGAACGCTCCTTTCAATCTGCGCCCATTCGCTTATAACGGCTAGTTTCAGCGGAGCCACACGCACGTATTGTCTGTTCTGGATGTAGATTCAGCGCCCAAGAATACCTCATACGTTTTCCACAGGATTGAGGTTCTGCAAACCGGCCGGCCATTCTAGCGAATTGGCAGGATCGGCCTGAAACCAAGCCTGCGTTTTTCCTACTGAGAAGAAGTGAAGGCGGACACGGACTAGAAAGAACTGGAATCGATTTTCCGGCACATTCTGATAATCTGTGGAGTTCATAGGTCATGTCGCAAAACCTGGTCCAGCTTAAAACCCCACCTGAATCCGCGTCAATGCAGTATTCTTTTTCCCCCGAAATTCCTACTCAAGGATAATTTCGGGTCTTTTTGTGGATCTCTCCAAGGCTTGGAATGCTTGGTCAAAAATAAATAAATGTAATAGAATTGATCAAGCTCGTTCGGATTACACTTGCTCTCGACCGATAAAAAAGGATTTCGAAGGATCCAAACAAGGGCCCAAACTTCACCTCGAGTAGGAATTTCGGAGGAAAAAGAATAGTGCATTGACGCGGATCCAGGTGGGGTTTTAAGCTGAACCAGGTTTTTGCGACATGACCTATGAACTCCACAGATTATCAGAATGTGCCGGAAAATCATTTCCAGTTCTTTCTAGTCCGTTTCCGCCTTGTGCACGTAAGGGGAAAATGACTACATATAGAATAGTAATTCCTGTTTAATTGAAGTAGTTTATCATAACATGCTCATAATACCTTTTTGCTTTATATGATATCATTCGCTATTGCCTCAGTTCGTATTTCTCCTTGGTACTCATCGTCGTTGCACTTTTGCATGTTGTATTTGATTTCGCAATCCGAGTTTGAATTCGGGTGTATGGTATCTTCGAATTGGATGCGGGAAACTTTTTTTTCGATAGTCAGCTAGTCTCGTCTCGCTGGCCGAAGTCTCCTGCACAAATCTTCTTGCTTTTCATTCTTGTTTTGCCTCGACCAGCTCTGTAGTGGGAAGTGGGGTATTTCGCCTCTACGGGTCAATAGTGGGCTAAAATCGTGAGGGTAGTGTTCGACCAACCGTGGGCACTGTGTTATTGTGTTCATTGCGGATAAATCTCATTATTTTTGCCACTTGGTTTGAATTCAGAGGGTTTCCTAACCCAGGTTATCAGTTTGGCATTGTTGGCTGTTATTGATTTTGAACAGACTGCCATTACTGACCGTACAGCCTTCACTTCTTGTCAGTAGGGCAACGCAGGCTCAGTTTCAGACCGCTCCTGCCAATTCGCTAGAGCGGCCGGCCGGTTTGCAGGACCTCAACCGTGTGGAAAACGTTTGAGCTGTTCTTGGGCGCTGAACCTACATCCAGAACAGACAATACGACCGTGTAGCTCCGTTGAAACTAGCCGTTATAAGCGAATGGACGCAGATTGAAAGGGGCGTTCACAAAAAGCTGGGTTGAAAAATACCAAACAGAGTTTTCGAAATGGTTCAGCGCCAATACATTTCTTAAGACTAATAACTCGATGTTTCAGCGGTTCTTACCATGAACGAACTGATACAGATGGCGTAGAATAGAAATTTCTGCGAGAACGTCAGCTACCGTATTTTCTCTTTTAGAAGTACATGTACTTCTACTTCTATTAGAGGTGTACTTCTAATAGAGGGTGTACTTCTATTATTCGGCGCGATTTTTTGAATTTCCAATGGAATTCCAGTATAACACCAAAAACTTGTATTTAATAAAATTTCAGACTTGGCTCAATTGAATCGATGCTCCCACAATCTCTGATATCATATATTCACACCTTTCCCAAGTTAATTTCTTTCAAAAAATGTATAAATTAGTTTTCGATTTTGTTGACACGTTCTCCATCGACTTGTTATGCTTAAAAACAATTTAAAGGCAGCGTTCACGATGAACATCATCGGCGACTTTCCACAGTGAATTGATAGGCGAGGAGGATTCTAGGCTCCCACTGTCGAAAAAACGGTAAAAAACGAGCCAGGTGGCAAAATAACAGTTGCAAACAAGCGTTTCTGGTGTCCCAGACACGCCGCGTGCTCCAGATCCGCCCCTCGAACAAATGAAGACTCAGATTACAGTAATGATCAAGTCAAGGAAGTGCTGATAAATGATCTGAGTGCTTGAGTAGCGGTCAATTCCTTCACGCTCAAAAATCAGCGTAAAAAAGGGAGGGCCTACTTTGGCTCAAAATCGCGTCTTTCGCGTGGATTTGAAGCATGCCTTGCAGACCTTCTGTAAGCCTAGGTGATATCCAGGTAAGTGAAATTTGTGTGATGCCTTTAACTGATCGTCTTTCGAGCCATCCAGAGCGATTGAAAAGCGCGGTTCTTGTACTGACTCTGACAACTTTTCCGGCAAGTTCTTTGCGTCAATCCACTATAGTTAAAGTCTACAATTAGTGGTTTCGTTTCCTCATCGTATAAGCGATTTCTATACGTAAATGATCCAATCTTCGTAACGACTGGGAATCTTGGTTTTCAGAAAAGCACCGCTAAAGTCAACGTCTAGAGGCCAAGACAAGTCGACTTTGATCGACCAATACCAATCTAACAAATATTTGCCAAAAACACCAATGTCGATCTTTTAGCTCTGAGTTTTTTCTGGTCATTTAAAGTTCGCTGAGGTTTGATCATCAAGTTGTCCCTTACAAGCAATCTTTTTGTCCAAAGAAGGGATGGCCGATAGTTTTTCTGTGAATATTCAAACCTCCGCTATTCAGAAAAAATCATGGGCAAACTGGTCTCTCAAATGCCACATTCGAGTTGCCAATGCTTACCCAATTACCAGGATTCCACTCCGAAAGAGTTGGCACCTCTAAAAAGTGTGCACTTCATTAGAGGTCTTATTTAGTACTCAGACCTCTATTTGTATGCCACTTCTAATAGAGTGTACTTCAAATAAGTAATACTTCTAGCCCTCAATTCTCCTTTGGGTGTACTTCTATTAGAAGATTATACTTCTATTGGAAGTAAATACGGTATGTCGTATAATTTTGCAACTGCCATTGTTGACAAATTCCGTCGCCAGTTTCCTGCTAGTGGCTCTAATTCCATGAAGATTCGTACCCAGGTGCTGCATCGATTGGCGTTTACCGTTTGTCTCCTTAATTGACGCGAAGTTTGGAACCGCGGAAATTGGGGTATGTCGTATAATTTTGCAACGCACTGTAGTCAGGCTGCGCCTCCATGATCGTAGAGGTTGTCACAAACATAGAAGGGGCTGGCTGTATTACTTTCAAGCTTTAGCGATAATCAGCTTCGGTTTTTTTCTATTGAAAGAGATTATAAAATTAAAATCGGTTGTTGAAAAGACAAGGAAATCTGAGGCAAACAAATGGATATTCCATTGTCTTTTTCAATGAAAAATTATGGCAGGTCTCAGCGTACAACTGAAACAGCCGTGTTTGGGTTGATGACAACAACTGGGACACAAAGACGGTCAACCTAACCACTGCAGCATTCTGAGCCATTTCTCTCTCACAAGAAGGTGTTTGGCTCAATTCTTTCGACGCTGTCCTGCTTCTGAAAGTCATCACAACTGTTTCCTATGTAGCACCTGAGAGCGAGATTTGTCGTGAACAATGCAGTAATAACACAGTCCACGCATTCGCTAACTAGACCTTCATCCTGTTAAACACCGAGCTCTCAATTCCTCAGTATAAGCGAGACATAGGAAGAAGACACCCTCACACGTCCACTGCAACAAGTCTTCTGGGCACCCCCCTTTGGTAATCGTTCAAGGTCAGTAGACGCTCGAAGCGCAATGGTTTCCTCGAACAACGTCGTTCTTCTCATCCTTCTCGCTCTCTTTCTCAATTCAGGTTCGCTCCGATGTATCGGTTGCAGTTAATGGGAGATATAGCTACTTCACTTTTGCCATCCAAATTTGAGCGATATTCGAGTGGTCATAACCCAGTTCGTTTGCGGGTTTTAGGCGATTCGGTCAGAATTATTGTGATGCTCTTTAAATAGGTTAGAAATCCTGACATGTGATTTTCTGGGCGTCCTATGCCTTTAGGCCAACTATGATGTTTATGCTTGATGAAAACGTTGTCAACTGGGTCCTCCGTAATTTCTAGAGAAAAAGATCCAGAAAAGGAAATCATTGAGTATGCCGGCTCTTGCCACTGAATGGCGTCTGATAAAAACTTGTCATTTCAAAAATTCCCACTCTCGGACAGAACAAGATTCTCATCAAGCTCTATTCCGCCTACAGGCAACAATGCTCTCTCCCATGTACCTTTCCATTGATCTCCAGGTTTTTGCCACGAGATGTCAATCGCTCGCTGATCCAATAGGCGTGAACCAATTGTTGTGGGATGGTTCAGAGCTATATCTAAGCCTGTGTAAATTTCTTGCTCGACGGAAACCGAGTTAACCGAAGTATAGTTTCAGTTCTATATGGTAGTCGAGCGAACTGTAGCTTTGTGGAAACGTAACAATTATGAGGATGATGGCTGCACTCTTGGTGTTGTTCTTTCAACATCTGGCGTAAGTTCTGCTTTTGGTATGTACCAGGAACAAACCTACAGCTGTGGATGTATTTAATATTATTATTATTATTCTTATTATTCTTCTTATTATTATTATTATTATTATTATTAGTAGTAGTAGTAGTAGTAGTAGTATTATTATTATTATTATCATTATTATTATTATTATTATTATTATTATTATTATTATTATTATTATTATTATTATTATTATTATTATTATCATTATTATTTATTTATTTATTTGTCAATCATAAACGGTGAACAGAAACCTGAGAGCAATTAATATACATTAGATTGACTAGAAAAAGAACCCCAAAGCAAACTAAGGCTCTTGCCTGCGAAAACAGTGCCTCTATTTGAAAGATCTGAAGTTTTGATTATAAGCTGTTCGGAAATTATTGGCCGTTCAATCGGAGAAAAAAATTGTTTTGGGTAGGATCCGTAGAAGCCTATAGTTTGTGGGTTTCAGAAAAGGATCGCTAATTAAGACAATAAATAGAAACAACTAGCCATCGACAATTCTTTCCATGTTGCTCTTCAAACAGCATGAATGGTATAGCTCCGATTGACCGCTCTCGTTAACATCACTTCCGCCCAAACAGAGGATTCGGCCAGTTTTTGATCATTGAGCGGTCGTCTGCGGGATAACCTCACACAATCCAGCGCAACTGGTAGGAGGACATTCACGAGCGGATGCAGTGGCACCCCTTTGATCTAAATACGAACTCATGGCACTGACTCGAGGGTGCCTACAGTATAAGCTATCACACTGGTAAAAAAGGTTATGTTGGATTGACGTGACACGAGAACATGAACGATAACCTCAATCATCGCTCAGAAGCACAGCACTGTTGGAAAGGGCTCTGATATAGGACTGCTTCGAAATTCAACCATTGAAACTGTTGCTGATGCATCTTTTGGATTACCTTTTTCTTCTTTATTGAGCCGCCACGAGGTTGTTATGGATCTTTATTTTTACGGCTAACGCGTTTCGGCGTGTGACGCCTTCTTCAGAGCCTTAAAGTGATCCAGTCAATTACACAAATTTGCACGCACAAACACCGCGTACGCGTCCAACCGAAGTTGTGAACTGCTTCGGTTGCCGCGCGCAGACTGCTTCGGTTGCCGCGTTGCCATCTTTTGGATATTGATAGAATCGAATGTAATGGCATTGGATTGCCCACATAGCGCTGGCTGCTGAAAAGATCATCATGGATTCCAAAGGGAAAAATTAGATATTCAACATACTTGAAGAAAAGTTGAACTGAAATCCATTTGAAACAAGTTTTCTTCTGAATTGACGGGCAGCCTAGAATCGTACTTTTGTGAATACAAAAAGCATTGATTAACACAAGCCATACAGGGCTGAAATTCAAGAAAATCCACGGAGTGTCGTCACAGCTTGAGCATGCCTTGCATATCACATCTATGCTCCTAGCATTGGTCGGTTATAATGATAAGGATAGATAAGCCATAATAACCAAGTTCCTGTAGCTTATCAACTAATAGTAGTGATCGAAACATCCCGGGACTACACACATCAAAAAACAGGCTATAGTTGAAAATACTGATTTTGTTTCGGATAGGTCTCGAGTTTACGGTTGAAAAATGCTGTCTGACGCCAGCTGGTTCCAAGTGTTTGTAGCTCGGATCAAAAAGGATTGCGAAAATGCAAGAGCTTACACCGTTCCTGTAGGAATTCGAAATTAGTGATCCCTTGTTCTGTTGATAAACCTCGAAAACGAGTTCAGTCTTATCTATATCTATGCTATCTGTCATAAACTTGAACATGAGATTCTGATCGTATAGAATCCGTCTGACAAAGGAAGTATGCAAAGAGTATGTCGGATCTGCGGAGACAAATAGTATTGCTAATATCTCTCGGGCATATGTAGTAAAACTGCGCAGTACCCCGTCCCGAGCCGCAGGTTCAGAGATGTTATAAGCTCAAAACTGTTGATTTTTGCTGTTTTTGTACCTTTCAAAACGCCCACTAGTCTTCGAAAAAATCTAGAAACAGATTTCATAATTGTGTTCAGCGCCCAAAACTACTCCCCTGAGAAAAGTGTGAGGGTAAGTCCATTTTCCAAACTTTGCGCAGACTGACAGCGTTTTGGACCAGCACGCATCTTCGGTTGAGCGGTTATCTATATCAATTAGGGGTTGTGAAAGCGCTCCAGAAAAATCTTCCAGATTTGACTTTAAAATCTCCGAAAGAGGTTTTTTGGGGCGCTGATCACGGATCTAAGGTTGTTTGTCGATTTTAAAAAGTTTTTGGCCTAATTCGTTCGAAGCTTCCCAACCAGGGAAAATTTCGAGGAAAAATCGCCACTGTCGAAATTTCCGGATTTCAACGATAGATTTGTATAAAAACCATTCTCTGTCGGTAATTTGGAGTGTTAAACATGAATCTGGAGACCGTTCATCGACTTTTTCCAGATTACGGTAGATTACAGTGGGTATACGGTAGTTTTGTCAAAATCTTGGATTTTACTAAAACTTAGTATGCGGAGGTTATTCGGGGTGGAGAATACGAATTTGATGTCCATTTGCCGTATTTCGAACATTTGTATAGGTTTTGCCCCATAAATTACGTATTACCTATCGTAATCTACAGTAAACCTCAGAATTTCGACAAACAGACCCCAGATTCGTTTTCAGCACCCTAGGTCACCCCTACATACAAGTTTTCAGCAAAATCCGAGAAAATTTTTTGAAACTCCCAGAAAAATGTCTGATGGGTGGTACACTTGCCTTTTCGCGAAGCTTGAAAAATTTTCATAACTTGTTCGAACCTGCAGCTCGGGGCGGGATACTGCGCATTTTTGCTATTGAGCCACAAGAGATACTTACGATACTAGTCGTTTTCGCAGGTCCGACATACGTTTTGTATACTTCCCTTGTGAGTAGAAGGGTCAAACCACATAGACGAGATGAACGATCCTTGTAGCTAATTTCGAACGGTCCATTCCTCTCAAAGATGCGTTTAGTGGACCTCCTCTGAACGTTTTCAATTTTGATTATGTCAGCTAGTTTTAGTGGGAATCATACTGGAGTAAAATATTCGAGTAGTGGTCTAACGTAGCGAACAAATAATTTGGAGAGGTTACTCATATAACGTGTTGGGAAAGTACGGAAATTGAAGTGCATTGTTCCAAGTGATGAAGGTTCTTCAAAAGCTCCTGCTGTTGATCTCAATTATTTTCCAAAACTCAGTGGTAGAAGTGCAAGTAGCCATCGTCACTCGGTGAAACGGTAGGCAAGCAAATATCTGTTCACAAAACTTTCACGAAACACTTTGCATTTCTTCCGCACTTCTTCAATATTATGCTCTTGTCAAGCGTGTGACTATAGCGACATTTCAGATATTGTTTTCATCAGCCTTCACTTTCTGGGCGCTGAAGAATATGGATCTGAACACCAAGTCAGCATTTTGTAGTGCCGGAACTCCGCAAACATCAGAGAACATTACGATTCTAGTTTTCACTCTATGCGGTATTGATATAACATCACTTATTGGCATCGCGGTGCTCTATATCCTCAATGTAACAGCAATCAGAAGGTACCACATCCTTCTTCAGAGAGTGCATGCATAGTTCTCAACTTGTCATCTTTCCAATTCCAGAAAGATTTTTGATCTCCAATCGTCCTATCAACTGCAGGAGGATGCCACTGTTATTCGTCTGCTGATACTGCTAATAAATTTCAAGCACTCTGTCATGCAGCCTTCTCAACGTCAAATGGTGTTGTGTCGCTTTTCATGCGCCGCTTCTCTTTTGTGGCATACAGGACAATATTCACCGGAACCTATGTAGGTAACTTTTTCTATCTTGCTTTGAAAAATTTCTCGGCTCGCTGAATAGGAACAGCTTTCTTTCCCACTATTTCTCCTCTATCTGTAAAGTATACGTCCGTATAGAACACTAGGCTGTCCCGAATACTGTGCTGCCATGTCCATACCTGAAATTTGCATGATTTTCTTGTCACTTTCCTTCTTTTTTGGGCCGTTTCCCGGTCGTTGTCAATTTCCCAATTGCGAAGGTCTCCTTCCCCACCCCCGCTTCACCTGCCCAGAGGTGAAGGTTGGTGGAGCACCCGGCTACATACGACGAAGCTATGTCTCAGCAGCATTGTCAACGCCTGACGCCCTGCCGTTCTTCAGCGATTTGATTGCAGTTCCTACACAGTGATCTCTTAGTCGAAATCAGCGTCGTAGGGCGCGTCGACTGACGGTGACTCGGCAAGCGATCCTTGTGGCGCTTCGTGATTGTAGAGCTCACTGAAAAACTGACGCCAACGACGAACACGCTCGATCACAGAGCGCACAAATGATCCATCTGCATTCTTGATACTATCGCTAACGCGTTCGATAGAGCGTACGATAGTCGTGTCTGTTGTCGGACTCCTCCAAATCGTCAGCCACTTTATTCCAGTACGACTACCTTTCCGCTTTCAGCCTGCAACGAAGTTCTCTGCTGAGTTGTCGGTATCGACCAAAATCAGTCAGTTTTGCTCATTTCCTTACTTTGATAAGTAGCAGGGATTTGTCTGTTATGCACGGCTGTATCAGCCTGCGAGTAACAGGGCAAAGTGGTTTTGCACACTCCGAGATAGCGTCTGCTATTTGCCGCTCCTGTTCGTCCATCGCTGCATTGTCCGACAATAATGCAAAGCGTTTTGACAGTGTCACTCGGAACAAATCTTTCGTCTTGGGTGCCATGATATGTCTAGTCGAGTTCATGTTTAGAAGGTTCCATCCGCGTAGTCCGTTGTAGGCGAACCTACACAACTGCACGAAGATAGTAATGGTCTTTACCACAATACGGCCCCCTCATAGTACGAAAATCTTTGAGCGATGACCTAAAACGTAAACTCATCAGCACGTGGTCCAACGTGGCTACTTCTCGTCTAGAGGGATTTCTCCAAGCCAATTGATGCTTCCTGTGCTGCTGGAAGTGACTGTTCCCGAAAATGAGTCCAATAAGCGCTGCGAATCAGAGCAGACGCAGACCATTTTCATTTATCTCACCAACGTCGAATCTGCTCAATACTCATTCCCAGCTAATTCTGTCACTTCCGACACGTGCATTGAAATCACCTGCGACAACAATGAGACCAGTCTTTGAAATCGCGTTCAGTACGTCTTGCAATTGACAGAAGAACGCGTCCTTATCGAAATCTGAGCTAGGCTTAGTCGGAGCTCAGATTGCCTAAACGTGCGTCTTAACAGCTCCTTTCAAAGTGAGGGCGGCGATCCTGCTTCGAATCGGCTCGAATGAGATGACGCTTCCAAACGCTTTCCAGTTCAACATAAATCTAACACCTTCATGATGTCCTTAGCCACCGGCGCAGTATAGTACCATTTTTTCTTGGGGATCTGGCACCTGGACAAAACTTCATTGTTTTACAACCGTTGATCCTCAATTCGGACAGTGCTGCTACCGATATATTCGACCTTGACAGTTCCCTGGCGATAATTTTTTTTTGTCCAACGTAATGTCCTGATCGTACGTTTCAAACAGCAAACCGCACCTCCTTCTTTGGCGTCACTAGTCTTCCACCATTCTGGCCTGTAGCATACTTGTCACATACCCCTTGGGTCCACAGTGCTGGCGTCCTATGAGGCTTTCTATGGTTACCACCTTAGGTTTTCTAGCCCGTCGGTAGCATTGGGGCCCAACCCTCCTGCTCTCTCATCCGGGCTTGGAACCGGCAATGGCGGAGGCGGAGAAATGCTTACTGTCACATGCATAACTCGCTTCTAGTGTTTATTGCAGATTATCCCCTACTACACGATGTTCTCACCGATTATACTCTGGCTCATCATAAAGAGATCGAAACAGTTACGAATGGCAAAACTGAGAAGGCTAACGCGGCAGCTCAACAACGAAAAAGAAATCTATTTCAATGCGTATAGTCGAATGTGGAATGATAATGAACGTAAATGAATAAGTTTGATAAATGCACTATTGAAAGTGACTTTCCAGAGTCTCGACACAGACCAATCAAAACCTTGAGGTTGACGCAGGAGAGGCAGACTACCGACAGATGCCTCACCGTATCACTGAGCCGCCAACCGTGAATGGCTCCGGCTGACCATTGTTTTCTCTAACTCGGTACACGGAATGCAAACTCCTTCTCTCACTGCTTGTAATTGACTTCCGATGAACATTCCTAACCGCTTAGCAGCCGCCGGTGCGGCGTTGGGCATCGGCCGGATCGCTTTTTTCTAACTATTCCCTGGACTAATTCTGACTATACTCTGAACTTTAATAACTCTATGTGACATCTTTGTTGTCATACTCATTTCAACTAGCACTTTATCATTATCATTCTCATAGCTCAGCCCGTTCATCGTCATTTCTCTAGTCGCTCATAACACAGATTTGTCATTGGCATTTATTCTGTGATTTCTCTTTGCTTTGGTGCGTCATCCTCTCAGATACTCGCGGCTTAGTAAGGCAGCACGAGGGGATTACTAACGCATTTACTCGTCGAGGTGTAAGCCCCTTTCGTTCCCCCAACTGCTGCCCAGGGCAGCACGTTGTGTCCTCTTGCTCCGCTCACTGCCCCAACTGCTGCTCGTATAACATCCTGCTATGCCCACCTGCTGCTGCAGTTGCCCCAACTGCTCCAGTCGTCACCCCAACTGCTGCTCTTCATTGTGGCCCCAACTGCTGCTCTTCTCTCCCCAACTGCTGCTCTTTATTCTCGCCCAAACTGCTGCTCCTCATTTATGATCTTTTCTTTTTTCTTATAATTTTTATTTCGCAGGTGATATGTCGCTTTCAGCAGCAGCGCTGAAGCGACCCATTAAAGATAAAGACCCCAGTGAGGCCTATTGATATCTCTAACGGGTGTTTCATCCTTGATTATATCCTTTGATCTTCGCCACCGATCGAGGAAATGATGCTCGCATTGCCGACCGTCTCACTTCACTTCAAAATTGACTTCGCTTCAAAATTGACGAAATTAAATTTTGAGGTAGTTTTCGTGTTCTTCTCAGTGAGGCAAATGTAGAGTCATTGCGACTCCGGTATCCTGTGGAGAAAGATGTATTTCCTTCAAAAATTCATGTCGACCACAGATCAGAAAATGAAAGATTTCTGCTATCATGATCATCTGACCAATTCATAGTGAGGGATTTTTTGGTGCAAATATGCATTTTTCGATGCACTTCTTGCGTTCGAACTATTGTTTTCTGATACTATCGTATAGGGCTCAATGAAAGCAATTTAGAAATCACTTCAAAATTGGAATCGGACCACTTTGAAGCAAGTTATAGCGATGCAGCGCTTTGTCAGCGCAAAAAACGCCGCAAAATGCTTTTTCTGTGAAAGTTGTGCGGAACTGTACCTCAGGGGTAAAATTCGACATTATAGTCCGCCCACCGTGCATAGCAACCCTGTCAAGCTCGAGAACTCAATTCGATCAAATAGGTGAGAAACTACACGAAAAAAGTCGACCCCGCTCACAACACCCTAAAAGAATAATCAAGCGTTTAGACCCCGAAAAGGTAACCCGAATTTTTGCAAACGGAAACATTAGTTTGCGTGGCGATCAGGGATGAGTGAAATTTCGATTTCCGATTTCCGAATTCCAATTTCCAATGGTTTTTGGCCTTTCGATTTTCGAAAAAAAGCCTAAAAATGCGGAAAAAATCGGAAATATCGGAGTTTAGATTTTTGAACCCTTTTCCTTGCCGAATTCTTGGGGATATCTGGGGTGCTGAATTCAAATTCGAGGTCCGTCTTCACTTTTCAGAAAGCTAGGGTTGAGTGCATCTACAGAAAAATTATTCAATAACTATCCTACTATCTAGATATATTTGCCTAACTCTGTGTGTGTGTGTGTGTCTGTGTGTGCTTGTGAGAATAAACGGGAATTTTGTCGTCTTTTTTTTCAAAAATGAAGCGATTCGGTTTGTTGTTATTATGGTGTGGTGGCGTGCACTGATGACAAGATTTAATCAGTTCCCTTTATAAAAGCTTGCTGAAGGGTTTCATGAAAGGTTGCATGTGAGATTTAAAGGCAGCATACACGCTCAAAAATGATATCAATTTTATGGAATGAATCGGTCTGAAGGTTTTAGTATTCAGAAATAACGAAGAAATCGAAAAAAATTGGACTGAAATGAAGATATAACGGTTCGTTCTATATTGGTTCAAAAGTGGACGAGTTGTACTGAATTCGCTGAAATAGCGGAGCTAGCGACAAATTTGTTGGGATAACGACGCCTATGTAGTCGTACAGCCCTTTCTGGAAGGCTTACGTCCTTAGAAGCCTGAAAAGTAATCCAAAATGACCGTAATCGAGCATGGAAAATTTGAATTGAAGGGCGGAGCCCGTATCGATGGGCGGAGAAAGAATGATTTGATGACTCAATACGGCTCAAATACGGTCATTTTAACTCGTTTTCACCTCTTCCAACTTCGTGAGGGCTCTTTTAGGGCCCGTACGACCCCACTAAGGTACTTATCTTGACAACTTTTGCGAACTTGTCTGCTGTCTTTAGGGCCCGCTGTGAGTTTTCCGAGGGAAGGGTGCGAGACTCACAGGTCAGGAATTTCTGCCAGAGTTACATGCGAATTAAGGGCTCTAAAAATGTTGTCGGCAACCTGTCTTTACAACTTAAGTTACATTTGACCCTGAACATTGAATATATGTTCCACGGTGCGAGGTGAGTAACACGTGACATAAAGCACTGGCGTGTAACTTAAATGTATTATTTTATCGTACATGTAAGCTATATAATCGGCGTGCCGTTTCCTTGGGAGGTATAGGAGGTATACGATGTACTCTTGAGGCTGGACTCAAATGTAGGCAGCGTCGTTCATTCAGTTACCCGAGAGTTGAGGAACTTGGCCCCGCACAACGGCTGGAGGCCCCGCCTGACAGACAGCTGTCGGCCCAGTCGTGCTCGCCGAGCAGGCCGTGTCGTGTGACGGTGTGCTGGCCTCGTCACTTGTCAATGTGCCGTCCGCGTCTCGTGTACGTGTCAAGTAACATGTACCAGTAGTGCAAGTAACTCGTAATGTTGTGTCAATTACACGCAACATTGCTTCAAGTTTCTTGTGAACTCAAAGTAAGTTGCGTGAGGCCATCATGCAACTTGCGTTGAAGTCTCAGGTAACTTGCTCATGCTCATAAATTTCTGAGGGGAAGTGCGTCAAGCGCCAAAACAGCGCGCTGAGCTTCACTTGGAGTGCGCCAAGCGCTGGAAAAGTGTGCTGGACCCTACAGGGAGTGCACGAAGCGCTGGAGGAATTGTCTGTGTTGTATACAACTTGGAGTGCGTCGAGCTCCGGGGGGGGGGGGGAATGTGTTGGGCACAACTTGGAGGGCACCAAGCACCGGCGAAAACGTGTGGCACCCCAACTAGGAGTGCGTGAAGCGCCGAGAAAAGTGTGTTGCACCCTACTAGGAGTGCGCCAAGTACCGGGAAGAAAAGTTTGCGGGAATCAACTGGGAGTGTGCCGATCGCTGGGGAAACTGTGTTGGACCGCTTTGAAGTGCTGCAGGCGCCTGGAAAAGTGTGTGGGACCTAACTGATTCTGCAGTGACTCTAAGCGTCAAGATACAAGCCTACAAGTACTCGTGGGTGTACACCTTATTCAATACAGTAGGATAAGCCCAAGTTTTTTGGCAGCATTAATCACCAGGGGAGTTAAGAATTTTGCGGATCATTTCCAATTTCCGATTTCCAAATTCCGATTTCCGATGGTTTTTGGCGTTCCGATTTCCAAATTCCGATTTCCGATTTTGAGAAGGCCGTTCCGATTTCCGCAATTCATGAAAAAAATTCCGCTCATCCCTGGTGGCGATGCTCAAAAGCAAAATGTACAATAGCAGAGCTCTTGGTTCCCTTTCCTGGGCGATGCAGTTAGGCTTTTGGGGCGGAGCCGACTTTTTCCTTGAAGTTTCTCACTTATTACAGCGAACTGAGATCTCGCGCTTGGCAGGGTTGCTATTTACGGTGGACGGGCTATAATATCAAATTTTACTCCTGATGTTGCACTGGGCCTTTAAGGCTGTTAAGCGCAGCGGGGCACTGCTCTGTAATTCAAATAATCCATACATCTTAAAGCACGCCCACAAATACGCCGCGAAGCGGCGTGGGTGTGCACCTTGTATACAGACATCCAGAAGTCTAAATGTACATGCTCAAAAGAAATAACTCTCCAAACTTATTATGAATGTCCTTGTAGCTGCCCAAATGAACCACTTTGAGAAAAGTTACCACACTGATACTACCCAAAACGGAGAGCAGCAGCTGAGGCGACCAAAGAAGGACGAGGGCAGCACGTGCTGCTAGGAGCAGCACAAAGGCAGCACGTGCTGCTCGAGCAGCAGCTTTTTCTCTCGTGCTGCCCTGGCTATCCTCGTGGAGGTGAAAGCCTATTGTGCTCCATTACGACCCCGAGATCCTCTGAGCTGATAGCTGGATAGTGTTAGGAGCAACGCTATCGAAATTGCACCTCTCACTTAATTTTTTTCGGTATACTAACGAACAGCTTGAGATGCGGGAATTGTGTTTCGGTCGGCTTTAGTGACGCAAATGAACTTGCAGTTCGCATTGCGTTATATGCAAAATGCTCTACACTATAGGCAATTATAATAAGTCGGCGACTGAGACGGGACAGATATGAGCGCGTTCAACGAAAAGGAAAATTTTACTCTTGTTACCTTTTTCACTAATCATCTTTCGAAAATCACTGAACTTCAATTTCCGCTTTTGCGTCAATCAGCCGTGCGTGGTTTGATATTTTTTCCGAATGTATAGAGCTGAGACGATCACTCACTCGTGTCATTGAGGTGTCGCGAATCACGGTCGAGACAAGATATTTGGAAATAGCTGGGACGGAACGATCTTTGGGTTGAATCAATATCCCAGAAATTCAGTATCAGTGCTGCGCATTCTACGATAAAAGTTATTCAACAGCTCACCGAAAGCTTTGGTAAACTTTCTCGAGAAAATTTGATTAAAGCTAACAAATACCATTTTTCTCGTGATGGTCTGGAAGTGAACGAGTTACACCATATTCGCCAAAATAGAGAAGTTAGCGACAAACTTGTCAAGATAACGTCGTTAATATGTTTGTAGGGCCTTTGCTGAAATGCTTACGCCCTTGGAAGCTTTAGGGCGAGAAAAATTACAGTGTTCAAGCAGTTGATTTAAGAGCGTTTCCATTGATAGGCAGAGTCCTCGCTGAAAGTAAGCGGAGAACGGATAATTTGGTGACTCAACATGACGAGTACAGAAATTTTTACTCAATTCTAAAGCTTGCAACGTCTTGAGCGTTCTAGTGGGAGCCGTACGACTGCGTTATCGTCACTATATCTTCCAAATTCGCGAGTTCGTAATTTGCCTTCCGCAGTGCTTTTAACCTTCTAAAGTTCACTGTTGTTCATACTAAATTAGAAGCATATTAAGAGAATGAAACTGGAGACTCTGGCCGACCCAGCGGCCGTCGTGCGTTGCAGGAGTCTGTCGCGTGCGCCGCTCTCGGACGTGCATGCGGAACGACAGAGAGCCTTCCCCCGTAGCCATTCACTAGGAGCGGTGCCGGTAGCGGCTGTCTGGAAGCAATCAATCAGGTCTGCAGCTGAGGGGGGGGTGGCAGCCGTTTAAACACGTCCGAGAGAGGCACATGCGACTGCTTCCTGCCACCCACGACGGCCGCATGATCGGCCAGTCTCATTCGGACACACTTTACGAAATATCGATCAACGCGGTGTGTTGATGCAGTAAGAGAGCAAGTTCGTTATGACATTTTTCAAGAATGTACTGTCTGTCTGTCTCAAACACCAAACAGTGCAACATAGGAACATCGACGACTATTCAGTTGTTTGAACTTAAGTAAGCTGCGAACTCCAATCGAAAATTGTGTTTGGCAAAGTCACACAATATCACCGAAACTTTTCACTTCTTCCTTCCAGTATCATGTCGAGCCAGCTTGACTGGGACAACAAAGGCTTGGTTATCGATGGAAGGAAGCTATCCAACCTGCGGACGACATTGTTCTCATGAGCTAAAAAACGAGATGCTGAACGAATCAGATTGAGCAGGCAGAGCGACTGGTTTGTTGATGAACATAATAAAAACTCAAATTATGACGAATCACTGCTGCGATGAAGAGTCTGTTGTCCTCGGTGGAGCTGTACTGGGTAAAGTAGATAGCTACATCTATCTTGGGCCAAAAGTCAAGATAACAAAACACCTGATGAATGAGATGTGCCGGCGACTAAGAGCGACCTGGGCAGCTATGGCCACTATCCGAAAAGTGACTAACGAGATTTATGACGATAAACTGAGAGCTCATCTCTTTGATTCCACTGTGATTCCAACGTTCTGCTAGGGTACCAAGACGTGGGCTTACAACACGGGGATCTCCGTCACAATGAGGACTACGCAGAGCTTCAGAGAGGTGTTTTCTGAAGACAAGTGTTAGAAAGGAATATCAAGAAGGACTGGGCAGTCAGGACATTTGAAACAAGTCTGGCATTCGTGATGTGCTGTTTCATATCGAATCAACAAAGCACAGATGGGGAGGCTGCGTAATACGCGGATCCGACGACAAATGGAGTACTAGAAATTTTCACTGGTATCCACAAGACATCAATAGGACCCTCGGATGACCCTCGACACGCTGGGCTGACTCGTTCAAAAATTAATTAAAAAGAAAGATTCACCTTATTAGATGACTGTTGCTCTTTTCAGAAAATCCTACAGCGAATGTGATCTACATTGAGAAAATCGCCGATGAAGATGGATCATCAAGGTATCAAGGTAAGGGATTGTCCCAAATTCGAAGAATGCCATAATCAAATTTCTGTGACGCATTCCTATTGCAAATGTGTTGCCCTTCTCTTTTTATTACGATTAGGATAATAATCACGTCATTTTCGAAGACAAAGGTAATTTCAACTGAATTCTCATGGAGTTTTTCATCCTAGCAAACAAGAGCGAATTGCTCATCGTAGCACTTTACTTCTGATCGTGTGCCCCTCTTCTATCATTAAAGGCAGCAGACACCCTCGAAAAAGTTGTTGAGATCATTTCGTTACGGGCTCGTATGGCAACTACTGTAAGGATCGCGTTGTTGGAGGCGTCGAAAACGAGTTAAAACTACTAAATTTGAGAAATGCAAGTCAAAAATTTTCGACAAACCCGCCGAAAAGCTTCAACAACTCCGCCCTCAAAACAAACTCGTCCAGACTGACCATTCCAATACGGTCATTTTGGCTGGTTTTTTAAGCTTCCAACAAGGTGAGCGTTCTAATGTATGCTGCAAGAGTCTATCAGCACTGCTATTTCAACCGTTCTATCCGCAACATGCGCTGTTACAACCACGCGCGGTGTAACTCGTCCACATTTACCCGATAACAAAAACAACTGTTATTCCTCTACTCGCAATTTTCGTCTGTTTCCGCGGTAGTTTTTCATACTCTCCGCTCCAAAAATTTGAGGTAGGGGCTCTCTAAACTTCGAGGGAGGAAGTCGGACGAGATTCAGGTATTGACGCAATGCGCGCGGCGGAAATTCTTTCGGTTCACTCCATCACTAGGGCGCGTTTACTATAACCTCATGAAAATTTACGACAATTTTCGGTTTGATAGTTTTTCTCATGATTTTTCAGAGCAAAAGCTTCCACACGAAAGTTCTGGGTTCACCCATCAGAGAGTTTCAGCCTCTGTCCAAAAAGCGATGGAGTAAACAGAACGCATCTCCGCCTCGAGCTTTGCGTCATTACGTGAATCTTGTCCGAGCACCTCCTACGGTGTGCAGAGAGCCCCTATCCCCAAATCTTTGATTTGTGTCATAAAGTCGATATCATTTTTGAGCGTGTCTGCTGCCGTTAAAATGATAGCTATTGCCATCACAAGTTCAGGCAATTTATTGACACGTTTTCCAGAAATTAGGTGATTGAATCAGCTCGTTTCCATCTTGCCATGCAGTTTTCGTCAGTTCTATACATACAACTGCTTTCATTCTTGTTTCACGATATGAAGAATGTTCTCACGTATTGATGGAATAATGTGCACAATCACGCCGCTACGCAGCGCACTGGTGGTCGTGTTTCATGTTGCATCGATGGCTAACTGGACAGAAAAACAAGAGTTGAGGGGTAGGGGTCGAAAAAGTGAAAGCGCTTAATATTGGAGCGCCACTTCACCATTCCCGAAGCGCTGAGGCCATTTAGGCGTTGACACTATGTCCCACCTACTTCCCGCGGCTCCTGGTGTTTTCTTCCCTAGGCGGCCATTAAAGCATTGATACGAATTCCGCCCACCCCAACTTTTACCTCCTCTTAGTCTCCCTCTAGAGTTGGCCGATCGACTGAGTCCCACCCGTTCGATAAGCACCGAAATAGTTACAGACAGGTGTTGAAAACCCACCCGAAAAGCCCGTGTGAAACCGTCAGCTTGCATCCACAATCCACGCAGTCGATACTGGTGTTCCACGCGCGCACACAGGCTGGACTCTCGCACCCGAGATCGTTTCTTTCACCCCGGACTCCGTCGGTTTCTCGATCAAGTCTGGCGGGGGCCTTACGCTCTAACTCTAGTGCCCCATCCACTTTTGTGGCCCCTTGTGGGTTGACCCTGAAGCCCCGCCCCCTTTAACACAATGCCCCGTCCATTGTTAACACAACAGCGCAGACACACATTCACACGAAAGGCTACACACTTTCCACGGTGACCCGTGCGACCCGTGCACAATTCAAGGAGAACCCATAGCCATTTCCCGTCGACCCAAACCCCGTCCACACCTCATGGCTTCTGGCGCCAAGAATCTGAAGCCTAGTCCACCTACTGCGGCATTTTGCACTCCCATCGACACCCAAGAGCGCTTACACATTTTAAAAAAACTCGACACGTGCGAATAATAATGGGGCATACCACTTCATTGCTGAAAAGAAACCGACCTGATTTTCTTTCCTTGTTACACAAACACACACATCCACCTATACCCATAGAGTAAGGCGAATCTATATATAGTAGTATGAGTAAGCATACTGAGTTGACCATGAAAATTGTCGATTGGTTTTCTTTGCTAAGTCAGGGTCGTGATAGGGACAGGTAAAGAGCATTTGTTTGCTATTCTCGTAACTGCTTCACAGAACCACGCGCGATTTCCAACTAAGACGTCACAAATAAAAAGAGAACTTCTTCAGATTAACAGTGAAGGCATTGTTCACATTAATCATGGATGCTGACTTTGCATTACTATTTAAGTTCGGGTACTCACAATGCCAGGCAGTGCCAGTTTTTTCACAAACTACTGCAGAAAAAGCTCAAAAAATCCTCTCCCTATCAGGACAGTGTTTTTCTTCTAACCTCCCATTTCTTTTGACGGCATTGTACGCGCTGAATACCACCTACCCTTTTTTCGGCCTGAATCATTGGTTCGGCCCGCCAGAGAACGTTCGTCGAGTTTGTTGGGTCACTGACGCATTACCTGAAGATATCCTCTGCTTCCGAGACAGATTTACTCTGTTCTCTCGCGCGCTTGTGCAGAGCGAGAGTAGAGACAGCGAGAAAGTGTGGGAAGAAGGAGACGCAGCATTCGCGCGCCGACGCACGCGAAGAACGGAAACAAATCACACTCGGAAACAGATAATATGGGATACCGAATACTTCAAATTCCGCCGAAAGAAGCCGGCCTTCTGACAGCCATGTGGGATAAAGAAAGAAAGGGAAAGTAGCTTGACAGGAATTGATACGTTAACTTCCACTTATTTACGCGATATAACTTGTTAATAAGCTACTTGCCATTCTCTAGTTATGCCATATGCCTGTTGAACGGCCGGCCTCTTTTGACGGAATTCAAGGCATTTGCTTTTCCATATCTTCCCAATAATGCGTCGAGAACCCAACAAACTCTATCTCCGTTCTCAGGCGAGCCCAACCAATGATTGAAACTCAAAAAGCGGTAGATGGTTTTCAGCGGGTACGATGTTATCAGAGGCGTTGTACACGCAGAAAACCATACTTTATTTTTCCATATTCTTGTGTGGTGTATCCCTTCAGTCGTATGGACAACTCCCTTCAGAGCCCTTGATTTGCGACGGAAATGTGAGGATTCACTGGTAAAGGGATTCTGAGGGTTTACTACAGATGGGAGGCTAAGCCAAGAAAGAAAATGATAGGTACAGGCGGAATTCGATCCTGCATTGCATGGCATTGCGGGCGAGCATATTTCCACTTACTCCTCAGCTCAGCACAGAACTTCGTCAGCTAATTGACAAGGAAAGGTGTCCAGCACAAAAGCACTCACCCGTGATCGAGTCGTGAGTAACCTATTCTGGTAACTACATGGCTGCCGAGTGCCAAAGCTGTAAGTGGGAACATGCTCGCCAGCTTTGTATATAATTCCGCATCATTGTGGTATTTCGTGATCGGTTGTCATACCGATAAAAACAGCACAGTCATAGAAAAGGCATAAAATATACTTCAAAAGAGGTGAAGTTCGTTGAGCATGGAGTCAGATTTCGCGCCATATCGATTTTTTGAACAGATGGATTGCAAGCAACTCCTCCAGCAGAAGTTTGCGGCAAACAAATTGTGAGACATGAACTGGTGGAGACGAACCAAACTCCGCAGTTTGGTCAAGCTGGGCCTAGGTAAGCAAACGATAGCAGAAATGGTGAGTGGCTTTGCGCGCGTATGGTGCCTCTGTGGACACGGTCCAACCTTGAGAGTAAATTTTAATATAACACTACGGCGGCGGTCTGTAATAGTCTTGCCGCAAGAGAAATCTCCATTTCCCAGATACGCGGAATAGGTAATCCTGCCTTGGAATAGCAGCAATTTTCCCTTCCCTCGCACGATTTTTGGGCTCATCAAAGTAGAGAAACGTGATTTATTCCAATGATTTCACGACCGCTGATGGTCTCGTTTTCCATTCTTGTTCCGTCCTGTGCAGGGGTTGCATATTAGGACTGGAAGCATGCCTAATAAAACTTGTCCAAAACGTCTACGGTGTTCAAAGTCTAAGCTTTGGGAGGCCGAAACTCCGTTTCCTGTGCGGTTTTTCGCAATTTCAGAGACAATTTTGTGATCAGCATAAATTTTTCACCAGTATCAGCAACAAAATAAAGGCATGATTTTGAGGTTGGACTGTGTCATTAGGAAATGGAACACTCAAAGCGGAAATGTAATTCATCTCTCAAATAAGAAGTTTAGATCTACAAACACGGCGTTATCAAGCAGCACTGCTTCGATGACGTCATGTTTATAAGTCTAAACTCCTTCGAGAGAATCTAATCTGATGACCTTGTAGCCTTAAAGCCACAGTACAACCTCAGATATGAATTTTGAGATTTTGATGTAATTGGGTAGAAGACCCCTCCTGTATAATACGTGCGAAATGCGAGATCTCAACTCCTCCGAATAAGCGATATATAAGCGACAACCACAGGCCCGACCCCCTTCGCTCACCACCACAGGCCCGACCCCCTACCAGATTTTCAAACTCGATAAAGGCTATATGGATGGGTGAGTTCCCACGAGTCTTTTGTTCTTCATTCCACTGCCGATCTATCTTCTCATCCTGTTCTGCTCTCATGCAGCGATTGCGAACGCGCACGAACGATTTTTGGCTGCTAATTACGGGTGTCCGTCCCCCCCCCCCCATCCAGCGTTGAAATGTGGCTTTCGAAACGAAGAGCTGATTTTGATTGTTTCGCAGCGTTTTTCCTGATTCTTTCTTCACTGATGAAACAGTCAGACTCTAAACCTTCGTTTTCTGGTGGAAACTCGAAAGCGATTTTATCCTGGACACTGCCTTTAAGATAGTACTTCAGAGGCAGCAGACACGGTCAGAAAACTTGTTAAGATAACTACGTTACATGGGTCGTATGTTCCCTAGTAGAACGCTCACGCCTTTGGGAGCGGCAAGAAAGACTACTAAAATTGAGCAATGCATGTCGAAAAATGTTGATAACTTCGTCCCTTCAATATACGAATACGGTCACTTTAGCTGGTTTTTGATGTTTCCAACGAGGTGAGCGTTCTACTACAGGCTGAAGGAGTCGATCGGCTTCGCTATATCAACCGCTTTGTCCCTAATATTTCTTATTTGAACTGCGCGTGCAATACTCGTAATAATTTACCCCATAACGAAAACAATCGTTATTCCTGTATTTGCGTGCACTCTTCGTTGATTTTTCTTTTCTTAATTTCCTGTAGTACAAGCATCGAACCTTCAATCATCTGTGAGCGTGTCTGCTGCCCTCAACAACAAAACGCAAGACGGCAACAAGCATATGTAAAAATCTCGTTAATTGGGGGCGAGCGGACACCCAGAAATCAGAAGCTCTAACTTTATGCTGTCCGTTTTTCTCCAAATTTTCTTTTATTTTCGATTTTTTGATGGCCAGATCTACCTTCTCCTTGGGAAAGCACAATCACTGTTTTTATTGTGCACATAGTTCTCAAACAAGAAAGATTTAGGTTCCGGAATACTCGCTATCAGACCCTTCTTACTACTTTTGAAACAACAAGTAATCATCCATTCCTGCCCTTTTCGTATACACTCTTATTGGTCCTGAGAACGTGTTTCAGCTCTGCTTACGATGGGAATTCTTAGACAATGTTTTCAACGAGAATCGCAAAGTGATCGGAACAGCTTCTCATATATGATATGTGCGTTGT
Source organism: Aplectana chamaeleonis (assembly GCA_029168955.1). Taxonomy (NCBI): domain Eukaryota; kingdom Metazoa; phylum Nematoda; class Chromadorea; order Rhabditida; family Cosmocercidae; genus Aplectana; species Aplectana chamaeleonis. The sequence continues at coordinate 118,665 of JAPDOI010000270.1, read as the reverse complement.
TAGGCAACTATCCCTCTCTTGGGATCACCTAGACTGGCTGTTCTGTCACACAGTTCTATTTCCTTAAAGGCACAGTACACCCCCAGATATGAATTTTGAGATTTTCACGTAATTTTGTAGAAGAACCCTCCTGTATAACACGTGCCAAGTGCCAGATCTCATTTCTTCCAAATAAGCGAGATATAAGCGACCACCACAGGCCCGACCCCCTTCGATCACCACCACAGGCCCCACCCCCTAACAGACTTTCGAACTCAATAGCGGCTCGATGGATGGATGAATTCCAACAAGTCCTCGTTCTTCAGTCCATTACTGGACTGTCTCCTTACCCTCAGAATCTAGGTATTTTTGAAGAGCCATAACTGTGTTCAAAGAGGGTCTTGGACAATTTCAGAGATACCATTGTGATCAGAGTTTGACCCTCTCCAAGATAAGGGTAAAACCTCAAATTCAATTTCTTGGGTGTCCTGTGCCTTTAAAGGCATAGGGCACCCAAAAAATTATTTTCCAGATTTTATGCTCATCTTGAAGGGAGCCACTCTCCAATCACAATGGTATCTCTAAAATCGTTCAAGACCCCCTATAGACCAAGATATCGCTCCTTGAAAATGCCTGCTTTTTAAGGGCGAAAATTTGGTGGACGAGTTGTCTCAGGCCTGTATTTCTCTTCATTCGCAATCGCTGCACGAGAGCAAGACAGGATGAGGAGATAGACCAGCAATGAACTAAAGAACGACGACTTGTTGGAATTCATCCATCCATCAAGCCGCTATCGAGTTCGAAAATCTGGTTGGGGGTCGGGCCTGTGGTGGTGAGCGAAGGGGGTCGGGCCTGTGGTGGTCGCTTATATCTCGCTTATTTGGAGGAATTGAGATCTCGCATTTGGCACGTGTTATACAAGAGGGGTCTTCTACTCAAATAAATGAAAATCTCAAAATTCATATCTGAGGGTGTCCTGTGCCTTTAATAAGCGGACTGCGATTCTTGTGAATAGTAGGCACATTATCGTTATGTTAATCTTAGCACTGTGTTTCCTTAATAGTTAGTTGAGACAACTAAGAGTCAATCATTTCGGCATTCCAACGTTTTTTTTATTCAAGATAACACTTGATTTAAATTCCAACTTCCCCCTTCCTGAAACCTTGGCATCGTTAAACAGTATATTGCAAGTGTCTTCTGTGTCTTGGGGGGCTTTGAGTGGATCTCTATTTGCCGTGACGCTTCGACCCAATCGTCGTCTTCAGAGGCCTAAACGTGGTGCAGGGTTACGAAAATGTACTTTACTCGGTCAAAAGCAAAATCTCCCCTCGGCATTTTAGAACTCTTCTGAGAACACCAGGAAAATTTCGAAGGAGGATCAGGTTAACTCTCGCTAAGATCCACCGGTTGAGCAGAGCGAAATCGCTACCATCCTATATTGATGATCAGCTGGGCGAGTGAACCCACGTGGGAATGGCATAGAAGACCCTTACAATACACTTGATTTAGTTTAGCTAGGTTTCTGCATTTTTGCCTGGCAACTTCGAATAAACTACGAACCATTCAGCAAATCTGACATTTGGAACTCTAATTGGGATAGCAAATTATTCTAATTAGTGTCGTTATCCTACTATATAAGCTAAAAATGTTACGTGTTTCGTGATACAACGTGAGCATTACGAAATCTAAATAACCTCATTAGACCATCAAATATCGGTGTTTCGAAAAACGCTCGACTCGCACTTGTAGAGGCACAATCACTTTAAAGTATAAATAGTTGCCTCTCTGAAAAATCCTTTAGTTTCCCATTCCCATCAGCGGCCATTTCTAATCCAATTTCCCATCAGCTGGCTGCAGCCGAATGAAAGGTACAGTTGACTGCAATGTTAATAGGACATGGTGCGGTTGCGGACTCGCACTAAATTACGGTACAATCTGGCACTTTGCCAGATTTCGTCATCTATCGGCGCCAAGCGTCGTCTCTCTGCTCACGAGAATATCAGCTGTGGCGCTGATCGATGACGAATTCTGGCAAAGTGCCAGATTCTACCGTAGTTTTAGTGCGAGTCCGCAACCGCACCATGTCCTATTAACATTGCGGTCAACTGTACCACCGCACTCTTTCGTCTGTGAGGTTTGACGAATAGATCGCTAGGCTGTCACTGTAATAACTATCCCCACTGTCACGTGCATACACATGTATGTATACGTAGCTCGACCCGCCGATTGAGTGATACTTACCACGTATGGCAAGAGCCGCGTCTAAACTACTGACTTTTGTAAAGAGGTGTACCTTCAAAAATACTTTTGTTCAACATAAATTGCTGCCCTCAAGTTGAGCAATACTTTGGCAATTTGAAAGTTTGGGCCCTCCCATACTCGTCCTGGGTACTGGTGAGGATAGAAGTGCGAAATCGGAACACCGCATACCACAGTCAATCGGCGCCCACTTAGAAAGTGGATAAACCGCCTAATGCAGATAGAGGCGTTTTTTTTCCACTCCGTGCTCAAGCAGTACGCTCGTACTCTTAGGCTATGGAGACCGACAACATTTCTTGCTCAGATAGTGATTCCCACTTCATAACGTTGTCTTTAGAAGCCGCATCTCCATACTCAGCTCATAAACATTGATGTTTGGGTTGTGTATGAAATTGAATTTTTATGTGCTCGTCAAAATTGTAAAAATGTGAAACAGCAAGAAGTGAACGAGTCTCATCAGTATTGAGCCGCTTGGATAGAAAAAAAGTTGGCTGTGATAAGGAATTAGACGTATACCCTAGTGAGCAACTGTCAGTCTGACTAAACTGCCCAACTGCCTGGCGCGAACGATAAGTGATGGCAGGCAAAGCCATCAGCGCAGCACCTGATGAAATGTTTGAATTTGGTCGACGGTAAACGACGGCCTTAACGAATTATCCAAAAGCTAGCGTGCGCAAAATTGCTTTCAGGAAGGACACGAGCCAAGACTGTTGACTTAGTAGCTAACATTCCTACCACTCCTGCAATCTACGTAGTCTGGACAGTTTCTTTGTCATCATGATGAAAAGGGTCAGGCAAATCGTTCTCCAGTATACCGACAGAGCTATCTCCCTTAAGGAATAGCAAGGCTATTGACATGCACGGGTTTTCCGTACACAGCCTAATGGTCCTTCTCAAGGAGTGTAACGTTTTCAAATGATCGGGCAAATATTTCGCGCAGTTAAGGGGGGTGGATATGGAGAAGCGGCTGGCACCAACATTAGCTTTCCCCTTTCAAAGTTTTCTTTACGTTACAGCAAATCGTTAGGACACTAACGTTCGAGACCAAACTAAAGTGCTGGGAAAATAGGAAAATGACAGACTTCAGATAAGTGATGCTCTGATAAGCCTTATGGTGATTTTTAGGTAGACCAAGAGACTTTGACCTACAAAGATGTCTGCTGTAACAGACGAAAATTAAATCAAAAATCTGAAACTGGGAATCCACAAATGAGAACCTGGGCGACGTCGCACCAAAACCTGAAGCGTTTGCCAGCTGCAAACGAACTGCATACGACAGAAATTTGATTGGAAATCGCGGAGTTATCATCATTTCACTGCTTTGCACCACCGAATATACCCCGTAGCGAAGTTTCAGCAAAATCTTGTGTATTCGATCGCGGCAGACTTTCAGCCCCCACCCTCCCCACGGAATTCAGCAAAAGCTGAAAAATTTATACAAATGGCTAACTTACAGCAGTCGACGGAAATTTAATTAGGAATTGTGGAGCACCGAAACACCAGACACTTGCGCAGCAGCTCGAATAACTCTCGCGGTTAAGCCAGCAAGATTTTGAAACGTTGACCTTCTACAGTTATCTCAAATAGCCGGCGCTGCTATTCTGAAACCCAATCACGGACATCAGTTTCGTGATAAGCATAGCTTATAAGCCCTTCACCAAAGAGACGACAATATCTTTCGTCATTTCCGTCGCTGCTGGTAAAACAAGCAGGAAGTCTCTAAATGCTTCACCACTCTGAATATGGATAGGATCTATTATAAAGAAGTTATTCTTGTTCAAAAAAGACCTCACGGCTTGGAACTGCAAAAATTATTGAATGTTTTGTGGCGTGGATGCCCAGTGTGGACACGCGGTCTCTTAAGTGCTAAAATTGGTAGACAGGGTACCTCTTGAAAAACATATAGTTTCTCTGTGTTTGTTACTTTACTAGAGCGAGACCAGTCTATACAATGTAAGTTCCACGCCACTATCTCTACTCAGAGGTAGGCTCCACCCACATGCCCCTATTAATAGTCTTGCATCGCTTTTAGGTTGTCACCTGTAGGCTGACACTCTCCGCTCCAGGAAATACATCGTCATGGAGCAACTCTTCTTTTCATACACTTTATAACCACCCCTTGCTTTTATATCCTCTCTATGAATCATCGAGAGGATATTAAAGGGAATCACAGATTAATAAGGACGTGTGCACCTGGCCTTTACTTGTATAGCGTTTTCAATCCTGTTATATTTATACATATGATGATTGCAGAGCAGTAGGTGAGAGTGTGAGCTAGGTTGTATTGGCCTATCCCTTTTCCGAGAGGAGATTTTTTCTCCTGTCAAAGACGTCGTTCACAATGAAAACGCTCTCGGATTATTTAGTAGCAATCCCATATCTGACCCCTTAGCACCTTACCAGTGAAGTTCAGTGGCTCGAAAAGGTACCGTTTCGAAGTTTTGAAAAGGTTGGGAGGCACAGTACCCCTAAGACATGACTTTTGAATTTTCATGTAAATATGCGGCAGGCGTACATATAACACGTGTTAAGTGCTGAATCTCAGTTCCTCCAACTAAGTAAGGTACCCCCTAAAACGTCGCAATTCACATCATTCGAGGCGCGAGTGGCGCGCGCGATGCTTCAGCCTCCGTCTGCCCCCTCCTCTCTCACTGTCTCTAACCTCCGCTCCGCACCAGCACGCGTAGGAACCATGGGAATTTTGCCGTTTTCAAGCCTGTACGGGTGACAATCGTGCGCCCGACACCTCAATCACTACCTTTGTCGACGCCCCTTTTCTTGGCTTGCTTACTTAAAAGCATCGTGCACGCAGAAAACCGCATACCATTTTCCATGTTTTTGTGCAGCTTGGCCTCTCTAGTGAACGCAAATGTCAAAAGAGCCCATGAAAAACCTGCATTTAGAAAATTAAGTCAGTCTGAACACACTGTTAAATTGGATTAAAAAGTCGCGTCAAACTCGTTTTTAAAGTTTTTCTACATCTAGAGACCTTGTCACTGCCATTTTCAAAGTTGGACTTCATGTGGAGTTTGTGCCGTAATTATTTTTCATAGTGTTTGACGGTCGCATCAACATTCTATCATAAAATCGCTGAGAAGGGCAATCCGTAATGACATATTAAGTGAAGATAAATGGTAGTGTCATGATTCGTGGAACGTGTGTTCATTGCTCTAGATTACCAGTGAATGTCAGTATAGTGCTGCACCTGGGCATTTTGCTGTTGTATGATAAGTTCAGCTATTTCGCGTATATGAGAGGGTAGAATTTTGTTCGCTGATAGGTATGAGTATTTTTCATTAGCAATGCAGACTGCTGAGGTACTCCTATGAGTGCCGCCACCTGGTTTTTGTCTGCCAAAAAAAATCCATTGTCGATGTCACGCAGCATTAAAGTAACTTCATTCAAAGGCGCTGAGCCCCTCATAGCCTGCCGTCTATGCTTTTTTTTGGTAGGTCCTTATCTTAGACATTGCAGCGAGTTGCACTGTGAATATACTCCGAAAGCTCCAGATTCATACATTTGCAAGAAAACATGGATTTTTAATGACTATTCATTTATTTATTTTTTTAAATTTACATTTTTTTCTTTGTTTTTCATCTATTTATTTATTTATTAATTTAATTTATCTGTTAATCATTATTTTAGCCCAAAGCTAGCGCCGCAATCATCGTACATAAAAGAAAAAGTAGTAAGAATACAAAAACCCAAACAAGATCTCGGATAAGAAAGAAGGAGAAACCATTCTATACGTAGGAGAGCAAAATCTAACGATCGCAAATCGAAAGAAATCAGGATACATTCAGTCTCTACCGGTGGCTAACATAGTGTGAGAATATCATCCCTTGATCTGCGAGCCCTATGAGTTGAAATTGCAAAGCACCAGTTGAGAATGAAAAAAACTTGACGACTTAACTCGCGTGACATAGCCAACGACACTAGCCTTGTCGGTTGGATATGTTGAATGTGCTCTAGGCAGATCTTGTTTGTGAATATCCGTGACTGTTACAGCTGGCGTGGATCGTCGATCCCGTGATGAAGTTTAAGTCTTTCTCTTAGCGCTCATTTATGTGGTCTAAGTTCGCTTTGATGTCATTTGTCTCTATTGGTGGTGTGCTTACAGGTCTATTGCTATCTTGTTGCGCTGCCGAGGATGTATGGCGTGCACGGCTATATAACTAATGCACTTTCATATATAGCGAAAAAATTGCTGCCGTTGGGCACAGTTTTGGTAAGGTCTCAAAACGCAACATATTGAGTCCTGTAGCTGCGGAGTTCATGATGTCCGCTAGCCCAAGCCAGAGAATAATGTCACTGTAAGATGGATTTTTGGTGATTCTCCTCCATGTTCTTCGTTCCTCGAACCTCGGCATCGTATCGTAGACTCTTTACTGCTATGCCAGACAAGGTTTTTAGGTGGAACTTCATCAACGGCCTGAGGTTTCGACTCTACGTCTTCTTTAGAGACCTGAAAAAGTGGATCGAGATTTATTTATTCGTTAATCTGTCTCAATAAGCGCCTCCTCCCCTGACAGTTTTGGCGTAGGGAGCATTGCAGTGGACACGAAAAGATAAGAATTCCCTTCTCGTGAATCCACCTTCTGAGCGGAATACGTCCGCTGCCACCGTGTTAGTATACTGTTATAGTAGACGCCACTGAGAGTTACCGCGCTTCCTCTGTATAATGATAAAACAGCAAGGAAAATATCATAACTCACAATGTTGTACAAAAGGCAAAAGGTCACTGGTTATCAGGGAGCGTTCGACTCACTCTGCTGTTCATTAGAGGGTTCTTTACGTGGATGCTAAACGCCTCCAACGTTTTTCTGGCCGATATTTTTTGGTAAGCTAAGATCGGACACCTTATATCATAGTCATCCCCGCTGTGATTCTCCGTTCTATGTCTTCCAAGCGATGTTCTTTAGTCATTACGCCTTTTCCCGGCTAAAAGCTCTTTCTAGACCTCTTTCTCGCAACGCTATTCCGCTCTCCCCTATATAGGTTGCGTTGCATGTCTTACACTCGAGCCGGTAAATAGTGCCGACCTGACAGCATTCACTCAGTCTTGCATAGTGACAAACGATACAGCCATGTGTAGTGCAGCACCTGTCGTAAACTCTGTTCCTTACCAGTTGACGTTTAATATTGTCGTTGGGATGTTTACTAGAGCGATATCGTCATTTAACTGGGCTCGTACGATACACTGCTATATAGCTTCAGACACTCTATACGAGAAGAATAGTATGCACTGCGGAATTTTGTTTCGACGTTGATTATTCCGGGTTACATCATGAGCCCTACGTCCGCACTGTGGTGTTACGTAGCCGTTCATCGCTGCTATTTCCACCGCCATGCTACGTGATTATTACCGCTCTGCTTCGCCAGTGCACATACCTGAAGCTGTATGGAACAGATTCTTAACGGCGGCAAGCTTAACAGCTCTCGGGGGAGAAGATGTTGCATGGAGCAATATATTCTTTGAACTGGGCTTGCGATACCACTTTACGCTAAAATCACCGTTACACGCTTTCACCTGAGTGTCAAGGTAAGGTAGTCAGCTTTCTTGTGGTACCTTTCCTGTGAGCCGGATAGTCTGCGACTGTGCATTCAAAATACGGAAACATTCATCCATTTCGGATTGCGTAGGCGTCATTACGAAGCAATCCTCGATGTACCTACACTACAATAATATGTGTACCAATATTGGCTGTTCTACTCTGCTCATAAAACGGACTGCTAGCACAGGTGCTAGTCGCTGGCCCATTGCCAACCCTTTTATTTGTGCGTTCTGCCCACTTGAAGATGTTGCAACTCAAGCATTCCTTCACTAGAGTCATGATGACTCTCTTATATAGTCCGAAGGTGTCTACATCTCCAACGTGCGTGTCTAGAAAATCTAATAAGGCTTGAAGCGCTTTATCGTTTTGCACATTTGTATAGAGTGATGTAACGCCGAATGACTCTGTGACGCAGTTGCCATCGGGATTTGAGTTGCGCAACATTTCAAGAAATCTGTTAGTACTAGGGAGGTGGGATGGGATGGAGGCCAGTAATTGGTTAACAATAGTGTTAAGGAACCATGATATTCGGTCGGTTGGACCACCGACGCACCTGATTATCGATCTTATCTTGTAGGTCTCCGCTTTTGCCTTTGTACAGCATTGTGAGTTATGATGTTTTCCGTGCTGTTTTATCATTACGCAGAGGAAGCGCGGTAACTCTCTGTGGCGTCTACTAGTATACTAACACGGTGGCTAGAGTGTGGACTTACGAGGTGGGCTTTTTTTATCTTATCGTGTCCTCTGCAATGCTCCTTACAGTAAACCAGAATTGTCAGGAGAAGGAGGCACTTGGTAGGACAGATTCACGAATGAATAAATCTCGATTCACTTTTTTAATCCTCTGAAAAAGACGTGATGTCGAAACGTCCGGCCGGTAATAAAGTTTCTCACAAAAACCTCGTTTGGAATAGCAGTAGAGAGTCTTTTTAATGAGTTGTTTGCCTTTGTAGTTGTGGTGAAAATTGGTGCCCAAGGAATTGTTTTGAGTGGAAAACTAGGGAAAGAAAATTATTGTGAGCACTGTCTTTACGCCACCCTGTTTTTCTGGGAGAATTTTCCTGTTTTCTACTAATAGTAAGAACCCGCCGCCTCGGCCTAGTAAGGGCGTCGAAGCGGCAGACTCCCGGTAGGATCTCGTGCAGCCTAGACTCTGCCGAGATCCTGGTTCCTCGACAAGGCGAAACACGGTGATGCCGTGATTTTCTTCACTGTATGTCAGGATCTGAAGTTTAAACTTTTACCAATCCTTTGCTTTGTAGCCTGCGGCGTTGTCAACTGAGCTAGGGTGCGTTGCTGTATTGGGGCCCTCTTGCAGCAATGATGGCTGTGTTGTTTGCCAGAAGCATTCGTCAAGGGCACAGTTCAACCTCAGAATCCTTTTCCAGTGTTTCTGCTGGACTGGGACAGATTGTAGCGCTGATCACAATGGTGTTTCCAGAATCGCTTAGGACTCACTAAGAAAGAAATTATGAGCCTTCAAAACTATCTCATTTAGAGTGGCGAGAGCACAGTGGACGAGTTGTCCGAGGCCTGTTGTTCGCGTCATACGCAACAGATTGACTGAAACATGCCTGAATGAAGAGAGAAGTTGAAAATAAAGGAAGTTAAGGGGCTTCTTATTGAAAAAGCTGCTCTTCTTGCTGTTGAGCTCGAGAGATCCTTCTAAGGGCGGAGCAAAGGAGATTTTTGGTGTGGGATCATCAGAGTGGATCCTTCATCTCGCTTATTCGGAGTCACCCAGAGATAGCTCTTGGCAGATTTTCATAAGGTGGGACTACTTTATATTTATGTCGGAAGATTACGTCCCTGAAGTTGGACTGTGCCTTTAAAGGCAGTGTTCACGATGAATATCATATTAGAGTCAGACTCAAAAATGGGGTTGTTAGATTGTGTGCTATCGAATAGGGAAGAAACAGCGAAGAAAAGCGGTCAGAATGAGCCAAAATCCCGGTTATTAGCTTTCAGAGCGTTAACGAGACTACGGAGCCGACTAGTTTCCGCAAGTGCGCTGGACGTGGCGGGGTTTCTTGGCAATTTGAAATCAGAACGCATCTGCTAGCGTTGTGTATCACACATAAAACTCAAAAACGAGATTTGTCGTTAACTCTTCCTTTGAGATATAGGGGAAAAATCACAAATTCCAACACAGAGTCACATTCCCTTCAACAGATTCTGGATGATATTCTCAGATTATGTCTATGTCCACCTCCATGTCAAACTTGCTTTCTCTTGGCAGAATCAAACTTTTCGGCTTATTACCTTTTTTAGCCATTTTTGATTTTATCGTTAACGAACTTTCCCCGACTTACGAAAGGTCTGGTTCCTTAAAGGCAGCATACACGCTTGTAAACGTGATTGAGATAACTACGGAATCAGAATGGTATGACTCAGAACACAACGACTATGCATTTTGAAGCATCACGAACGACCCACCATGACACTACACGAGTGCGAAGTTGGCCCAGCCCCTTTATTTCTCCGCCCCTGTATTCGCGTCCTCTCCAAAACCGTGGTGCTAAGCCATTTCCACTGTTGCCGGTGTTTTTGGGTGGTAGAATAGGTATAATTGGTAAACCACATACATCGATGACGGTGGGAATATCCCACCACCTCTGTCTTAGAGGAGGACGCAAATACTTAGGTCGAAGCTTCGACCTTACTTGGTGGCCGGGCCTTTCGGCCAGCCATTCAGATTTGATAAAGGCGCTAAGCGCCGAAATCTCACCTGTGAAAAGAAAGTTTCAAGAACTTTGGGAAGTTTCGTTTCGGAAACTTTTGGATTTTTCGAAACTTTCAACAAATATTGCAGCCTCCATTGTACTGTATTGTGAAACACTATGAGGCTCAGGGGTAGCAAAATTCTTCGTATAATATACAGTTCAACTTCGCATTGCCGTCCAGTCCGCAAAGTACACGCTGATTGCGAAAGCGGAGTATCTTCAGACAGGGATGTGGGATCAACCGGGCGGTGGAATCATCCCAGCACCAAAGGCGAAAACCGCCGTGATCCCCCATCCCTGTCTGAGGATACTCGCAGCCGCGCATTCGCAATAAGCGTGCACTTTGCGGACTGAACGGCAATGCGCAGTTGAACAGTGATCTGTGCCCGATTGAAACTTTTTTCCGTTTATCGCGTGCGTATGCACGCGAATACTGCGTTTCCTTTTCAATCACACTTTCTCGCTGTCTGTCCCCTTGCTGCGCACGAGCGCGCGCGGGAACACTAATTTCAGCTTCGAAATACCCCTGTTGTTTAGGTGGGCCTCTTACGATCTCCTCGCGATTATTGCAGCCGATGCTGAGCTCGGCTTTGAACTGTAAACAGGCAGAATCAGAGTGCTCCACTTAATTAAAGTGTACACAACACGAATAAATTCCCGAATTTTAAAATGAAGAGCTGTGGTCAGCTTCTCATTCAATTTCCTTCGTAGTGTTGAGTACATTCACGCTTCCTGGTACTGGGTGTCTCTGCAGCAAAAACCTGCCACACATAACTTTCGAGTTGAACTGACTCAGAGAGTTCCTGCCGTAGAATTTCGCCGAGTGACTGATCAAAAATAAGAAGACGTTAGTAGAAGTAGGTAGAAGTAGAAGTTTTCTTTAAAATCACAGAATTGCATCGGAGGTTCCAATTACAATGCTTTTTGCCTGTGTTACTCTGTACATTATTACTTTGTAAACCTTTAATCACGTAGGCCTTATGCAACGTAATAAACATAAACATAAATATGAACATAAACACAGATGCTGTCATCTAGCTCACAAGGTTCCACAGCAGTACCACTGACGTTGATGTTTGTGTGACTAACAATGCTTTCTTGACCGAATGTAACGTTCCACGCAATACTCTTGCGTTTTCCGAACAAAATTCCATTAAGCGATGAGTTGTGAGGAAGAGTACAGCGGATTGATCACGAATGGAGTATTTCTGTGTGTTGTTGGTTCGCAGGGAATCGCTGGTTTTTTATCTGCCTTGATTAGTATAGCCGTAGTGAGAAGATGCAACAATTTATATTTTCACGTCAACTGCAGGGCAAGTCAATGTCTTCATCAGCCCAGCCTTTTTCGGACCCATACTAGCCTCCTGCTGTTGTTCAAATATCATACTGTGACATTTTTAGATACTGCTCTTTACTTTGCTTCTTCTCTACATTGCTCACTCCATCTTCATAACTGTTCTACAGGTGAGTGAATAACATTCAGATCTTGCAACGAAACTGCTAGTCAGCCTGGCTTTTCCTAACAGAGTGTACTTTTCTAGAGTCATGGAGTTCGAATATGCTTCAGCCAGCTGCCCAAAACCACTCTGAAAAAAGTTAAAGGCGTTTTTCTCTGATTTTCGTATCCATTGCACCTTCCGAAACGCGCAGTAATTTTTCGAATCACTGAAAACGGACCTCATAACCGTGTTTGGCTCCCAAAATAGGTGAACGTTCATTTTTCGAACTCAGAATTTACTCAGGTTTACATATGGGGGTTTTTTGAGTTGTCGGTTACGAATTTGATGTTCTTTTTGTCGGGGTTTCTAAAGTTTTAGACGTGTCTCCGAATGAGAATGGCGGCCATCCTCCCACTGCTACATAGCATTGATCGGCGCAGTGTTTGCTCCCAGCCGGTGCCGGCCCCGCTCGTATTCGAAGGCTGTAGGGGACGTTTCGCATGCTCGTCCAAGAGCGGCGAATGGGACGGCTGCCTGCCAAGCGCGCCGGCCGCATGGGCCGCCATTCTTATTCGGACACACTTTAATTGAACTGGCGTTATAAAAGCATTGCTGAATAGGTGCCTCTAACAACATTCAGTCATTTTTTATGTAGAACTATGTAGCTGGAATGATCGATAATCCATCTGATCGATAGCTTTCCTATCCGACTGTCACTAAGTCGTTACCAAAGTTCGGATGCCATTTTCCCTAACTTTGCTCACAAGACATTTGGAATGTTTGTTCAAATGCGCTCCTAGCATAAACAAGGAGGAGAAAAGTTTAGGTGATGCAGGTTACTCGATATCTGCAGAACAGCGATCCATGTACAGTGGCTATGCCGTCATCGTTATGTTTTGGTTTGAGATATCCGTCAACAGCTTGTATGGCATCAATGGCAACACTGCAGGTGACTTTTACATATCAAATCATATCAAATGGATCATCTCGTAAGAACTTTTATTACGCCAGGCAATTTCACATACGAATGCGTTGCTATTAATGGGAAACAAATAGGTGTTAACGCGAGTACTTGAGATCAGAAGCACGCATAATGAGGCATCGTGTACAATTGAAAAAATGCGACTTTCTGCCTTCACGCCAAACAACTTGATTTCTCTTCATTTCGAGAAATCAGAGAATTAAAGAATAATAAACACCAATCTCGACAAAAAAAATTACATTCACAGCATTCTGGCACAATCACAGCACAAAGCTCTTATCCCGGTAACGGAAGTGCACGACAGAAAGAGGTGCACTTCATATACAGGTGTACATGCAGACCTCATCCTTGAAACTACTTCTAGTTAAGGTGTACCTCGAACAAAATTCGTAATTCTTATCTGTGACAATCTGTTTTTAGTGTGCTTCTATTAGAGGTGAACTTCGACGATTTTCTGCTCATTCCGACCTTGAATGTATAGAACCTTCAGCTAGCACTCCTTATTTTCAATTCATAATCTGTCAGAAAGGACCTTTTTTAGTAGCCTACAATAAATGGTCGCCTTCCTCCTGATTCGCAATGCGTAGCATCCATGTCCTCGCGGAAAAGAAGGCATGATTTGGGACTGAGAAATTAGAGCGTGAATGAATGTAAAGTACTTCCTAATCTGAGATCTAGCTCCAAGACGGTGCGCTCAATGCAGACGCCTGTAACAGAGAACTGGAACTTCGTTCCTAGCCATTAAATGATTTTTGGATGACCTCCGAATTGTTTGCCTGCCTCACGAGAAATAACCTCTCAAAATTCTATAAGCTGGTTTGCTCCAGGCTCCTAAGGTGTACAAACGAAATCCCACGAGTACCTGTCAAAGACGATTCAGAAGTTCTTTCAATCCCTTGTGGATGGAAGCGAATCACTCTTCGCTGCTCTAAGTCTCGGCATTACGCTGATTTCTCCATCCAAACTACTGAGTGTCTTAGGTCTTGCATGGAAAAGCTTTTTTGATTCTTGAACTGGATTGTTTACACGAGGTGCTGAGTTGATCGCAAAACGCTTGGCTCCGGGCGAAATTGAACCAGCATATTCCCTTCACGGGGGAGCGCCTTATCGCACTGCACCACCGAAGCCCCAACGCCGCCCTCTCTCAACTGCTCGGTAAATCTTCACCGAAGCGATCATCCGCCCATCCGCATAACGGAATGAAATAGGTATACCGTCAGAGACTATCTAGCAGTCGTATCCAGTTATGCGAGTGGAAGGATGATTGCTTCGGTGAAGATTCGCCGAGCAGTTGAGTGAGTGCGGCGTTGGGGCTTCGGTGGTGCAGTGCGGTAAGGCGCTCTCCAGGAAAGGGAATATTCTGGTTCAATCTCGCCCGGAGCCAAGCGTTTTGCGATCAACTCAGCACCTTGTGTAAGCATACCATAACGTGCACCCCGACGTTGAACTGCAGTTACGGCAAAAAACATCCAAAAATCTTGAACTGGATTGTCAAAACACTAGATTAGTTCATGAGTTTCCACTTAAGCTTGTGAGCGAACGACTCTTGTGCGATTATTTCATTTTGTGGTTCCTAAACAATGTTTTTAATTAATATAGCTCAATCGCTGTACACTGTCAACCTCCCGGAAACTCGTATTGGTAATTTGACGTTTGTAGTCTTTCAGATTGGCATGTTGATTGAAAGAGCAGTTGCGTTGCGGCGACGTGAACAATATGAGAGCTATGGGATGAAGCTCGGTCTAGCGGTCGCATTTCTTTCTGTGGGTTTTTTTGAGAGGATTTACTGTCTTAGACCTTTCTCATATCGTCCATCACTCGATGAGGGATCGCCGCGACGCTGCTTGGCGGGAAAAATTGCGCGCCGGAAAAACTAAGGTAAAGTGGCTATTGATCGCGCAATTTTTCCTGCCAAGACAGCGTCGCGGCGATCCCTCATCCAGTGATGGACGATAGCAATTTATCTACTCCAATCAGTATGACGGGGTCGTAAATTTTTGTGCTCAGCCTAGGCTTACATCACGTGCCAATAGGCTGCGAGTACCAAGTCGTTAACAACCCAGATTACAGAAGCCGCCCTAATTACGCGGAACTGTTTCTTTACAATTTCGAGCGGGCTCCGTATGAGCTTGATTCTCAGCAGTGTAGCGAGCAGGCGTTTTCGCACCGTGCTTCGGTAACTTACACAAAGCGGTACCAAATGTTCAGTACCTACCACCAATGTGCATTCGACATTGAAGCAGATGGAAGTGTTGAGAAAAATCTCAAACTTTTTTGTAGGCGAACGCCTGTGAATCTCCCAAGTTTGTAGAAACTTGCCTCACAAGGGAAGTATACAAAGCGTAGGTCGGATCTGCTAAAACGACTAGTGTCATTAGTATCTCTTGTGGCTCAATAGTAAAACTGCGCAGTATCCCGCCGCGAGCCGCAGGTTTGAAGAAGTTACAAGCTTGAAAGGCTCATTTTTTTGTGCTTTTTGTACCTTCCAGAAAGCGCGTTATTCTTTGGAAAATCCGGAAACGGACCTCATAAATGTGTTCAGCACCCAAAACTACCCCCCTGAGCAAATTTTGGGTGAACGCACATTCTCCGTACTTTGTCCAGACTGACAGCGTTTTGGACTTGTACGGATTTTCGGTTGGGCGCTTATTTCTACCAATTGAGTGCTCTGGAAGCGTTTTAGAAAAATGTTTTAGATTTGACTTAAAATTCTCCCAGGGGAGTTTTTTGGGGCGCTGATCACGATTCTGAAATTTATTAGTCGATTTTCAAAAGTTTTCGGCTCATTTCGTTTGAAGCTTTCCAACCGGGGAAAATTTCGAGGGAAAAGCGCCACTTTCGAGATTTCCGGTTTTCTACGATAGATATGTCTCAAAATCATTTGCTGAAGGTTATTTGGAGTGCTAAACACGAATCTGGAGTCCGTTCATCGATTTTTTGCCGATTACGGTAGATTACGGTGGGTATACCGTAGTTTGGTAAAAATCTCAGATTTTACTCAAAATTTGTATACGGAGGTTACTCGGGGTGGAGAACACGAATTTAACGTCCGTTTGTCGATTTTCAAAATACTGAGGTGGCTTTTGATCCCTAAATGACATGTTACCTACCGTAACCTACAGTAAACCTCGGAACTTCGACAAATAGACTCCAGTTTCTTGTTCACCACCCTAGATTACCCTTACATACAGGTTTTGGGCTGAATCCGAGAAAACTCTCAAAAAAATGCCTGATGGGTACCCTTGCCTTTTCACCAGGCTTAAAAAATGCTCATAACTTTTCTGAGCCTGCGGCTCGCGGCGGGATACTGCGCATTTTTACCATTGAGCCAGAAGAGATACTAACCATACTTGTCGTTTTCGCAGATCCGACCTACGCTTTTTATACTTCCCTTTCCAGATGTGTATTGTTTTATGGTGCGCTGCTTGTAGTTACGTTTCTCTTCGTTTCACTGAATTATAACGCATTGCTTCAAATTAAAGAAAATTCTCGGGTCATACACCACACTGTTCTGTTAAAGGCAGTGTCCACGATCGAAATTGCTAAAAAATCGCGAGTTCACATCAGAAAACACAGGATTTGGGCCTGACTGTTATATCAGTGAAGAAAGACATACAAGGAAAACGCCGCGAAACAGCTACAATTAGCTCTTCTTCTTGAAAGCCACATTTCATAGGTGGACTAGTTGCGCGGGCACGGGCCTGAAATAGACATTAAAAGTAATCAACGCAAGCTTTAAATGCGGCTTGGATATTAAACTTTGTGTGTCAGGAGTAAGAGAGATAAAACAAGGAAACAAAGTAGCTACACAAACATGCAAATTCGGATAAGTGTCTGAGCAAAACAGCGCTGACGGATCATCATCAATCTATTGGAGGAGTGGACCAAGCTAGTCCACGGAAAACTCGACAGAGAGCGGAAGGGGCTAACGCGAGCGGATCTCTGAGCCGAGTAAAGCTCTTTCGGGCTCGTTTTTATGTGTTTTTTCACATCTATTGATTTGAAGAGGCACCGCTCTTTTGCTTTCCCGGAAAAAATCTGGAGGAAATTTAGCGTGGCTGTTGCCTTTATAAGCATGTGCGCACTGAAAACCAAAGTCATGTTTCTGTTTTACATCATTCAAGTTAACCTTGATAACGCCAATCAAGAGGTTAGCAGTCCTAAAATTGAACCGAAATGAAGTTTGCTTCTAGTTGAAAAGTTTTTCTGTGTTCGGGGGTTGGCCTTACAAGGGAAGTATACAAAGCGTAGGTCGGATCTGCTAAAACGACTAGTGTCATTAGTATCTCTTGTAATAGTAAAACTGCGCAGTATCCCGCCGCGAGCCGCAGGTTTGAAGAAGTTACAAGCTTGAAAAGCTCATTTTTTGTGCTTTTTGTACCCTCCAGAAAGCGCGTTATTCTTTGAAAAATCCGGAAACGGATCTCATAAATGTGTTCAGCACCCAAAACTACCCCCCTGAGCAAATTCTGGGTGAACGCACATTCTCCGTACTTTGTCCAGACTGACAGCGTTTTGGACTTGTACGGATTTTCGGTTGGGCGCTTATTTCTACTAATTGAGGTCTCTGGGTACGGATTTTCGGTTGGGCGCTTATTTCTACTAATTGAGGGCTCTGGAAGCGTTTTAGAAAAATGTTCCAGAATTGACTTAAAATTCTCAGGGAGATTTTTTGGGGCGCTGATCACGATTCTGTGGTTTATTAGTCGATTTTCCTAAGTTATCGGCTAATTTCGTTTGAAGCTTCCCAACCGGGGAAAATTTCGAGGGAAAAACGCCACTTTCGAGATTTCCGGTTTTCTACGATAGATATGTCTCAAAATCATTTGCTGAGGGTTATTTGGAGTGCTAAACACGAATCTGGAGTCCGTTTATCGATTTTTGCAGATTACGGTAGATTACGGTGGGTATACGGTAGTTTGGTCAAAATCTCAGATTTTACTCAAAATTTGTATACGGGGGTCATTCGGGGTGGAGAATACGAATTTAACGTCCGTTTGTCGATTTTCAAATTACTAAGGTGGGTTTTGACCCCTAAATGACATGTTACCTACCGTAACCTACAGTAAACCTCAGAATTTAGACAAATGGACTCCAGATTCGTGTTCACCACCCTTGATTACCCCTACATACAACTTTTGAGCTAAATCCGAGAAAATTTTTGAAACTCCAAAAAAAATGCCTGATGGGTAGGTACCCTTGCCTTTTCTCCAGGCTTAAAAAATGCTCATAACTTTTTTGAACCTCCCGCTCGCGGCGGGATACTGCGCATTTTTACTATTGAGCCAGGAGAGATACTAACCATACTAGTCGTTTTGGCAGATCCGACCTACGCTTTTTATACTTCCCTTGTTAGGGTCGATCACCCGTTACGTCCATTAAACACATGCGATAAGAAAGTAATTGGTCAACTAGTGATATAGTGCAAATGAGAGGAACTTGATGAAATATATTATATGACTACGTGATGAGTGTCCTTTCTGCACACATCAGTCAATGTTTTCTCTTTTGAGACTCAGCTGAACGAAAAATGAACGGATATTGATCGGGAGATCGCGACTTGACACAGCGATTCGTAGCGTTTGACTCTTCCTTTCTCAAACGTCGATTGGCTCAAGGGGTCGGATTACGAAGAGAAAAATGATCCGAAGAAACAACTTTCAGAAATTTTCTCGCGGTTTTTTCAACGTGGCTGCTGTGTAGGATACTAGAGCTTCCATGATAACTTGGAAACTCTGAAGCGAAATTCATCGCGAGCGATGCCTTTAGGACGGTGTTTAGAGGTGACGAGCAGTCAGACATGGCTTTTCGTCATCATCGAGCGGTGTTAACCTTACTTGCGCTACTAACTCACATCTCCCAATCAGCATTTTTTGCAGCGTAATTTGAGTCTCTCAGCTTCAAATAGTATATTTATCACGAATTCGCTCTTTTTAGATTTTGGCAGGGTTCACGCTGGCTACTTGGGCAATGTTTAATATGAATTTGGAAGTGTCGACTGTTTATTGTTCAGCAGGCACCCCCGAAACGGCTAAACGGGTAGAACTGCTGAGCTTTATATTATGCAGCATTGATCTGACGGCTTTGGTTGGATTCATCTCTCTACACATTTTCAATATGTTTGCCAACAAACGGTGAGGCATTCGGTGCTCAGTTCAACTTTCAATCAAAACCGTTATAAGCTCCGATTTTTATACACTGCTTTCCATAGATGTACGAACACCTATTTTTGCGAATAGAATTTTTGAACGTATCTCAGCCTGGGCTTAGCGAAACTTGATGAAACTTTAATATGTTAGAGGCATCACAAACCTTGCCTTACTCACACTCAAGCTTGGATTCATACTGAATCAATCCAAACTAGGGCCATTTTCTGAGAACATGTTTGGGAAAACTCTAAACCTGTGCCACCTGCTTGCCATGAGAAGGCCTCTAGAACCGCTGCACAACATTGTGAAAAAATAGCTTCTCGGGCGTTTTTTTGGAAATTAATTTGAAGAAAATTAATGCGATTTTACTCCTGATAAGTATCTCACTTCGACGTGAACGAAAGAGTTCGAAATTTGTGTATCAATTGAGCTTTGTGAATAACCTATACAGAAAATATCCTTGAAGAATTCGAAGACGAATAATTTTACAAGGATGATAATTTGAGAAAGTGCCCCATTTGGTTCAATTTCTGGATTCAAAAAATCCTGCAAGAAATTGTTCCCCACAATATTGTACGACAGTGTTGAAGGACATCTTAGCAAGTGGCACGGGTTTGGATTTTTAACGGGCATGTTCTGTGAAATATAGCCCTAGTTTGGATAAATGTCTCAAAACTGTGAACAATTCCCGCGTTCAAAAACTGTATAATCACAAGCCAGGCTTGAGTGTGAGTATTTTATCAAATTTCGCGAAGCCTAGGCCGTGATACCTTTGAAACCAGTTTTCGCGAAAATGGGTGTTCGTATATCTACAGAATGCGGTGGACTTATGTACATTACTCCGACATAATGCCGTTTTTACATACTTTGCAGTATAGGTAGCGTGATGTTAATGGACACTGCGATTGCTTTTGTAGAGTGCCTTTCTTAATCCATGTCTTTTTCTCTACTGGTACAGGCAAAAATTGGAGCTTAGCTGAACCTTCCTTTCGACATAATAGTTGTGAAAACATTCGAGATCTTTTGAGGTATCATTCTTCGGAACCAGGATCAGTTGCTCCCTCACTATCTGAACACAGCTGCCGTGCCTTTGAAGCATTTTGTGCTATAACACGCCGCGTACTGGAATGCGCGCGAGAAAGTTACTGCGGAACTCAACAGGGGAGGAGAACTTCAAAAAAAAGAAAATTGGAGAGTTAATACTAAATTACCTTAGGTAATAACATATTGAGAATTGATTTCAAGCTAAAATAATCAAAGGCACAGTGCACCCCAGTAATTGTTTTTTTACATTTCATGCCTATTGTAGACAGAATCACGTACTAGCCACAATTGCGTCTGAATATTTTTTTGAAACCCTCTATGAACGATGTTATGACTACTTGAAAATCGCCTTTTTTTCTAGGGCTTAAGTTCGATTGACGAGCTGTCTCGAGTCCGTAATTCTCTTAATCTGCCGTAGAAAGAAAATGTGAGACCTGATTGAAATTCGTCCATATGCATATCCGCTAATGAGTTCCAAAGTAGGGGGAAGATGCATGGCCTCCGGCAGTTTTTGAGGGTGTTGGGCACTTGGTTGTTGCCAACATCTCAAATAATTGGAGAATTCGAAATTTCGCACGTGGTATTGGGTCTCCTACACAATTACATGTCTCGAGATTCATTTCTGAGGTGTACTTTGCTCTCAAGGAAGCGCGACGCGTTCTATAACGACAAAGTTCATCCAGTGAAAACTATCCGATCAAAATTAGTGTTGAACATGTTCTATGAGAATTTTTTATAAAGAAAAGCATCCTGAAAGTTTTTAAGCTCAGCTAGGTATTAGATACAAATTTGAGCCCTGAATCCCCTCTCAATCGATCCCATACTCTGGGACAACACCGGAACCCTAAATCTATATCAGCGTACGGTGCAAGGTTTGAGTGGCTCACATGCAGGTCAGACCCCCCTCCAGAGGCGGCATATAGAGTTCGCGCAATAACTTTAGCGTGATGAATGGACGGCGCTGCGACGGTAGATCACCCCTTGCAAATCGAAACCCCATTCTCCAGTGAGGTCGCCAAACCCGCATGGCCAGCCGCCTGGTCCATGCGGCAGACTAAAGCGAAAACGGAAACCTTACGTACGCGAGTGTATGAAGGGGTTGGTGCAGGGTTTGTGGCGTCGGCGCGTTTGATGATGGCAGTGCGAGGGCCGGAAATCATCAATCAATGATATCTCAGTGGGGTCTTGGCTGCCCTACCCTTGTCGGTGGGGTTGGCGAGAGAACTATGCATAGTTAAGTGATCTCCAGCCCTCGCACTACCATTATTAAAAGCGCCGACGCCGCTAACCCTGCCCCGACCCCTTCGTAACACTCGGGTATGTATCGTCGATCACGAATCGTCGATCACTGGTCGAGAGATCGCCGCGTCGAACACATGTGGCACGCACGCAAGCGAGGAGGTAGTGATAAGATCATTACCTCCTCGCTTGCGTGCGTGCCACATGTGTTCGACGCGGCGATCTCTCGACCAGTGATCGATCATACGTGCATGCGAACCCAGCAATCTCGTTTGGCTCTCCCCTTCAACTAAACTAGGTGCGGGGTGATCGTGTGGGGATGTTTTGACCAGGTCAAAAAATAGAGTTCTCGGCAAAAGCTGCTCTTCTCCAAGTGTTTCTTTAAATGACTTGTGGGCTGTATTTTCGGAGGACAAAGCTAAAGCTGGAGGCAAGGAGGCAAAAGAAAATCACTCCACGCACTGATAAATATGTCACATACCACCCCACTAGTTTCTATTGACTACTACGGTCGCTCAAACTAACCCAGTTACTCTGATCGTCGACCCTGCTATGACCAACAGGGAAGGTTTTCTAGCCGTAGAACTTGGGTTGATCTCGCGCAGCTGTCAAAAAGTATCACTAGTTACTTGAACTTTCTATCCAAGGCGGAACCAGATAGACTGACTGCGGGACTCTTTCAGATGAAGCGTCTTATGTACATATGGTGGCTTGAAACTAATGGGGGGGGGCACTCGAGAAAAAGAAATCGTTAATTCGAGAAAGTGAACGTTTGGGCTGATATCATACGCCTAAAAGGGTCCATGAGAATCTCGTAGTTGTATTCTTGAGCAGTGAACCGAGATTCTCCAGCTTTGTTCGGCTGACGTTTTGGCAATCACGCCTTCGTCAGAGCATGGAAGCCAAAGATACATAAGGAAACTAGCCGTCCAAGCACCATTTCAGAAGAAAAGGACTAACTTCGCAGAGAACTGACAAAAGCGACACCGTATGGCAATTTGAAACAGCTAACATTTAGTGTGTAGATCTAAGCCGGCCAGACACCCTCACATCTCCTCGAAAATGCTTCGAATTCTGAAAGCGGTATCATTCATTCTCCAACTGAATCTTGAGTGCCCCCTTCCAATAGTTTCATACCCACATGGTGTCTTCGTGAAATTTGGTTGAGTGAACGGATGGGACTCCGGTAGAAGATCATCACTTGCCGTCGAGACCGTGCTGAACGGTTTGCCGCGAACGCCGCACAGCTCGCCGTAGTGCTCGCTTCTCGTCCACTCGCTCGACTAAGTTTGGTGCCTTTACCTGTCCAGCATGGAAAAATGAGATCACAGAAAGACTAAGGCAAGTGTGAGACGCGAGTTAAACAGCGGGAGTGATCTCTCTATCACTCTTCTTCAAGGTGGCGAATACAGGTACAGTCGGCATGAATCCTTGTGATACCTTGCCTTCCCTGTTGGAGATTGGCGCGAACTCGTTGCCATGGGCTATAACATAGCTGCTGAGTTTGCGCGAACCTTCAATGGGGAACACAAATTATCACTGGGATCCACGCCGATGTGTTATGCAGGGACCCTTGCCGTGGCCCGTTCTCCTCTTCGAAGAATGACTGCAGTTGCTTTGCCGATCCAAAGACTGTGTGCATAGTTGGGTAATCATGCCGTCCCACTGTTTGAGTAACTGCCATCAACTGCGATTTTGGTGCGTCAAAAATTGTATACTTGTGTTAAGCTTTTGGAACGCATCTCGTTTGCGGTTTTGTAACTCTGATATCCCATCAGAAGTCACAGTCCAGTCGAGTCATTCAATCGAATGAACGAGAAGCATTGTCTGCCATGAATTAGCAACAGTCACGTAGCTCGCACTTGCCAAGCACAGTTCGCACTAAGAAAACGTTCTTTTTCAGAAAGTTTTTTGATCTAAAGTCTTCCTATCAACTTCACGAGAATGCCACCGTAATACGTCTCCTTCTACCACTGTCAACAACTCAGGCTCTCTGCCACGCTGCCTTCTCAATATCCAACGCAATCTTCACAGTATTTCGGAGCCACTTCTCCTTCGTCGTCTACCGCACGCTCTTTGCAGCTAGCTATGTGAGTGGCTTTCTCGAAGAACTTGTGGATCTTTTGAGCCCCTTTCACAGTTTGTCGGACGACGCCATCCGACACGTTATAGAATGGGGCTGCGACATCGTTAAGTTTCGGAGCTTGGCGTCGGATGACCGACGTCGCAACGCGGTGTTCAACGTCGGTGCGAAATTTCTCCGTTGATGGTGAATATTATCGATTGATCTATCACAGACCTGGTGGGCACCGCACGCGACGTCGGATAGCGTTGCTCGAAGTCGGACGACAGAATAACTGTGAAAGAGGCTTTAGGTTCTCTTGTTCACCTACAGAGTGGCTACCAAGTATTGGCGCGCAAAACCTTGCTCTATGAAATGTACACATTATTAAGCGGCTTTTTCTTCTGGAATGGGTCGTAAACATAACCCATTTTGATTTCTACATGATTTCCTCGCATTCCCCGTTTTTGACTTCGCGATGTGCCTTCACACTACTGATCACAGAATTTGGCCCGTAGTAAAGTTTTAAGCCAGATAACCTCAAC
Organism: Aplectana chamaeleonis; assembly: GCA_029168955.1. Lineage (NCBI taxonomy): Eukaryota > Metazoa > Nematoda > Chromadorea > Rhabditida > Cosmocercidae > Aplectana > Aplectana chamaeleonis. The sequence goes on along the minus strand of JAPDOI010000270.1, from coordinate 94,689 downwards.
CGAATTATTCACTTTTTGAGATAATCTGAAATCGCTCTTAGCAATGGATCATGAAAGAATCATACGAGATTATATAGTAAGAACATTATAAACCGCTCCCTAATATGTTTAGCTGATGTAGTAATCTTGTCTGAGTTGGAGTAATTCAAATCAAACTCACATAATCTTGAGCGTCGTCCAAAATTTTGACATTCCAACGCTTGGGCATGTCTATTATCATTTCCACAAAAAAAGTCGATTGGATTGGGGACCATTAAGCTGGGAAAGCAGTGTTTCTTGTCGTGGAATCCAAAGGGATTCTCCACAAGACAAACGTGGTGGGGCAAGGGCCGCGATGCTGTTCCAATCTTTTGCAAGGGTCATAATGACGTCTCAATGTGATCTTAAGGAAATGCCAGCTTACCATACCACCTCATTTCGACAAAAAAGAATGTTATACATGAAGTTATGCAGATTCTGACTAGTGTATTGTATTTTTCCCAAACAATCCCTTTTTAGGGAAACAGCGACTTTGAGCTGTTTTTCTTTTGCGGAGATCGTTATAAATTCAACTGACCTGCCGCCAATCATTTTTTTTAATTCTGGGTCCTCTCGGCTTCGAAAATTTCTGTATTCAAACGCATCATGTCCAATATGCAGCCCACCTTCGTACTTTGTTCTAGTTGTTCATGTCTGACAACAGCCTAGCTATGAGCATATGGTTCCTTCGCTCCATGAAAGCCAAATTATTAGTGGTTTTTGTGACCACTTTTTGTAATGAGTCATTGATAAAACGCAGCACCGACCGTTTTCACCAACATGAGTGGAGTGCCGCTGAGGCCAGCGTCAGCTGTAGCTCAGTGAGGCCGAGATCATATTAGGGGGACCGGAAAGTAATGCCGTTTGTGCGCATGTCAGTAGTTGATTGTCAATTATCAGCTCCTAGTTTGGTTCAGTGGCGTGCCAAATACATCGTGTGGTTATAGTGCCTTTTTTACTCACAGCCAACTGTATTACGATTTTCTGAAAATCTGGGTAGGATGGCCAGCCAAATACCAGAAGAGGCACACATCCGCCATCGCATGCTTTTCGAGTTTCACAAGGGAAGTACCGCAACCTTTACTGCTAAAACATTTGCGATGTTTTCCCCAATGCCTTGGACATTCGTGAATGCAGAAGGTGGTTCTCCCAGTTGGAATCGGGTATTTTTTGACCTTACCTACTCGTGTCGATCAGGAGACCACCAGCGTTAGACTACGATGTGGTAAGGGCGCGGGGGACGCAATTCCGTCACAGACCATTAAGGAATTGTCGATCAGTCTTGACCAACCTTGATACACCACCCAAGGAAGGCCAGGTTTACAGACCAAAATTGCGCTTTTGTGTATTTGGTGGTCTTCGCGAAATTGATCATTTTCAATTTCTGAAACCGGGACAAACTGTTATACGGGCCTCTACAGCGAAAATTATCAATCAATCTTCAATTCAAAAGTGGCCAGCGTTTGTCAACCCAAACTCATTCTCCAACATGGCAATGGAAGTCCGCGCTGTCTAAGGCGAACTCTAGAAAAAACTAATGAGTTGGGGTGGGAGGTGCTGCCTCATCCACCATATCCGCCAGATGTTGCACCATCGAACTTCCACTTATTCCGAGCGCTGCAACACTTTGTAAGTGGCAAAGATTCGCAAAGTTGAATGACATCTCTAGATAATTTACCGTTAAACAAATTATTTTTTATCGATCGGGAATTGAAAATTTACTCACTAAATGGCGAAGGGTTTTCGACAATGTTGGGGAATACATCATTGATTAAATGTTAAGACTCGTTAAAATATATGTGTTTGCACCTAGCGGAAAAGACGACATCTCTTTCTAGTCCCCCTAGTACTTCTCGCGACCAGCGACAGTGCATATGAGGTATATCGATTTCCTGTCTTTACTGATGGTAAGGAGTGTGTCGCATCGCCCGTCGCTGGAAACATGATCCCGGCATGAAGCAAGCTTCAAATGGTTAAAGACAGTGTTTACGATGAAAATCTTTTTTTTTTTTGCTCTTTTGCCTATCTTGAAGACGGTCTCATGCTGATTCCAATGATGTTTTTGGAATCGTACAAGACCTTCTGGGAACGGAGTTTTCATAGTCCTCACCGCAAGCGCGGCACGCGCGGGAGGGGCGGTGGACTATGAAAGTTCTTATCGCGCTTCACGCGTGGGACGCCCGGTAAGAACTTTCATAGTCCATCAGCACCGCCATAGCAGCGCCGCCCAAACCGCCGTGGCGGTATTACCGTTTCAATCAATAATTGCTTCTCGATTTGAGTTCACTCCAACATAAATAATTCTGGGACTATCCTGCGCCACCGCATACGCAAATGCAAGCCAGGAATTTCTGTAGAAGTCCCAGTTGAGGCCCGGCTTTTACCCGCACCGCCATGGCGGTGCCGCTGGAGATTTCATAGTGGTTTTCCGCTCGTCCCGCGCGGTGAAAAGTTTCACAGTCCACCGCTCGTCCCGCGCGTCACGCGCGTGCCGCGCTTGCGGTGAGGACTATGAAAGATGCCTTATGCTCCCTCAAAGATTGAGCTAAGGAAACATGGTGGACGAGTTGTCCGAGGCTTGTAACTTCCGTCTCTTGCAGCCGATGAATGCGAGCTGACCTGAGTAAAGAGAGAAGTTGAGAATGAAGGGAAGAAGGGGCTATTAATCGGAAATCATCGCTCATTTCACAATCTCGAGCATTCATTTGTTCACGTCGGTGGGCGTTGAAAGTGCATCTGGGTGTGACGGGCTGACGAGTGTCCAACTTTGGGGCCGTAGGGGACCGTTCCAAGCTCAATTTTCTTAGTTTTTCTTAACGTTAACGTTGCGCTAGGCCCCGCAGCTAACGATCTCCACCAAAAAATTAGACATGGTTTTTATCGTGGACACTGCCTTTAACGAAATGAACCCCAGCGTCACTAGTAAGGTCGTATAGTTCTGCCTTGGGCGTGCCGCCGTTCTCAACGGCTGGCCCCGTTGGGAAACTTGAATTTTGATCAGAAGCAGACCTGCGGCTAAAACCTCTTTCAGAGTGCGATTGCAATGCGACGCGAATTAAAATCTCTCACATCAATTTGGTCGCGTCGTATGCTTAGGTAGCAGCACTTTCAGACACAATCGTCTTATAAAGTTCCTGTACCTCGCAGGTTAGCGACTCGATGCCTGATCACACGATGATAGCATTGCCGTGCACACAATCGCGCCGCACTGCGATCCTTCTCTGAGATCTGAAAACAGCGACGCGCCTGGGACAGAAATATATCATAGACCAAGTCGTTTAGCCTTAACTTGATTCCTGTGATCCCAGGTTGCGTTTTCTACAAGCAGGCCTTGCTAATATCATTAATCAAACTTTTGCCCTGTGGGAGACAAATTAGTGAAACTGCGAATGGTGTTTGCAGATTGTGCCGTACTCCACTGTGGTGTCTCCTATTCTGCTCTGGTTCATTATACGGAGATCCAAGCAACTGAGGACATCAAAACTGAGAACGCTGGGACAACAAGTGGACAACGAGAAAGATCAATATTTTAGTGCTTACAACAAAATGTGGAACCACGGCAAAAAGTGACGTCTATTTGAATAATGTAATTTATGGGAGAAATTTCACTTTCGAAGAAGCATTTGTGCGTGCTCTATGTACATGAATGACATTCACAGGTTTTCTTGTGTTCTTTGTGACCACTCATTCACCACTGCTCTGAATCTGGGGCTGCAGCATCCAGCGACGAACCACAGGATAAACATATACACCTCACAATCCGACTCATATCGCGTTCAGCAACGCGATGGCTGAAGATCGTTAATAAAGTCTGGAGTGAATCTGAAGGGCAGTCTTCCCAGTGAAAATCGGTTAAAAGCTGGTAAATGGTAGGCCACCGTGAAGACACTATCAAAAAAAGCCGCGAAAACTGCTTTTGAATCCGCAGAGTAAGCCGAAGAAGTCTGAGTTGGTTGGTTAGAGACCGCACACTGTTTGCTACTCAAATATCGTAGAAGTGTTCTGACACGTAAGGTGTGTCCGAATGAGAATGGCGGCCCATGCGGCCGGCGTGCGTGGCAGGCGGCCGCCACGTTCGCCGCTCTCGGACGAGCATGCGAAACATCCCCACCGCCATGAACTACGAACGGGGCCGGCACCGGCTGGCAGCAAGCACTGCGCCGATCAATCAGCTCTGCAGACGGGGGAGGGGGGTGGCCGTCGTTGAATCCAACACTCGTCCGAGAGCGACGCATGCGACGGCCGGCTGCCAGGCACTCCGACCGCGTGAACCGCGATTCTCATTCGAGCCCACTTTAGGATAGCTTATCGACATCATTACATTGGTCAGTGTAATGTCACTCTACTAGCTAATAGGGAGCAATCTCCAGTCGACCAGCCTTTCTCAATCCGAACTATGTGTAGCCCGAGGCAATGGAACATGGTGCATTTGTGGACATCTCTAACTAGTGACTCTTTCTATTCAGTATACTCTTTGGTGTATAGATCACTTCTCCGAATCAGATGTGATTTAGCTGTAAGTTATCGTTTCCACACTCACATAATCGATTGCTTTCATTAATTTCACAGCTTGAACGGTATCATTAAATATATCCTATTTGCTTATGAAAAACAAACACCTGGGCTGTGGCCGAAACAAAGAAATGCTCTTGCTAATTCACGTATCTATCCTCCATACATACTGAATAGAAATGAAGCGGGGAATGAAGGAATGTATTCTGAGAAGTTGTATTCCTTTATACCAATCCCTCTCAGCGATCATTGTATGATAGTTGCAATCGTGAGAAGAATGGAATATCGACGCAATGTAGCAGGAGTGGTGGTTGGTGCACAGGCTACGGCGCGAGGTGTGATTCAACCCAACATTGGTCCGACCCCCCACCCAAGTCAAGCTATTTGCTCAGCCCCCTCCCCATGGGAAAAAGTGATTGCGACGACCGGGGGGGGGGGGAGGCCCACACTTCGCATATTTTTTATAGTGAACGAATTTTTAGATCAAGACTACATTGATGCATCGATTGTATCAATTAATTCTAATGATGCAATAAACAATTGTTTTCCACGAAAGCAGACAAAAACAACTCTCCTGCGACAATGGCATCAAATATTTTTTCAATGGCTGAACATTGATTAGTGCCCTGAGGACACATAGGTGCGAATTCGGGCATGAAAATCAGGTGTAGTAATTGGCTATCCGGATGTGAAAACGCAGCCAAAATTTCATGGCCGCAGCTTTAAGCAGAACAGCGCTACATAGGGTGGGCGGAGCCTGTTTTCATGTACTGAGGGCATATAGGTGCGGATTCGGGCATGAAAACCACGTATAGTAATTGGCTATCAAGATGTGGAAACGCAGCCAGAATTTCATGGCCACAGCTTTAAGCCGAACAGCGCTACATAGGGTGGGGCGAATGAAAAAATCGATAGCTATGAAATATTTACAAGTATTTAACGAAATTTGAATTAGGGAGTTTCGCGCTGCCACAACGTGCGGAAAACCTAGTCACGGACCCAAGTAACAATTTCATTTTAACCGGTTAAAAACGGTCTTTGAAGACCTATTTTTATGTGTGACACAATCGATTTTGTATGGATCTAGGTGTGATACAATCGATTGTATCACACCTAAAAATGGGTCTTCAAAGACCGTTTTTAACCGGTTAAAAGAATGAAATCCATTACTTGGGCCCGTGACTAGGTTTCCCGCACGTTGTAGCAACGCGAAACTCCCTAATTCGAAATTCGTTAAATACTAGTAAATATTTCACAGCTATCGATTTTTTCATAGACCCCACCCTATGTAGCGCTGTTCGGCTTATAGCTGCGTACATGAAATTTTGAGTGCGTTTTCAGAACCGGGCAGCCAATTATTACACGTGGTTTCCTTGCCCGAAACGGCACCTATGTGCCGTCAGGGCATGAAAACAGGCTCCGCCCGCCCTATGTAGCGCTGTTCGGCTTAGAGCTTCGTCCATGAAATTTGGGTTTCGTTTTCACATCTGAACAGCCAATTACCAAATTTGGTTTTCATGCCCGAAACCGCACCAATGTGCCCTAAGGGCATGAGAACAGGCTCCGCCCACCATATGTAGCGCTGTTCGGCTTAAAGCTGTGGCCATGAAATTTTGGGTGCGTTTTCAAATCCGTATAGCCAATTACTAGATGTGGTTCTTATGCCTGAAACCGCTCCTATGTGCCCTTAGGGCTTGAAAACAGGCTCCACCCACCTAGCCCACCGGCTTGAAGCTGCGTTCATAAAATTTTGAGTGCTTGTTCACATGCAGACATTCGTATTCAAAATGTGGGTTCCACGCCCGCGACCGCACTCATGTGCCCTCAGGGCATAAAAATCCTATGCTTCAGGCAATATCGCATCTTGGACACGAGTCAATTTCGTGGAGTAAATTGCAAGAGATATAACAGTGAACAATGCTCTTCTCAAACAGTCAACTATCCATTATTTCTCAGAATTGCGAAATTTTCCACTTTTAGCGGGTTCGAGCCCATGAATCCTAAATCGCCTGAAAATGCATCTTCGATTACCAAATTCCAGAACATCTGGGACATTTTGTTGACAGGTTAGTCCTCTCGCTTGTAATGATCTCAATGACAGCGAATACTCCACACCACTGCTGCTGCCATATCCAGGAGCGCTTCGGTGACACACTTCACCTGGCCACGACTCCTTCTCCATGTCAGAGTCATTAACGATGGCCATGCCACTGTTGTCTATTGCCTTGCATGCTTCATCACCAGTGAATTGTAAGCTCTTCTTGTGTGGTCCTGCCTTATTTTTATATTCTCCATTTCATTTCTTGCCTCATTTGTTTTTTCGCAGTTGATTCTCACTATTCAGTTTCTTTTTTGATCTCCTGTCTCATTTTGCTCTCTCAGTATGATCTCCAGTTTTATTTTGACCTCTTATTGTGATCTAATTTTGCCGTGATTTTTTTATACTGAAGGATGGCTCTCAACCCCCCCCCCCGCCCTGATAGAAGTCCATCTTGGTTCTTGCTTGACCGAAGGTCCGACCCCCGTCCCACCGAATGTCGATGGGTCCGACCCCCCTCTGTGATACATCACACCTCACGCCGAGCCCTGTTGGTGCACACAAGTAAGTATTTTGAAGGTGTTCCGCGATAAATTCCGTCCCACAAAAATTCCATTTAGCAGGGTTGAAAACTTACCGGATTGCTTAGATTGAACTTCCGTTCGCAAATCATTCTGAGTTATCAGTTGACATCGTGTGGTCTAAGCGGCGAATTCTCACATGAAAAGGCAGTTGAACAAACGATGGTGTTTAAGCAAAGTTACCATACAATTACGACATTATCAAAAATGAAATAATCACAGGGCTGCTACAGTGCGTTTCACAAGTTTAGATGCGCATTCTAATACGTCGTTATCCGATCCGAATGTGATCGGTTGCAAAAGATATCATTACCACTAAACTCGTCGCGCCCAGTAACTCAAGTGTACAACATCTCAGTGTCTCAAGTGAGAACATCAGGTTATTTTGGTCTTGAACCTCAAACACAGCATTTTTTACAGTTTGTACGCAGTCACGTTTTGCAGCAGATTTATGTTAATTACTTCATAAACGCGATCTACCAACCTCCGAAAGTCTGAACGTACAAGCGGGCCCAGGGACGGATGATTGCTGCCTTGAGGTCTTCGGCGTTTGCGTACGTTAGGGGTTGACCATAAATGCCACATACCAGCATACCCAGACATTCTCCATGGGATTAAGATCGGAAGAACACGCAGGCCAATCCATACACTTTACCTTACTCTCCTCAGACCACGCCTTTGTCAACCAACTCAGGTAGAGTGACGCGTTTTCTTGTAGGAAAACAAGCTCCCCTCCATCCTGCAGTGTGAGGAAAAGCAAGAGGTGGCATCTGAGCATGAGATGGTACTCAGCAAAGTCCATATACCCAGCAAAGTCCATATAAGTGAAAATTAACGCAATCTTCAAAATGCTGTCGCTGCAGAAAGCCACCCAAACCATGACAGTAGCACCTCCTGAGTTCCGCTTGCTGAAGAACATGGGGTTCCTTCCGAGATCCCTCCAGTAGTAGTCATATTCATCAAGACCATGCATGTGAAATTTCTTTGCGTTGGAAAATATCACCTAAACACCAATTTTCAAAAAAATTGTTTCAGTGTGACCTGAAAAAAAGCTCAAACTCACCTTGGACCAGTCCGTCGCCATGCTCCTCTTAGCGAACTGTAGACCGTGCTGCCTTGTGAGTGTCAGTGAGGTTTGGGGCAGGTCGGAGACGACGATATACGATGTTTCTATTTTGTGGATTGGTCTTCCAGACAGTCGTTTTTGAGACAATAGTCGACAATTCAGCTCGAACTTCGGAGGTCGTTAGAGTCAAGTTGGAAACAAGCCGACCCACACGACGAACATCTTGGGCAGACAGCTTCTTTGGACTATCGGACTTCGCCTTTTTCTCATAGCAATCAGGATCGCGCAGATACCTGGCGACACTCTTGATGAACTCCTACGTATCTTTACGATCTTGCGATTGCTCACTTATGCGATCTTCAGGGCACGTAGTTCTGGTTTTTCCATCTCCGAAAGACAGGTAGCATGGGTCATTTGTTATATAAGTTACAAAAAGTTACAACTATTTATTGAACCTTTAAAACGGGGGACTTGAGCATGAAATTTTGAGCTATATTTGCATTGTTGATAGTGCGTCTATTATACTTGGGCAAAAGTGTTAAAATTTTCGAATTTCGAACCTTCGAATACATTCAAAAACGGAAATTTTCGTATTTCAAGTTTTCGAATAAAATCGAAAACTTATTTTTTCGAACTTCAGAGTTTCGAATACAATCGAAAATCGAATTTTTCGAATTTCAAATTTGAGAATACATTCGAAAATCTATTTTTTCGAATTTCAAATTTTCGAATCAGCTCGAAAATTATATTTTTCGAATTTCGAATTTTCGAATAATTTTCTTCGAATTTACAAATGATAGCTTCGATTTTGAAGATCAATTTTGAGCTGTCGTTTACTGTGACTATTACTCAGTGGAAATATTTGTGGGTTATACTTACTTTTAACCTCAAACCACTCATCAGGATGGCTGAAGAATTTGTCTCTGGGGTTGGACTGTGTCGGAACTGGTTGAAAATACCTACCACAATGTTAAGAGAAAACGCTTTGCTACAGGCGAGACTCTACCAGCACTATCCCTCCCTAGGGAAACGCTTTATCGCACCCAACCTCCGAGACCTTAGCGCCGCTCTCAAGACCTTCCACAACGTAACGGCGCTCGGAAAGCGGTGCTATGCAGGATTGAAACCAGTCTGAGCACAGCGGTTTTGCGTACAAATCGGCTATATTATGACACATATAATATAAACGCAAATGTTTAGTACCAGTCGCAGTGCTTTCTAGTGTCGACTGTATAAAGCACGACTCTTTGCTTTGGGACTTCTGAACCAAATGTTTTTGTTCACATGGAATGCAGTTTCCATTGCTGGTGAATGTTGCTCTGCTAAACCCGGATAGCCCAGATTCACTGAAAACTTACGACGTTACTATAAGCGGAGTAGGGCTATAATTCGTCCGAGGCAACAGTGCTTCAGTCCCCTTGAGTAAATGATAGAATAGAAAGTCAACATTATGGCAGCCCTATGATTATTTGTTTATTTTCGATTTTGTTTTTTCGCGGAATTGTATGGTGAATCTGTTCAAAAAACCATCGTTTGTTTAACTGCCTTTTCATATGAGAGGCCGTTAGTTAGACCATAGGATGTTAATTGATTAGTCTCTTAGTACATTACAAAAGCAAGTTCAATCTTTAGCTTTCGATAAGTTTCCACCCTTAGAATTGAAATCTGTGTGGGACGGAATTTGTCACGCAACACCTTCAAAATATTTGCCTGTGTGCATCAACCACCACTCCTGCTACACAACATCGACATACGTATTCCATTGTTCCCACGGTTTCAATTATCATACAATAATCTCTGAGACGGATTTGTATAGAGTCATACAGTTTCTCAAATTCGCTGCTCTCACTTGGCTTCATTCCTATTCTTTCCTATTTCCTAGTATTTATAAGTAAAAACTCCCCTACTTTAGTGTTTTTGAGCTCCATACTTGAAAATTCTTTCAATCGTTCGAAAGAGTTAGCTTCTGTTTTGAATATTATTGCTAAGTGTGATTTTTGTTGGCCCTCCTCCTACATATTTGTCCGCCTAAGCGAGTGGACTCCTTCCTTCGGGTCTAATTGTGTTTAGTGTCGGTCATGGTGACCCCATCCCTTGTTACCACATTCTAGCAGCCTGTTCTCTGATCCTACAAATCGGAGTTATGGTAGCACTAGGTCTCAGTGTTCAATGTCGTTGACAGAGGTTCCGAAACATGAGCTCTGTTCAAAAGAAAGACAAACACTTATCAGTACACGACGTTTGCAAGCAGAAAAACTCATGACAGTGCAATAGCCTTACGTCACTGAAAAAGTCGCCCTCGGCTTCTCGTCTAATTTACAGCGGAGGTTTCTGGGACCATCTGTTGTTTAGCTCTCCAATCGGCTGCCATTATTTTCACGCAAAATACGTGCCCTCTTCAGTGGTGGAAAGGTCAACTTCGGTGTGGTATTAAGGCTTAGTATAAGTGGTTTTATGACAGATGCTAGTTAGATATGTAATATTATGGTCCACAGTTCAGTGAAAATGAAGTTTTCGCTCCCTTTACTGATTTATTTAGATTATTAGTAGTTCACTTGAATTAAGAGAAGTCGTCCAACCTAAGGAGACCTCTGTTGCGTTTAGCTTTCAACAGCGTACAGAAATATTTAATATGCAATATAGTATAAATGTTTATGACACTCTCTCAGAAAGAAATCGACGCGAAGGAATAACAAAATGCTAGAATGCAGTTTGTAGTGAATGGCGGGACGACTAGATTGCGGGCTATAATTTATGCGGAGTTGTTTCTGACTATAAAGGCTGTACGCAAATCAGTGACTGCTCCTTCTTCAAACAACAACACATACCCATACGGAGATCTATCGCGCTGAAACCTTCGTAATGATGAGGGCAAACCCTTTCGTTTGAATCTTCCTTTTCTTCATTAACGCTTTGTGCCCGAATAAGCTCTCTGCAGTAATAAACATCAAAACCGTTGTACAGTTGCCAAATTTCAAGTGATAAACGAGTGTTTTCTCCAGTTTGTCATTACTTAATCTGTGCCCCAACGTTTTTCCTCCTAATGTGTTGTTTCCTCACATATCCAGTGTGCATCTTAAAGCAGCCGGAGCTGTCCGTTTAAGACTTTCATACATTCTGAAAAGTTTTTTTTGATTATATCCATCCTTGACGCTCCACCCTTGAAGTAATGAGACGCAAGGGATCAAAGAGAGCGCTTGACATCGATAGAGCGTACAAGAGTTTAAAACGGCGATTCCATATCGTTCAAAATCATAGTTACCGGAGCTTCGGATTCTGGTTCTGGGCAGTGACCTCAAGTAACTCCTCGGGAACGACCACTTTTATCGTCGAGAAGACACTTTCTTTGAATTTTACAATACAGGCTTTTTAATAAAGCAGCGCCTACGTGCCGCAGGACACCGTTTTATATATTCCTTCTCAACTTAATCCCTGAGGATTCATCGAGGTGTATTGGAAATCGGCTTTGAAACTTCCTCTTATTTTTTTAAAGCACAAAAGACTCAGTATTTTACAAGGGAGCTTCCGTGCGGACGACAGTGGCGGGATAATATCATTGTTGCACGTCTTCACAATGGCCCGTAATAAAGCCGGCGAAAATTTTAGTTTAGCCTAACTGAATCCATGTTCTGAGAAGAATTCAGACGAGCCGCACGTATTTCAGACGTGCGTGTTGTAGGATAGCGACCTAGGCTGAGTAAAGAATGTCAGCAACAAACAAGATAAGCTGAATCACTCAGTCAGATCTGACTGAACTCCATGCACTTTGTATGACGACGTGATGACATCACCTGAAGCACCACTCGATTTCCGTCCTAATGACGTTATCTGGAGCCCTGCCTACTTTCCAAGACGTTTTGCGGACGCCTTCTGGATCCCTACCCACTTTCCGCGACGTCCTGAAGACGTTATCTAAAGGTCCACCCACCTACAAATTTTTTCTCACCAGCTCGCCTACGTACCCACAAATCCTCTGGTTCCGAGCCAGATTTACCCTGTTTAATTGCGCGCTTGTGCGGAGCGAGGGTAGAGACAGCGAGAAATTGTGGGGAGACGGAGAAGCAGCGTACGCATGCAGACGCACGCGATGAACGGGTGAAATCACACTTGGAAACAGAATATACCAACTTACCTACCTGCTTAGCTGATCGCCTGCTACCATTGGTAGGGCTACTACTAAGGGTGCGTGACGCACGGGGAACACGAGACCCGAAACACGAGACGCGTCTCACGTTATTCCTTATGCGCACAACACGAATTTTTGCTAAGCATCCGCCAATCTATTTTTGTGATTTTGAAGCGATTGGACTGGAATTTTTCATAAGCGGGTATCTTCTGGATCCTCTCCCCTATTACCCAAAAGGAAATCTTTCGAAAGGTTGTTTTACATGTTTAATTACCTACTTTACAAAATTCTAGGTGATCACAAGGCCTAGGCAAAACCAAACCTCTCCAGCCGCTCCGCGGCTGAAGCGATTACTTGTGGGGACAATACATGTTACCCAACGCTACGGGTTTGCAAACTCCCGATGGTTACACTGGAAGAGATTGAGGAGTCATAGTATTGTCCAACAATTGTGACTGGCTCATCAACGCTAGAGCATGTGTGAGAAGAGAGCTCAACGCTTGAGCAAGTGCAACGAAATATACTATTTGACCATGTCGAACATTACGAGAACGATTATGATAACTCAGCTGAGATATGTAATTGATCTCTGGTATGTGAGCGGCAAAGGAAATACCTTGAACAACTAAAAAACGAAGACGCTGTACACGTTCAAGAACAGACTTTTCAAAAAAAACGAAAAGGGAAGACTCTTTTGGAGGCAGTGTTCACGATAATCTTTCATTTTGAGATTAATTGCTAAAACGATTGCTTGGCTCCGGGTAGAACTAAAATAAGGAAGAAATCGAAAAAAATGCACCAAAAGGACCAGAAATCCTTCACGCTCACGCCACCTCTTTGGTCCCACATTAACTGTTCCTTGCGGAAATGAAATCTTTTGTGGACCCGTCTTCTGCAGTTTCCACTCTCTGTTGCCCCGTTCTTTCCTTCGGATCTTAACGAATTCGCCTCAGATATTCTTTCATTTTCGAAGAGTCCCATTTTTCACCGGTGACAACCACCGTGAACATGTTCATCTAACCGTACAACTAGTCTATGTCTGAGAATAATGCCCATGAAATAAGACGTTTCAATGCGTATCTCGCCATTTCTTGACAATTGCGGTGTCGCTTGGTGGCCAACGCATTGCTTGGAGTAGAAAACTTGAGAACGAAAATCATCATGAACACTTTCTTGAGCAACCTATTTCTGCTGAAATGAGGCTTACCCAATATATACGAAGTGAGTGGCGAACAATGATTTTCCGGTCATTCGCAGCAATCGCGCCGGAGCAGACCAGCTAGACCGATAGCAAATGGAAGAACGTGGATTTCGATCAAAAGCCATGGCGCAACTCGTCCATATTGAGACCGAAAACTCCAAAAAAGGCGGAGCGAATGGGTGCAGATTCGGGGGGGGGGCGGAGGGAATGGATGTTCGAATATAAGCTATACGATTCAGAGTATCATGATAACGACATTCATCCACGCTAGAAAGAACAACACTCTTAGGCCTCTCATGCCCAGCAAGAGAAAGAGCCTCTGAATTAAACAAGTTTGGAGATTCATTAGCACCGGTATTTGAGACAGAAAACTTAGGCTCCAGCGAAGATACTCGATACTTCAATATGAACGCTCTTTGTCAAAAGTTTTGTGACATTTCTCCTTGTTGTGTCCCACTCACGCTACTTTCGCATTATTCTATTCAGCATAAAATTCACCACGGTTTTCAAGTGATCGGGCAATGTTAGATCCTCAGTTGGATGGTGGATCAAGTCCAGATCTTCGGGGGAGGGAAAAGAGGCACTTCGATGTGGGCGGGGCCCAAGATCGCATGGCGCGCGTACCTTCTTGTGGACACCTTCTCGTGGATCAGAGAAACGAATAGGAGAAGTAGTATTCATCGGGTAGAGACGAAATCGAATAAGGGTAGCTAATGATTCCAGGAATATCCAAGGAAAACACATCCCGATGTAAACAGGACCCGTTCCCGAGAAGGTTCGCGCGCCATGCACTCTCAAGCCCCTCCCATATCAGAGTGCCTCTTCGGGCGCACCCCAGATCTTCCATTGCTTGAGTTGGGAGAGACTAAAAACTAATTTGAGACCTTTTCGATTTCTGAACAGAGAGTGAACGAACCGGAGTGTCCATGAGCATAATATCACAGAATTAACTTGGGCGATAGACGATATTGAGTGGAGCGCAACGGAAACTACCATCCGAAGGTAAAAAAAAACTATGATAGGAGGCCGGTCGCATGTAGTATGCCATGCAGCCGCCCGCTGCGACAGACATACTAGGTCAATGATTCGGTTCTGTCCTGAAATTCCCCATGTGGTTGATTCGTCGTACAGGTCATGAAAATGGATCGCATTTGCTTCAATTACAAACTTCTATGCGAAAGAGACGTGGGTGAACCGCTACTTCAAACGGTGCCGGAAATGCAATGATAGACTTAGCTTAAAACTTTCCTGTAGGAATTATTTGAGTGCTGCACACGAATCTGATGTCTACTAGACGACATTTCAAAGGCTACGGCATTTAACAACAGGTATTTGGTGACGGTCTGAAGGAAGCGAAGTATGTAAATGGAACTACTTTGATTTTGCTCTGTGGTCGATGAACTACAGTCCTCGAAATATTCAGATAGCGAATGACAGTAGTCGTTTCAATTTTTTCATTGTTTGTTTTTTCTTGGCCAGATGCTTTACTGATCTATCATACTTCCGCGCTGACCTTTACCAGCCCACTAACTCACCGAGCCCAACTATTCAGGAGGGGAATATCAAATGCACTACCTCACCTACTTCAATCGTACCGATGCCCAGTCTCAAGGATATTGGCAGATCTGCAAGTGGATTCTTATTATTGATATAGTTCTGGAGGTGATAAGGTTAGTTGAAAAGTTATTTACCGTTATTTATGAACACAGTTCGATCGTGATCTCATCCTCAGCTGATGTACTGCGTCGCTACATTGTTTTCTGAGCTATTACTAAGAAGTAATGATTTCTTCGGGTAGCGGGGGTCATCATCCATGCACCAGCATCTCTCTGGTTCTTACAAGCAAACACGAGTGCTGCTAATTCGCCTCGCGTTATAAAGCTATTAGGTTTAGGCATAATTATCCGGATTTTTTTACAATTTTTTTCTAATTCGAATGCGATCGACTCTATTATAATCGGAGAGCTTGTGGGGAACTAACCAGCGATTTCCACGTTTTTCTAGCTCTGTGAGGCAAAACGACCGAGGATGGAATGACGCTAGAGTCCTCACTCAAAATCCGTGTTGTCAAGCCCTTGTCATCTTCTACGGCTGGCAGAAGAGCATGGTCGTCAAAATACGATGGCCGATTCTTTCCTGGCTCATCCTTCAAGCTGATATCACCTGAAGCGAAACAGGCAAACCAGTCCCTAAACTGACTTTCGCTGCTTGTTCCTTTGTCAAAAAGTTCGTTGAGATCGCAAAATCACTGTGATGCTTTCTATCCTTTCTCCAAGTGTTTGAGCATAATATGGCAAATATGACCATCGTTTTTGACACGCTTTTTATCGAAACAATGAGGAGATTATTTTCATACAAAAATAATAATGCTACTTTTCATGGGTGAAGGCGCCTCGATATAAACGCCGGATAATTATGAATCAACCCAATTTTTAAAATGAATACAAGAAGGTGTTGTTCATGTACCGTGTTTCGGTCCCTATCTATTGAGCCGACCAAATATCCAGATCCATCTCATAGTCTCCCGCATATGTAGTCCACTTCAAGTTGAGGTATGAGCTAGATGTCATCCAAAGTTCGAGTTCTTGTGTCGGTAACGAGGACTCGCCTCGTGACTTTCAGTCTGCATTGAAGACAACGGCAGTCATTTTCAATTCGAGCAAATGTTTACAATTGCTTCAAGTTCTAGGAAAACTTGCTTGATAGGGTTAGTTTTCATTTTGAAATCAGCCTTTCTCACAGAGCATTGCATGGGCCTGCGAACTTTAGCCGCATTCTGTGGAAGACCGAAACATAGATTCGTAAGATCCATCGAAGGATTCATTAAAGACAACTTCGCTTGGCTCGGAAATAAAGAAAACAATCAAATTAATTTTAGTCATATAATCTACTACTTCGCCGTATACCTGAATGCTAAGACGTTGTGGCACCAAAGAAATATGCGGAACATATGGGCCGTATGCACATTTCAGTATCTCATCTACACCCTCGATCGAGCAGTGCAAGCTTCTCTAGTAGTGTTCGAAGTAGAGAATGAAGGTGGTTCTCGTTATCTTTGTTTTTTGTTCAAGGTCAGTCGTCGTGTGTGCAAGAATTTTGTATAATTCTTTCATCTGTTTTTCAAATTCGTTTTGAGAGTTTGCGGGTCCCAGGAAATTACGCAACTTCTCGTTACGTACGGATTGTATATAACTGCTATTTCAGGTTATACCCCGTCGTCAATATTTCTTTATACATCTTATGTACGAGCATGGTGCATGTTCATTGGTTTGTATAGTATTATCATTTCTTCTTTTCTCGCTAGAAATGAGCCTTTACGGCTTCAACTATCACTTAATTATTTTTTTTCAAAATTACCAATATTCAGTTTTCAGTGTTTCTTTGCTTGCCGGCTCTCGTTCTCGAGCGGGCCTTCGCTACCTACTTTCTTGAAGACTACGAAAGAAAACAACGAACATATTTGGGGTATACCGTTGTATTACTGCTGATTGGTTCCGCAATGGTAGCGTCCTACACCTTCCACCAAGGTGTCGTGCCTGCACAACTAAATTTTTGATCGCTGTTATTCACGATTTTTCCTTTTCTTATCTATAATCTTACTTGAATCTGCGAATTAGAATAATGTAAAATAATGTATTCTAGCTCTAACTTCTCAGAAATCTGTGCTAATTTAGGCCATATGTCATGCGTTAAAGGCACAGGACACCCACAAAAATAATTCTCAGATTTTAAGCTTATCTTGGAGAGAGTCACACGCTGATCACAGAGGTATCTCTGAAATCGCCCAAAACCCCTCTAAACGGAGTTATGGCTCTTCAAAAATGCTTAGATTTTGGAGGTAAAAAATTGGTGGACGAGTTGTCTCAGGCCTGTATTTCTCTTCCTTCGCAATCGTTGCACGAGAGCGAGCCAGGATAAGGAGACAGCCCGACAATGGACTAAAGGACGACGACTTGTTGGAATTCATCCATCCATTGAGCCGCTATCGAGTTCGAAAATCTGTTATTCGGTCGGGCCTGTGGTGGTGAGCGAAAGGAGGTCGGGCCTGTTGTGGTCGTTTATATCTCGCTTATTTGGAGGAATTGAGATCTCGCATTTGGCATGTGTTATACAAGAGGCGCCTTCTACACAATTACATGAAAATCTCAAAATTAATATCTGATGGAGTACTGTACCTTTAAGTTGTAAACCAAGGTAAATATAGAGAGAAAATATGAGGTATTCCCATCGGTTTCGCTTGCAGACACTGAGCAGTACGCTTCATGGAAAATGATGTCACCCTTCAAAAACGTGCAACTAGCACAATAACTGCGAAATATATTAGAGCACCGCGAAAGGTTCTCTCACGAAGCACACCGTTCGAATATTCCAAAAACGTACAATGAATCTTCTAAAACTAAAACTATTTTCTCAAAAATACAGTATGACGATTGAGAAAGAATCATTGTATCTAGAATCGCTCGCGATTTCTAAAAGTATTTGAACACCAGGGTCCCGACGAACTATGCTGCTCGCAAAATTATTAGTTAGTAGCAACTGCTGAACATGATAAAGCCAATAAGCTAGCAGACCACTTTGCCAAACCCCTTTAGAGAAAAAAATACGATTCCTATACTCTCTGAGTACGTAACTGAAAGAATGAAGAGTTCCCCATGGATCTGCTCCAGTCATAAGCATAATCTTGTGTTGCATCGGCCCAAATGGTCTTCTCTAACACCGATTTCCTTCGTGTTTTTCTCAAAAAGCTTCTGTATATTTCGCAAGGATCCGTGCCGACTAAGACTGTATTAGGCAGAATTTTGCACAACGCTTCTGTTAGTGCTGGGAAGCAGCTGCTCAAAGGAATCGCTAGTTACAGTAAAATATTATTTGTGAAACGCGCGATTTCACTGTCATTGTCTTTAGGCATCTGCATAGTCGAGCGGCAAAAGTCGCGCCGCTATGTTGAAGGATTGAGGGCGGCTACGCAGCTTCGTCCGTGTCTTTCATTTCCCATGGTTGCGGCGCGACTTTTGCCGCCGGACTGTGCACAGACTTTACGAGGGAAGAATACAAAGCGTGGGTCGGATCTGCGGAAACTAAATGTTTTGCTAGTATCTCTCGGGCATCCATAGTAAAATTGCACAGTATCCCGTCTCGAGCCACTGGTTCACCTACCCAAACGCTCAGTGAACATTCGAAAACCTGAAAAAAAACGAACTCATGATCGTGTTCGGCGCCTAAAACAATCCCTCTGAGCAAAATTTGGGCAAAAGCACATTTTGTGAATTTTGTGCAGCTGATAGCGTTCTGGACTTGTACGGATATTCGATTGAGCGATTACTCATACCAATTAGGGGTTCTGAAAGCGCCTCAGAAAACGTTCCAGATTTGACTTTAAATTACTCCAGGGTAGTTTTTTGGTGGGCTGATCACGATTCTGAGGTTTATTCGTCAATTTTCATACGTTTTCGGCTTGATTCGCTCAAAGCATCCCAGCGGGGTCAAATTTTGAGGGCGAAACGCCACTTTCGAGATTTCCGGCGTTCTTCGATAGATGTGTCTCAAAATCATTCTCTGTGGTTAATTTGATGTGCTAAGCACGAATCTGAGTTCCGCTTTCCGATTTCAGGTACATTACGGTAGATTACGGTGGGTATACGTTAGTTTGATCAAAGTCTTAGAGTTGACTCAAAATTTGTATGCGTGGGTTATTCGGGGTGGTGAATGCGAACTTGATGTCAATTTACCGAATTTCGAACTCTTGAAGGCAGTGTTTACGATAAACAATGTGTTTCAATTCACACTAGGAATGGGTAGCGGAGGGGCACTCTGCAACGTTGACGTCGAAAGAACGTATTGAAACGAGCCAGGAGGAGCCCCAAAAGAGCCCGAAGTTGCCACTACTAGCGCAACGCAAACCCCAGAAGCGCAATGCCCGCCCTCCGCCGTGAACAAATGGAAACTCGATATCGTGAGATGAACGATGGTTTCCTATCAATAGCTCCGTTTTTCCTTTCCTTCTCAACTTCTTTCTTTACTCAGGTCAGCTCGCATACATCGGCAGCAAAAGACGGAAGTTACAAGCCTCGGACAACTCGTCCACCATGCTTCCCCAGCTCAATTTTCTAGGGACCATAACTGCGTTCCCCGAAGGTCTTGTACAAATTTACAGACATCATTGGAATCAGCGCGGGTACCGTTTTCACGATAGGCGGAAAAGCAGAAAAACGATTTTTATCGTGCACACTGCCTTTAAAAGCAGTGTTCGCGATGAAAGTCGTTCTTCCGCCTATCTGTTCTTCCACCCATCTTGAAAACGGCTCCATGCTGATTACAATGATGTCTCTGTGATCGTACAAGACCTTCCGGGAATGGAGTTATGATCCCTCAAAGATTGAGCTAAGGAAACATAGTGGACGAGTTGTCTGAGGATTGTAACTTCCGTCTATTGCAGCCGATGTATGCGAGCTGACCTGAGTAAAGAGAGAAGTTGAGAATGAAGGGAAGAACGGGGCTAATTATTGGGAATCATCGCTCATCTCACGATCTCGAGCATTCATTTGCTTACGTCGGTGGGCGTGGAAAGTGCATCTGGGTGTGACGAGCTGATGGGTGTCCAACTTTGGGGCCGTAGGGGACCGTTCCGAGCTCATTTTTCTTAGTTTTTTCAACGTTAGGGTTTCGGTAAGCCCCGCAGCTGCCGATCTCCACCAAAAAATCAGACATGGTTTTTATCGTGGACACTGCCTTTAAGGTGGGTTTTGCCTTCTGATTGGCATATTACATACCGTAACCCACAGTGAACCATAGAAAATTTGACAAACACACCTCAGATTCGTTTTCAGCACCCTAGTTCGCCCCTACATGCAAGGTTTTTTTAAACACCCCAAAAAGTTTACCTTTACCTTTTCGCGAAACTTGAAAAACGCTCATAACTTTTGGAGACAGCTGCTCTGCACGAGGTATTGCAAAGTTTGACTTCAGATTCTCAGGAGATACTGACAGTCCAAATCGTTTCCACAGATCCGACCTACGCTTCGTCTACCTCCTTTGTTAGTCGGACCATTCTCGGCTTTAGTGGCAAGCCGCCGTGTTATCATGGATAAATTTCATCAGTCATGTAGGGTCTTGAATTCAAGTTGGTAGCTAATCACTACAAATTGATCAACGATGATTAAACTCTATTGCTAAATATGGTTTCTGGTTACCCCTCGTGCTATGAAAATGTGTGAAGATTCCACAGAGTGCCATAGCGGCAGTTCAGAGCCACCAATTATTCGCTTCTTTTCAGGAGAGTCAACGATTCCCCATTTTATTGTCATTGTGTTCTTTAACACTTTAGGAATGATGGTAAGTGAATTTCCATTCCTGTTGCTTCCCCAGAACTAGAGCGTGTTACATAGCTAGCATATTCATGTTTAGGGAAACGGAGTGAATCATAAGCTGAACACAAGATACTACCATGAAACAATGAGCCATAAAAAAGGAGTGCGGTCCTATTCACTCGGCGAGCGCTTCCAAATCGCTGAAAACATTCGAGTTTGCAAAGTACGGAGTAACAGTATTATGCTTTCTTGCGATAAGACCTTAGGTCAAGAAAAGGTTCCAGTTTGTCTTCACCATTGTACTTTGGCTGGGATTCCTGAATATAATATCAGCCTCATCGTTAGTCGTAGACAACTTCAACGTTCCCGTAATTTATCTCAATATAGCTGTGATCTGCTTCGACTACTCAATACTGATGTGAGTCTTTTTTACCCGGTTCGATTCCTTGCTCTTTTGGAAAACATCTACTCGGTAATCTAACAGTTGATTTTATCGCATCAGGTAAGTCTTTGAAAAACTACGTAACTTTGTGTGTGGGGGGGGATGTGAATATTGTGACAATTTATTGCATCTTACATTTGCATAAATAATGTATATCTATTAGGTTGATTAATAACTCACCCTTTTTTCGTTTTAAATATTTCCAATCATTTTTGTTTATTCAGCTCAGTATGATATACCATATCTGCCAATGCGTAGCTAGATGCCTCCGAGGGCGCGGCCTGAAACGCCGCCCCATTCCATGTAGCGAGAATTTAGGGGTTTTAGCTACGATAGCTAAAACCCGCATATTCTCGTGTCGTTCGAACCATTGTTCTCTCTGACGCTAAACCCGTATATTCTCGCTATAATTTTGTAGCGAGAATCTACGGATTTAGCGGCAGGCTGTGTTGAAATGCAATCTCAACCCGCGTTGGCTACGCGGAACGCAGGGATGCCGTTCGATCAGTCCTGGCCCAATCAACCCACCAATAACTTGACACTCTGTGGGTGGTAGTGGAGGGTGACCCGGTGTCGCTCTCTGAAAGACCTTGCTAGAGACAATTTTGGCCGCTGGGGTGCTGCAGGCCGTGGGGAAGAAACGGCGATGCGCTCGATCGCAGCAGGGATCGTCTTTCTAGTACAGATCAAGACTGGGTGGGTCGATCGACCGTGTGCTGCAACGAGAATAAGCGTAGAATATGCGGGTGCTGTAGCGAGAATTTACGTAGAATATGCGGGCGTTGTAGCTAAAATTTCACCAACTGACGCTAAAATCTCCGTAATTTACGTAAATTCTCGTGTCAAAATTAGACTAGATGCATCCGAAACCCTGAGCATCTCTGGTTTCCGTGTGAGGCATTTAGCTACGCGTTGGCGGAGATTCGAAACCGCAGTTCTTCTTTAACAGATGCTCCTTTTCGCTTCCCCTAAAACTCCATAAATATGAAATTTTGATCTCTACAAATGATGTGTGATTCAGGTCCGATTATTTTGAAATGTTTGTTCTTGCCTTCCTTCTAAGCGCGAACTCAGACATTACTAATAGGACGTTCGATGCCTCTGAGGAATAACACCAAAACAGACTTGCGGAAAATCTTGAATAGAGGGAGATTTCAATTTTTTTGGCAAGAATTGTAACTCTTTCAAATTCTTTTCCATGCGACGACTTCGAATCGCGAAGCTCTCTAGGTAAGTTCGTACCTTGAGAAGTTTTCTATTCAGTGAATGCATTCTGCGATCTAACGCTTGTCTTTCAAAAATCGGTTTTTTTTTATTTTTCGATTTTCGAAAAAAATTGTCGATAATTTACATAACAAAGTGTCGTTGACTGGGGATTACAACATAGTAATCTCAGATTAAGTTTGGGGCTTCGATGAGAAATTCGAAATCGCAACTCATCCCATTGAGCGAATGCCGCTAGCCGGTCTCAATGTTTTAATCTGATTGTGGCTAATTTGGTCCCCCGATAGAAAGCAAAAACAAACATTTCAAAATATTCGGAGCTGGACCACTTAGTGACATTAAATAATAAATTCGAAACTGATCGAGTTCCATGGAAAGCGACAAAAACAGCTAGGTAGAGGACGGAATGTGCTACCGAATGCTATTTTACAGTTTACTCCAGGTGTTAAGTTGATCGCAAAACGCTTGGCTCGAGATTAAACCAGCGTATTTTGTTCACCGGGGGAGCGCCTTATCGCACTGCACCACCGAAGCCCCAGCGCCGCTCTCACTCAACCGCTCGGTAAATCTTTACCGGAGCAATCATCACTTTAGGGGTATGGTATACTTTGTCGCTGTTATGAGCGACTGGCATGCAATCTAACACGAATCGCAGCGGGACCCGAATCGGAGCAACGGCAACTGTCATCGTAGGAACAGATGTCGCGTGTGGGTCGCAGCGACGTGTCGCGGAGGGCTGAAAAGCAGTGCACTGCGACAGCGACAGATTTAAAGGACGGGAGGCGGTCGCTGTCGCTGTGCAGAGCGACGCGACCGTGTGCCGCAAAAGTATACCATACCCCTTACCCGCATAGCAGGATGAAACAGGTATACCGTCATAGACTATATAACAGTCTTAGACCTGTCAGGACGATGCTCCAGTGAAGTCTTACACGATTTTTGATTTTTCTTGCCGTAACTGTTCTTCAACGTCGCATTACAAGTTATGGCATGTTTACACAAGGTGTTGAATTGATGGCAAATGCTCGGCTTCGGGCGAGATTGAACCAGCATATTTTCTTTCCGGAGAGCGACTTATCGCACTGTACCACCGGAGCACCAGCACCGCCTTCACTCAACTGCTCGGTAAATCTTCATCGAGGCAATCATCTACCGATTTACCGAGCAGTTGAGTGAGAGCGGTGGTAGGGTTTCGGGGGTGCAGAGCGATAAGGCGCTTCCCCGGAAAGGAAATATACCGGTTCAATCTCGACCGGAGCCAAGCGTGTTGCGATCAACTCCACAAATTGTGCAAACATACCATAACGTGTACTGCTACGCTAAAACAGCAGTTACGGTAAAAAACGACCGAAAATCGTGTAAGGCTATTTCACAGTGTTATAATTACAGCACGAAATGACGAGAAAAAGACTTAAAGAAAAATAAAAGTGCAAGAACTGGTTCCTCAACCCAATATTTTCAGGTATGGATTTGTCATTCTAGTTGTCCTCTATCGGAGCGTCGAGGGATGGAGAATTGAAATTGGTCGGATTTTGACGAAGGTGTAGGCGTTGTACATATTATGATCCGTCTACTTGGCCTTCTGTCTGAACATGTAATTCAGTTCCAAAGAAAGAAGAAGCGAGAAGAGCCAAGATCTGTGAGTGTTAAGTCAACGTTAGGCAAGGAGACGAATTTCGAGCAGTCACTCCACGCCAGGCTACACTTCAAAATGCTGGAGAGGGACTGGGCTTGAAGAGATGTGTCAGGACTCTAAGAATTCTCGTTATAGATAATATGTCAATTTCATTATATTGCTATATGTGTTTATAAAACCAATACCCCCATAAAAAACAGAATCAGAGGAAGCAGCCGAGAGGCACTCTGTGGACAACATGCATGCAGCGAATTGAAAAACGACAGTCACTAGCTCAGTGCGATAGTTCTACCGTGACCTGTAGCCGTGTTCCTGAAACTACGGGACCCTCTCGGGAGGGTCCGCCCGCCGCATTGATCGGCTGGTGTTGAAAACCTTACCAGAAAGCTTCCATAGTTTTATGAATACGGCCGCTGGTCGCGTGGCAATCTATGATTGTCATCTGTCCATATAGCTTTCAAAATAGATCGTCTACGACGAAGATAAATATGGACTGAATGGGGTAACCAGGCAATGCAACCTTCTACAGCGCTCTCAATAAGCTACGGTACTGAATCATCTTAGGAGGTAGATTGAGTGCGCGGCCTATTATGAAGCCAACTCAGGCTTTGCCTATTAAGGTTTGTCCGAAATAGACTGTCCGCCTTCGCGGTACCAAGGCGTGTTGATCGACTGTCGGGGAGGTATGTTTCGGACATGTGAGTCGATTAGCAGGAGTATCAGACTAATAGTGAACAATATCCCTGTCAGCTGTACCTAAGCCGTACGTAGGCTCGTTCAAAAAACCTTCATTTCGACACGCGCGCCGACCGCGTGGGCGGACAGTCTCATTCGGGCACGCTTTACCCTGGCCAAAGAACTGATGGCGATGCCTTCTGTCATTTTTGTCTGGAGCGGATCGGAAGTATGGATAACGACTGAACAAAGTTTAGTTCGCAGTTGCCCTCATTAAAAAAAAGGTCGTGCTAAGTCTCCTTGCTATTTAGCATGCAAGAAAAAATACCAGGTTGTCCAATAATTCTTATCCGAAAATTTCACAATTTTAAATTGTTTTCAACTTTATTGAAAAACAAGTCTAATCAACAATATAATCACCACAGTTATCCACAACAGTGGCCCATTGATTGGGCAGGTCGCCGATGCCCTTCGCCCAGAACTTGGGGGCTGCGACTCGAAGAAGTCCGCAATGTAGAATTTGAGGTTGTCGTAGTTGGTGAATTTTCTTCCAGCCAAATGGTGCTTCAGCGCGCGGAACAAGTAGTAGCCGGAGGGGGCGAGATCAGGGGAATGCGGCGGATGGGCAACCGTCTCCCAGACGAGCGTCGCCAACTTCTGCTGGGTCTCCTTCGCCACGTGGGGGCGCGCAATGTCGTGCAGCAGGTGGACCGAGGACGCTTTTCTCGGATGGCGGCGGCTAGTTTCTCGAGCTGATTGGTGTAGATGGAGGCGGTGACCGTACTGCGTTGCGGGAGCAGCTTGAAGTACAGCATGCCCTTGGCGTCCCACTAGCAGCAGAGCATGATCTTTAGCGGGTGCAGGTCGGCTTTAGCTGTCGTCGGCGGCTCTTCTCCGCGCGGGATCCAGACGGCACGGCGAGCGACGTTGTCGTAGAGGACTCAGCTCTCATTCCCAATGACCAGGTCATCGAGATACTCTTTGCGAAGCGGACGAAGGAGGAGGGACTGCCAGACGGCCACGCGGCTCTGCTTGTTGGCGTCCTTCAGACGGTGGTGGATCCAACGGGCCAGAACTTTGTGGTAGCCGAGTAAGTTGAGTCGATTGTGGATGGTGGACTTGCTGCAGCCGAGCGTCGTCGCCAGTTCACGAATAGTGGCTTCCGGCTTCTCCTTGATACAGCGACAGACTTTGTCATCATCCACCGTAGAAAGCCTTCCGCTGTGCTCCCTGTCCTCGAGGCTCGTGTCACCGCCCTCGAAATGATTGAACCAGCGGCTGACTGTGCGTTGGGACACTGTATCCTCCATGCACGCTCTGCAGACGTTGACGACCGCGGTGCCCGTGTCGTTGCCCAGCAGCCACTCGTAGTACACGAACGTACGAATTCGACCTTGGTCAATTTTAGCTTGTACTGGTAGCTAGACGCGGCGACTGCGCCTTATATACCCCTAGCGTAGAACTTTGGAGAACCTCCTAGAAGGTTCTTACACTTACCTGATATTATGACGCTTCTAAGGAAAATTATAGAATTTTGAAAATTTTCGGACGGGAATTATTGGACGGCCCTGTTATTATCACAAACTTGCTTTCTAAAGGGATCAGCCTCAATTTTATTCATTCAACTTCAAGAAAAATACTGCTGACAACGAGGACTGTGATGAAAAAGGTTATTCCAGATCGAGGTGTAGGTGCTCACCAACCCACCAGGCAAATCCGACTGAATGTTCTAATTCTCCTAGTAGTTTTTTCTCCAACTTTTCACTAATTTCAAGTTTGATGAGGGCGAAATTTCGAGGAAAAAACAACTCAACGACTGCTTCCTTGCTAATCCTCTTCTCAAATCATCTTCGTTCTCGAATTCCCTATACGTGTATACCATCGTTAACCCCATGCCGCCTTCGGAAACGCTGCATGCGCCAGCCACCGAGCGTTATGAGCCAGCGTTTGAGCGCCGGCGCACGACGCTCCAGCGTCTTGACGTTTGTCGCAAGTCGTACAACTTAGTCTGACATTAGGCTCCATTTATAGCGGACAGGACGCTCAAACGCTGACGCGCAATGGTCGAGCGCTGGCGCACAACGCTTGAACGTCGGCGCACAACGCTCATCTGCTTTCGCATGCAGCAAGTCTCGGAAAGACGAGGGGTCAACGAATATTAGTGACAGCCGCTGCTCCCAATCTGTCGCTAGCATTACCAGCAGACCGGCTGCAGTAGCTATTGATTGGAATCAATGTGTTATCGGAGCGAGCCCCCAGCGTCCCTTCACGCTCGGAGCTAGCTGTGGACGCTGCCTAACTTTCTTTGACGCGTGTTCGGTAAAGAACGCGTGCTTGAGAGGCAATTGAAAATGGGCTCACGTGATTTGATGCACTAAGCCTGACCGGAGTCAGGGCAGTCTAGAGCAATTGTAAGAGTCTCAGTCCTAAGGACTCAAAAGCAAGCTCTCTCCGTTCGCCCACAGAGCAACATATCATGAGATCCTATATATCCACACGGAGCAGCACTTATCCTGGTGCCGGACCCCAGAAAAAGGTGTGTACGTGATAGTGGCTTCATCAAAGGCAGTGTTCACGATAAAATCCGTTTTATAGTTTTCGAGGTTTTCGTCCGCTGAGAAGAGGCTAATAGAGAAAAGTTTCTACAAAAAATTCAAAAAACGAAGAAAAACTGTTCAAAAATCTCTGAAAAAAATTAATTATGAATGTTTGTGTGTTTCGGAAGACTGCGGACAACGCATCGAAGCTGGGCGTCAGGGAAATGATTGCGCGGTTCGAAGTTCTTAGATAAGTGGCTTTCCTTTCTGTTTCCTGAACCACAAATTCTTTAAAAACAAGAGGGGTCAAAGTACGTGCTGGGATGTTAGAACTTATCGCGATCTAAGAATATTCGAAAATTCAGTGCCCCATCCTACTGCAAAAGAAACGCAGGACAACTGTTATAGGATGTGGGCGGAGTGATCCGATGGGCCGGCGGGACAGCGGGGTTTTGATCAACTTCCTACCCCTTTTTCGCCGCTCTTTTTCTATGGGCTTGCTTAGCTAGACCCAAAGCTCACGTTTC
Organism: Aplectana chamaeleonis; assembly: GCA_029168955.1. Lineage (NCBI taxonomy): Eukaryota > Metazoa > Nematoda > Chromadorea > Rhabditida > Cosmocercidae > Aplectana > Aplectana chamaeleonis. The sequence continues at coordinate 66,799 of JAPDOI010000270.1, read as the reverse complement.
TGCAGAGAAATGGGGAGTTTTTTTTTCATTTCGTGAACACTGACGTTAAAGAAAGGGTGTACTCCTCATTCTCTACTTTAGCTGTCAGGGGTCGACTTTCTAGGTTTTGCCCCTCTTTTTAATTTCTCTATTTTTGTGGTCCCCGCATAAAATTTTGAGTCAATTCTTGGACTTAGACGTGTGATCTGGGAGACGCCCTCTGAGTCGCGTCTGCGTCATGTGATGGCCACCCATAGTGGAAATTCAAATGTAATTCACATGTAGCAGAAGTGTAACTTATGGTTTCCGTTATCATTTTAGCCTGACGCATGGACCAGACGGCTGGCCGTGCGGGGTTGGCGGTCTCACTGGAGAATGGGGTTTCGATTTGCGGGGGGTGATCTACCGTCGCAGCCCCGTCCATTCATCAGACTAAAATGATTGCGCGAACTCTACATGCAATATAAATTTAAGTCACATGTGATATAAATGTATGTTACGTGTAATATAAATTTAGAGACTTAAGACATTCAAGTAAGTTACATTTATATTGCAAGTCACTTGTTTTGCTTTTCTGAGTACCTGGCAGAGCTGAATTTGTTAAGATATATTGTGCAAAGATGAGAAAATGAAAATTCTTCCAAGGCAACGATTGAAGCACCTTTAACTCATCACCAGAAATCGTAAGTTCCGTGGCCCAGTGCAACAACAGTGTTGTAAACCGGCTTGAAACGAGCAACCAATAGCAATATGCAGCCCCGAGACCTTGAATATGGTGTTCGCGCCCCACCCTGTTCCTCGGTAGATACAGGAAAGCGGGTGGAGTGGGCACACCACATTCAAGTTTTGGGACCGCATGGCGGGAAAGTGTGAGGCAAAGGAGACGTAGCATACGCGCGCGCACGCTCACGATCATTGGCAGTAACATTTGCTCCGGAATAGAGGATACTTTGACTGCTCAAGTGGGTTGATTTGAGTTTGTCAATTTGAAATTTTCCGAAAAATGATTCGAATATGTTCGGATCAAATTTATTCGAATCTATTCAAAATTGGGAGCTCGAAAAAAAATGAGTCATTTGAATATATTCAAGATTCGGACCTCAAAAAAAGGGCCATTCAAATGTATTCAAAAATCGGACTGCAAAAAAGGAGGTATTCAAATCTATAAAAAAATCAGACGATAAAAAATGGGGGTCATTCGAATCCATTCGATATTCGGTCTTTTCGTCCCGGGCACAACTATAATAAGCACGCCAAAGGACTACTATCAAGAAGATCTTAGTCGAATGTGAAGAAGTTTTTACGCTCTCATAATCCCCAAGTTGCTTGGAAAATCCTTCAGCGAACAATTCGGTCGTACACGTCCAAAACGCCATCACTCTGTACAAAGCTCTGAGAGAGTTGCTTTGGTTCCAGCCCAAGCACATCAATCATTTGAGTCAACAGTGTTTTGCTCATAATTTAGTTAGAGGAGTACCTACGTATTTACATGATAGGCAACTTCGTTGTTTTCCAGCAAGGCTGTTGACTTTCGTTAATCGTTAATAATACTTCGTTCAAGTTTTTCCTCAACTTTAATTATGAGGTAAGGATCTCGTTCGTCATCGTTTTACATTCGCCCCCACACGTATGTCAGCTCTACTGTTCAATTCCAACTCTACTTATCGTCCGTCATATTCGTAACCGCGCGATCTTCGTGTCACAACCCCACTCTAGTCCTATTCTACACAATCGGAGTGGATAGTCAAAAATCTATACGTGTGAGCGAGTATTTATTCAATTGTCGTTTTTTAAATAAGAATTAAAATTTTTTTAATCGTGAAACTGAAGCCTGACGTCCGAGATTAGTGTGGTGGTGCGGTTTCGGTATTTTTGTGAAATAATAATAAAATAATATTAATAATAAATAAATATATAGAAGTAAGGCTCCGTCCATAGCAGACGACCAGCGGCAAAGCGTCAAGGCGCCGGAGCATAATGCCATCCACTGGACTAAAGCTGATAAGGAGGTCATATGTAGATTGTTTTTAAGCTTTGCCAAGAATTTGGAACGCATCATAAAAAGGCATGACTTCTATTAATTTCACACATACAGCACTTTTGTTTATATAATTTTTTTTTCCAAAATACGCAGACAACTCTACACAGATAATAGACAACTGCCAAAAAATCACTGCAAGGGTCGATTTCCTGAGAAATTCGAACAGAGGTCGAAGTGCGGTGTTTCGAAACCCTGAATAAGTTCGACTACACATTCAACTACATATTCATTCGATAGTCGATCTGAAAGTCATTCAAAAGTCATTCTATTAATTTTAAAAGTCCACGATTCAACGATTAGAATTCTCCGAAAAAAAAACCAAAAGTCGATTGTTCGAAAAGAGTAATCCTTCGAGCCACTCGCAAAGTCGAATTTCCAGAAACTGTGAAACTTCAACTTATTCCAGCATACAGGCTATAAAACGGCGGAATTCGCATGGTCCCCACGCGCGCTGGTGCGGAGCGGCAGTTAGAGACAAATAGAGATCGGAGGGCAGACGGAGGCTGAGGCATCGCGCGCACCGCTCGCGCCTCGAATCATGTGAATTACGACGTTTTATAGAGGGTAAGGGTACTCGAAAAAATTGAAAAGTATATAAGTATAGTAACTGCCGAATGAAAATAACGACCATGCGTGTACATAGCCTGTGGCACAGGTTTTGCCTCGCTCAACAACTCCTCAAAAAACGTCAGAGTCATCAGTATCAAAACTTTATGGTTATTCGCTGTTTCAGCTAAGGAGGGGAGTATGAGACAAGTTTAAGGGACCCTATTCAAACGGTAGGGGTGACAATGGATGAGCTCCGGCTATTGTACTGAACTAATTTTTACATTCAAATAAGAGTTTCGAATGATTTCAATCTCTTTTCGAGCATTCTGAAACTTTATTCACCCACAGTGATTTAGGGCTGACGGAATCTTGCACGCAGAAAACCACACTCTATTTTTTAGTTCTTAAATATGTATATTTCTTAAAGGCAGTGTTAACGATACAAAAGTTGCCTGTTTTTTGGCAAAAGTGTAAGCTTCGGGTTCCAATCAGAAGAGTAAGAACAGAATTATGACGAGAAACTGTCAGGGAGTGGCACCAGCCAACCCATTCGATCGTCCCGCCCACGTCATATAACAGTTGCCCTGCTTTCGTTTCACCAGAGGAAGAAGCGCCGAATCTAGAAAATTCCTAAACGCAAAAGGTTCTATGATTCAAAAAGTACTGAACCATTTTATTTCCAAAGAGTTTTTGGTGCGAGAAACATAAAAAAAGTCACTTACCTAAGGATTTTGATGCGCAGAATCAATTGCCGACGGCAGATTTGACGCTTTGCCTGCAGTCTCTCGAAACGCACCAAATGACATAATTAAAATATTGAAAAAAAATTTTGAACAGTTTGTCTCCGGTATTTGCAAGTTCTGTGGGAGCTTTCCCTTATCGACCTTTACTTAGTCTACTTGCCTACTCAAAAACATCAAAACCAAGAATACGTTTTTTTTTTTCGCGAACACTGTCTGTAAAGACACAGTGCACCATAAGATATGAATTTTGAGATTGTTATAGTGGGATAGACCACTCCTGTATAACACCTGCCAAGTGCGAGATCTTGATTCCTCACAGTGAGCGAGATATGTGCGGCCAGCTCCTGCCCGACCATTTCAATCACTTCACGGGTCACACCTTCTTCCTGATTTTCGAACTCAATATTGGCTAGATGGAGAAATGAATTCAAACCGCGTATTCGATCTTCACTCCATTGCAGGTGCCTTTCCCTTCATTCTGGTCCGCCCTCGTGAAGCGACTGCGAATGAAGAAACATCTGTAAGCTGTAGTAAATCCCTAGTGACCTGTCGAATTCGATTATCACCAGCAGCGAAGCGGAGGGCCTCGAAGAAATATAACTACTTGTAAGGAGGTTCCGACCAAAAAGCTACCGCTCCGCGCTGTGATAACCAAAAATAGGAGTTCACTTGAACAGAGTCTATGTACAGCAGGGCTGTGCGTTATAACGTTAACGTGTTAACGCATTAACCGGGTTAACGCGGCTTTTCTTGGAAAATTAACGATAACGCTAAACGAAAATATCCTAAAAGCACGTTAATTTGGGTTCGTTAATCACGGTGGAATTACGGCACATATTGCTATGCTTCAATGGCGAATTTCAAGACTGGGGCCGCGCACGTCGCTTTGGCTTGCGGCGCGGTCAATTTTCGCTTGCTGTGGAAAATATCGCTGACCTCAGTGTTTCCCATTGCATTGTTCATCCATTCTAGTTATTTCTTCTCAAAATCGAAGAATTCAAATTCGTGCCTAAAAAAGGGGGTTGAGGTCTTATCTACGTCTCCGCGCTTGAATAAAGTATGTACAAAACGAGGGTTGGGAGCGGGAATTGAAGGCCGGGTTGGTTATACTATTGAGCATATCATCACTCTATCGAATGGCATGTGATTAAACAGTAAATAGCTGTTCTTCTGCGGAAATTATCGAATCGTTTTGCATACATAATCGTTTTGTTTTGTCGATATTTTTGCGGAAATTATCAAATCCTATCGCATAAATCGTCGACGCAGAATTTTTTCTCTCATTATATGGCCCGTAGTAAACCTACCACTCAGTCAGGATCACCTGAGTGGGTGATAAGACGAGCCCAAAACGATTCAGACAGGGCTCAGATGAGTCCGAAATTGTGTCGAGCGATAGATTGCCTTCAAGCGGTCGGTATCGCAAATCCATGACGATGGGGGCCATGACGATACCTGTCTTGATAAGAACAACCGGCTATTATTCTCTACTCAGAAACTCAACGGGCCCGACCGCAGATTTCTTTCGAACCTCTTTCCGTTTTCGCCCCTCACTTCTTCCAATTGAGACGACGTGGGGGAGAAAAGAAATTTAATTTTCCGCCATGTCTCCTCATTTGGGACTACGTGGAGGAACAATGCTGAAGGGTCCGACCCGACAGAAATCTGGGAATGGACCCCGTTCGAGTTGGGGTTGGACCCGGCGAATGTCTGAGTGCGTGGTCGTTCACAAATCGCCCCTCCATGCTCCGTTTCTCAATAAATGAAATGTTGTTTGTTTCGTGGAAGCTGATATTGATGCTGATACATTGATAAACCGATATCTCTGCTGATGATCTAAAGTTACTTCTTTGCCCCTTAGAAAAATCTCGATGTTATCGTATGTCAGACAGTGTAGCACACTACTTGCCAAGACGTTCCAGACACCCCTTCTGGAGTCCTATCCACTTTCCACGGTATTCTGTTTAACAATTTCCCAGGATGCAGTGCATCTTCCGTATAAAGTGCTTATCACTCTTTACACGGCGCACGCCTTCACGGAGCGCTAACCATTGTTCTCGAAGTCCTGCTGCCGTCATCTGAACGCCCACCCACTTTCCACGTCGTCTTAATCCGAAGCCATACGTACTTTCCATGACATCTCCTGAAAGCCTACTCCTTTTCCATGAAGTCCTAGCCACGTCATCTAAAGCCCACCCATTTTCCACGACGTTCTGCTGACGTCATTCAAAGGTTTATTTTCTTTTTTCTGGGACCCCTGATGGTTTATCGACTTTTGCTGTGGACAGATAATGTTTTTGAAATTTTCAACGAAATCCAAATTTAACGTGTTAACGCACTAACGGGTTAACGCGTTTTTTCCCCAGAATATAACGAATAACGTTTAACGAAAAAACAAATTTCTATTAACGCACACGCCTAATGTATAGGCCTTGGGCTCCGTCCATACCAGGGATGAGCGGAGTTCCGCGTTTCGCGTTCCGAAACCCGTAGTTTCGCGCATTTTTGGCATTCCGCGTTTCGCATTCCGAAAACCGCAGAAAACGCCGCGGAATGCGAAAATATCGGATCGTCTGGGACCTAAGAAAACATTAGATGATTTCTGAATTTTTCCGCGTTTCGCCTTCCGAAAACCGCATTTCCGCGCATTTTTAGGCGTTTCGCCCCCGATTTCCGAAACCCGAGAAAAAAAAATTTGTTCCGAAACCCGAAAACCGATTTCCGAAATTTCATATTTTCATTCCGCTCATCCCTGGTCCATACCAGACGTCCTAGCGTCAAGTGACCGTAAAGTGACGCTGGGGGTTTGCTTCTTCAGCATTTGTTATTGATCTGACTCCTCAGCGACCACTGCAGCCAGCCTGTCTCTGACGGTGGTGGCATAGTGACCGTAACGGCTGTCACTAATATTATCGATACCATCGTTAACCACGTGCCGTCCTCGGACACGTTGAATGCGCCAGCCGTCGAGCGTCATGCGCCAGCGTTTCAGCGCTTTTTTTCGTTTTTTCATGATGCTTTGACGCCTTGACGCTTTGCCGCTGGCCGTCTGCTGTGGACGGTGCATTAGACAACCCGTCTACCTAATTTTCTTCATTGAAGTATAGGCACTCATAACATAGTTTGTAGGGGGCCTTGGTTGTTTCCAGAAATACAATGTATTCAGCGTGTGATCCTCCCCATGCTAAACATGAAATCCGAAAATAATTTTCTGAGTGTTCTGCGCGTTTAAAGGCACAGTCCAAATTCAGAATCGTTTTTCTGTTTTTCTGCCTATATTGAAAACGGTCTCACACTGATTTCAATGGTGTTTTTGGAATCGTACAAGACCTTCTAAGAACGAAGTTATAGCCCCTCAAAAATTTTGCAACGGAAGCATGGTGGACGAGTTGTCCGAGGCTCGTAACTTCCGTTATTTGCAACCGATGTATGCGAACCAACCTGAATAAAGAAAGGGGCTGGGAATGAAGGGAAGAACGGGGCTACTGGTCGGAAACCATCGCTCATCTCGCCGCTGTTGAGCTCCAAAGATCGTCGAAGGGGCGTGCCAAAGTGGCTTCCCGAGGTGGGTGCCCCATGGTGGCTTCCTTCTATATCTCGCTTATTCGGAGTAATTGAGAGCTCGCATTTGGCAGTGGCTATCTAGGGTGGGTGAACTTCACAATTATGTGAAAATCTCAGATTTGGTCCCTGAGCCTTTAAGGGAATGACAAGTCAAAAGAATCGCTCAAACTCCCAGACTTGTACAGAAAGCAAGAGTTGAGAAGAAGTTGAAAGTGGTGTTTGAATTCCAGCCATATCGACGTTTTTAACACTTGCGTTGGAAAAATCAGATTTTCAGTATGAGGTGGTGATGTACAAACTGTTATAGGAGGCTGGTAAGCGTTGGTGGGATTGGGCCTTCCATATTTTGAAGGACTCGAATATATCCTTGAGTAGGAATTTCGGAGGAGACAGAGTAATGCTTTGACCCGGATCCAGGTGGGGTTTCAAGCTCTACAAGCTTTTTGCGACTTGGCCTATGAACTCCACAGATTATCAGAATGTGCCGAAAAATCATTCCCAATTCTTTCTAGTCCGTTCCCGCATTTTGCTCCTTGTCAGTAGGACAACGCACGCTTGGTTTCTGGCCGATCCTGCCAATTTTTTAAAATGGCCGGCCAGTTTGCAGGACCTCAACCCTGCGGAAAATGTGTGAGCTATTCTTGGACGTTGAATCTACATCCATAGCATACAACGCGACCGTGTGGATCCGCTGAAACTAGCCATTTTAAGCTAATGGGCGCAGATTGAAATAGGCGTTCAGAAAAAGCTGGTTTGAAACATACCAAGCAGAGTTTTCGAAGAAGTTCAGCGCCAAGACATTTCTGAAAACTAATAACTCGATGTTTCTCGTGGTTTTACCATGAACGAACTGATACAGATGGCGTAGAATAGAAATTTCTGGGAGAACGTCAGTTATGTCGTATAATTTTGCAACGGCCATTTTTGACAATTTCCGTTGCCAGTTTCTTGCTAGTGGCTCTAATTTCATGAAGTTTCGTACCCAGGAGCTTTCGAGGGTGCTGCAGCGATTGGCGTTTATCGTTTGGCCCCCTAATTGACGCGAAGTTTGGAACCGCAATAATTGGGGTATGTCGTATAATTTTGCAACGCCCTGTATATGCATTCCAACTCAAACGGCTCCATCATATACTTGTCTTAGGGTACATCGGTCATTTATGCATTTATTTATTTGATTTAGTGTATTAATAATCTCCCTTTCGTAACAAAGTTCACCCGATTGCTTCGCCTGGGTGTTCCACGCGTGCGCTGCTGTTTCCTCCTTTCACTCTCTTGTTGCTCCTCTCCCTCTCCGCAAATGCACGTGGCGGAACATTGTAGATTTTTTTCAAGGTAAGAGGGTAGATACCCAAGCTCGGCTGTGTACGTCGGATATATACCGTCATATCATGTTTCGATGCAGATAAAACATAGCACAAAAATCTGTAGCAATGCAGCAAATTTCAAAAACACGTGCTTGCCCACATTGATGAGAAATCCTGATCAGCACACAATGACACCACCGGTAAATACTCCTCTTAGCAACCATCTCTACACCAGTCTCCGTCCCTAGATACTGGCCCCTGTTCTACACCAGCACAATGAATTTCGGACGAATAGCACTTTTTTGTGAATCATTTTTAAGGTATGTGGTCGAACACACGCTCACAGTGATACACATATGGAAAATACGACAAGTCTGTTGTTATCTTCTCATCCAATCACTAATTCAAACACATTTACACCTACGCAATAAATTTCAGGGCGAATGGATGTTTTGAAGCTCCGTTTAAAATTTACGGTCAAACATACATGACACTTACCGAAAAAAACTGTCCTTCTGCAGTTCGCCCTACTTCCAGACTTGATCAGTTTACGCACCTTCAATTTTTTGAAGTTTGGAGATCAAGAGAAAATTTCGCATAACTTTATGGGTGTTTAAAAAGGATTTAATAGCAAGACGCTTGACTCCGTTCGAGATTGAATCAGCATAAACTTTTTCCGGAAGACTGAAGTTCGGCACAAAACCACCAAGACTGTATACATAAGTGTCTCTGTGTGAGCGGGTCTGGCTATTTTCCAGCGAGCTGTTGTTTGAAATTCCAGGTGAGAGCGCACACACAAATTGACAATTAGCGAATTCTGCATGGAGGATCATTACAATCTTATTACAGAGGCCAAGTAACTTTTCGAACTTATAAATACCGATCTCTAAAACTCACTCTATGTTTCACGAATCCCAATTTAGCGGCGGCGGGTTCAAGTTATCACAGAATCAGTATTTGGTTTGCCTGTTGCGGTGCTGTTTACCAAACCTATCATAGAAACTGCTGTGGTATTCCGCTTGCAGCTCTCTACTTTAAGGTAGTATGTAGTATTATAAGTTGTAGTATGCAGTGTTTACTACACTGGAAATGAATTATCGCTGAGTAGTCGCGAAATGCAGGAACACAGATTGTAGTTGACGGCGACAGGCTTCAATTGTAGACTATAAGTCAATGCTAATTTGTACTTACGTATAAAAGCTCTACGCTTTTCAGCTAGCGTACTTTCTTCTTAGAACAACACAAAATCTGACATATTATAGTGGTTATGAAGCCACCTGAACCTAATTTCAGCCTTCTTTCCTTCCTCTTCTCCAAAATTGCGCCTCGATCTCATTTCTACCACGATGGTAAGTGTCAAACCTTATCTACGACCTACCACGATGGAGCCGTGAACGAAGCAGTTTATCTCTTATGTAACGTTGCGCTTCTCTTCTCTACCATGTTCTTCTTCCGTGTTTCCGTTTTTCGTTTCATTTATTACATGATTAGTTGTCGTATGGAAGGCTACGACAACAACAGTTACTAATGGAGAAAACATTTGTGCAATGCTTGAGTAACGTCGGATTTAAAGGCAGTGTTCACGATAAAAATCCCTTTTCTGTATGTCTATCTTAGAAACGGTCCCATTCTGGTTCTAATGATGTCTATGGGATCGTACAAAACCTTGTGGGAACGAAATTATGGTCCCTCAAGAATTGAGCTAGGGAAGCATGATGGAAGAGTTGTCCGAGGCTTGTAACTTCCGTCTTTTGCAGACAATGTGTGCGAGCTGACCTGAGTAAAGAAAGAAGTTGAGAATGAAGGAAAAAACGGGGCTTTTGATCGGAAACCATCGCTCATCTCACCATCTCGAGTAATCCATTCATCACGTCAAGCGACGGAAAGGGGCCGGACTTGTCCAAAGCGGGGGGTATGCCCAGTTTTCTTAGCCGTTTTGAGGCTCCTGGGTAGCTTTTCGTCCCGTTTCTTTGACGCTGTTCTGCTTCTGAGAGTCACGAGAAGCGTTTGTCATGTAAAAATCGAGGATGGGGTTTACCATGAGCAGTGCCTTCAAGAAAACTCTCGCTTGTCTATTACTAGTCGAAAGAGAGCAGACAGCAAGACGCAAGATTTCTAGACATTTCTCCAACGATATGCCGTCAAAAAAGTTAATTCAAATGTCGTACCATTGTCATCAAATAGCCTTTGTAGCTTGAATTTCAAAAAAAAACTATCAGATAAAGTCAAGTCGTTCGTCAACCATGCCAGGCACTTTGAAACGGCGTTTCAATGCTGAAACGAGAAGGAAGCACTCTTACCTTGCAAAGTATCTGAGCTGAACACAAAACTCAGGGTCAGGCTGTATATTCTGTGTGATTCAAGTAAGAAGCTGTGTCACTTCTTGCCGGAACAATTTGGGATGCGGGAAAACGAAGAAGGGTTAGCTATCGATCAAAGGAGTTTGGGCCCAGAATGCGGCTTTCTGAGGCCTAGAGCATACATCCCGCGGCGCGCGACTGCGACAGTGCGGAACAGTAATATCGATTTTGAGTCGATATAGAAGACAAACACTGTGTCGCGTCGCCCGTCGGGGGAAATATACACTGAGCCTAAGACTCCGTCCATAGCAATTGACCAACGGCACACGTCAAGTCGCGGGTCAAACGCTGGCGCATGCAACGTGTCCGAGGACGGCACGTGACTAGCGATGGCATTGATAATATCAGTGACAGTCGCTACAGCCGCTATGCCCCCACCGTCAGCGACTGGCCGGCTGCAGTAGCCGCGGGGAAAGAGATCAATAAAAAATGTTAAAGATGCGATCCCCCAGCGTCACTTGAAGCTAGGACCTGGGCTATGAACGGAACCTAATCGAATGACCCGGACGAAGCTATTAGGAGCATAGGATCGTTGTCGGTGACCCGGATGAGAAATGAGAGTTTTGGTTTCAGAGGTGTGGTAGCAGACTCGCTCTGGAAAGCAATGTTATGCAGGTTCGAGTCCTTTCTGACCCCTAAGTTCTGTGTTCAACTCAGCCACCATGTGATACATGTGATCCTATACCATTTCATAAGAAAAGAACAAAACGTCTAAAAACGTCGAAAAGTCTACAGCTAGCTTAGAGGAATCGTGGCCCTGAAAATCACTTTTAATTTTTTATGCACCAGCGATCAATTTGGAGTGGCTGACATCAACCACGAATTTTGAATCTCGGAAAATGCGCCTTTTCTTAAAAGTTATGGCCACCTGGAAACTCCTATGGGTTCGATCATCTAGCTCTTCTGAGTCAACCATCTAACTTTTTTCATGGAATGTTGATGCGACCGTCATACAGCATGGTAACCAATTATGGTACAAACTCCACATGCAAGAAAACCTAAAAAATGACAGCGACTAGGTCTCCTTATGCAGAAAGTTCTGAAGAACGATTCAGGCCGGAACCGCAATTCCATTTTTGCAGTGCATTCAAACAATTTTTTTACAAAGGAAGGTTTCTCCAAAGCTCTTTCGACATTTTCGTTCACCAAGGAAATAAAACACAAAAACGTGAAAAAATATGTGGTCTGCTGCGCGTGCAATGCTTCTAATCCTAACAGGATTAAATGCTGATTTGTTCTTGCCGGATCATACCCGTTGTCGTGCTGTTGTGTCTACGCAGTTCATGTGCCAACGAGCTGAGGAATGCAGAGCGGGCGTCCTTGGTCTAATTGTAACACTCTCTTCCGAGAAGCGATGCGATGCAAGTCCGAGTCCTGCTTGACCCTAAGTTCTGTGTCAACCCCCATTTATCTTGTGGTCATTTACCATTCGATCAAAAGGTAATACATTTTCGGGAGGCATTAACCGACTAATCTCTTGAAAGGATCGATGTATCCAGTGAAGGCGTGTGTTCCATGCTTCGTTGTCTTCATTATGGCTTGCCTACATTTTTGGAGAGAATCGCCTTTTCACTTTTTTGAAGAATGCCGCTATTTTTCTCCTCTGCGTTTTATATTGTTCAACAGATGTTTACTGCGCATTGATACCACTAGTTCAATTCTGCTTGTTTACCCTATTCATAAGAATGGCTCAGACCACGATGTTGCCATTTACCGTTTCTTACGCTTCGCAAATTAACAAAGAAAAGTAGTGAAGCGCGCTATATGTGAAAAAATCTTCGATAAGCCTCCCATTATTCATCCTAATCCCTCAGCTCTACACGGATTCCTCTGCAGAGAAACAACATCGATTTTATCTACAATGCTTCTGGATGATGGAAAACAAAAGAATTGGTCGCCTACCATCCCTGATGGGATGCGCCGCATATTCGACTTTGCCTTCGTAGAGGCTCAAACGTGTTTCGGCGCCAGCCGACTCTCGAATTAGCGCTTTTTACTTCCCAGATTAATGCAGTCCCAACCTACCGCTTATATAGGGATAGGTGTACATAGGTAAAAGATCAAAGTCGGCCGTGTTTAGCAAACCGCTAGGCCACGGGCGCTTCTCCCAATGTGATACTATCTTCAAAATTCAGATTGGAGCACTTTAAAGCAAGTTACAGGCAAACGACGCTTCCATTGCCAACTTTGACCATTTCGTCCTTTTCACCCCCCCCCCAGAGGTGTTGTAGTTTGTGTCACGTCTCTGAGAAAGTACGATGCAACTATCTCGCCAACTTGTGAGTGCGGTTCGTTCTCCTCTCCCACCATCGGGTTTTCCAGAAAAACGACTCGGTTTCTATGAAAAAAATGTAATATCTGCATAGCGACTTCCCGAAATCATGATATGGACGGTATATGGTGCATGACATTCAATAAGGGAGCCGTGACGCTGCTATGCGTGAGACGTTGTCTGGCGAAGGTCAGCGATCATGGCTAGCGATCCTGGTTCTTAGTTTGAGCTATTTGTCCTCACGAAGGGCGGTAACAGATGTTTGTTTTGTTTACCGAATCTTGTCCGAGAAAATCCAAATCAATACTCCAAGGTTCTATGAACTCGTTCTCTCAAGAACAAGAGGAATCAAGTTCAAGATGTGGTACACTGTCGTCTTTGCTCTATCAATTCTTCATCCATTTTTTTGAGTTTCCGTTGAACGATTGTTTTCAGTGGGAAGACATCATGTGAACTCATTGATTTGAGTTGGATCATTGACTGATATATCAGAGAGTACTGTATTTTCGGTGAATTTTCCGAAACCTCACCGCCACTTTTTCCCGAGTGTTGGGTATAAAGTCCTTCTGCCAACTACAGTTTAGCGAATGAACGAGACGCAATCATTTGCGTGACAAGTGTGGCGTTCACGACACCAGCCATCAAAAGGATTCCGATCGCCAACGACTACTCTACACATCGAATACAGAGAGGCTTCATGTTCACTATGAGCGAATCTAATGAGGGGTGGCCAACAAGTTCTGCTCGTGTTTTTACTCATGAACCAGCGAACTCCCACAGAAGAAATTGGTTGACTCTCTAATATTCCTCATCTTTACCATCAATTCGTCTACGTATCGTTCATTTCCGAGCTACTCGCAGTCGTATTATCACTATCGTTGATGCGATGCGGTTGTTGCTTGAATAAAGCAACTAAGAAGATGAAGAAATCATTCTCAAAACCGCACCACTCCTATGATAGTGAGGCACAACCCTGAGAGTAGCGAGGAAATGAACGATACGATTCATTTCTTCTCTGGTCCTTTGCACAGGATGACAGAACAATTCTTTTTGGATAGTAGGGAGCGTCTACAAGGTTGCAGCTAACCTTGACTAAGAAATCACGTGGCTGCGAGTTGGCCAATGTCATAGAATATTGATATTCTACAGGATAGCATACATTCCCTCGATGGAGTCTGTTTTCTGATTTTCCAAAAAATATGTTTTTGAATATGTTCAAAACTTCATAATTTGAGATTCTGAATTCGAATATGGTCTTAATTTTATTCTATCGAGTTTCCAATCATCGAGAATGTTGGGAAATCAACTTTGCCTTAAAAGGGAACCACAATAAGTCATGTGTGACCATTCCGAATGAAATGTACTTTTCTAGAACCATTTTCGGACGAAAAGTTCGAATATGCCCATCGCAGCTGCCTTGACCCACTCTGAAAAAAGTTATGAGCGTTTTTTTTACCTTTGCGGCAAGGTAAGGGTACCCCCCCCCATGCAATTTTAAGGGTGTTCTTGAATTTTTCTTCTGACTTCGCTACAAACATGTATGTAGGGGTAATCTGGGGTGCTGAACAGGAATCTGGGGTTTGCTTGCCCGAAGTTCAGGGTTTACTGTAGGTTACGGTAGGTAACATGCCATTTAGGAGGCAAGACTTACCTAAATATTCTATCAAAAAGGGGTCTTTAAAGCGAAAGAGGTTTTGTTGGCGTCAGAAACGTTCCAACAAAAAGGGAACAATAGGTAAGTAGATTGAGGAGAGTCTACAAAAAGTGAACAATATTCTCTGAGAGTAATTTTCTTGGTGAACAATTCTTAACAGCGGAAACAAACCGTTGTGGCATTTTACGATGATGCGTTTAGTGTCTTTCGGAAAACGGACTTCTATTCGTTTAACGAGATTTTATGGGATTACTCTTGCTTAATGCTGTATTTCTATTTTATAGTTTTGCTTCTCCTTACAGCAAGACCTAACCGTCTGTCTAAGTCTTTGCGACGTCATGTTCTATTCTGATTGTAAGAGTTAGGTTTACATGCACATACGTTTAAACGGTTCTCGCGTAATCAAGACCATTTTTAGAATCACAGAGTGCTTTCGTGTAGAACACCGCAATGGTTTGTTTTCGCTGTTAAGAAGTGTTGACCAAGAAAATTACCCTAAGAGAATATTGTTCACTTTTTGTAGACTCTCCTCAATCTACTTACCTATTGTTCCCTTTTTGTTGGAAAGTTTCTTCCGCCTACCAAACCTCTTTGCTTGGAAGACCCCTTTTCGATATAATTGTTCACTTTTTGTCGATATTACGAAGTAATATCTATGAAAAAATCTCCAATATTTTTCAAATAGCATGGATTGCTATAATAATCAGTAAGCAACAAACTTGTTGCGCACGCTACAAATGAAGCGCTACTCACTTTCCACTACGTCCTGATGACGTCATCAGATGCCCTATGTACTTTACATGACACCCTGATGACGTCATCAGATGCCCTATGTACTTTACATGACACCCTGATGACGTCATCAGATGCTCTATGCACTTTGCATGACACCCTGATGACGTCATCAGATGCCCTACGTACTTTACATGACACCCTGATTACGTCATCAGATGACCTATGTACTTTAGATGACCCTGATGACATCATCAGATGCCCGATGTACTTAGGATGACACCCTGATGACGTCATCAGATGCCCTATGTGCTTTACATAACACCACGATGACGTCATCAGATGCACTATGTACTTTACATGACATCCTGATGACATCATCAGATGCCCTATGTACTTAAGATGACATCCTGATGACGTCATCATATGCCCTATGTACTTTAGATGACACCCTGATAACGTCATCAGATGCCCTACGTACTTTACATGACACCCTGATTACGTCATCAGATGACCTATGTACTTTAGATGACCCTGATGACATCATCAGATGCACTATGTACTTTACATGACATCATGATGACGTCATCAGATGCACTAAGTACTTTAGATGACACCCTGATGACGTCATCAGATGCCCTATGTACTTTACATGACATCCTGATGACGTCATCAGATGCTCTATGTGCTTTACATGACACCCTGATGACGTCATCAGATGCCCTATGTACTTCACATGACATCCTGATGACGTCATCAGATGCCCTATGTACTTTGCATGACACCCTGATGACGTCATCAGATGCCCTATGTACTTTGCATGACACCCTGATGACGTCATCAGATGCCCTATGTAACGAAAACTACAGCCTACGACGTGTTTTAGCGAGTTGATCTACAAACTGATAATATCACATGATATGATAAGCAGTGAGAAGAAAAGTAGTTGTTGTGAAACAGTAAGTAACAAACTTGTTAGTCACTTTCCCAGTCCCTTCCCATCGAAAAGTATAGCCTACGACGTGTTTTAACGAGTTGATCTACCAACTGATAATATCACATGATATGATAAGCAGTAAGAAGTAATGTAGTGAATGTGAAACACTAAGTAACAAACTTGTTAGTCACTTTCTCTGTCCCTCCCCATCGAAAAGTACAGCCTACCACTAGTTTTAGCGAGTTGATCTACCAACTGATAATATCACATGATATGATAAGCAGTAAGAAGTAAAGTAGTGAATGTGAAACAGTAAGTAACAAACTTGTCAATCACTTTCTCTGTCCCTTCGCATCGAAAAGTACAGCCTACGACGTGTTTTAGCGAGTTGATCTACCAACTGATAATATCACATGATATGATAAGCAGTAAGAAGTAAAGTAGTGAATGTGAAACAGTAAGTAACAAAATTGTTAGTCACCTTCCTGTTCCTTCCCATCGAAGAGTACAGCCTACGACGTATTTTAGCGAGTTGATCTACCAACTGATAATGTCACATGATATGATAAGCAGTAAGAAGTAAAGTAGTGAATGTGAAACAGTAAGTAACAAAATTGTCAGTCACTTTCTCTGTCCCTTCGCATCGAAAAGTACAGCCTACGACGTGTTTTAGCGAGTTGATCAACCAACTGATAATATCACATGATATGATAAGCAGTAAGAAGTAAAGTAGTGAATGTGAAACAGTAAGTAACAAACTTGTTAGTCACTTAGTCACTTTCTCTGTCTCTCCTCATCGAAAAGTACAGCCTACGACGTGTTTTAGCAAGTTGATCTACCCTCTATAAAACGTCGTAATTCACATCATTCCAGGCGCGATCGGCGCGCGCAATGCCTGGGCCTCCGTCTGCCCTCCGCTCTCTCACTGCCTCTAAGCTCCGCTCCGCACCAGCACGCGTAGGAACCATGTGAATTTCGCCGTTTTATAGCCTGTACCAACTGATAATATCACATGATATGATAAGCAGTAAGAAGTGGAGTAGTGAATGTGAAACAGTAAGTAACAAACTTGTTAGTCACTTTCTCTGTCCCTCCCTATCGAAAAGTACAGCCTACGACGTGTTTTAGCGAGTTGATCTACCAACTGATAATATCACATGATATGATAAGCAGCAGGAAGTAAAGTAGTTGTTGTGAAACAGTAAGTAACAAACTTGTTAGTCACTAGCCCTGTCCCTTCCCTACGAAAAGTACAGCTTACAACGTGTTTAAGCGATTTGGTCTACCAACTGATAATATCACTTGATATGATAAGTAGTAAAAGATGAAGTAGTTAATGTTAAAGTAAGTGAGTAGGTATGCATATCTGTCCACATACCAACTTGACTACCTGCCCAACTGATCGCCAGCGACCACTGGCAGTGGCTAGTGGCAGGAATGAGGAACGAGGAACGAGGAACGAGGAACAGGACACGAGGGACGCGTTTCAAGAAAAAACGCGAATTTTAGCTAAGCTTCCGCCGATCTAACTTTGTTAACTTTCAATCGATTTGGCTCAAATTTTGTCAGCGGGTGTCTTCTAGACTCTCTCACTTATATCCAGAAGGAAATCTCTAGAAATTTTGTTTTTCAGGTTTTATTAACTACTTTACCAAAATCTAAGTGATCACAAGTGCCAGGCAAAACCAAACTTCTCCAGCCGCTCCGCGGCTGGAGCGATTCCGATAATCGACAAATGCTTGGCCGCCTTTAGTTTCCTCGACGAACTGGGACCGAGAGTACGCATGTACTAGGTTAGAAGCTCTAAGTAGAAACGTCTTCCACTCAGTTGGTTGCAAGCTATTTCCTGTGCCACATTCGAAGTGAGAATTAATCGGGAAGCATCATCTCAGACAGCCGTAGAGACACATGCAAGTTCCGTGTTCTCATCAAATCGCAGCTACTTACAAGGGAAGAGTCATGACACGCGGTGGCCATTCCAAATGAAATGAGCATTTCCTGGATCAATTTTCACCGTAGAATTCAAATTGTGACACGACAGCTGCAAAACTGTTCTCTAAACGGAGCTATAGGCGTTTTTAACGCTTCAATCGAAGACGCATCGTAACGTGTAATCCATGAGTCTTCACCGCTTTCTGAGATAAACCGATGTGATTTCTACACCAAAAACCATCAATATCGCAGACATCTAGCGTAGAACAGTCATCTCTGATGTGGAAATCACATCGGTGTATCTCAGGAGGCGACGAAAACTCATGAATTAACGTTATGATGCGTCTACGAGTGAAGCGCTAAAAATCATATAACTCCTTTCAGATGCTATGTATTCAAATTCTACGTCAGAAATTGATCCTAGAAAGGCCTATTTCATTTGGAATAGCCACGGGGTGTAATTATCCTTCCCTTGTTTAGCTGATGCTTGGAATATGCCTCATTAATAAACTACCACTATTGGGTGCGCGCAAGAAGTAGGCGGATTCAGTAGGGAACGTCTGAAATACTGTTAGGCTTTGTACAAACTTTAGGCCCTCTTACTTGTTTAACTTAATATTCCTAGTTCATGCACTGTATCCAATAAATTGCCTTAATGGAACAAGCAGTTAGTTTACGGGAAATAGAATAAGCTCAATTTATAGCAAAAAAGTAGAGGACAAGTAAGAACACACTTCTAACGCAAATATTTCAGTAGCTACTCGCTGTCTGGGTAAATGAGTCGCACTTGTGCGAGTACGGAAATTAATTATAATCTTCTACTTGCTCTTTCAACAGCTACGCCCCTCAGTCTCTCGTTGCAGGAACTCAGTCGATCGTTTTTATTCATCATTCCCTGACTTTCTGATGGTACTTCTGTCCCCACCGATATTCCTATCATGCGCTAGAATGTCCCCTACACGCACTCAAAGAGCTATGACAGCTGAACGATTTATTGTTGCCATTTGTAAAAATTGTCAAGTATAGGTTTCAATTCGAGTTTAAAGGCATCGTAAGCGAAGAAAACCCTATGTATTTTTTCATGTTTTGCATAGCGTGGCCTCTCTACATGTTGAAGGAAGATGTCGAAATGGCCCATGAAAAACCTTCACTTGTGAAGAAAAGTCGGACAGAACACGCTGCAAAATTGAATTTGAGTCTCGCGCCAGAATCGTTTCTGAATTTTTTCTGCATTTGTAGGCCTCGTTACTGCCATCTCCGAAATTTTTCTGCATGCGAAGTTTGTGCCGTAACTGTTTTTCATGGTGTTTCACGGTCGCATCAACATTCTTTGAAAAAGTGATAGATGACTGGTGAAAACTGGTGGCAGATCCTATTCTTTAACCCCTTCTCACCTCATAGCCCTAAGTTTTTTACGCGCCGAAGTTGAGCGGTGTGGTCCACCGGGCTCATTTATGAAATCAAGCCTGAAAAATGGGGAGTAGTTCTCAGCGCAACTAGCCTTCAGCGCAACTGGCCAATGCACTTCTTCTGCACTGTTAGACTTGCAGTAACCCCATTTAGCAGTCCACCGACGGCCAAAAATACGACAGCACTTTGCGTTTAGTAAAGTCCACGTTCGCTCTTCTTCAAACCTGGGCATCAGTATGTTGTTATAATCTTCTGTGCCAATCCAGGTTGTTATTTGTGAAACCGTTTATTCGGCCGGCGCGTCGGTCAAATCGCCGTTATCAAGGTCTGAAATGATTCGAAACAGTTATCTACTACATACTCGACCATGCGCCTTCTCACCACTCACTCCGCGAGTTGCGAAGGTCCTCACGAACGGTGAAAGAATGAGATAGCTTGAAGAACAGAACGAACCCAAAACAGTTCCACCAACACTTAGCCCCGGTCGACGCCAAGCAAAAGAGACCAAGAGCAAGTGAGAAATCCCGAAAGAGTAACTCCAGAGTTCTCACAGACCGCAAAGTGGTATAATCGGCAGCAATTCGTTGGATATGGCAATACATTCGTTTCTGTTATTGAGCTTTGGGTCACGGGCGCGTATGAAGAAAGCCTCCAAAGCTTCTTCATACGCGCCCGTGACCCAAAGCTCAATAACAGAAACGAATGTATTGCCATATCCAACGAATTGCTGCCCCTTATACCACTTTGCGGTCTGTGAGAACTCTGGAGTTACTCTTTCGGGGTTTCTCACTTGCTCTTGGTCTCTCTTGCTTGGCGTCGACTGGAGCTAAGTGTTGGTGGAACTGTTTCGGGTTCGTTCTGTTCTTGGAGCTATCTCATTCTTTCACCGTTCGTGAGGACCTTCGCAACTCGCGGAGTGAGCAGTGAGAAGGCGCTTGGCCGAGTATGTAGTAGATAAGTGTTTCGAATCATTTCAGGCCTTGATAACGGCGATTTGACCGAAACCTCGGCCGAATAGACGGTTTCACCAATAACAACCTGGATTGGCACAGAAGAATACAACAACATATGTACTTTGCGTTTACTTCGCCTGATTCATGCTTTGTCATAATCATTCTTTAGAAGCTGTCATTGCTGCTAAGACTTTCTTCTTCTAACCTTGCATTGAATATCCTTCGCTTTGTTGAAATCTCCTCCAGAAATATAAAACTGCAAATATACATTAGCAAAGATTCAGTGATAAAGAGGCACCAAAGTCATGTAATATGCTTCGGATGCGCTGTAGAGCAACCCTGCCGAATGCAAGGTCATAGCTCTCTCAAATAACTGAGAAAAGTTGGAGCACTGATCCAGCCCGTCTCTCCAAAGGCAGCATACACTATTTCAAACAAAACCATCGCTAAGTACGAAAGCGGCTCCTGCCAATTATGTCCTCATCGCGCGGACAGTGGCCGAGGGTCGAAATGCCACCACGGTCCCCTTCCGGGTACAGTAGCAGCCTCTGCCGTTGTCCGGGCGCTCTCGGGGCCTCTACGGTGCCATCGCGAGGGATACAGTGCAGCAGGATTGTTGTTCTTTGAGTGGTAACGTGCGGGCCACGTGCCTAGTGGGTACAAAAGGCGGCTCGTCTCGTGGACAAAGGCAGTCAGCCTTTCAAGACCGTTCCTGAGAGGTTATGAGAGGTTACTTGGAGGTTGAGGGGATCCTCAGTGGCCTGCGGCGAGGAAGGCTTCTTCATTGCGGACCATACCAGGGCGGTAACCTTGTTGCAACTTGTGACAGCATAAAACTTATTGCCTACAGGTTGTGACAAGTACCCTAATCCCTTGAGAAGTTTCATCCCCTTAAGAAGAGGCGGGCATAAAGAAGATCAAGCAGTTGAGAAAATTCCGAAAATCGATAGGACAGCAGCAGCGGTCAGAGATGCAAATGAGTATAGCTCCGAGCGTAACCGCGATCGCCCAGAGAGCGGCTACTTTCTCTCAAGTAGATGGCTAGTTTTTGCACAGAGCCGCTCGAGTTGCTCCCTAGTCCCGCTCCGAGCGATGGTTTGTCTGAGCTTCTGAACTTGATTGAAATGGCTTTTTTTGTTTTGCAGAAGAATGACAATTATAGAAGCGGATACTGAGTGGAGCCAGCCTCTTACTCATGGACCATCATTCTCCATGTTTCAGGTTTTTTTACTTTTCAATCGGTCACGGCGCGATTATGTTACGTGGACCCTTGTAAGCGTTAACAGAGTTCGATCGCGCAGCGGCGCAATCCCTAAACGCATACTCGAGACCCTAGTAACTGAAAATTTTGTAGTAGTCATTCAATAAGAGATACCTTCGTACAAGTCGAATTTTGGTGTAATCAAAGAAAGAGTTTATTTTGAGAAGTTGACTTTTTACTCTATCCGACATTAGAGTCATCCGCGGTCAGGAAGGTAATCGATGTAATCGATGTAGAGTTACTACAGAATGAAAACGAACTCAAAATTATTTATGGTTTCCGTATTCGATTTAGTCTGACGCATGGACCAGCCGACTGGTCGTGCGGTGTTAGCGGCATCACTGGCCAACAGAATTTCGACTCGCGTGCGGCGATCTACCGTCACAGCCCCGTCCATCGAACAGATTAAATTTATTACGTGAACTCTAGACTCTAGAGATAACCGCCTCGCGATCATCGCGCCACTCCCCACTGCCAAGCAAGAGTCCGATCGTGAGGCGAATGGACGAATACCGTCTGTGGCGGAACTTCCACTATGAAGCGCAATCGACATTGAAGGCGATGCGACGCTGCACCGCGCAACGAGCTGATCGATATGGGACGCTACGGTCAAAGGTATAAAATTTGCGACACCCGGTCGCATCGCTCTGCAGAGCGACACCGACCGCCTTACGCCCTTTAAAGTGAAAACGGTGTTTACCGGCACATTGCAGTAGGTCAGCCCCACGTCGCGGCGACGAACACGCGACAACTGCGCTGGACATCAAAGATCCCGCCACGATTCGCGACTGCGTCGCCGCTGAGCTCTCCTCTTCGCAGTGTTGCGCGGCTCGATTGCTCGTCCGACCTTAGTAAGGTTAGGTTTTAAATCTCTAGGCTATTTTATTGTAGTTAGATACTTGTGTCACTGCTATGTTTCTATTTTGATGTTATCTCATACTGTGTTACTAGCACCGTGTTTTCGCATTACCAGTTCATGCTCGATTTTTCAGGGTGGAATTCTATTTTCGTCGTGGAAAGACCAACATGCTTGCCTTGGACTTTTGGGTTAGTTTACTGCCTTCATTTCCCGTTTTCCATCTCTTTTGCTTTCGAATTGTTTGAAGTGTGATATTTCAACATTAACACCGTGTCTTTGCATGACATGTTCGTGCTCAGCTTTTTTCGGATGGAGTTTGACTGAACAAAAAAGTTTAATCTGTTAAGCGAATTTGCGACGAGAATGCCAAAATATCGCTCACAAACGTGGAAGTAAAAGAGGTCAGAAAGGAGAAAATGGAAAGAAGAGAACCAACCTAGAAGCTTGAAGACAGGCGGGCTGGTCAGTCCCCGACGAGAATTGGAGTTTCCCTCATCGGAAAAAATGAACAATGAATCTCGTCTGTCAAAACATGAAGAGAAAAGGAGCGGATTCTGATGAATAGTCGATTACGAAGCGCAGGAATGAAACAAATCATGAAATACATGCCTACTTTTCCGTTTTGTGTAATAATGCGTCGTCGCTTGGGCTCATCGCGCTTTCAGTGCGATGTATTAGTTGAGACAGCATTGCCAGCAATCGTACCGCGACCCGCCAAAAACCCTTCAGATCTCGCAGGCGTTGTGATCTAAGCCGTACCGTTATCCAAACACCCTCTCACCCATGCTTTTTTGAACTCATTGGAGTCAAAAATTGTGTTTTTTTTTGGAGTGTTCGAAATCACTCTTTCCAAGCGGATTCGTTTCTGCGTAACTACTACAATCGAAGGGCAGGAACAGGCTGGGAACAATTTGTCCAAAAAATGCTCAGTTCCCATAGTCAAGTTTTCGAGTCATGAATCCGCTCGCAGGGGTTTTGAACTATTATAGAGAAACATGTTAGATACAGGCCAATACATAGGAAAATAAAAAGCACGGGTGGATCGATAAAACTTGAGGCGTCAATCCGAAAGCGGCTTGTACAGTCACGGCCGCCGCATAGAGATCCACGCCAGTCGGGCGCATCGACTAAATACTGCGTATCTACAGGCGGCTCGAAGAATTGGCGGGGAAAACAAGGCGCCGAGGCCGAAGGGGCGGGAATTCAGGTTAGTTTTTGCATTTTCTTCATTTGCTGGGCGGTGGTGGTTTATTGGGAGAAATCTTGGTAGGTTTTTTTTCTTGTACCTTCTCTCAATTTCCTTGTCCCGCGAGAAATCTGTGAAGTGTTTCTTGCCATTGGGGTAGAAGAAACGTAGCGTAGTGGTATCTGACCTAACCTAAAAGGCAGTAGCTTCCCGTAGATGATTGACTCATGGTTCCGAATTTTGAGAAAGGTTTTCATATTTGCTAATGGGAATTTATTTCCGGTTGTTCTGTCACATGCCAATCCCTCTAGTGTTGGTATAAGATCTGACTTGTCCCTAGTAGTTGTTTCATTATATTGTTTGTTAGTTGGTCATGAATTATTTTTCTTTGTCGTGTGGTGTTCCGTTTCTGAAAGGCTCTTGTGCCCTTAATGTATTTTGGAGCCCTTGTTTCTTCTTATTCTCATACAAACCGTAATTTGGGGGCCAAGCCGGTGAAACAAGGCTTGCCTTGAAGAACCGTGGCACCACATTTGACTGCTAAAATAATCTAGGTTGTCAAATGCTGGCATCAATTTGGGATTGCTTTTCTCTCTGTGGCTACGCGGAGCGCCATAAACTTCGGTTTGTGGAGTTTAGTGTTCAGCGGTACTTTTGGACGTGGAGGCTTAACCGGTCTAACGCTCATTGGGTTACCGTGGTGATTCTTGAGTGTACCCAAAGGGTCAGCATGTCTCATGATCCCATTCCTGCAGCTGCCGAAGAGCAAAACAACATGCGTACATTTGGCTCAGTTTCGGAGTACGTCTTTATCTGGTCGCCGGTCCGCGTTCACTTGATCAAAACTCGTGGTACAGAGTAGCGAAGGCAACTCGTGATCATATCAATGGACTGATGAAGAGTAATCCGGAGACACTGTCTCAACTGGTAGACCTGTCGCCTGTAGAGAATGGAGTAGTCAACCCGGCTTCGCCATGTTTCGCTGCTTCGATGGTCGAAGACTCCAAGACGTGGATTCCCGAGAAGCAGTGTAGAATTCTCTGTGAGATCCTGAGACGCCATTTGGTGGAGTACGTCGCACTGGAGAAGATGATTAAGCCAGGGCCCGCAGAGAAAGTGGCATCGATCTCTGTACCTGTATGTGCTGGCAACGAAGCTGCTCCTGATGTCAGACGTCGTATGTAGCGCCAGAAGAATAGCGCAGAGCGGATGGGGCGGTCCCGAAATTTTCGGAGTGCTATTGATGATTGAATTTTGATCATGTTTCGGTTGTATTGTTTCAGTTTGATCTACAATACCGCCAGCGACTTTGGGAAAAACGGCGTTTTCGGCGCTTTTTTCCGCCGCAAAGCACCGCTTTTTCATACCTCCGTTCAAAGTGGTCCGTTTGGGTTGCTAGGGGCATATTTAGAATCAGCATCGAGAGCTCATTTTGAGCTCACACATGTCTTACCCTGCAAACAAGGCATATAGGGTTTACAGAATCAATCGAGTGTACGAAAACTGAGGCTAGATATCAAATTGTTGTAAATATTTGACTTCATACCAACCGCACAAATCAAGGACGAGTTATTTGAAAGTACAATACACGCACTACAGTACCCGCACTAATTTTATCAAAAAAAAACGTTAAAAAAGTGCTCCAACTGAGCTCTGGATGGCATATTTCTAATCAGCATCGAGATCTTTTTCTTTCGAGCATACACATGTCTTACGGGCAAACAAGGCATATAGGGCTTACACAATCAATCGAGTTGGCGAAAGGAAAAGTCGAGTAAATTGGGGTTTTTCGACGTAATGTCACGTCCAGCTCAACAGTGTAAACGATATAGACAGCAGGTAATTCAGCTGTCCGCGGCCGACCGACGTTTCCTACAAAGTTTCAGATTTTATTTATGGAATGCGATGCATAAGGCAAACTTTAGAAACACAGTGTATTAAGAATCCGCAGATTGAGCGCAAATATGAATCACTGATACACAATGAGCTCCATCCTACCACCGACCGTACTGCTAAAAACAGTAACTTTTTTTCGCGCAATACGTTTCAAGGCAGCAGGCACGCAAGAAAAAGTTGTTGAGATAAGTACGTTACTAGGATCACATGGACCCTAGTAGAATGCTCACGCCGTTGGAAGAGTCGAAAACGAGTCAAAACTACTGAACTTGAGCAATGCAAATCGAACAATTTCTGCAACCGCGCCCCTGAGCTTCGACAACCCCGCCCCAAAATACAAAATCGTCCAGATTGATCGTTTGAATGCGGTCGCTTTGGCCTGACTTTGATGCTTCCAACGAGGTGAAAGTTCTAGTACAAGCTGTAAAGGTGTATTGGCTTAGCTATCTCAACCGATTTGTCGCTAATATTTGCTGTTTCAACCGCGCGCGGGAAAACTCGTTCAATTTCACCCGATAACAAAAACAACCCTTATTCCTCTATTCGCATACAATTTTTATTGGTTTTTGGTTAGTTTGGCATACTACCAGTCTCAAACCTCGGATTTATGTCATAAAATCTATATCATTTTTTGAGCGTGTCTCCTGCCTTTAAATGATCTCACACCGGAACGAACGGTAGACACCACTTTTCTGAAAGAAACAAAAAACGACCCAGCCCTACACGTAAACGAGCAGGACCTTAGAGTACTTTTCGAAACTGCATATGAAATTTTCTATGTACCTTCTCTAGTTCTAGAATGAAGTAAAATTTGGAAACATCTCTCATAATACTTGATAACATTTTAGCGACAGTGACGACATCACAAACCTTTCGCCGAGATTCTACTGTGTGGTAGCAACAACTCCCTGTTGCGATGCTTAGAATTGGGTATGCTACTCTAAGGAAACTGGAAAGCCCTTGCAAATAATTTGCATGTGAAATTCTCTTGGGTTCTCTCTAGCCACGGAATTTCTTTTTTCTTTACTGTCTTTGCCTGTATATGATGAAATATGTTTGTGGAAATGCGAGGTTTTCGCATTTCCGAACCCGAAAATTTTCGCCATTGCGTGAGCCTTAAGCCTCCTTCTGCTTAGATTTACTGGCAGTAGCAATGATTCCTGTCAAATGTCTCCGATTCTCTCCATAATGAGACTTTCGGAGAAAATTTAGATCGCGAAAAGTGGTTCCTAGCGATGTCAAATGAGTGACGTTCGACTGCAGAACTTCGAGGAGCCTAGGAGTCACAGCTGGTAGCATTTGCAGCTCACGATAAATATGTAGTTTTCAAAACCAGTCGTCAATTTTTGCAATCCATTCTTTCTAACTCGGATTGTTATTATCACAGAATTTTCTTCGTTTTCTGAGGCCCCGCTAGCCACGGTCAACCAACGCACGACATTTATAATCTTCGTGATGAGGGCTTCCCAATGGTATAATGTTTTTTAGGGTTCCAACTCAAACAAAAAGGTTCTAAGTCCGTCGTTCATATCCAAAGGAGCGATTTACTGCCGGTCCCTCGCTTTGCACTCTGCTTCCCCGCGCCCTCTTTGGAAGATGTCGAAATCTTCGCGCTGCATTGTCTCGCATGCATCGCTCAATGAGCGAAGTATCCCGAAATTAATTGATTTCCGGCAGCCGAAACGGACTCGAGGTACTAGCGGGAAGATGGCGTCGGTGGACGCGTATGGAATCATTCAGGCTTTGATAAAATTCTATTTTGAATCATTCTGAACCATTGTGAGAAATAACATAAATCGCTGAAATCTCGCAAAGGCCCGTTTTATCGTAGAAGCTGAGTCGCGGGCGGCTTCTTGCAAATGTGACGCAACCGCTCCTAGGTCCAAAAGGAAGCATTTCTTCGTTTTTTTTTCTTTGAACCGTTTTCTGCTCCTTCGGACCGCCGCGCTTCAGCGCAACACGATGCGGTCGAGCTTATGCAACAACGCTGGGCGCGATTACTCTTCTCAGTCGTGTATTAGTGGCCACTCTATTCGAATCTATCACCTATCAGTCAACATTAAGACTGAGCCGCACGCGGCTTATCTCACACGCGACGCAACCGCTCGTGCGGACTTCTGGGTTCAAAAGAGAAAGAGCTAAGCGGAAAATGCCTCCAGACCGGTTGTTTCGGTTTTAAGAGGGTCTTTCCTAAGCGCAGTTGTAATCCCGTATCTTTTGCGCCCGAGCTAGAGACGAGGAGGGTGTAGCTGCAGCAACAAAACGGCGTCAGTGGTCAGGGACGTTTTTCAATGCCAAATTCACCGAGTTGGCGCTAGGCGGGAAATGCCTTCAGACCGGTTGTCTCCCTTTTAGAAGAGTCTACACTGAGCTTAATTGAGATCGCGGGCAATTTGAGACCGAGCGAAGGACGGTGACTGTATCTGCAGGAGCGAGGAAACGGCTGAAAAAACATTAATTTTCACTTTCGGCAACTCCCTGAATTGGTCTCACATACTTGTGTATAACTCGTCCTTGACCTTTACGGCCGATATGGAGTCAAGTATTAGCACCAGTTCGATACCTAGCTTGAGTTTTCGTACACTCGATTGATTCTGTTAACCCTATATGCCTTGTTTGCAGGGTAAGACATGTGTGAGCTCAAAATGAAGAGCTCTCGGTACTGACTCTAAATATGCCCCTAGCAACCCAAACGGACCACTTTGAACGAGGTTATGACAAAGCGGCGGTTTGCGGCGAAAAAAAAACGCCGAAAACGCCTTTTTTTTCAAAGTTGCGGGCGGTATTGTACATTCTGTGACCTGCATCTGGTGATCTACAGATATGTTTTATGTTTTGTTCTGTTGTTTGTTTGTTTTGGTGCTTCACAGACCGAGTAAAGCGGTCTCAGCCGAGGGGAGGGGCATGTTATGGAATAGGCTAATACAGAGGAAAATAAAAAGCACGGGCGAGTCGATAAAGATTGAGGCGTCGATCGAGAATCTGGTGCACTCACGGCCGCCGCATAGGGATCCACATTAGTCGGGTGCACCAACTAGATACTGCGTATCTACAGGCGGCTAGGAGGACTGGCGGGAAACACGGCGTCGAGGCCGAAGGGGAAGGAATTCGGGTCAGTTCCTGCGTTTTCTCCATTTTCCTTCTCTCATTTTCCTTGCCCCGCGAGAAATCTGTGAGGGGTTTCTTGCCACTGGGATGGGATAAACGTAGCGTAGGGGTGTCTGACCTAGCCTTAAAGCAGTAGCTTCCCGTAGGGTATTGGCTTACGGTTCCCGAATGCGAGAAAGGTTTATGGGTTCGCTCGTGGGGATTTATTTCCAGTTGTTCTGTCACATGCCAGTCGCTCTAGTGGTGGTATAAGATCTGACTTGTCCCTAGTAGCTGTTTCATTATGTTGTTTGTTAGTTGGTCATAAATTATTATTCTTATTTGTCGTGTAGTGTTCCGGCTCTGAAAAGGTCTCGTGTCCTCAATACATTTTCAGGCCCTTGTTTCTTTTTATTTTCACACAAACCGTAATTAACACTTGTGATCAAATCAGAAAGCTTCTTTAACATAAGCAAAAAACTTTTGAGTGCTGAGGTTGAACTGTGCCTTTCTTCTTCAATGGCTGCGGCTCTATTAAAGGCAGCGTTCACGGTAAATCTCATCTTCGTTTTTTTGCCGGAAATCGTATGTTCAGGCTCCCTTCGAAGCAACAACCTCGGAAGAACGAATAAAAAGAGCTCAGAAGAGCTCCGTACGGCCTCGCAGTCCGCTCTCGCGGGGCCTTTCCGCTCGCGGTCGTGCGGTCCATTGACGAGTGCCTTCCATTTCATTGTTCGCATTAGAGCGCGAGCGCGGATGAATTTTAGCGTAGTTCTGCGCTCGGAGGTATTGCATTTTTTCTTTCCTTGCATTCCTTCTATTATTGCGGTGCTCCTTCTCTTGCACATTACTCTCCTTTTCATCAGTTTCCTTCCTAATCTGTATTAAACACATTAAACCCAAAAAAAAACTTTATGCATTAATTGAAACGATAAACAGCAAATGCCATCACAAGTGAAAATCACGTCTTACTCACGCCCACTGAACTCGTCCAACATCGGAATCTCCCTTCGGGGTAAGGTAACATCTTTAAAGCCTTTTCATCGTTTTTCTGGATTCTTTCTTGACTAATTAGAAAATTAGGTCCCAATTCTTTTATTTAAGGTGAAAACTGAAGAACAATTTTATCGTGAATTTTGCCTTTAAGTATTTCCTACTTGTTAAACTACCGGTCGCATCATTGTGGATGTCATACGACTCTTGGAAAAGTGGAGTCTGTGGTTCCAAGATTTCGGTTTAGTTAAGTGAGCTAGTATCTTGTCATCAAGAATAGAAACCTAATGAACTACCGAGCTGACATTGCAACATTCTCGAGGGTTGATTGCATGCGGGCAGAAGATCTGTGACCGAAAAGTGATTACGCGGCGTCTCATGTTTTATTAAGTTCCGGGACACTCTTTGGCCCCCAACGGCGTACATGCGATCGCTCTTAGCCTGTTCCTGAAGTTAATCCTTACTTAGATTTCTTTTAAAAGAAGCATGTGCGCCCATTTGTGTGTTGTTGTGACACTGTATTCGCCTTTTTTCCTCTTTCGCGAATTGAACCCATTTCATATAACGACTTGACGCCGACGAGGTTGTTATGCTCAAGAGTGATTGTCAGCTGAAAAACTACAATGAAAGGTTGGTAACCAAAACCAGCATCGTAAACGCCGAATTCAGCGAGTCAATATTCATTACGCACCCATTCATCCTTACAGTCCCAGTATATGACGAGCAATGGTCAACAAAGACGGATAGAATGGGATTCTTTTCTCGAAAAAATTTCTTGGATCATATGTGTTTACACTGATAGCCCAAGGAATGCAAGCCTTCTCAAAAGTCGTCTCGCAGCAAGCTTTGTAGCCTTGAAGGCAGTGTCAACGACAAAGTTCGTCTTCATTTTTTTTTTGCCGGAAATCGAAAGACCGGAGTTTTTTTGGAGCGATAGGGTCGAAAGAAGGAACAAAAACGAATCCGAAAAAGCCCTTATTGACTCCGAAATCCGCTGGAGCTAGTCCTTCCTTCGCGTGTATCAGATACGTATCGACTGATTAGAAAGGTCTAGCGCAAGCAGATTTCGGAGCCGGAAAGGGCTGTTTCGGGCTCCTATCGCTTCAAAGAGGCCCAATCCATTCGATTTTCGGCGAATAACGAAAAAAAATTTATCTTGGACACTGGCTTCGAATTGTTCTCTTTCCTTATCCTCCGTCGAGAGTCGTAATTCCCACGTCTCATGGCGCGAGTGGCGCGTGCGATGCTGCCCCCTCCATCTGTCATGCGTTCTCTCGCTGTCTCAAGCCTTCCCACCAGGGGTGTGCGGCAAAGAAATTTAAAATTTCAGCAAACGGCAACAGCTATGGAAAACCCCAAAAACGACCGGCAAACGACAAACGGCAAAATCTGTATTGTGCTATAATACACCAACAATTTCTTAATCATGTCGAATTCCATGCTATATCTGCCAGTTGCTATTTGCATAGCGTTTCAATAGCCTCTACAGGAAGAAAAATCCCATATATCAAAGATAGGTGATGAGGAGTCACCATCAAGATCAACAAGGCTGTAAGCTTTTTCATCGCCGGAGATAATTCTGTTAACTACTCCTCACTAATTAAAGTTTCCGTACAAATCAATGCCAGATACCCAAAAGATGGACCTCTTTATGAGCAGTGCAAGATGTGATAGAACCGCAAACAGCTTTTTTGAAAGGGGCTTGAGTAAACCGTAAGCAAGCTTGGTGAGGTGGGAGTGTGAGCCGACCCAAAGACTGTGGCCAATACCGGTACGACATTTAGGTGAGAATACGCGATGGTTGGTCCTTTGATGGCGAAAGACAGACCACATCGCGATCAGCAGCGCGCAGTTTAGGTAATGACCGGAGTCACTCACAATTTCTATTGTTAGTAGCAAGTAGTAGGTCCAAGGTTCTCAATTTCGCTCACTTCAAACTATGATTGAATGGTTTTCCTTGTGATACTACAGGAGTGGAGTAAAACTGGTCTAGCTGAATGCAACGTTCACAATAAAAACAGCATTTGAATTCTCACAGAAAATCGCGAGTTCCGAAGGGCATGTTGGTCGAATACACAGAATGAGAGACACCTACGGGACAGTTCGACTGGTAAATGCGACAGAAGGCCGCTGCACTCACGTCGTCGCTGGAGGGACAGGGGCTCTCTACACAGCGTGGGAGGAGCTGTCCCACCTTTCGAGGCTCTGATTCCACCCGGGACCATTTCGTTCGCGTTGAGTGGCGTGTCGTTCCAGACTGCAAAAGCGGGACAACTCCTCCCTCGGTGTGTCGACAGCCCCTGTCCCGTCGCTGGAGCGCCGCGTGCAGTGTGTTTAGCCAGTTTGACTGCCCTTTGGTGCGTTGCTTTATGTGTATTCGGCCTACAAGCCTGCACAAGGCCCATTACAACAACAATGTCGGCTAAAAGCGAGTAATAAATAGCTCTACAAGGTCTCAAAACTTGAATGTGGTGTGCCCGCCCCACTCACTTCCCCTCTGGTGACCGAGGAAGTGGGTGGGGTGAGCCCACCACATTCAAGTTTCAGGGCCTGCTATAGTTTGCTCGTTTCAAGCCGGTTTTCGACGCTGTTGTTGCAATGGGCCCCGAATCCTTCGATTTCTGGTGAAAAGTTGAATGCGGTTTTAATCGTTGTCTGCAAAAGCATCGTAGCGCTGAAAACGTCTCACCGTTTTATGGGTTTGAATGGTTGGCTGGACCCATCTAAGCATGTAGGGAGAGTTTGTTGGGTCAAAAACGTTTTGTTGTGAAGATGTATGAATCCGAATGCCCCAAATTCCGTGAAGAGATGCCGGCATTCCGTCAGTCATCTGACACAATTTGCTGTCAGCCATTGTAAAAGTAAATGATCAACAATTGATCCAGTACAACTGAGGGGGAGTTGATGGAATACACCTTACAATTACGTGAAGGATGACTTTTACACATACATCGGTTCACCTGTCCTTCCCCACAAATTTCGTGGAAGAAGGACGGATTTCATTTGATCGTGAGATCATAGGTCATCACAGCAATTCCTGGCGATCGACTCTTCCTTTCTCAAATGTTGATTGTGAGAATTTCGGTCCACAAAAATAGCTTTCAGTGATTCTTTCGCAGTTTACGAGGTAGCTGTTATATAGGAATTTATAGCTTCCATTACATATGGAGAAGTCAAAAACGATTTCTATCGTGAACGATGCCTTTAAAGATTTTTCGTTTTTTTTATCGTTATACCATTCCTTAACAAACTCAGCTCTGTCACTGAGTAAACCCTTCATCTCAGCTAATGATCTCGAAACCAAAAATATTATTGAACACTGCCTCTACTGACCGCTGTATATATTGCTCGATTCAAAAAAAAATCAGAAGTATTTGCAGATTTGGCCAACTTCCTATCCCAATTATTACCACCAGCCCACCATCCGAGGATTAGCGGACCGATTTACACGGGTTCTCAACTGGTTTATATGTCTATAAAGGCTGCAATTGCGCTACAACTTTGATATAATTTGGTTTTGTAATCTTAGAGCTTGCAGTAATCGGTATGCTTCCGAAAAAGGGCTTGTGGCATTTTCAAGGGTTCAAGAATTTGATTACTAAAAAAAAGACATTTGGGGCTTCGGAACAACCTAGAACTCGAAGGAACTTCTCTGATTATCCAGTGAAGATGTTTTCATCAGTCACCGATTGAACGGATACAATTGCACAGTACATGAGCTGGAACTACTTAAATTAATTATTTGTGGCAGCTTCGAATCGCTGACCAACACAGAAACTGCGAGAGAGCAAATCCTGTTGTTTGAACATATTTTTGCCGAAATTTTGCCGTTTTAGACGAAAATTTCGGCAAACGGCAACGGCAAACCCCGAAAATGGCCGGCTAACGGCAATCGGCAAACGGCAATTGCCGCCCACCCCTGCTCCGCACCGCACCAGCACGCGTAGAAACCATGAAAATTTTATGGTTTTAGAGCCTGTACACATTAACCATTTCTTCATAGTAAAAAGTTGGGCCCGAATTCGTCGTGTGCTACTCTCGATAAACCACGGAATCAGGACAATCATCTTGTTTCTTTATTGCTCTCGCATTGAAGCCGGCAGCGCAAACACCTAAAGGCTCATTCATAGCTGGTCGCTTCGACTCGAAGTCGAAGCGACCAACGCGATCTGAAATCGCTCCGTGCCGCGGCTTGAAATCGTTTCGTCCAGCGATTTCAAAACGCTTGGGCTGCCGTAATTTCGCGTGAAATAGACGGACAATTGTGGACCAGGCCATGGAAATGAAAAAAAAGCTTTTTTTCTCAGCATTCCTACTTATGTTTTGACATTGTAGCCTTTACCTCCTAGATAAAAGAGTTTTGCACAGTTTTCACACAAAAAATGGTTTCAAAAGAGGAAGGGTTGGAATTCGCGTGAACAGCAACACGAAACTAAAGCTAGAATTACTAATTGCTCGGAGTCGGCATGAAATGTAATTTTTCGGTAGCCTCATTACATTTTCTCATCTCTCTCATCGTAAGTGTATGATAAATACTCGTTTTTCCCTTTCACAAGCCGTATTTTGTGCGAGTGAACTGTGAAGTCTGCATTTTCGCGCCACATACGCAAGGTTGTGACGAAAGATTGCGGACTAGTCGCTTCGACTAGACGAATCGCTTCCATCAGGGAAGCGACGCGAATAGTCGAAGCGACCTAACAAAATCAAGCAGGTCGCTTCGACCAGCTAAGAAATACCCCAGTCCCTCGGCGATCGCGACAGAAACTGCAAACTTTTCCAAATCGTCGCGATTCAGTGCAAGATCTGCTGGCGCGATGGGTTCTGTAACTGTTGTTAGTGCCGCGACTAGTCGAAGCGGCCAGCTATGAATGAGCGTTAGAGCCAGTGGTCACGGTGAAATACGCTCGTCTACTTTTTTCTTTTAAACCCTTTTCTGGACCTAGGTAAGTAGGACCTACAAGAAAAGATTGCGAAAAAACCCTATTTTGGGTAAAATTATCAGCCTAATTTCTCCAGTCTTTTGAGGGTGGACGAGCCGGATCCACATCATCGGCATCGATGATCTCTAGTATCAATCTCTAGCGTCTGCTCGATTATTTATGCCCTCATCCAATCCAAATATTGACTGAAGTGCTTCTTTCATTGTTTTACTGACTTTGTTAGTTAAAGGCAGTGTTTACGATAATTTTCGTTCCCGAGTATATACCGGAAATCAAAGATTTGGAGTCTGCTGGTACCTGTAATGGAAGAAAAACTGCGAGAGACGCTCGAAAATGGGTGAAATCGGGGCTCCAGTCAATACAATGCATTTTTACGGCGGGACGAGATGAGATGCAATGGGTGCAGTTTGGGCAGTTAACGCGGAACCTACATCAGCTGAGACATGAATCATGAAACAATAGAAAAATGGTGACTCCCAATTACGATCAGGGGAATGATAGCCCCAAAAACGAACTGAAGAATGACAACCACAAATACACAGTTATTCAAAAACAAAGCAATAGGAGGACAAGGATGAAGAGTGCAGTCAGCCGCCGGTGAAAGTGGCCATGATTGACCCCTGATATGTATCAAAACGGGTGGAGCGGCTGTCTTCTGCAAAATGCCATCAAAACCCCAACGCCTTCGGAAACTCGTCACAAGAAGGTCGGCCTGGCTACTCTTGAGCGGGTTGGCTTTCCAAACTAGCCACTTCAATTCCGTTTTTGGCAATTTCTGGCCCGTTTTCGGGGACGCTATCCCATCCATCTCCGGTCGACATATCATTTCACTGTTGAAACACGTGAACAAAAATCATCGTGAACACTGCCTTTGAATTTGCTCTTATTTCTGCCTCTGAAAGTCACTCAAATTTGACTACTCAGCATGAGACTCCGACACTTTTGTGCGGAGCTGTGCACGTGTGCACGTATGGGCATTTTGGAAACCTTATAACTCCAATTGTAGCCTGTTTCCTGCCCCATAAGCTTCGTGGTTTCTAGGACGTTTGCAGACCGTTTGTTTTAACGGTTCTCTCAATATTTTTTTGCATCGCGACCACTGTCTTCAGAACGCATCAGGTGTGAGTTAGCGTAATAATTCTAGTCCGACGAATGGACAGGGCTGCGACGGTGTCTCACCCCGCGTGAATCGAAAGCCCATTCTGCAGTGAGGACGCCAACCCCGCATGGCCAGCCACCTGGTCCATGCGTCAGACTAAATCGAAAACGGAAATCATATGTCATCAGTTGCTTGGCTGCTGTGGCCGGGAATGTTTTTGAGAAAAGGCTGGCCTGCTCCATATACGTATCAGAGAACATCTGATAGGAAGGAAAAGTCTGAAGGATCTAGTCCAGTGAGGTCGCAAGATAAGTTTTTTTCTGAAGATTGGAAATTCCGGGATGAGAGACTGTCAAAATTGCTTATAAGGCGCTCTAGGCATTTAGATTTCATTCTGAAGGATGAAGATTTATTCATGAAGCCAAGAACCTTACAGCATTCTTAGTTCCTGACCTGGAGATCGATTTAGTTTCCAACATGGGGTTCGATTTCTCTTACTCTGCCGTATCATTGCGGATACACAGCTTAGTTTGCTCTTACAGCAGATTTTCTGACAGTTTAATTATGGGTAAAGGCATTATCGAGCACAGCGTTGGTCCGGGTGCTTACTAACTCTAAAACTGACACTCTGCCATTTCCAGACTCGTTTCTGCCTGAAGTTTTTTATTCAATCTTTGGGTTCTCATCATTCCAAATGCGATGAATAGCGCTCCATGCGCTGTCGATTTTTGGGAAATTCAGCCGAATGAGGAGCGAAAAATCAACTCAGAAACCGGAAGGATCTTCGCCCTCTGTTTTCGGCCCCGATGGTCCTGTGTAGCTTCTAGATAATAGTGGGACCAACGCACATTTGACCGGCCATAATTCGACCCAGAATCGATTTTATGAGCTCATCTTCGAAACTTAAAGGCAGCACACACGCTCGTAAACGTGGTGGAGATAACTACGGAAATAGAATGGCATGGCTCAGAACAAAACGTCTAAGCGTTTTGAAGCGTCAAAAGCGACCCACAATGCCGCCATACGAGTTAGAAGTTGGCCCCGCCCTGTATCTGCCCCTCCCTGTAATTGCTGTTCTCCTTCAGAACAGGGGTGAGCACTCTCACCATTGTCGACGTTTGTGGGTGGTACAGTAAGTACAATGAGTAAACCACAAACGCCGCCGACGGTGAGAATGGCCCAGCACCCCAATTTTGGAGGAGAACAGCAATTACAGGGGCTCGCAGATACAGGGGCGGGGCCAACTTCTTTCTCGTGTAGCGGCGTTGTGGGTCATTTTTGATGCTTCATAATGCGTAGGCGTTGTATTTCTGACCCATGCGATTCTGTTATGCAGTTATCTCCGACACGCTTACAAGCGTGTATGCTGCCTTTAACATAAACTGTACGGGGTTGAACTTATCGCATTTGGGGTGGTAGCAAACCAAGCGAGAGCTCGACATAATGATGAGCTTGAGATGCCACTCAAGTGGAACCTTGAGTTTTTGGCACAGATTCGTAGAAATGCCTACTGATCTGCAAAACGCTCAAAAATCCAAAAATGACACGAGAGGTCGACATTATGTCGTCCTCATGGGGAGAAATATCCGCAATTTCAGGGTGGTCCTGTCGTCCCCATGATGGCCACGAGAGCGCCATCTCGTTCTTCGCGCGAGAGGGCGGCAAAATAGTGTGTAGGAGGAGAGGGTGAGATAGTGGGATCGCCATCTCCGAAATTCTACTCCCGAGTAGATTTTCGTCACCATCATAGCAGGACTGTCTTAAACGTAGTTGGTGCCAGCCGTCGACAGCCGGCCTCGCTCATTTTTTTTTATTGATTTGCTTGCGACGTGTTTTTGCAGTTGTTCTCCCTCGATAATCTAAAACTCTTTATTGCTCTACATTACCAGGTTATGAACTTACAATCGCGGGCAGAAGTATCGGAACACCATATTCCGTGGGGGTTAAGGTTAAACATATATAGTTTTGCATCCTAAACAAAAATTTACCTAACTGAGATATGTTAATACGACATAAAATGTGCAATACATTTTACAGAAGGAATATTTATATTGCACTGCACGCATTTTGCTGAAATATGTATATGGGATTTCTCGGAGCGGCATTCGTCACTACCCAAAGTTTTAGCGTTGAGTAACCATCAAATGAATTTCATGGAGATTTTCCATGGGATTGTGATAAGAGATTTTGACCGAGTTCTAAGGGCAGACATCTCCTACGGTACCGAGCAAGTTTTTCTTGCAAAAGCGACGTTTTGCGGAGCTTCTTGCGCGCACAGAGCGCTGCATTGCCATAGCTCCTTTTAAAATGAACAAGCTAAATTAGAATATTCATTCCCTTCTCAGAATTCCATCGACCACAGGTCAGAACAAGGCAGATTTCGCTATTATGACGGCCTGATCAGTTCATGATGAAATTTTCTAAGTGGGGATGTGCAATTTGTAATAATCTTCCGGATTCTAATCTATCCCACTGTAACACTTTAACATAGGAATCGTTTCCTACACTAAACTATATTTAGAAATGACTTCAGTATCAAAATTGGACCGCTTTCGAGCCAGTAATCTTTTTGAGCGCAAAAAAAAACACCGAAAAACGTCGTTTCCTAAAATCTGCTTGGTACTTGAGGCGGGAGTTTGGTACTTTGCACTAGAGTGAGGACTTTTTGAAAAGAGACCGAATGAACGAATTTCGAATAAATTCCTTCATTTTTTATTTCGAACGAACGAATTTTGAATAAATTCGTTCATTTTTTATTCCGAACGAACGAATTTCGAATAAATTCGTTCATTTTTTTATTTCGAACGAACGAATATTCGAAATTCGATTATTCGAATGACGAATAATTTAAGCATCCATAGCAATATCGCGCAACTACAAAGTGAGCGGCAATATCAAGTTGAATTCTTCTTCTAGAGCTTTATTTCCACCTACAATTGAAATTAATGTGGCACGACTCATCTCTAAAGCTGTACGAGCTACAACGCAAAGAATGCTACAAAATCAACTTTTCCGCTCTAACTTAGCCTAAGGAGCTTATTCGAGGTGCCTAACTAACTTTGATTGCCCCATAAGCCAGCCAAATCGGTGGAGCCGAGCTCCATAGTTATCTCCCTAGGGTGCTTTCGCCTCTGTGGTTTAAATGAGAGGCGCAGAGTTCTGCAGGAGCCAGCAACGCGACTCGACTCTACTGACCTGGCTGGCTTATGGAAGCGACCAATGTTAGGAACCCGATATATCATTCGAAGCAGAATTTTACGTAGATTTCAAAAACAACCCTCACCCGGTTAAAGAGTTATAGGCGAAAAACCAGTGTTTCGTACAATGAATTAGGCTGAAGAATCGAGAAAATATTTTTCCAAACTGGAAGCAGAAGTTGACGCAGAATTCTATCTCCATGCACAAAAAAGTTATGGACGAAAAACCGGCAGTGACACCCACCCAATCTTGAAAATGACTTGCATGAGTGTTGGGTCATTTTCATTCTTTTTCGGGGCATTTCACCTGTTGTCACCGGTTTTCCCAATGATGGAAGTTCGCCCTTCACCTGCCCAGAGGTGAAGGTTGCTGGAGTACGTGGCTCCACCCAACGAAGCTATGGTTGGGTGGAGGCATGAAAAAATGGGCGTGGCCAAGTTTGATTGTCATGTGGCTCCCCCTGTTAGAACCGCCCTAGTAGCCTCATCAGACGGTGTGGGGAAAAAATTTAGCTCTTGCGTTCGGAAAAATGGAACAATGGAGTAGTGAAGAAAATGAATTCAGTCCTGAAAGGTATGTCGATTCCTTCATTTATTAGAGCTGATTTCCATATTTTTTTGTTAAATCAGCTCGGGTATTCAAATTCGAATAACGTTCGAATAATCACCTCTGCGAATAATCGAATTTGAATAATGTTTGAATATTCACCTTTTGCGAATAGTCGAATTCGGATAATATTCGAATATTCACCTTTTCCGAATAGTCGAATTCGAATAATATTCGAATATTCACCTTTCCCGAATAATCGAATTTGGATAGTGTTCGGATATTCACCTTTTGCGAATAGTCGAATTCGAATAATACTCGAATACTCACACTTTTCGGATATTCGAATGTTCGAATAAAAATTCGTTCGAAAAAATCGAATATTTATTCGAACTCGAATATTCGGTCCTCACTCTACTTTGCACATAAAAATTTGTATCACTGAACGTGCACGAAAAGCTTTAAGAATCACAATTTTGAGTGAGCTTAGTGTTTCATTTATAGTCACCATGTTGTAATGCTTTCATATTGGTTCACTTCGAGAATATTATTTTTCCCGAGAAAATCTACAGAAATCAGATCGTGTTGCACTGTCGGCCGTTTATTTTGACCGCTCGCCTTCTTAGTTACTAATATGTGTTTTCGAAGCTTGTTTTCTATTAAACTAATACCCGTAGTGTCTAGCTCCAGCAAGGCCGCTTCAGAAAATTGCCCTTACACTACCCAAACCCTTGAAAACTTATTCGAAAATCCAGATCTCATGAATAATCGTTTCAGAAGCCAACTTAAAGGCAAAGTCCACGATAAATCTCTTTTTCGAGTATTGATGTGAAATACAACGCTGGCAGAGGCTGGAAGGGATAGGGTCCAAGAAAGCAGCGAAAACGTTCCAGAAATCAATAAAAACGGCCGCGAAGAGTGAACATTTCATTAGCCCAGAACGCCTGCCAAGCCCGCCCCGCCCACGTTCTGACGAGCTTGTAGTGCCGCGGACATTTCTGATTACCAAACAACTCCGCCACGTCCGGCCTGATCGATTCTCGCACATCTCGCCAATAGCCCTTGCTTGCTGGAACTAGCAGGTCACATAAACTCGTCCGCACCCAAAACCTGTACTTTTATTATCAGAAACCGTCATTTTAGCTCATTCTAAGCACTTTTTCGCTGTTTCGTCACTTTTCATTAATTCATGACCAAACAACCCTATTTTGAGTCGAACTCGAATGTCATATTCATCGTGAACACTGCCTTCAAGAACAGAGCTGTACGCAAGCTCCATGAAGCATTGAAATTTACTGTGTCAATGTTTATCATAGCAAAGATATATGCGAAAGACCGAGCTGTTTCGAAGTGGGTGTTCTGATACTTTTGCACACTTCTGTATGTGTATCTTGAAAAAAATTAACAGGCGAGGAGATGAATAATCAGCGCAACACAATCAATATCAATATCAATAGGGATGTCGGGTCCAAGCAGATTGGGTCACTCTATTCGTCCTTCTTCATTGGCTGTGCCTCGTGTATGAGTAATAAATGTCCGTAAAAGACAATACTCGCAGAGCGGAAGGCACAAAACACGCCTTCTCCCCGCATCGATCTATGCATTCTCTTTGATTGGATAAGTTCGTGAAAATCTGTCCACTCACATTAGAAAGTACACGTAACGTTGACGAATTGCCTATGAGTTCTTGGAGTCTGCTTGTCGAATTTAGGGAACCCAGGGAACAATTTTTTGAGCATCCGAATAGGTGTTATAGAGGCCCTATAGAAAGCAAATGCTGTCCAATCGCTGACAACGTTGGGCGGTAGAGCAAATCCGCCCTCAGGTTGTCGCCGTCCTTCGAGCTCTTTTGACCCGGGTGATGGGTGTAAGAGCGGCCGCAATGCCGGCCACGCCAACAGTTGTCATGGCGCAGTGGCAACGCTCGAGTCTCCTGCACGGTGAGCGCTGGTTCAAATACAAGGCTAAGTGTTGTTTTGAAGGCAAGCGTGTCGGAGCATCACATTCTTCTGCCCATCTTGTCACCCTCTGATAATCAAATTGCACTAAAGTACCACTTTGACGTTCGTGTTATGTGGTGATTTCAAGAGGTTTGCTACCACCCTTGATCGCTAATGTTCATGTCTAGATTTGAGTCTTTCAAACCCTGGAGGAGATGAATCCGCCGAACGTCGTTCAACACATAATTACTGTTGTTCTCGGGGCCGAATTTTCGTTTGCGGGCTGCGGCTGTTGCATCATGCGATACGTGCTAATCGTGCTGGGACCACTTGGTCCCGGCAAGATTCACTTTTCTCCCAGCAAAAATTATCATGCCGCATGATGCAGCAGTCGTAGCCCGCAATGGCGGACCGGAATTCGGCTCCGAGAACGATAGTATGTGTACATCTTCCTACCTCGAAAGAGCTAAAGAAAGGTTTTCCATTAGTTCGAAAAAGCCTTACAAAAAATTATGCCAATTTTGTGAGTGTGTGCATTCTACCCAAAAGTCGAAAACCACTCATTTTTATCGTGCCCTTATCTTAACTAAGTGATGCCTTCAACAGGACGTGAGAGACAGTCGTGAGAAATATAATTATCAACGTAATCAACAAGGAACAGAATTATGGTCTCATTGGTCCTTTATCTTTCCAGTAGTAAAATGTATGATACTCGATGAGTGGAGGGGCTCTGTTTGGTAGTGGCCCGCCGCTGCTTATCGAGTTGTATGCAACGTAACGCCTCCAAACAGGTTAAGGAGTAGCTTGCATCAGTTGGCTATAAACAGAGTCTACTCAAGTCATAAATTAATGTGAGACTAGGTATTCTATGAATTGTTTGAGTTGTACAAGTTTTGTCTATTCCCCCCTTCTCATTTTCATCTTGTTCGTTAGTGTTAAAAGCTGTTAGTATCCGTTCTCGATCATGTCGTTATTATAATCATCGAATAACTAATTTATATACGGTATATGCATTCAAAGGGCACGCTACAATCAAGAGGCAGACCTCTTTGTCAACATTGGAAGATAATAAAGTCAAAGCATCGAACAAAATACAACTTATCGTTAGTGGCAAAAACATGCAGCGAGAAACAAAATTAAGGGAGTGTAAGTGGTTATAGTCAAAGCATGGGCACTTACAGAGGCTTCTAGGTGTTCCAAGAAAAAGTGTTAGAAAGTCTGATTCCTTTGGGCGAGGAATGCCTGCATGGAATTCTTATCAATTTTCGGCCAACCTCGTAATCTGGCAGGCAGCATAAACACTCGAAAGAGTGGTTAGGATAGAGACGACAACTCCTGATATTTAGAACGCTAGCGCCGTTGGAAGCGTCAAAAACGAGTTTCAATAACCGCATTCGAGCCTCGAGGGTGTGTGTAGACAAGTCTGTTGATACCTGCTCTTTGGTGTCCCTGCTACTACTAGACCCAGCAGACGTTTGAGTATGCACAGGAAACGTTCGAGCTATATAGGGTGCACAACTTCATGGCGAAAGTATTTCTTACATTGCATAAATGTGTCGTCGTCTGACATATTAAGGCCTCTCGTCCATAACGCTTTAGGTCCTTCACTTTACGAGTTCATAGAGCCTTTGTCCACAAGCCTTCATCGAGCCTTATTGAGGCAGCTTAACATTCAGTTTCCGCCAATTTGCTTAACCGTTCCCACTCCTCAATGCAAACTCGTTCAACTATCTCTAGTATGATCACATTGGCTAGATTTCGATGCTTCCCACGACCTAAAAACACAGTACACGCTAGTCACAAGGCATCTCTGAAATTGCTCGAAACTTCCTACAAATGCAGTTGTGGCTCATCGAGAAAATGCTTACTTTTTTATTTTGAGAACGAAAATTTAGTGGACGAGTGGTCTCAAGCCTGTATTTTCCTTCATTCGCGGTGCCTGCACGAGAGTGCCATTATTAGAAGACAGTCCGGCAAGGAAGTGAAGAACAACGACGCATTGGGAATCCATCCATCCATCTAGCCGCTATTGAGTTGAAAAATGAGGAAGGAGGTGTGGCTGGTGCTGGTTACGGAAGGGGTCGGGACCATGGTGGTCGCTAATATCTCGCTTCTTTTGAGGAATTGAGATCTCGCACTTGGCAAGTATCATACAGGAGGGGTCTGCTACACAGTTGGATGAGAACCACAAAATTCATATCCGAGGGTGAAATGAGCCATTGAGCAGTCCAATACAGACAGTAAGAGCCTACTGACTTCGCAATGTCAAACATTTTTTCACCAGCTTTGATACCTTTAACTGAGCGTGTATGCTGCAGTGTAACTCGTTTATTTCCATTCTGTTACATGAACGAAATGTTGTTTCTTTATTTGCAACGAGTTCTTGTCAGCTTCCGAGAACATCAGCTTCAAAACTGCTATTCATGGCATAAACTCGGTATCTTTTTCGAACAGGCTTCTGGGCGAAAATGCGATGCGAACAAAGAACAACGGGTTGTTTGGTATTTAATTGTGAATGTGCGAGTTACACGGCAGTATACACGTTCATTTGATCATTCGAAGTTAGCGAGAAAATGTTTGAATTAGAGTGCCCAATAGGCTCCTATGGCCTGTATCAAAGCGCTAACGCCGTTGGAAGCTCACAATCTAGCCTAAGTGACCGACATTATTCGAGCAATCAAGTTGGACGAGTTTGTATTGAGGGGAAAGAAAAGGGGCGGAGACTCAATGTTTTGCTGCTCAATGAGGCTCTAGCACGGTTATTTTGATTTGTTTTGAAGCTCCCAAACATCTGTCTCAATTACTTCTCTGAGCCTCTATGCTCCCTTCGATATTAACATTTGTCCAACATGTGGAGCTACATACGTTAACATTACCATCTCGCACAAGACTTCTGTACGCAGCACAGTGTTCCCGTATCAAATGGGCATCAATCACTATTCATTCTACTGCTTTTCTTGAAGGCCGATCACACGTTTCTATTTGTTGTTCACTTTGGTTTCCGATGCCGTGATTGGCCTCAATAAATCAATAAATGTTGGCCAGATTTCTATACTCATACATTGGAGGGGGCTAGCGCAGCTCTTCAGGGGGGCAACCCTCCGGGCACCGGCGCTTGCCTCTCAATCGGGGGCTATGCCGGGGTGACAATTTGGCTTGATCGGAGCCCCTGTCATTGCCCTAAAGCCCCCTGTGACTGCCCTGAAGCCCCCTGTGACTGCCCTGGAGCCCCCTGTGACTGCCCTGAAGCCCCCTGTCACTGCCTTGAAGCTCCCCATCACTGCCCCGGAGCCATGACGTCACGGCTCCGGAGCAGTGACGATCACGACACCGGAGCAGTGACGTCACCCTCCCCGGAAAGCGTCTCCGCTTTCCTCCAAAAATATCCCTTTCTGACAGTGACTCGAAGTCGCCGTCCAGGGCCGGCCCTGTTGGGCCGAATGCGGCTCTCCATGAGGTGAGGCGCCTTCTATACCGGTCGAGCACGTGATAAATGCCTTCTC
The DNA here is from genome assembly GCA_029168955.1 of Aplectana chamaeleonis. Lineage (NCBI taxonomy): Eukaryota > Metazoa > Nematoda > Chromadorea > Rhabditida > Cosmocercidae > Aplectana > Aplectana chamaeleonis. Next base: position 21,861 of record JAPDOI010000270.1, on the reverse strand, counting down.
TGGCCTCTATTGTCGTAAACTACCTTCTACGACTTCTTCCCATCTTTTCCCTCTCTTCCTCTCGGGGGGGCAAGCGCCGGAGGAGAGCGGTTGCCTCCCCTGAAGCCCCCTCGGGAGGCTTGCGCTGTCGCTCCCCAAGTCGAAACCGGGCCCTATTCTCCGGCGCTTGCCCCCCCCCCCGCAGAGTCTGAGTAAGTATTCCACGTAAGAATTCCACGTAAGCATTCCACGCACGACTTTCTCACTCCCTCTTTGAAGCGTCTTATAGCAGGACTACAACGCAAATGTAAATCAAAGGGGAAGTTTATTTGTCAATATTCGCAATCTGATACTTTTTGTCCTTTCATCAACTCATTCCCTTCCTTCGTCTTTTTCGACAATCTCTTGGTGATTTGCGTTATTTACTGGGCTCCACAGAGATCAGAGATGTATACTAGCCGTTTAGAAGATTCTGAAGGTTTCTCTATCTGTCTATCAAGACCGGAAGCTTGAGAAGGACTTTGAGAGGTGGGGGCAAGGAGGGCATCATGACAATAGCTTCGTTGGGTGGAGCCATGTACTCCACCAACCTTCACCCCTGTGCAGGTGAGGTGGGAAACCTTCACCATTGGGACAACCGGTGGCAACCGGTGAAACGCTCCGAAAAAAGAATGAAAGCGACCCAACACTCATGCAAGTCATTTTCAAGATTGTGTGGGTTTCACTGCCGGTTTTTCGGTCATAACTTTTTTACCCTGTTAGATAGCCTTTTGGTGAAGGTTGTTTTCGGAATCCCCTTGTGCATCAGATAGCGTTTTCAGTTTTAAAAAATACGTTCCCCTTCTACCAGCCGATTTCAGTTTATCCTTCAGCCTAATTCATTTTACGAAACACCGGTTTTTCGCCTATAACTCTTCAAACGTCAATGATAGGGTTCTGGTGATGGTTTTTTTTGAAATCTACGTAAAATTCTGCGTCGAATAATGTACCGGGTTCCTACCCTTCCTTGCCTTATAAGCCAGCCAGGTCGGTGGAGCCGAGCTTCATAGTTACCTCCATAGGGAGTTCTCGCCTCTATGGTGTAAGTTGGAGACGCAGAGTTCTCCTGGAGCCTACAACGGGGCTCGGCTGCACCGACCTGGTTGACTTATGGGGCAAGCAAAGTTAGGAACCCAATACATCATTCGACGCAGAATTTTACGCAGATATCAAAAACAACCTCCGCCATTAGCACATCTTCAACGGTTAAAGAGTTATAGGCGAAAAACCGGTGTTTCGTAAAACGAATCAGACTGAAGGATCGAAAAAATGTTTTTTCAAACTTGAAACACTAGTCGACGCAGAATTCCATCAAGATTCCGAAAACAACGATCGCCAAGGTCTATCTCTGAGCACAAAAAAGTTATGGACGAAAAACCGATGATTACAGGCGAAAAAAATGCACTTTATAAAGTGAAATCGGCCGGTAGAAGGGGAACGTATTTTTTAAAATTGAAAACACTATTCGATATACTTGTTATCCGAAGGTAATTCCTCGGATAATGGACCGATTCGGATAATGCCATTTTAAATTTACCGGATATTGGTTCGATTCAGATAATGCGTTTTTTCAAATTTTCGGATATTGGATCGATTCAGATAATGCCATTTTTCCAATGATTCGGATACGGATATCCGTCGGATAATTTCGGATAAGTTTCGGATATTATCGGAACAAACCTCAGGCAACGCACAAACACACACACACATACACATACATTGACGTACACATACACACATACACACATACACGCATACACACATACACACATACACACATACACGCATACACACACATACACAGATACACAGATACACACATACACCCACTCAGGCAAACTAGGGATCGGAGCGCCGTAGAATGCGTCAGATATGGATCGGGCTGGCGGACAGCCGGTGCACCTGCCGAAAGTGCCAGCGCTGGCTTTCTGGCCGGCAGGCTGTGCGAGCGCTGGCTTTCCGCATGTGCCATATTGCATGCACATACGGGTGTGGTTACGTCATTGATCTGCCCTTCTTCATCAACCTCTCTCAACTCGTCCTTGCCATTTCCTTCTCATTCAGTGTCCTCACGCGCTCGCATTCATTCTGGAATTCGCATCTCGCCCTCTTCCATACTTTGTTAGAATACTGTAGCATTCAAAATTGAAATGAGTGTTGTTCGAATCATTCTCGAACTATATGTATTGGGTCTACAGCAGAAGTTTTGAGGATTTTACGAAGCGTTGCATGGCTGTTTTTGATTCATTTAGGCTACCACTTCTGCTAACCTGAAAGATATTGCTCATGACCGAGCAGAATTTGAGTTTTTTCAAATAATCCATAGATAAGTGCGACCTATGGGTCAACTAAAAGGGAACTTTCTCTTTCTCATAGTCCTGGCCGCCTCCTCGCTTGTGGGAGAGTGAGCAGTTTATCACATGCGTATCGAATGCAACGGCCGCAGACGGCATAGGCGTGCTCACAAGAAAAACATACATAAAGTGGAGGCGGTTGTGCGCAAGCGAATTGTATTGCTAGTATCTCTTGGGCATCTATAGCAAAACAGCGTAGTACCCCGTCCCGAGCCGCTTGTTCTGAGCAGCCTTAAGCTCGATAAGTTCGTTTTTTGTGCTTTTTTACCCTTCAAAAACTCTCAGTAAACTTCCGAAAACGTGGACACGGATCTCATAATCATTTCTAGCGCCTAAGCGAAATATGGGTGAAAACACATTTTCCGCACTATGTGCAGACTATATAGCGTTCCGGACTTGTTCTGATTCTCGGTTGAGTATTCGCTTCTTCAGCAAGGGAGTTCAGAAAGCTTCAGGAAAGGGTTCCAGATTTGGCATAAAGCCTCCCAGGAGGTTTTGGGGCCCTGATTATGAAACTGAGGTTTACTTGTTGATTTTACAAAGTTTTCGTCTTGATTCGCTTGAAGCATCCCAAAGCAGGTAAAGTTTTGGGAACAAAAACGCCACTTTCCGAATTTAACGATTTATTCTACAGATGTGTCTCAAATTCATTTTCTGAGGGTGAATTGATATGCCAAACATCAATCTGAGGTCCCTGTGCCGATTTTCTACAGATTACGGTGTGATAATGTGGTGGCATACGGTAGTTTGATCAAAATTTGTATGTGGGGTTATTCTGGAGAGGTGAATACTGGATTTATATGTCCTTTAGCCGATTTTCGAGCTCTTAAGATATGTTTAACCTCCCTGATTGCGTATTACATACCGTAACCTAGAGTGAACCTCTAAATTTTGACAAGCACACCCTGGGTCGTTCTGAAAGTGCACTCTAGATATGGTGTTTGAGCAGAACTTGAAACTCTTTTCTAAAACATCCCAAACAATTTTTGATGGCAACCTTTTTCGCGAAGAAATTTTTGGAACCAGTTGCTTCGAGGCGGGGGTACTTCAAAGTTTTTACTATAGATGCTCAGACACTGACAATACAAATCGTTCTGCAGATCCGACTCTACGCTTTGTATACTTCCCTGTCAGCCTTCCAACAATTATGTGGATTTTCTTGAATCGAATCGCATGGTGTAGATTATACTTCGGACCGAATTATATTATTCGAAAATTATTCGAATGATTTTTCGAAATGAATCATTCAAAATTCGAAAATTTTGGTTTTCGAATAATTTTCGAGGTCTGAATATTCGGAAACGGGCTTTCTGAATAATGTTCGAAATTCGAATACCTCGTAAAAAGCGGTTTCGAATAATATTTGAAATTCGTATATTTTGAAAACAAACTTTCGAACAGTATTCGAAATTCCATTATTTCAAAAACAGACTTTCGAATAATATTAGAAATTGAATATTTTGAAGAGCATATTCGAATTTTTGAAATTCGATTAATCTAAATGCACAATCATAATTTCGTTAGTTTTTTTTCTGATCAACGCTTTTGAAAACGTACTCTATCAATGCACAATCTTGACCTGTTCACCCCCGCGCCCGAGTTGAGGTTCCCATACGCTTGGATCGTGTGAGATGTTGCGTCACCGTACAACGTGCTCCATCGGTGAGATAGGAGGGTGGATTGCCAGCCAATGCGAACTGTTTTTCTTTTTCGCATTTATTATGTAGCTATCAGCCAGATATAGGATGAGCCAGGGTCATACATATTTCTGAAACCCTCTCTCCAGAGAAACAGTTACTTGAAAAATGAGCGGAGCGCCAGAGCTCACTAATCTACATATAATGACTACTCTGAGAATATCGGCTTTGAGGGGCTATTATGGGTTGTGGGAAAGAAGTGGATACGTCCATTTCTGGACTTTCTGAGCGGCAGTGAATTTACCCAGCCGCGCAGGCATAGTGTTAGGTCTTGAGAGCGGCGCTAGGGTTCCGGCGCTTGGGTGCGATACTGGGCGCTTCCCAGAAAGGGATAGTGGTGGCCAAGTCTCGCCTTAAGCAAAGCGTTTTGTGCTAGCATTTTGGTGAGCCTCCTGATTAAAAATGGCTTGAGATTAAGTGCATGTGCAACTACTGAATTTTTCTACACAGTGATAATACAGCAACTGACAGCTCAAAACATGGTTGCAATATCGAAGCTATCATTTGTAAAATCGAGAAAATTTGAGTGAGAGAAGAAAAATCCCAGAAAAATCATTAAAAACTCGAAAAACTTTCGATGATCATTCAAAAACTGAAATTCAAAATTTACCTCAGCTTTGCTCCTAAAGTAAGGGAAGTGTAGATGCTGGTTCACTTTGAAATGGCTACAGCCGATCACCACTGTGACTGGCTATAGCCTTCTTAAAGGCACTGTTCGCGATAAACTTCATCCTCGAATTTGATGACAAACGCTTCTCGTGGCTCTCAGAAGCAGAACAGCGTCTGAAAACGTGGACGAAAAGCACCCAGGAGCCGCAAACATTAGAAAAGTGGGCAAGCCCCTGCCATTAGGGCAGTCCCACCTCTTCCCGCCCTCGATGTGAACAAAGGAACACTAGAAATCGTGAGTTGAGCGATGGTTTCGATCAAAAGCCCTGGGTTCTTCCTTTCATTCTCAATTCTCTCTTCACTCAGTCATTGCATCACACAAGGCCAAAAAACGGAAGTTACAAGCTCTTGGACAACCTGTCCAATCATTTTCCTAGCTCAATTTTTGAGGGACCATAACCTGATTCCCAGAAGGTCTGCACTGATTCCAGAAACATCATTGGAATCAGAATGGCTGCTCTTCGGTTTCAAGATATTAAAACAGAAAAGCGATTTTTGATCGCGGACAGTGCCTTTAATTAAAGAGGCTTCAGAGTTATATCAAACCGTGAAACCCAATTGTAGACTCAATACATGTTAAATGAGGAAGGATTTGCTTCACCTAGTCTCATCCCCAATTCAACAACTCAATTCAGTTTTGGTTAAATATGCTTCTTAATTCCCAATAAGAATGAAATGTGTTCTCAGGTGATATAAAACAGAAGATTACAGCGAATTTGACATGGCGCAAACATTAAATGCCGCAACTTCAATGAAGGTGGGAACGCTTAACGGCAACTGGAATGAAATCCAGAGTGAGTGTGAGTCGTCCGTCAAGATAGGTTCCTGAATGATAGCTCAGCGTCCCATGTAGCTTTCTACATTTTACTCACGTTGCTGGCCTGGTCGGCGACAACAACCGGAAGATTTTGTGGGTTGGAAGAGCACAATTAACTCGCTGAAGGATATACGGATTAGGCGCTGTCTCATCGCTATTCTAAACTGGTAACTTTTTTGCTTCCAGATGTCCGACAAATTTGTATGTGCATTCAGTATTGTTATTCACGATTTTTTCTTTGCAATACATCGAAAAACACAAAGTTCTGAGATCCCAGGATTACCAACTTTTACATTAATCAGCCAGTTGTTAATTCTCAGACCATGCAAATTCTGCACCCTTCAGCCGCTTGTTTTTATCCATGCCATCCGTTCCCAGCTCAGAAAAGAGCATACTGTGGTTCATAAATATGAACAGTCTTTTCAATGATAACGCTAGCACTCACATCTGCGCAATTCGAAAACTATTGTCGACATACCTACCACTCCCTCAAACAAAAACCCGCCCACGCCCCCTGAGTGAAGCCGGCGTCGCCAGTGAGATAGTGGCCGTGGAGACCGAAATTCGAAGGTCTTGTCGCCAGCGGTAGTGGCTGTAGCGGCACGGTATAAACTGTAGTAGACGAGCAGCTGCTTTCATGCCTGGGCGACTGCGGACCGCGGTGAAACGCCCCTACAGTTGGGTACCGCCTATTCCCACCTTCCCGGAAAGCCGTGGAAAGATTTCATCGGTAACAAGAATTATCCTCCGGCATCGGGTGGATCTTCTGAAAGAAACTCGAGGCCACCTTTACGTCGATTCGAAGAGCCGACTGAAGCACTGTGAGATAGAGAAGCACTTAATACCAGTGTCATTGCAAAGCATTTGAGCTTTCGTCTACACATGATAACCGTCCTGCACATGTCAAGGACGTTTGTCGTAATGTGTAGACGAAAACATGTGACAATGACACTGCATTACTAAAAAACTTCTCATCCTGCCAAGTGTGCTTCCAGTCGGCTCTTCGGTAATTGACTTGTGAACATAAACTCCTTGATCCCGCGCTCTGCCAGGAAATCAATGTTTTTACTGGGACCTCAACACTCCACGAGGTCATCATCCACGGGGTATTTTTGTGAAAGGCGGTTCACCGGAAAGTCATGAGAAATAGCCTGCGCTTTCTATCCGAGTAGGTATTCCTGATCAGCGCTGCACACAGAAATCAGTGTTTTTCGCACTGTGTTCAACATCAGCAAAGTGCCCAGAGTTTTTCATACAGAAACTTCCACCGCGTCATTACACAAAGGTCCTTTTTCAACCTTTCTCGTCCAGGTTTTTCGGTACGTATCGACCTTGCTTGGGCAGGCCACGGCAGATCACGCCCAATCCTGACCGAGGCCTAAACCGCTTTCCGTTCCACTGAATGCTCGCCTCGGCACTTCTGGTAGAGCATGCCCTGTAGTGTATCTTTGAGGATCTCGAGAGTCTTCCAGAACCCATAGGAGCCTCTAGAGAGGGACCCAGAGTCATTTTTCATCGCCGGCATCGACCGCTGCGCAATTTCTTCCCCTCCCCCCACCACCACCAACGGTCTACAGCGGGATGGCCCTCACGGCTGATTCTCAGAGGGTGATGTCGCCTTGCCGCAGAAGTGGCGGCAGCGATATAACCTCCCACGGTCGGCACTTTGCACCCACGATCTCTGTTGTGGTACATGGTAAATGAGACGATGTGACGCGCGTCTGGCCTCCAACGCCGGTCAGATGGTGCGGCTTGGCCCGAAACAATACAAGGCTTGTGCGTTCGGGGCAATACAGGATGATGGTACGGGTCTTCGGAAGGCGTGATCGGGTCACGCGAAAGCATCTTTAATTCCCCCTCAGACCCGGGTCTGGAGAGAGGTCTGGCAGTGGAGCGGTTTGCTCACCTTTTTGGCTACGTGGCGTGAATCTTGTCAGCGGACGGCTCGCTTACCATCCTAAAAGTGCCTGATAGTGCGAGTCCGCCGGTATCGGTTTCCCACTCCTCTTAACATAAAACGTTCACCGCCCTTGACAGCATATGGCACGCCTCTGAGTAATCTTAGATATAAAGCGCGTGTTCAGAAACGCGCATATTCTGGTGGCGCGGCAAGATTTACTGCCGCCAATATTTCTGAGCACAAAACATTTAAGCGTTTTGAATATCTGCTCACGAAAAAGGAATGATGGATATTGAAGGGACTCATGAATGTTTGGACAAAAAGGTCTATCTTTTTTCGATAAAAACTGTTTGACAGCTTCTTCGTATTACTCAAACAATGGGCCGATCGCGGGCGAAAAATCCCGTTCAGTACCGATCGCGTGCGACTATCGTACTGACGACGGGCTAAAATTTATTTCTCTACCGAATGAGCGCATTTGAGTACTGACCGCGTACACGAAATACTTCCTGCGGTCTGTACGTCCTAAGCTCTGCACCAACCCCTCGCAAACCTCCATAAACGCGTACTGACCTCGCGCATTAATCCATGGAAATGGTCGGCACTGGAAATAAAGCCTTTCTGCCGCGTTCGGCAATGAGAGCCCAATGCGGTTTAGTACGCAAGTGCTCGCGTTCAGGACGCAAGATAACTGGTGGGTGAGGTTGGTTTGTCAGTTCGTCTATGCGGTCGTGATAACGTAGTGCGTTCGGGTCAGTCGGTCCACTCCATTGTCTGAGGTAGCTACGAGCGATTCAAGAACATAGAATTTGCTAGAAAGTTCTCACTATTACTTCCACGCGGCGATCCAATAAGTTTTTTTTTCTTCAGGTGCGCAAGATCATCTGGCGAACGCTGGGTGAACAAATTTGAACGAAGAAGAAGCGGACGAATGGCGAAAATGGATACAATATATTTAGTTTGATGAAGTTTTCAGTACTGGGTCACGTCTGCGATTATGTCGTGTTTATATTGATTTTTGCATTTCGATGAGGAAGATAAAAATTCATGAAATATTTTTGATCATTTTATTTTTTATGTGGGGTTGTCCACATTAACATTAGCAGAGGAAGAAAAACTGTAGTAGTTTTGAAATTTAATGGAGGAAGAGTTCAGAAAATCGGCAGCACAGGGCACCGAGAGCGGAAGCCATGGGCACCTTGAAAGAAAGCGCTGTGCATCGAGAATCAAATGGCTGCGGGGGCACCTCACTCAAGTGCCGTGAGCAGGGGCACCCGGGAGCGCGCCGCTGGGGGCTTTCTGAAAGGGCTTTGAGCGAGAGGCGCCAGAAGGTGGTTGCAGGGGCACCTCAAAAGGGCTGGAGCAGAGGCACCGAACACGGCTGCAGTGGGGCTTCGGAAACGGCTGGGAGCAGGGCACCAAAGGCAGCAGCAGGGGGCGGGTTCTTAAAAGTGCCGGAGCAGGGGGCACCGAACGCGGCTGCGGGGGCATTGAAGGCAGCAGCAGGGGGGGTAAACGACTCTGCCCACTTTGGCTGTCGGAGCCGACGTCCTCGACCGCTCCGACGGCCGGCTTTGACGGGGTTCCGATCCTCAGCTTGCCTGGAGCACATGGGTTTCTGTTTCTTTCTTTCTAGTCTGACTCATGGACCAGGCGGCTGCCGTGTGGGGTCATGGCGGCCTCAGTGGAGAAATGTGGGGTTTCTGATTCGCGCGGGGTGATCTACCAGTCGCAGCCCTGTCCCATTCCTCAGATCTAAAGTGATTGCGCTGCACTCTGCACACACATACACACACACACACACACACATACACACACATACACACAGCTACACACATACACACACGTACACACATACACACACACATATACACATACACACATACACACATACAATATACACACATACACTTTTCTTACATTTAAACCTAAAATTTGAACCGATTTTTATCCGTTTTATCCGTTTTATCCTGGTTTTTATCCGATTTTTATCCGATTTTATCCTTGATTTTCACGCAAATTTTATCCGTTTTATCCGGTTTTCTTATCCGATTTTTTATCCGTTTTAGTCCAGTTTTTATCCTGATTTTATCCTGAATTTCTTTGACCCTTCGGATAATGGTTCGATTCAGATAATGTCGATTTTAAATTTCCCGGATATTGGTTCGATTCAGATAATGCGTGTTTTCAAATTTTCAGATATCGGATTATCCGAATCTCGGATATCCGGTCGGATATCCGAAATGGAGTGATTCGGATACTAAGTATACTATTCGATGCAGATTTTAATGGAAATTCCGAAAACGACCTTTACAGAGGGCTATCTTGAAGGGTAAAGAAGTTATGGACAAAAAACTGATTGCTTTTGGTGAAAGAAACGTTACTTCATAAATTGAAGTTGGTCGAGAGACTGGAAACGTATTTCTCTCAACATGAAAACATAATTCGACGCAGAATTCCATGGAGACTTCGAAAACAGATTCGTTCAAGGATTTGTCTTAGAGGGCAAAAATTTTATGCGCGAAGAACGGGTAGTTTCTCAAAAATCGTTTGGAAAAATTTTCCGAAAATTTTTGACTCGAAGACAGCTCAAAGGAAATTTTTCATGACCAAGGCAGATCATTTCATTAAGAACAGTGATATTCTAAAGGAGGTCATCTAACGAGAAAAATGTTTCAAAATTAATGATCAAAAAAATATACTGAATGCAAAAAACAGGGTTGAGAAAACGTCAAATTTTGAAGTTGCAAGTCTTTAGGGAACCTTCACCATTTCTCACTCAGGTATCCTAAACAACCTTCACCTCTCGGACCGCTGTCTCCACCCCAACGAACCAATGATCGTGACGCGCACTTTGCGCGCGACATTCAGAGGCTCAATGCTCAGGCCATCAGAAAGAAACAAAAGGAATTTCATGAAATACAGGCTATTTTGTGACTTCATTTTCGTGGGAAATTTATCCAGAGGTTTCTCAGTCACCCATCCGTACTGCGGAACGTCGGCACTATGACTCTAAAGTCTTCACCCAAGAAACATTTTGTCAAATACTCCGAAGTAATTTGGTCTCGTAATAAAACAATGAAAACATATTGGTCAATAGCAAATAAAAATATTACTGAGAAGAGAAACTGGAGTAGACATGTTGGAGTACATTTGTATTTGGCTGATTCTACGGATCTGTTAACTAATCTCGTCCATGACACTATAAATTGCTGCATGAATTACTTGGTCAACATAAGCTACAAGAACGCCAATAAAAAATCCATAACAAATAGTGGTTTCTGGTCTTTGTATACTGATAGTCATATGCAAAACGGTAAGTATTGTACTAAACGAGATTTATTCTATTGCATGAATTACCATCCAAAGAGAAGTTAATGTTTTCTTCTTGAAAAAGTCGTTTTCAAAGAGAAACAACGAGCTTCTCAAGGTGGTAATTTTAGTCCCATTTTAGCGGACCCTTTTTTCCGTACGTGTATCGGAAATTAGCTATTCTACAGCCTTACTGTTTGATCGCAGTGTATTAGTTGAACCAATCAGTGGATGTGGATGACTTAGTGATTATCCATAAGAAAACTGTCGAATGTACCGAGATCATATTAACGTTAGTTTACAGTAATGCATCAAAAAACTAAAAGACTCACGAAAATAATTTTGAAATCGTTAACTAATATATCAACTTGGCTTTTCTTGAAGACCGATCACACTTTTTTATTTGTTGTTCACCTTGGTTTCCGGCGCTGTAATTGGTCACAATAAATCAATATAAAACTAGTAAGTTATGGAATTTCGACTAATCTATACGATAAAACAGACGATTTAGATTTTGGCTTAAAAATTCCATAATCTGATCCAGCAATTTCTGTTATCATCCAACCATCAATGATTTACACGGAGGCCTTGAGGGTAGCGAATGTTTGCTCTAAAGCATATTATTTCATAGAAAAATCAGAAGAGTCAAAATTTTCTCGGCCGAAAAATGGATATTCTCATCAAATCTTAACTGCACACAAAAGAAAAATTACTCATAAATTTTAATTGTTAGACGAATGTAAAAGCAGAGATAAAGTTGTGGCTACTTTACTCCGTCCCAAACGAACAAAGAGTCCAGACAAGCAGCATCCTCTCTGCGTCTCTGACGTTTTCGGATTACGGTAACATGACGCGAATCACGTGAGCGACACAGCATATGTCTTATCGTAATCCAAAACAGAATTTATCGAGTTTTCAACGTTCTCATTTCTTTTTTTTTCGCATGCTTAATAATTTTTTGCCTCATTTTCGCTGAAAGTACCCATAATACTCACTCTAGATGTCGACACTCTTATTTACGAGACAGGTAGGGTGGTTCAGGGGTGCGTTCCGAGAACGTTACCACGGCTAAAGTTTTCCATGGAAACGTAACGTCGGCGTGGATCGCGTGATAGACTTTCGCGTCCACTGTTCATGATGGGTGGCGCAAAACTGCGCCATATGCTACATATAACATAGGTGCACCGAGTTTGTGCCAACCTTCAACAGTGAACGCGAAGTCTCCTCACGATCCGTGCCGATCATAGACACGGCGTCGTGGAAGCAATTATCAGTTACGATTCGTGGCCACGGGAAACAAGTTCGGCTATGGGGAGCCTATTTGCCCTCTCTCGGTATCGCTGGAACATTCTTGGAACGCACCCCTGAAAATAGATTGTTTTTGAATTACGGTAAGACAGATGCTGTGTCGCGCCCGTGATTTGCGTACTCGACTTGTTACCATTATTCAAAAACGTCAGGGACGCAGAGGAAGCGCTGCTTCTTTGAGCTCTTTGCTCGCCAACTCGTTTGGGAGAGAGTATATTTTGTAGATTTGTTTCTGGATGTCTATACCCTAGTCTCCTTCCCCCGATGGTATTACAAAAGTGAGTGAGAAAAAAAGGGGCAGATACCTATGAAGGATTTATCCGAATAATAGTATTTTTACGGAAAAATCACTTCAAAAGGGGTTTCACAACACATTATTCGAATGAAACGCTAATAGGAGTTTCGAAATTGCTGTCGCAGATCACAAAAAACCGTTTCGACCTCTCTTCAGACCGTGAAGTGATATTCCTTATTGATCTTTCCCATCCATTCACTGCCATTCTAGCCTAATTCTCGTACGCATCGGCTGTTTCGTCCGATTAAACTCATTCGCTGTTTTCTCTGTTCATTAGCGATGTTAGAACAGCTAAGCACTAGTCCATCCTCACCAAACCGATTCTTTCCGATATCCTGTTTTTCTGGATTTTATACCCTAGTCCGGACCTCTGTCTCACATTTAGAAGACTCATACGGAAATTTCAGAGACTCCTGATTTTACCCAACCTGTGATTTGCTTGGACTCCAGCATTGTTTCGTCTATTATTTTCTATGCAACCTCTTACATACCATTTTCTACTTCCACCTCGCATCTGGTTCTTCTTTTATCATTCCGTTACATGAACAATTTGTTCTTTGACGAAGAGCCTTGGCAGAACTGTTTGATAAAGTTTGTCTGAAGCTAGAGGAGAAACGAACTTCACCATTTATATATTTTCTTTATCTTTTTTTTCGGACGTCTTCCCATCAAATGGCTTTCGATGAGAGCAAGGCATCAGAAGACAACACTAACATGAGCGACAGAGTAAGTGCACTAGACTCAATAGCGTTTAAAAAAATTGTTTTCTTTGCTTATGCTGGTGCTCAAATGCAACAGGACGTAGATTCAGCTAGGAAGAGAAGTTCATCGCACTGATGTTGAGTCTAGTGAAAATGCTGCGTCGTCCACACTAGTCTTGTCTTCTGATGCCTTGTTCACATCAAAAGCCAGTGGATGGAACGACGTCCGACGACTCCAGAGCCACGCTGTCCACGTTTTACATGAGTGATGGATGGGAGAACTCTAAGTGATTGTTTTAGGAAACTACAAAATCAGCTGCAATTCGTTAAATTTCTAGAATTTTCTTCTGGTGTCCTGAGCATTGAGCCTCTAGATGCCGTTTTGGGTGCGTGTCATGATATCATCCAGTATTGCTCTTACTTCACCAGGTGAAACTCTATCTTCCAGTCTCAATAGACGGCTAACTTCTACCTTTAGAATCTTTTAGATGGCTAGTCCCGAACTGACATCCAAGAACGGCTCGTGATATACCCAGTTGAGAACCTCATATAATAGATCTTTGACCACTACGTAACACATTTCTACTTTCAGGTGAACGAACTATCCTGCGAAATACGAATTTAACCGTGAGACTATTGAAAACGACGAGTAAGGTGAACGAGTTCAAGGAGAGACAAAGAGGGGCAGAATGCAAATATGGACAAATAATATTCCTCATCGAAGTACATTGGCGTTATAGCAAACTTCATTGTATTGGCATTACTACCGTAAATATCGTGTAAAACGACGGAACTAATAGCCCCAAGGGGAGCAAATGTTTCTAAAAAAAGCAGTCAATAGATTTTCGGCCGCTGTTTGCATCGTCTCGCGCTCATTTGCAATTTGAGTAGACTCTGCTTGTAGGCAACTGATGCCAGCTACTCATACTCAATAAAATACCTCATCCTTTTAGTTGCGTTCAGTTGCAGACAATGCGATAAGCTGTATTAAAGTGGCTATTAATACTGTGCAGAGTGCCTCCTCCTAATAGGAGTATTAGACTTGTTGTTGAATAGAAGCAGGATACAAGAATTATGAGAGATTGGCAATACATATAGTAATCAAGGCTTAGCAGAAATTTGGAATGAACTTGATCTTATTCGTTCTTTGTTGTTTGGTGATTTTGTCTGTTTCTTTGTTTTCATGGTAATATTAAAGGCAGCATGGACATTCGGAAAAGTGGTTGAGTCTCGAAAATAAGTCTACCTCAAATTCCTCAGGTAAAATCTAATTGGAACTTCAAGTTGAAATCACGTGATTTTGTCTGAATTAAATGAATCTTGTTGATTGGTGTTCTGTAATTATGTTCATACGTTTCATACTTTTATACTTCACACCATGACTGTGTCCCGTTCGTCGCTGCCGAAGGCCCTCTCAAGCTTGGTTTAGCTCTCACAATATAATGCGTATGGCAGGTTATCAGACATTCTCCTGGTCCTAGAATGTACTCTTCCTACAGAGTCGACGTAATTTTTTTGTCAGCCCTTCCTTTAACCTCATTAATTACCTGAATTGTAGCTCATTCGGAGGTAGTACGATGTAGAGTTCGCGCAGTAATTTTCAGTCTTGATGGATGGACGGGGCTCCAACGGCAGATCACTACATGAATCAAAACCCTATTCTCCAGCGATAACCGCCAACCCCTGGGGGCACTTGGTATATATGCAATAGATCTTCAAAACGGGAAACCATATGTATGTTCATATGGTTTCCCGTAATGCATAACATCGGCATGGATCCCGATGATATTGCGTTCCCATTATTGAGGTAAGTGGCGCAAAACTCGGTGCACCTGGCATGTTATAAGCATTATGGCACCCAGTTTGCGCTAGTTTTTGATAGCGAACTCAAAGTCTCATTGGGATCAATGCCGACTTTATATTTAGTCTGACGCATAGACCAGGCGAGTGTCTCTTGCGGTGTTGGCGGCATCACCGGCCTAAGGAGGTTTCGATTGGTCTGCCGTGGCATCCCCGTGCATTCACTCAGACACTAAATTTTATTGGTTATGCGGGGTACGCCTTCCTCAGGGTGTTAAAGCTGGGGCAGTCACATCTAGTGAAGGATTTGGCACGATCTAAGTTGCTATATATAGGTAAACTTCTAGTCAGAATTCTTGGTGTGAAATTGAAACCGATATCTCCGTACCGTAATACTCAAACCAGGCTGAGATTCCCTGATTAAAAACCCCCCACTATATATCACAAGTGAACCTGATGGGATGCCAGAGTCAAATCAGAAACTAGAATCCTTTGGTGAGGTTGAATTCAATGGCTCTATAAATTCTGGTCTCTCATCCTTGCACTAGATAGTTAGTCCTTCGAGTGAACTGAAAATGCCTCGAGTGTTTTCCCCTTGCAATTTCGAACTTTCCAGGCCGGAATTTACAATCTCCACGAAGGAAATTATTCTGTTGGGCCTCAATGCATCTATATTCTCGAGACGTTTCTTTCCTCATCAGATGTCTCTCTTACTACGTACGACTCAGGCGAGTTGTTTCTCAAGAGCACCCCTGGCCACAGCAGGCAAGGCAGTTCATGGCATGGAAACACACCTGATACGGCACTGCAGTGTTCCTTTTTGTACAACAAGATTAATGACGCACCGGGGATGGCGTTGATGCGGAGACAGAAAAAATGCACTGCGATATTTCTCTGATTTTGATGCTGGAATTGAGAATGATTTCAAGTAGCTACTGGCTGATCCTTGGTGCGGCATCCTTCGCCTCTCGATTGGATAGATTGAGTCTGCTACAGCAATTCTCGCCACATGACTGAGCTCCTAGGGAGGAGGACAGAAAGTTACCATTTCGTCAGCCGAAACCGAATGTCAGTAGCTGGGAAGCCTCGTAATCGAACGGCCTCTGACTCTGTGTTCTTTGCCTTCGAACTCAGTAGGCGATGCACTTCCGCGAGGTGAAATGGCGAGGTAGCGATGTGGCGACTTTCGTTGCAGAGAGCTACTGTGCATCACAGGCGAGCCAATGGTCAAGATCTCTGACAATAATGATAGATAGCACCCGCGCTGGAACTGCAAGTGCTCGTTTGAAAAGTCTGAGGCCTTTCTTCTCCAGCTGCTGCCGTCCATCAGGGCCGTGCAACGCTGAGTTTTTAACCCTTCATCATCTTTACAACAGTTTACCTCATTACATACAGTGTCTACTGCCTCGATTGAACCCCTGCTGCCATCGCCAATCAGTTTGTGGGGCGCTTCGCCGAACCAGGTGGGAACGCGAATTCGCGCTTCAGATCAGAGAGTTTTCAACACTCACTGGTCACGCTTATCATGATGGTCTCTTCCCTCTTCTTGATATACCGTGCTAGGTGATCGACGAAGAGGGACCTCTTTTTAATACGAGATCTGGGTCCAGATTCGCTTTTCTATACACTTACGCGATAGGGGTGCTCACCCACCAAACCCTTTCTGCGTTCCTCAGACTGACTCAGTCGAAGCAGATGAAACACATTCCCGCTCACTGACCTTCTTTGAAGGGCACTGTTCACGATGAACTTTATTCTACTCTAATTTCTTCCGTGATAAATGCTTCTCGTGGCTCTCAGAAGCATAACAGCGCTTCAAAGAAGTCCGGCCCCTTCCGCTCCCTCTGACGTTGGAATTGAATGGAATTCACTCTGATCCGTGAGATGAGCGGGATGGTCTCCTGATCGTAATTGCCTGTTCTTTCTCTTCATTCTCCATTTCTCTCTCTACCTCAAGTCAGCTCTGCATACATTGACTGCAGCAAACACGGAAGTTACAAGGTGTCCTGGACAATCCTGTCCACCAATGCTTCCCTAGTTTAATCTTAGAGGATTATAATTCCTGTTGTTAGAAGCTCTTGTACGATTCCAGAGACATCGTTGATACTGCATCAAAATTCGACCGTTTTCAAAGAGATTGCAATAATACGGAGGTTTCCACATACAATTTCTGAAGTAGACCCACCTTATAGCATCCTGTGTCAAGTACGGATGAGCGCTCAACTTTCCAACATATGCGAGATATGGGAAGAAGCCACCCTGTAAAGGCCCACATACCCGGAAGGCCACTTTGGACACGCCTTTCTTTTACGATTTTTTTCTGAACTCAATAGTGGCGAGGTGGAACCATGGTTCCCAATCGATAGCCCTGTTCTTCCCTCTTCCATTCCCCAACTTCTCTCTTTGTTCAAGCCGGCTCTGCATACATTGGTTGCATGATGAAGGGTTACAAGCCTCGAGACAAACCTAATCCATCATAAATTCCCGCAGCTCAATTTTGAGGGGCCATTACTCCGCTTTCTAGTGGGGTTTTTAAAGATTCTATACATCATTGGAATCATGCGTGGGAGCAGCTTTTCTAAGATGAGGTAGGAAAACAGGAAAACGTTTCGGTGCTCATATAGGTAATTGCGCCTTTAAAAGCCACAGTTAAACTTCAAAATCGTTTTTCTTAATTTTCCGCTGAGTTTGACGACGGTCTCCGCGGCATTTCTAATAAAGCCTCTGGAATCTTTTTACAAAGCCCACTGGGTTGTTACGGCTCCCTCAACATTGCCTGAAACCTGGAGAGCGGAGGCACTGGTAGACGAGTTGGTCTATGGCTCTGGTAACTTCCGTCATTCGCAACCGATGCGTGGAAGCGTAAATTCTGAATAAAGAGAAATGCAGAAAATGAAGGGAAGAAGTAGGCTATTGACCGAAAAACCCTCGATCGTCTATTTGCTAAGCTGAGGCTAGACTATGCCTCTTTGAAGGGCTGAGGCTACTTTTCCATAGCTTTGGTTATTGACAGGGAATTATGCAATTTGATAAACACTCTGTGTGATAATATTAATGATCTTTTGGCACACTTTCCATTAATTTTTGATAGTTTTGAACTTTTTCTGCTTTGAACCCAAAGGCTCTTGATCATGATTCCCGCAGAGACTCTCAACACAATCTCCTGGGACGGTAGTAATCTATGCGAAACTACGAGTTTAATGTCGCGAGCTGACGTTCGAAACTCGCAGAATGAGCTGATTGAAACCGAGACCATACACGCATCATCATGCGAGGTGTTGCGTTTCTTTGCAAAACTTCGTCCCTCTAAGGAGTTGAACCCGCAGTGCCGTTAACCATAGCGGCTATCACTGGCATTGCACCGAGATTGCACTTTGGCTCGATCATGTTTTCATTGTGAGTTTCACCCATTGCGAACACAGCATTGTGTTTCTGGCCACAGCAGAGGCTTAAACTAGTAGTTAACGTCATAGTACTTACTTAAAAGCTTAAACTGATAGAGAAATGAAACATAAAAATTGTACACTCAAGGCGTTTATAATGAAGGGGTTGGTCAAGCGGAACTCAAAACTCAATTCCTACATACTTTCTTGTATAAGACATGAGAAAGAATCTATTTAAGTAGTTCCTCATTCAAGTGAATTCGATCGGCCTCCTGGACTACAATGAAAGGACCTCAATAACTACTCGCCTATTCATTTTCCTCAAGGTTCTTCGACGGATTGTGTTTGTTCTATAAATATGATTGCTGTTAATACTTGCCGCAATTTTCACCTCTCCATTCTTATGTCAAACCTACTGTTGCCTATTTCTTGTCAGTACCTACTACCCTCTCACAAGAGCAAGACTTTCTAATCTCTGACTTTTTTCTATCGTTGGAACGACCGTATAAGCAAAAGTTTTTGTTGGTTCGAAAATAAAGTTTTCGCACCAATCCGGAAAAAAATCATGCTCCTCCTGATAACTTGGGCTTAGCAAAATTAATCTTTTTTTGCACACTTCAGGTACTGATATCTTTTCAAATCGGACTGATAAGGGCATAACTCTCTTGAAAAGTGCAAATGCCCTACCAACTTCGCAGCTTTGAGTTTTGCTAGAAAATTTGTAGACACTGTGAAAAAAATTGTAAAAACGTTTGATTACACTCAGCTGATACCTTGAGTTTTTTGAAATTTCAAAATAAATTCCCGCTTATCCTCCAAAACAACCAGCAACGTATCACGGAATTTTATTTTTGTGAATTCAGAAAGTGAGCATGTTGATTTAGACATATGAACTCACAAATTGAACTTCATGAAAAATTCAAACCATGTCATCCTCGCACAAAAGAAATCTTTTTTTAACGAATAAAAAAACTTTTTTGACTACTTTCTCAGAACACGGATTTACGGGAAATTGAGGACCACCTTGAAAAAATTAGGAAGTTTAAGAAATGTGAAAATTTTGATAAGACGAAGATTTTGGTTTTCATTTGCACCAACATATTTACACTTGTACTTACTGTCCGAGTTCGTGGCGTATCAAAATCTGCCTGGGAAACTCAGTCCAACGAGCAAAGCAATGCTCGATAATTTCTGCATTACCCTGATACATGGCTCGATTGGGATCTCCGAGAAACTAAATATTGAAGAACAAAATTTAAAACATCACATTTCGAACGCTTTTTGGAAATGGAAAAATCAAAAAACGAAACTTCCGAGCGTAATCGAAAACGGAATGATATAAAAAAGAAATAAGAAAATCGAAAAATTGCGTAAGTCTGAAATCGACTCGATCGGAAAAAATCTAAGGAACAACTTCGGTTCATATTGCTCGACATCGTTGAGTTATGACCTCATCAATTTGATTTGGTAAGGTTTCAGTGCCTGTAATGTACTAAGTAAGATTAATTTTGCTATGCCCAGCCTATCAGTAGCACATACCCGCTCATTCCAGCTGAAAACGTGAAAATCATGGATTTATGACATCATCAGTCCAGTTTGATGAGGTCTCAATTTATTACTTGTGTCAAAACGAATTAATTTTGCGATGGCGAGGTCATCAGGAGCAATTTATCGCTCCACTGGTGTGAAAACTTATAACTCGAAAATTTATAATCTTATCAGTTGAGTTTGATATGGTGTCAACGCTGCCTTCTGCCAAAAAAATTAATTTCGCTATTCACAAGTTAATCAAACCTAACACTCGCTTTTCCGGCTCAAGATGCTCCAAATCTTATGGATATGTTCATATCTTTCCGATTTGACAATTTATCAAAGCTAGATTAGTGTAAAAATAGTCTATAATCAAGTTTTTCACGCTAACATGACCAAATCCCGGCTCTTCCGCGTTAAAAACGCGCGATCTATCTATTTTTGCCGAGGTATCCAAAGTGTATCCTTGGAGGTCGGCTGTCAATAATTTTATGATTGCCACTGTCTGCGCGCTTGCTGACAGCCTGTGCAAAAAGCACCCACCTCGCATGATGGACGAAAAAGTCCTCCGCACCACTTTTTCTTCCCAAAACTGGGAGTCTCTCGCGTCTCCACCACCGCTGCGCTGTTTTGCCTTTCGCTGCCCACCTCGCCTAGAGACAGAGCCTGCTGACAGTTTCAGCGATCTCGCGAGGGTGCCCGAAATAATGAGGTTTACCTGCAATGAGCTCCATAGAAGCGAGCACAGGATAGGAAGCGGTTCACCATTTTGCACCAGATTTGGAAGATGGGTCCCTTTGAAGTCGGGGAACACTATGGATACGGTTTAGAACCGGTTTATTGCTATATCGCCTCAAAATCGCCTCTTCTTGTAGAGTCGAAACTCGCAGAATACCTGCATGTTTTGACCATTTCGAAACTCGTAGTTCCGAATGGATTACTACCGCCCCTGAAAACTAAAAAACGAAACTCGATGTACGTTCAGCTCCATGAGTAACGCCCCTCTTGCAGGAACAACCTTGAAGAGGAAGCCTGACACATTTATGACGAGTAAGCGGTCCCAGTAGCTGATTAAGCGCAAATTTGACCATTTTGTCATATTTTCATTTATTTTCGGTCTCTCAAACTAAGTATTCAAAGAGTGATTATTCTTCAGCCCCTTTCTACTTCAAGTTCAATAGCAAAGTCTATTTTCGCAGTTTTCAGACACATTTAGGGGTACTGGCCAAGCTAAAGCCTTTTATTCTAAGATTCGCTTCTTCAAACATGTTCAATATATCAAGAGGCTGTGCGTGTAGAAACAGAGGAGGTTCTCGGTGGATGTCCACATCTATCTCGTAATCCTGATAATCCGTAAGCGAGTAATGGGCGAGAAAGTGCGAACTCACATCAGGAGCTATGTCCCTGATGCAGCTCTTTCTCGTGTAAACAGTGAAAATCTGCATCAAAATATCTGGACTTCCTCTAACCTGCCACTACCTATCGGAATAGGGGCTCTTTAAACACCGAGGGAGGAGTTGTTTCACCTTGTGCGGCATTATTTCCAATCAAGACCACTTTGCTCGAATTGAGTAATGTGAATGTGACGTTTTGAACTAGAAAAAACGGAACAGCTCCTCCCTCGGTGTGTGGAGCCCCTACCCATCATACTCCAAGTCCAAGGACTTCAAAGGCTTTTTTCGATGCATAGTTGAGAAAATGGAAAGGCCCACATGCGAGCAGTGTCTCGAAGTGCCTCTTCGCCTCTACGTCCTCCATTAATATGGAGACAGCTTCCGCTTTAGATAAAAACTTGACCGTGTTTCCTTGTTCTTTCTTAAAATTGCCGAGTACATACTTAGGTACTTAAAGGCGAGGGAATGCGCTGTGCGCGTGACTTTTTCTCAGCACATGGGCTGCGAAAAGTCACATAAAGCACATTCATTGCGAGATTGTGATTCGCGAACTCTTCAGCGGACTGCTCTTTTAAATTGTGCTGAAGTTCCCTAGTGTAAAGTGTCTTGACCGGCTGCTGTGTAAGTAAATGAAAATAAGAATGAAATTCTTCAAAATTGACTCTTTAGTGCTGGTGTGCATT